>CM053582.1:62192356-62214216 GCA_028627135.1 Pseudochirops cupreus | reverse complement strand
AAGTCAGAGGGGCGAGGGGGAGGACATAGGAGAGAATAGATTGGGGGAGGGGGGATACAGTGGGATGGCTGTCTTGAGGTGTTGGGTAGGGGAAAGATGGGGAGAAAATTTGTAACTCAAAATCTCATGGAAATGAATGATGTAAACAAGAAAAGAAATACATTAATTAAAAAAATAAAAGAAAAATACATAAAATTAAAAAGGAAACATATATATATGTGTGTGTGTGTGTGTGTGTGTGTGTGTGTGTTTTTAAATTCATGAATCCCAGGTTGAGAACCTGGTCTAGTCAAATGCAGAAAATACAGAATTGAAAAATACATGACTTGGGATGGCTAGGTGGTGCAGTGAATAGAGCACTGGCCCTAGAGTCAGGAGGACCTGAGTTCAAATCCAGCCTCAGACACTTAACATTTACTAGCTGTGTAACCTTGGGCAAGTTACATAACCCCAATTACCCTGCCTTCCCCTTCCCCCCCAAAAAAGAAAAATGCATGCCTTTACTAGAGAAGGGAAGAAAGAGAAAACATATTAACTTCAAAGCCTAGGTCAATGTGACAAAAGGCTTCTAGTTGTCATTGTCAAAACCCCAGTCTGGCCCGACTAGGTCCCCCCTCCTTCAACCCCGCTCTTGAAGACACTAAAAGTGTTTTTTCACTTCTTTCCCCCTTCCTGACCCCTTAGTGGGAAGAAGGGAACAATAGGTCTGTCTCAGTAAAGGTCCCCAAGGCTAAGGAGTCAGAACCCTCTCAGAAGAGTCAATTTACAACTCAAAGGTTGTAACTGACCCCCATCCAAATTCTCAGGAATGAATGAACACATAGTAGACTCTCAGAGACAGTACAGCAAAGAAATATCATTTCTTGACCTATCCTGCTGCTTGGAGCCTAAACCCCTGCTCTTGATCCTACTGTGTGCTAGGCCCTGGGAATACCAAGTTAAAAGTGCAACTCCCTACCCTTGAGAAGTTCACACTCTATGGAGCATTTGCATATATAATTTTTTTCACCAAGGAATAGAGACTGGACTTGTGATCTCATTGGTTTGGGGAAGTAACTTCCTGGTGAGGGAACTCAGCCAATCTCAGGTAAATTCTAAGCATCTTAAGGGCTTGGAGAGTAAGTAGCCTAGATCTAGAACTTTGAGAGGTTGAGTGACTTTGTCCAGGGTCACTTGCCAAAAGCAAGACTTGAACCCAACTCTTCTTCCTTGCTTTGAGGGCTTCTCTACCCCTTCCCTTAAGGAGTTTACATTGTACTGGAGAAAATCAACAGGTGACCAGATGTCAATGCAAAATATATTTTAATGATTTAGGGAACTCCAATACAAGCCAGCAGCCTCATAAGACTATGAATTTTGCTTGTGATTGATAAGAGAATAAGTGGCTTGTCCAGGGTCACACAACCAATAGTTATCAGAGGTGGGACATGAACCCAGGTCAGGGTCTCTATGATTATGATATGAAAATATATTTAAAGTAAGTACAAAGTAATACAGGGAGGGCAAGAAAGAGGAGAGGAAGAGGGAAGGGAAGGAAAACACTGTTTGGGATGAAAAAGTTACAAAAGATAGTGCAGGAATTTATAACTTAACCTAGTCAAGACCCCTCCCCGACTGTTTCCTCTCTCATTGGTGGAGAGGCATATTTCAGCAAATTCTTCCCTAACTGGGACAGCAGGGAAAGAGGGGGGGAGGGTCCCACCAAGGCGGGAAAACAGACAAAGGAAGATAAAAATGATTGACAGAAACAATTTGAAAAGTTAACCACCCCAAATTGAGAAGTTTTCACTCATCCCATACAACACTAACAACTGTGTATTGAAGCAAAGATCTCAGCAGGAGGAAACCCTTGAGCTAAGCCTTAAAAGCAAGAATAGAGATTCCAAGAGGTGATTTGTGGAGGAAGAGTATTCCAGACACGAGGGACAGCTGCTACAAAAGTACAGAGTTGGGAGATGGCATGTCATTGCAGGGGAGGAGCAAACAGGCTAGCTGGGCTGGTTCTTACAGTGGGTGAGGGGGAATCATGAACAATTAGCCTAGAAAGATAGGTCTTCTCTATTGAGCAGTCTATTGCTGATGCCACTCATGATCATTAGCACTGACTCCCTCCCTCCCCCCTCCCTCTCTCTCTGCCTCCCTCTGTTTCTCTGTCTGTCTCTTTCTCTCTCTTTGTTGTGTGTATGTGTGTGTGTGTGTGTGTGTGTGTGTGTGTGTGTGCTAGGCACTTTGGGGTGCCACAAAGAAACACCTCAGAGTCTTGTTGGGAACAGGAAGGATAAGCAATGCTATGCTACCTAAATTGAAATGATACAGGTAATGAATGGGAAAGCAGGGATGTCTCTGGGTATAAACACAGGCACTAGAACCACTGAACGAACACCTGAGGCCACTAATCTATCACAAGACTCTGAGGTGCTTCTTTGTGTGTGCCCTGTTGATGCCCTGTCCTGCTCAAACCCCCAGTTTCTGGTAACTTGCCTTGGGAGCCTCATCACAGAGGTGAACTGTCTTGATGGGTCAGTGAGGGGTTAGCCAAGCTCAGGTTTGGCCATGCTTCTCCTCCTGGTCAGCTGTCTACCCTGGCCACCATCTTATCAGCTTTCATTCTTGCTCTGGGCACAGCAGTCAGTACTTCTGGAAAGGGCGTGTGGCTAGAACGAATCTCTCTTCCCTAGCTTCCACAACACTCTACGTGTTGTCTCCCCTGTTTTGAATGAACATTTCCTGAGGGTAGGCTGTGTGTTGGTTTTGTATTTGTATCCCTCTGGCTTAACACTGTGCCTGCCACACAGTAAGTCCTTAATAAATGCTTTTCTATTCATTAGTTCATCCTTCTCTTTATTCCTTCCTTCTCTTTCTACCACTGCTGGCTAATAAGTTGTCCCTTTTCTTCCTCTCTCCCTTTCCTTTAACCTGTTAACCACCTTCCTTTTCAATAATTCTCTTCACTCTGGGACTGGCAATCCCACTTTCCCCCTAGTTCTTCCTCCTTTCCTCTTTTCCCACTAATCCCTTCCTTTTCTTTCTCCTTCATTTTCCTTCCTCCCCACCTGGGTACTAAACCAACTCCTCAAAGCTACAGAAGTATAAGTAATGGCTTTGCAATTCAGGTTAAGGACTAACCTGAGCAGTTGGGGGTATATAGATGCTACTAAGCATGTGTACATCAATTCCTTTTCACAAAATAAAAATCAGAGTTTAACATTATTCAACAAACATTTATTAAGCACTTATGTGCCTAGCCCTGTGCTAAGCAATGGGAATGCAAAGACAAAACAGAAGTGGTCTTGGACTTCAAGGAATTGGCATTATACTAGATCTAGCTACTTATTTGAAATAGAAATAATATCATTTATATAGCCCTTTAAGATGTGTAGAGGTCTTTATCAATATCCTGTTTGATCCTTACAACAGCCCTTGGAGGTGGGGCTGTATTATCTCCATTTTACAGATGAGGAAACTGAGGTTGGTAGAAGTAAAGTGACTTGCCCAGGGTCACACAGCTAGCAGCTGTGAAGGAGATTTGAATTCCATTCTCCCTGAATCCAAGTGCAGCGTTCAATATGCAGACCCACCTAACGTCTGCATGTGGTCATGTAGTGTTACAGCATTCTGGTAAGGAGGGGCTCACTGCTCCCCAAGGTAGTCTGTTCTGGTGTTGGGAGGAAGTTGTTCTCTATGTTGTGCACCTTCTGACTCAGCAACTACCCTCAGGTTCAAGGACGAGTTCTGTGGGATCACATTCCTACAACTACAGCTCGTTAGCCCCTTTGGTGAGTTTACCTCTAACAATCAGCCAATAGACACAATTAGCTCAAGATAAAGGCATTTATTGGGTGACCTTCCTCAAGCTAGGTGGCCTAAAGTACAGAGCTCTGGACTTGGAATCACGAGTTCTGATCCAGTCTCAGACACACATTAGCTGTATCACCCTGGGCAAGTCACTTAACTCTGCTTGCTTCAGTTCCTTAAATGTAAAATGAACTGGAGAAGGAACTGTAGCATCATCTTCGCCAAGATGCCCAAATGGGGTCACAAAGAGTCAGGAATGACTGTGCACCAACACCAACGAAGGCATTTATTAAGATGACATGGTAAGGACAATAGACTCCAAATTCTCCTTCTAAAAACTTCGCGCACATTCTTCCACAAAAACATACAGCACCTGTGTAAAGAGTAGGCACAAACTGATGAGTAGTTTGTGAGGGGTCACTATCTTATAGGGATCACACATACCCATGGTAACTCACACCTCTGGTAACTACAGGAACCCAGTGTCCTTTCTCTTCTCATAAGGTCCTCCTGCTGCTCCCACACACCGGGCTCAGCATCTCTTCTGGGTAAGTTGCTCAGCTTGGATTTCTCAATTTGTTCTTCTCTGCAGTTTGGCCACCATGTCCTCTTGTGAATCCATAGTCAGCTCCCTTCTCTGCAGCCTGAAATCTTACTCCTGGGATGCTGTTCCTCTCTTAGGACTGTCTCCCCATAGAGAGTGTGGGTATCTGATGCTCTCTGGATGCCTCTTCCTCAAACTCTCTCTCACTATTTGATTGTCTTTAAAGGATCACTTGGGTCATGGCCAATATTTTGCTTAGACAATAGCTAAAATTTCCTTGCAATCAATTCAATCCAATAAAATGACTTACTTCCCCCTCTGCCATCCCCCCCCCCCACTTCTTAAGGGGATGACAGGGTATAGATATATCTTGACACGTAGGTTAACATCTCTTTGGGGGAACCATCTCCAGTCATCCTGATCCATATCTGGCTACTGGGCCCATGTGGCACTGGAGGAGAAAGTGAGGCTGGTAACTTTGCACAGCCCTCCCTCACTTAAATCCAATTCACTTGCAAGTCATGGCATCATCTTCCTGATGTCATGGTCCTCTTTGGAAAAACATAGGACACACAAGAATGCCTCTCTGACTTCCCTTCAAATATCTGAAGACAGCTGTTGCACGTCCTACTTCTTTAGGCTCTGCATCAACAGGTCCTTTAGTTGTTCATCCTCTGAATTCCAGTCCCCTCACCCCTTTTCATCCTCCTCGGATTGTGCTCTAGCTTTTCAATGCCCTTCCTAAAATGTGTGGCACAGAACTGTGCACAGTATTTCAGATGCAGTCTGACAAAGGCAAAGTTCACCCAGCAGGAATATGACTTCCCTCTTTCTGGCCTCTCTTGAGGTAGCCCTAAAAACTTGGCCACCATGGGCTCCCTGTTGACATGGTCTGGAGTCCACTAGAACTGCCACATCTTTGCCACATAAAATGTTATCCAGCTTCTCCCATTGTGTACTTCTGCTAGCATTTTTTGGAACCTAGATGTAGGTATATACATTTATCCCTATTACATTTAATTTTGTTAGATTTGGCCTTGTGAGATTTGGTGGGATGGGGTGGGGGGAGGAATCTTAATGTGAGTTATTCTTCCCAGCTTCATGTCATCTGAATACTTTGTACACATGCAGCCTGTGTTTTTATCCAAGGCAGAGTGACCAGTAGGCAACTAGGATCTGCTGGTAATTTTGTGGGTTGTCTTAGATACTGGCCAAATTGGCCTGGAAAAGTTCATCATAGATAGGAGTTGGATGATGGGAAAAGGAATGTATAGGTGATGAAACTTTGTCCCCCCAAGCACTTGGGGAGTAATGACTGGGCAGCTAAACTCAAAAAACAATCTTCTACTTCAAAGACCTTTCTAGTAAAGGCACTGGTGAATCAACAGAGATGATTAGGGTGTTTTCTCAGCCCTTCCTGAAAATTATGGATGTAGCAGTTCCCTGTTACTTCCAGGATCAAATAGAAAATCCTCTGTTTGGTGTTTAAAGCTCCTTACTCCCCTCCACAAACTCTAAGATCCAGACACACTGGCTTTCTCGCCATCCCCAAGAACAGGACACTCCATCTCAAACCTCTGCACTGACTGTCTGTCCTCAGTGCCTACAATACTCTTCCTTTTCCCCATTGTCTAATAACTCCCTTGCCTTTCTTCAGGACTCAGATCAAAGGCTGTCTTCCTCAGGAGGCCTTTATTCATCCCTCCTCACTGCTAGCATCTCTCGTTTCTGGAATTACTTTCTACCCACTCCATCAAAATCTTATAGATAATTGCTGGACTGAGATCCTTGAGGGTAGGGACTGGTTTTGCCTTTCCTTATATCAGCAGAGTTTAGCACAATGCTTGGCACGTAGTAGTTGGCTTAATAAATTTGTGGGTTTTTTGTTTGTTTGTTTTAGGCAATCAAGGTTAAGTGACTTGCTCAGGGTCACATAGCTTGTAAGTGTCTGAGACCAGATTTGAGCTCAAGTTCTCCTGACTACAGGGTCGGTGTTCTATCCACTTTGCCACCTAACTACCCCTTAAATTCTTATCAACTATCCAGTCAATGTGTGAAAAAGCTTAGCTGTGTCTTCCTAAGTAAGTATCACTGCCTGAAATCTTGTTAAACTTGAATAAAGAAGACTCTTTTCCAGGGATTCGATTCTTGGCTCAGTCTGCTCTAAACCAAAGTGATGGCTTCTCCTTGACTTATTCCAAGAGAAATGTCATGACTCACAGGATCGTAGGATTTGTAGATGGAATGAATCTTAGGAGTCATAGGGAATTCTCCATTTTACAGGCTAGAAAACTGAGACCCGGGGGGCAGCTAGGTGGCGCAGTGAATAGAGCACCGGCTCCAGTGTCAGGAGGACCTGGGTTCAAATCCAGCTTCAGACACTTAACACTTGGGCAAGTGACTTAACCCCAATTGCTCTGCCTTCCCCCTCCAAAAAGACCAACCACCCCCCTCCCCAAACTCTGAGACCCAGAGAGAAGTGATTTGTCTAAAACCAGCAATAGAGTTGATATATAAACCCAGGTCTTCTAGTTGCAGAGAGAGATCATGACCTAACACAGTACTTGACACAAAGGCATTTAATAAATGCTTATTGCAGAAATGAATGAATTTTAATGAGGCCTTCAGGAAAATGCCCACCATTTCTGGGTCCAGGGCTTGCTTCTGGAAGGAGTATTTCTAGGAAGGAAAGACCCTTTCTAATGCCTGTGTTCTGTGTCTTAGCCATGGGTGGGCAGGCACCTCCTCCTTGTGAGGTCGGCTGGCTGTGGGACTAGGCAAAGGCTGATGTGAGTCGTTAGGGTTGAGAGTGGGGAGCAGAGGCAGCAGATGGTGGGTGGTGCTGGAGATGAGCAGGGGCTCAGGCAGGGGGAGCCGCCTCCTAAGTTAGGGGCTGCTGGTTTCTTACCTGGGAGAGTCCTCTATTCCCAGTCTTTACTGTCTTACTGATGAGGGATAGGTTTGGGGGGATTTCTAATGAGAAATCCTTTCTAGGTTCGCATCTGAAAAGAATTACAGGCTCAGCTGTCTTTTGGCAGATTTACAAAAGTTTATTGATTCACAGGACAAAAAGGGGTAGGGTGAGGAAACCTGGCTAGGAAAAGCTGGCAAGGTGCAAGGGGGAGGGGGTCAGAGAAAGCCTGGAAGTGTGACGCTCTGCAGCGGGCAGATGGCCTGTTAGAATGCCTACCTTCTTGAAAAAGCCACCTGCTAGAAAAAGCCATCTGCTAGAAAGGGCCATCTGCAAAGAGCAGGAAGTGAAACACAGTTATTAAGACCTAAGACTGTCAATCATAAGTTCATTAGGCTAATGAGGTGTACAAAAGTGGAGTTAGGGAGGGACCAGGGAGTGGTTAATACTTAAAGGGACATGCACCCTTGACATCAACTGCGCATGTGTTTTACCCATAATCCACTGGGATATTCCAAGGGGAGGGGGAGCAAAAGGCGGGGTTTTGGCCCTGTAACGTCATCAGGTCAACCAGCGGTCAGATTTGAGGTCAAATTAAATGAGATGTACCCATCCAGATTTGCAAGTGGATGGGTTTTGTTTGCTAGGACAAAAGGAGGTAGTACCTTGAATGAAGAGTTAGTGGTTTGAGAGGAAATACCTCTAGGCCGGGGCGGGGAAAGACACAGTACAGCTGGGGGAAGGGGAGAAACAGTTAATGCTTTACAGCTGGGGGAGAAGAAATGTGGCTTTTACAACTTAACACAAAACTGAAATTACAACAATGTTATAAAATCATACAGTTACCCCAAAATATATTACATAGGCCATTCAGCACCACTTCATTCCCCCCTAAACAAATTAGACACAAATTCTTTTGGGGATCAGGGACAAAGGTCTCAGCTTCTCAGGCTGCTTCGTGCTAAGAATGGACGTAGCTGTCCCTTCCTCACTGGGTCCATCAGTCAGGAGGTGGGAGGCGGTGGCCAATGTTCAGCAGATGTCAGATCCAAGGGGTTACTTCGGGCAGTGGCTGATAATCATCTGAAAGTGGGGGGGTGCACTCAGTCTAGAAGAGACAAATCTAGCAAAGAGATTAAATAAACCAGAGCCAAAAGCAGTAAGAAAAAAATAACCAGAAGTAGAGTGAGCATGGGCTAGTATAGTCCATTGCTCAGACTATTTACCTTAAATAAAAGAGGTTTCTGACTTAAACCTCACAGCTGAATAGTAGACATACATACTTGTTTCACAAAACTTGTCTATCCTCTAATTAGAAGAAAGAGAGACTTTAGGAATTGAATCTTTTACAGATACACTCAGTTACAGATGTTAACTTTTGCTTAGTTACAACTTCAGATTTAAAACAGCAAGGTGTCTTCTATATTCCAAATTATATTCTATATTTCAGATCTATTCCAAATTGTTACCAAAAACTGATTACTAGAAATCAATTATACCAACTTTAAAGGGCCAGTTTCAAAATTGACTCAGTCAGTGAGGTTTTTTCCTTTTCTTTTAACTGCTGCCCCTCCCTACCCTCCCTGCTGGGGAGGAGAAATTCCTTTACTTAATCTGATAAGGACTCTAAGCAGTCTGCCTGAATTAAAAACACAATTAATAAAATGACCAGAAATCTTACAAAGTCTTTGTATAATTACTAACTTTCCCTTTTTCACAAACACTTTAACATAATTTCTAAATTCTCTGATTATAAAAATCTTTCCCACAATTGACAAAACTTAGGGGGTTTCACTGGTCTTTTCTTCACATAGTTACCAATAATTACTTCTCACAAATATATTTCTTAACTGAAACTTCCTTTTAAATATAGAAAAACCTGAAGTTTTATAATTTCTTAAGTTACAATACTTCATAACACAACTGCCTACCAGTAACACAACTATTACGTTCTTATATTTAAGCTTTCAAATTCAAAACCCATTTAATTACCAATCCAGTGAACTTTATTCAGCTGGATGTATTTTTCAAATTGAGCTACAAAAACACATTTCCAAATTACCTTGCACAGAAGATCATTCATGACTAGAGGTAAAGGTGTATATACCTGGTTTTCTGAATAGCAGAAGTAGCAAGATATTACATTACATTTTACACAGTATTTTCCATCTTTCAGTTACAACCCAATTCAGATAAAACTGACAGAATTCCTGGCTGTCACTTCGTTTTTACAATATAAGAGGATTTTGCAGTTTAGATACCATAATAAATAACACAATGACATTATCACCTTAATTGCATTTCCAAAGTGAGTGGAGGCTTTTCTCCTCCAAATCAAGATTATAAAGTCACCTTATTTTCCAAATTGCAGTAATTTCAGAAATATTACAGCACTCAGGTCAGAGTGTCCCATTCCCCATTTTCTATTCCTTTGAACAACACAGTTCCTAGTTTTAACAACATTTAAACAAACAAAAAAACAAACAAACCAAAAAATTGCCTTTGTTACAACATAGACAACACCCATTCCTGCTTACATTTCAGGTACCAGTTTACAATATGCTTGGCTAATCATTTTAACTGCTCCTTTTGGTTCTAGTGACAATTACAAATGTCTTTAAATTTTAATTTCTTAAGTACTATAAATTCCAAAACATTACACATTTAGCAGTTCCTTAGATAACTTAAGAAAATTGTTTTAACATACAGAGTTTATAAATATTCCCAATTACATAATTTAGAAATGTTTATAACTTATATTCTACTAAAAAACTTTAGGCGAATGCACTGCCAAACTCCCTTACACAGGAATTAAATTAACTTTACAAGTTTAAACCACTGTATACATTTTCATAAAAGCCAAGAGTTCAAATGACCAATCTGAATATTATTGACATTTATACCCACATATAATGGTCTCATATTTTACCAAATAAAGCCAAATGCCAATCTATTCCCCAGAAATATCTTTAAGCCAACATGTGGCCTTTCAGCAAGTATGATCTTCAGTTCCCCTGAAACCCCTGCTCCACCCATTCCAATTTTATCTCATTATCAAAGACAAAGGGTTTGAAAAAACCAGTAAACTGGGTGGGTTATCGTTTAGCTTCTCTCTCAAGCAGGGGGCCTTAGGAATTTTAATGATTATCTGAACTTGTTGAACTAAATTCCAATAGACATTATCTCTTCTGACTTCCCATGACTTGGTTTGTTGGTTTTGAAGTCAGGCTGGGTTGCAATGGAACCCTAGGTATTTTTCCTTTGGATCTCCTCCTCGACCTTTCCCTTTACCAGCCTCCTAGCAACTTAAATGTGGCCCACCCAGCATAAGGGCGTCCCCTTACACAACAGTCCACAGTCCGACTGACTGCCCAGAAGTCAGTGGAGTCTGAGATGCTGCTGGCAGTGTCTGGGCACTCCAGGGGTCTCTTACTGCTAGGGAGACAGTAGGGGCAGAAAGGTCTGGGGAAGAGAACCAAGAAAAGGGTGCTTACCTGTTATCCCAGCGGCTAGAGGAAGATCAGAGTCCTTAGCCAAAGGGAGCTTTATTAATGAGAAAGCATGAGGGCCTGAGACTTAGCAAGGATGATATAATTTTAGGATTTCTAATTGGGGGTTGGCACATAAGAGCTGTCAAACCATCTTTTTTTAATAGTAAGGGAGATTGAAGTGACACAATGAAAGTACAAAACAGAGTTACAGCAGTTCCTGTGCAGGGTCTGGAGTTGCATCTGATGTCATCTTTCAGGTCAGGAGCAGGGATATTCACAAAGTCAGACCTGCCAGGGGATCACAGAAACATGATTTAACACCAAAGGCACATAGCACAAGAAATTCAGTTTTCTAGCCATGCAAGGCTAGGCACAAACAAACAATTACAACATTGCATCAAAAATCCAAACTTTTAACCTTAAAATTGTTTTAACATATTACCAAACATGCTCAAGTTTTGAATTTCTATGATAGAGAAATCTTTACCTCAAATTTTTAGAATCAAGTTACAAATCTTTCTGCTTTCTCAAAATACTTCTTCACACACTTCAATGTACTTAAACCTTTCTGAAACTGATTACCCACTGTCTGGGGCTTGGATAAAAACCTCATTTGTCCCCAAACTTTCTTATCCATTTTATTCAGCATTCCTTACATTTGTTAACCTCAAAACAAGATGGTCCAAATCTTTTACTGGCTACTTGCTCTGATCATTGAAATTTGCTATAGAAGGGGTAGGCAGGGACATGTGACATTCCAAATAGGACAGGATAACCATCCTTGGCTCTGTTTAAATTTGGGTAAAGTCACAGATTTCCATCCGTGTGGCACCTCACAGCTAGACTCAGGAATACGTGGGAAAACATTCCTTTTCACAGGAATTTCAGTGTTTGACCAAAGAGGTCCCATTCTAGGTGAGGCTAGAACGGCCTCTTTGGCTTTTATCAGATATAGACTTCTACCTGTTGGTAGTATAGGATCACACTCCTCTGAGTGGCTTGTGGCATTTACTTGTGCAGGTGACTATACCCAAATTCAAACTCCAAACAAAATTTTAGTTGTAGTCCCAAATGCCTTTTACCTCCAACAACAAGCTTCACTAACCACAGCTCAGAGCCAGCTTTAGCTGCAATAAGCAAAGAGAATTTTTCACCAGGTGTCACAAATGTAAGGAATTCCATTTCCTTGTCACTCCTTCCCTCCCGGAATGACCTCCTTTCTTTCTACCCACAGCACCCATTAACAGCTTCAGGTTTGAGCATTAAAACCGTTGCCCAAATGACTTAGTTCCCAATCCCACAAGTTAAGCACAATACTCTGAAACATTGCAAAAGAAATCACAGATAAGACAGGTTCAAACTTTGAAATAAAACCCAATTAATTACCAGTCTGATGACTTTAAAATTCCACATGAAGTTACACAGAAGAAATAAAGTTTAAACAGCCAAGGCTTTTTTCCTCTCCCCACCTCCAGGGGCCCAGGGCTGTTGTGGGTGGGGCCCTCAAGGGAATAGACCAATCAGGAGTTTTGGGAGATGGGACCAATCAGGGACTTCAGGAGATGGGAAGCTCTGCCCCAGGTAAGGGAAGGACGGAGAAAGGGATTCTGGGAGCTGTAGTCTGTGTCTATGGGAAACATAGCAACCTCCCCTTCCCAGCCTTCTAAGTAAAACCGCCCACCTAAAGTGGTGCAGGAATATGGAGGAGACTCTGAGATTGGAGCAGAGGACAAGCTGCAAAAAGGCCCAGGGGGAAGAGTGGGATGGGGGGGGGGGGGGGTGAAGCTGCAAAGCTTGAGCACCAGTGGTGTGATTTCCTTCTGGAGTAGGGCTCGGTCTGTTTCACTTTGCTTTGCCCCATATCACTGCATGGGGGCAGGGTCGGATATAGGCTCACGGGTATCATCCTTTTGGCTCTAGTGGGGTGTGGATCGTCTCCCTCATCTAGTGAATCTCCTGTCTGGCAAGTGGCTGCATGTCCCAAAGGCATGGGGGGCACACCTGTAAGAGAGGCTTTCCCAATCCCAAACAACATAAAATCCTCATCATGCAAAAGACCAGGGCTAAACTCCTTGCATGAGGCCACTCGACTCCCTACCCCCTCCCACCTCTCGGGATCCAAGCCCCCGTGCTCCAGCCAGAGAGATACAATCAAGATAAGTTTAACAAACCTCCTACAGTTCTTTATGTCTACAGTAAATCCTTGCTCTCTGGTTAACTGTGTATTTCTCTCCATCCTCTTTTCCTCTTTTTATCCTTCTCTCTTTCTTTCCTTTCACCCTGTTCCTCCTCAGAAGTGTTTGACTTCTGATCTGCTTTCCTTCAATCTGCTTTCCCTTCTATCAATCTGACCTGGCCTAACGCCAGGGGGCTGCCAGCTTTACCCTTTTTTCCCTGGGTCTTCGGGGTGCGCCTCCCGGATGCGACCTGCGCATTCCACAAAGTAGAGTCAGGAGCCAGAAGAGTTAGGGATATGCAGACAGCTTTATTGTTCTCTTCATCCATCCATATCCATATCCATATCCATCCATATTTTACACCTGGGGCTTCTCCTCTTTTATCCCCCTACTGAGCCCCTTGGCAAATAGCCCACCTCCCCTGTAATCACCTTGGACGCCACACGGGTCAGGTAAACATGAAAAGGAAGGACAGAGCTCACGTCCCTGGAACAGAGCATATCAACAGAACATCTGGGTCACGAAATGCAGAATAAAACAGGACGCACTGAGCCAGAGACACAACTGTTGTCATGACTTCTGTGTTTTGGTGTTACTGTCCTTCTGCATTCTCAGCATATTCTGGCTCTCATGTTCCCGGGCAGAACTACACATCCCCCATCATCAATCCTTTACCTTCTCTTTTATCTTTTCCTTTTTACTTCCATATTGAAATTTCTATATTCAAATGAGTGTGTATGTTATTTCCTCTTTGAGCCAACTCTGATGAGTAAGGTTTAAACTTGGCTCCCCCCTCCTCCACTGTAGCTCTTTCACATCTCTTTTATGTGAGATAATTTACCTCATTCTCTCTCCTCCTTCCCTCTTCTTTTAAGGCAATCATATTTCTCACCCTTTAATTTTTTTATATCATCCCATAATAGTCATCTCATACCTGCACCCTCTGTCTATATATGCTCAACCTGCCTAATGCCATGACCCTTTAATACTTGTATGTGGGCGTATCTGCATGCGGGCAGACCCACCTGGAGAAGGATAGAGGAGCAGTGTCTTGGTTCCTAAGACCATTGGAAATATGTGTTTTCTGATGGTCCTAGGTGACCCCTGTGAAAGAGTCTTTCAATCCCCAAAGGGGCGTTGTGAACCACTGCTTTAGAGTGATAAAGTTCTTAAGAGTTACAAATATCATCTTGCCATGTAGGAATACATACTGTTTAACTTTATTGAATCTCTTGTATTTTCTCTTATTCATTTTTTGCCTTTTTATGTTTCTCTTGAATCTTGTTTTTGAAGATCAGTTTTTTTATTCAGCTCTGCTCTTTTAATTAAGAATCCTTGAAAGTTCTCTATTTCATTAAATATCTGTTTTTTTCCTGTGAAGGATCATACTCAACAAAACTTATTTGTAATCCTACCTCCTTTGCCTTCTGGAATATCATATTCCAAGCCTCTAGTTCTTTAAGGTAGAAGCTACTAAATCCTTTGTAATACTGCCTGTGGTTCCCTGATACTTTGAATTGTTTCTTTTTGGCTGCTTGTGGTATTTTTTCTTTGACGTGAGAGCTCAGGAATTTGGCTATAATATTCTTGAGAGTTTTCATTTGGCAAAGTCTTTCAGGTGATAATTGGTGAATTCTTTCAATTTCTACTTTGCCTTCTGGTTCTAGGATATCAGAGCAGTTTTCCTTGATAATTTCTTGAAATATAATGTCCATGATTTTTGATCATGACCTTTAGGTAATCCAATAATTCTTAAATTATCTCTCCTGGATCTATTTTTGAGGCCAATTGTTTTTCCAATGAAAAGATTCAAATTTTCTTATTTTTTAAAATTCTTTTCATTTTATTTTATCATTAGATAGCAGATGAAGTCATTAGCTGATGGAGTCATTAGCTTCTTATTGCCCAATTCTGATTTTTAAGGTATTTTCTTTAGTGAACTTTTGTACCTCATTTTCCATTTGACCAATTGATTTTTTAAGGAGGAACTTTCTTCAGTGAATTTTCACATATCTTTGCCCATTTTTCATTTCTGTTACCAAGCTGTTGACTATTTTTTTCATGATCCTCTTGCATTACTCTCATTTCTTTTCCCAATTTTTCTTCTACTTCTCTAATTTGCTTTTAAAAATCCTTTTTAAGCTCTTCTAGAAATTCTTTGTAGGCCCAAGACCAATTTACATATTTCTTTGGGGCTTTGCATGTAGCCATTCTGACAGTGCTGTCATCTTCTAAGTTTGTGCTTTGATCCTCCCTCTCACCATAGTAACTTTCTATTATCAAATTCTTTTTTTGTTTGTTTTTTACTTATTTTTTCTGCCTATTTTGTGAGTTTGTACTTTTCTGTGAAAACTGAGCTCTCTTTCTTTTTATGATTATGTTTATGACTAAGCTTTTTATGACTATGTTCTTTTTTTGTTATTTGCTCATTTTTCTACCCTATTTCTTGATTTGGAACTTGATATTAATGTTAGACTTTGTTCCCAGTGGGGGAGAGGAGGGAAGCTGTCTAGCTTAAGCTTTAGAGTTTTTCCATTTCTTTTTTCAGAGCTAGTTCTGGGAGTTTGTAAGTTTTGGATATTTCCAAGGTAATGTGCTCTTGGGAAAGGTGTTATCACTGGTCTCTTGGTTTGTGCGCTGGTCCATACTCAGGAAGGGCCCCTCCTCCCTTGGCACCAAAAATGATACTGTTCTCAAGTCCCTGATCCCTTGGGGCTGGAAATGACACTGACTCTCAGGGTTTCCACTCCCTCTTGATCAAAAGTGCTACTCTTCATGCTTGAAATATGACCCAGAACTGAGTATAAACAATGCAGTTACCAGTTTCCCCTCAGGGCTCTCGCTCCTTGACTGAAAGTGTTCCTCTCTGCCCCTGAACTATGACCCAGAAGTGGGTACAGGTAATGGGGTTGCCAAATAGTGTATGATCCTGATTACAGTACTAGCACAGGGGTCATCTGTAATCTCTTTCTAACCAGTTGCTAGGTTCCCTTACTGTCTCTAGCTTGAGTCTCTGAGGCTTTGGCTGTTTCTGTCATCACCACCTATTCTCACCACTTGTATTTCATCCACATGGTCTCTGGATCATCCTTCTCCCCGTGTCACAGATCTGTCTTAATGACTTCCTATGTTGTCTTGTTCTAGAAAGATGCCTCACTCTGACCTATTTTTGGCTTTGCCACTCCAGAGTTTGATCTGAGGCATTATTTTAAAGTGTTTGGAGGGAAATATTGGGAGAGGTTAGCTAAATGATTCTCTATTCTGCCATCTTAGCTTTACCCCCTCCCAAAGTCTGTTTAAATGCTTTTAATTATTCCCCTTTCCAGTCTATCCTCCATGTAGTTATCAATATAGTCTCCCTAAAGTACAGATTTTACAGTATCCTTCCCTTATTCAAGCAGCTTTAGTGATTTCCTGTCAACTAAAGGAGAAAATAAAAACTTTATAGCTTTTCACAAGCTGATTCCAGCCTCTTATTCTACATTTATTTCACATTATTTTTACACTGTACATTCCATCTAAAAGTGACCTTTAACTATGTATTCTGTCTTTTGTTGCCTTGCCTTTGCATAAGTGGTCATGCCTCAAATTCGATTTATTTATGTATCTCTTTGAATGTTGTATTTCCTTGGTATCATGTAACTTCCTTGTGGACAGACAGGATTAGTTTTCATTTTGTCATTTTATCTTCAGTATCAAGAATTGCTCACCATGGGTGCATAATAAATGCTTGTTAAATTGAATACAGTTATGTCAACCATTCCTTAACATTAAGAGGTATATTTCTACTTTATAACTTTTATATGGCATATACATTGAATAATGCTTAGCTTTATCCCCTCTCTATACATGGAAGGAATAGGTTGATGAAACAATGCACTAGGATTCCTTAGATGCTCTCATGCACTCTGCTGTATGATCTCTTTTCCATGCTCATGGATATATGATGCTTCCCAATGGCATGTTCAGTACTTTGTCTTATCAGGCCACTTGGGAACTCAGGGTAGAATTGTTGACTAGAGACAATTAACAATGGAACCTCCAAAGGAATGAACTTCTGTTCATTTCCCCATGGGGGAAAGGAATATATTCTTATCATGAATAGAAAGTATAAACAGAATGTCATGTCTGGCCAAGCCAGGGTTTATTTCGCCCATTGTCTTTGACCAAGATTATGTACTTTATGATCACTACATGTTTATTGTGTCTTCTTCTGGCTCATCTCATTATTATTTCTGTGATTTGTGTTACTGAGATTATGTACTTATCAGAGAACCACAAACCCAGAGAAGGGTAAGACGAATCTGTTGTAAGAGATTCTCCCATTGCATGATTGTTGTCAGATGGATCATCCCGGGGAGAAATGTCATCAGTCAAAGCATCTGTTTATGGATATTATTGTGCTAGGTTGTATAAATGTATATTGAACATATGTTGTCTCTACCTTCCAGAAACTTGCAACATAAGGCATAATTTATACAGATAATAGCAGCAGTTGTTAAATATAATTATAACTTTACATTAAATACAAGTAAAGCAATAAGTAAGTACATTTATTGGTTTGGTGATAGGAGTGATAATGATTGGTATTGACAATCAGGAAGAAATCACAGGATTTTAAATATGTAAGAGATGCTAAAGCTAATGTAATACAACTCTCTCCATTTTGCAAATTAGGAAACTGAGGACCAAAGAGGTTTTGTTATTTATCCAAAGTCTCACAGTTAATTAATGTCAGAGCCAGGACTGGAATCCAGGACTTTTGGCTCCTCATCCAATTCTCTTTCCACTTCACCATACTAATTCTCCAGAGGTACCACCAGAATCAAGTATTTTGGGAAAATTTCCTTTTATAGTACTTCACACTGACTATATTGATAGGACTGAAGATCAACAGGTAATGCTCCATAATTCCACCTCTATCCTCCTCTTCATTATCAATAACCAATAGTTAATGTTGCCTACTGTCTGCAGGACCATATGTTAGATTCCAAAGATAGAGAGAAATATAAAATGCTGTCCGTTATTACTTGGAGGTTATGGTTTACTACCATTTATAATGAGAGAAAGAAGAGAGAGAAAGAGAGACAAGAGACAGAGAGAGACACAAAGGCAGAGAGGAAGAGAGATTTTGCAGCAGAATGTAGAATGCATGAGGGCAAGGAGTCTATCATCTATGTCTTTGTATCCCTAGCCCTTAATGTGCCTTGAACATGTTAGGTGTTAAGTAAATGTTTGTTAATACAGTTGAGGTTACATTGAATTGAACTAAATAATAGACAGTTTAAGTGTCTTAGGAATTTGGAGGACAGTATTTTCACTGTAATCTGAGATAGTCAAGGAAGATTCTACATCTTAACCTACTAATATATTCAAATTGCATATTAATTAACTTCTTTCTTTGTATTACTTAACATTTCTTGCCCTTATGCCCTATATTATAATTTTACATTTTGTAATAGTACAGTCACAGCTGTGAAATGTAGAATGGAAAATGAGATTTGGGGTTAGAAATACAACCCTCTTCCTCTTATTTTATAGATAAGACTATTAAGACCCAAACAACTAAGTGGATTACCCAAGGTCACATAGATAATAAGTAGGACAGCCATGATTTGAACCAGGTCTTTTGACTCTAAATTCAATGCTCTGTCAACTACAACAAATATATCGTACTGTACAAAAAAAAGAGCTCACTGGAGTTTGAGGGGAAAATATACTATCTACATATTGTTGGCTTAAAATGAAAACTTCCCAAAAAATGAATATAATATTTTAAGTTATACCATGAGCAGTAACAATATCATCCCAGTTGTAAAGTTGTATTCATTGAGTTGTTTTCTTTCCACGTCTTTCTTGGAACACCAAGCTAGTGTCTCTTTTAATAAAAGCAACAGACTTATGTACTTGTTTTATGAACACACAGGTCAGCTACTGAGCCCAGTCATCTGACTTTCAGTCTTTGTCAAGAAAACGTGTGTGCTTTGTTAAAGAAAAATGAGCCAGGGCTTGTCTAACCAAAACATGCCTCAAATGGTCATCTCAACCTAACAACTAATTGTGTTGTTATTTTCCCTGGCCTGACTAAATGTGCTGGTGATTTGGTTATGGCGGTAAGCACATATTGTATGCTTGTTATCTCAGTATGAATGCCATGTGCCATCATGACTAGAAATCATTTTTTTAAACTATGGAACCATGTTACAAAAGTTACCTCACATAAAAAAAATTCTTAAATTGCCTGTAAACGTTGAGGAAAGGATAAGAAAGTTTTCTTAGTTGTATGAAAAGAAAACCCAAGCATTTTATAATTCTTTCCTGTGTAGAGTCTTTGAAATAGCAGGTCAATTAGCAAGTACTTCTAGAGCCTTTATGGTAACCCCAAGAGATGAAAATACGATGTATATTGGAAGCAAAGTTGCTTTAACTCTCCCTATTTGTGATTTTTCCTATAAAAAGAAAATATCATCTTACTAATCAACTATGAATTATTTAGAATTATTCATATCTCCCAATGAATAGCTGCCAATATAATTGGATTGAGGGGTCAGCACATATGAAAACTTATTGAATTGACCCCAAATCTGTTTTTTGTTTGATCCTTTCTCCTCCCTTTTTAAGGATACCAGGCCTTAACTCATCTGATCTCTCCTTACTTCCTCCTACTTTTTTCTAAGGTAGCCTTTTCTGATGAACAACAACAACAATAATCTTTTTAAAATCTCCCAAGTTAACTCCAAGTTAAAAACAAAAATTAGAGTTGTATAATTCCCACAGGGAAGCATAATTCAGTAGTAAATTGTTCCCACCAGAATTCTCTGAATTTTACACATATCCAGAACTGCTTTTATAATAAAAAATAAATATTCTATAAGTGACAGTACCTAGGGAATATCACTAACATAAGTCTAGTCAGATCTGTACTTAGAAGTCAGTTCCTCAGGCTTCCCTTTATTTTTCATCTTCCTGAGTCACTGTCACGTAACTACATGACTTTATTTCACATCATTCAGTGTTTGAGAGGTATTATTTTAATTACACTTTATTTGTGCTTTCAGTATTACTTCATTTAGTTTCCTCCTTGGCTGAGGCCTATTGTATCATTTTCACTTTAAAAGGCATTGATTGTACTTGATTAGGAGTCTCCTAAATGTATGTAAGTACAGTATAAGGACCTTCTTGTGTGATTTCTTGCTAAGGACATCCCCCACCCCCATTTTTGCTTCTGTCATCTCCCCAACCTTGTTCTTGTTTATTAGAGAATCTGTGGTTAGCTCATGACTCTCTCAACTGTAAGATAAACAACAATTTAAAGACCAAGCACATTTTAAGGAAGCTATCCCCCTCCCCCAAAGAAGATACAATACAGCTGCTTCCAAGTGTCTGTTTCCAACCTACTAATTATTTTAAATTAAAAAAAAATCAGTAACAAAAAAGTAAGATACCAATGGAGAACATGAATAAAGAAGAGGGGACTCATGCTACTAACTTTATAATGCATTAGTAGTCAGATGTCTACTCTATTTAAAATTGCTAGTGAAAATTAGAGGAAGATTAGGATCATGATATATCTGCCAGTATTCGTCCTTGAAAATCCTTGTAAATGAAAATGAGGATCAAAATCACAATGTGAGGATTGGAATCAGTGCCTGTTAGTTGTATAAAAAGAGAGCAGTAAATATATAAACAAAGTCACCCAGAAAAGAGAGAAAGAAAATGATGATTCTTACTTGTATGTTTTTCCAAAATCTGTATAGACTAGTGGGAAAAGCCTAGACATATGCAATTTGGAAATTTCTTCCAGGGAGCATATATTCTTATCTTTTTTGGGCAAAGGAAAGTAAACCCAAAAGGAAAAATACTCTAAAGCTAGTGATCATAGGAGCTACCTAAAGCCACAGTATCTCATATCAGTGCCACACTCTTCATGATATTTGAGAAACATGCACACAGAGACAAATCCCACAAAAATATGTTTGGAATCTCTGCGTTAAAAAAAGAAAATGAGATAAAGCCATTTTCTTCAGTTACTTAAACTCTATTTCTCTCTCTACTAGATTTAATATGATAAAATTCTCTCTGGCTTTAAACACTATTCGAGCTCATAACCCAGGAGCTCCTATTTCTGGCTATATGACTATGCAGATCAAAAACACCAAAGACAAAATGCTTCCCAACCATAAAGACTTGAGCTGTTTCCTTTCCTTTCTTTCTGTTGTGGAGAGGGCTATAACCGATTTTTGGTTCACATAAAAGTGTACATTGTTAAAACTAGGTGACATGTGGGTGGAGGAAACATTACTGATTGTCCACTGCAGCAAGGGAGGCAGAGTTTCCATAGAGATAAGAAGCAAAAGTGCTCCAAGCAACCTAATTGGTATGCATCTCCAGATCAGGTTCATTGTGCTTTTGCTAATGACAGGGTTGTCTCAGTAATAAGGATGGTGTACTGGAGAAATTTGCTGCCTTGGCATATTTTTCCCTGGCAGAAAACTACTTAGAGACTGTAGTCAGTAAGAAGACTGACTGGCAGGCTGAAGGGGCTGCTTAGCAGCATACGGGGGAAGGCTGGCGCTCAGTGCCACATGCATATGGCTGCCATAAAACTCCAGCTTTGCGCTTTGTGTATTTCTGGTCCCATGGCAGGAAGCCCACCTGCTGCAAGAATACTTGTAAAGCACAACTCAAAAGTGATTGAAAAGCTACTAGAATAAACTGTAATAACACAGTGCTTCACAGATGTGACATAATTGCAAGCTAAAGTGTACAGCCTCTGCAGTAATGAAAACACGAGCCATTAAATTAAAATCATAAGGGAAAAAACTATAAAAGTCTGTTGATTTTTTTTTAGTTTTATTGCAAAAACTTCAATTTTCCTGCCCTCATTAATCAAATACCATAAAACTATAGTGTTACTTTGTTCTAGTGGAGATTCAGGCAAT
>CM053582.1:62174451-62191856 GCA_028627135.1 Pseudochirops cupreus | reverse complement strand
CTGAGCAAGTTCTGGAGGTTAGCCCTTTCCCACAGTGTCTTGAATTTCAAGTCCTACCGAGAATCTAGCCTTCTAACCAGGGAAGGGAGATTTCTTATGCAGTGTCAGCCTTGAGGTCAAATTTGAAGATTTGGCCTTCTATCCAAATGAAGGCTCTTTATCCTGAATAGTATGATTATTGGAGAGTAAAGAGGGTTGAAAATATGGTCCCTGCAGCTGAAGTTCTGGGAAAGCAGGAGAATAAAGGCAAGACATGTGAATTTTTTATGTTTTCTACATTTGT
Source organism: Pseudochirops cupreus (assembly GCA_028627135.1). Taxonomy (NCBI): domain Eukaryota; kingdom Metazoa; phylum Chordata; class Mammalia; order Diprotodontia; family Pseudocheiridae; genus Pseudochirops; species Pseudochirops cupreus. Next base: position 62,191,573 of record CM053582.1, on the reverse strand, counting down.
TTATGGATACTTATGCATTGTTTGTGTTGTTGTTTATTTGGTTTTTGAATTTGTTTTGCATTTTCCATGGATTGAGATTAAGACTGTCCTGTACTTAATGCCATTGTTATCTCAGACGCTTATGTGGGAGCTGGAAAAATCCCTTTTATCATCTATGGAAACCTAGACATGAATTATACATGAACTAAAATTCAAACATTTACCAAAATAAACTGTAGGGTCAAGCAATGTAAGCCAAACTACTAATAATGACATTTTTGGTCAGAGCCAAGATTGAACCCATTCTATGTAAGCCATGGGGACGATAGGTACAGTTAATTAAAAGTTGTTTAGAAAAAAAAAGTTGTTTAGGTGGAAGGAATGTAGATTAATACTGTATTTTTAATTTTGGATGTAACTGTTGGCCTTAAAATTTTATAGATATTGATATTGTCCTACATCTGTGAATATTTTATATTTATAATCTCAGACTTTAGTATAAATTTGGCCTCCCCCAGGGAAACCTCAAGATTTCATAAATGACTGCCATAAAGCATTATTTCTCAAAATATGATCTGCTAACTAGTCCAAAATACAAGGGCAGAATGTTCTGAGATTTGGTGCAGTTTCCTGACAGCAGAGGGAGGAAAAAGAAAAGAAGGCATGGGCTAGTTACTTTGAGTCACTTTAATCCTAGAAACTCACCAACTGAAGCTTGGCAGAATTGGACAGTTACCACGCTGTTGCTGTTACCTCTGCCAGCTTGGCAAAGAAAAAGACACAGTTGGATCCCAACATATTTCTGCTTTGGACCATGGCTAGGAAGGTTGCCTATAGATATAAAGAGGGAGAAAGCAGAAGGGAAAGTCACAAAGAGCCTTACTAGATGAAATCATATCAATGCATACAATATTCTGATCTTCCTCCTCCCTACAAAAAGCAATCATAAATACCCCTGCCACCTTCTCTATTTAAAATTGCACTAAAGCTCTTTGGGTGAAGAATGGATGATCAATTATTAAGAATGTTATAGAGGTGATTTCTGCATAGCTACCATACGGACTAGATGACTTCTGTAGTCCCTTCCAATTCTCATATTCAAAGATTATGGGAGGTAGCTCAAGTTCCCAAAATGGAGTTAGCGTTTTGATTTAGCAGTTGCAAGTTGGAATAAGGGAGGGAGGTAGTCTGAAGGTAATTTTCATCCCAAGTTAGCAGTATGAGTACCAAAACGTAGGTTCAAAACCATGTTATCAAAGATATTTGATTAATACATTTTTGTTGAACGTCTCCTATATGCATAAAGTTTTGCTAGGTCTATAGGGGAAACAAATATGTATAAGGCATGGTAGTCTCTACATTTTAGGTCTCTCAATCAAGATGGTGACTAAATGGATAGATAGAGAAATATAGTATAGATACATACATAGACATATATCTACATAACGTCTGAGTTACTGCATTTGATTAAGGGACAAAATGGAGTGTATAATAATTAAATATTAGTATAAAAACTTGCTCTGCTTGTGCCCTGGGGAGAGAACTAGTCCTTATGGAGAGAAGTTACAAAGAGGCATATGTTGACTGTTTGAAATAAGACAAAACTTCCTAAACAGTGGAGCTATATGTAATTAGAATTTTCTAGCTCTGGTAGTAGCAAGTTTCTCACTGAAAAAAATAGCTAAAAATTAGGGGATCATGAAATAATTTACCTGTCAGACCTATGGGTAAGTGAAGAATTTAGAACCAAACAAGAGACAGAGAGCATTATGGGATATAAAATGGATAATTTTGATTACATTAAATTAAAAAGGGCTTGCACAAATAAAACCAATGCAGCCAAGATTAAAAGGAAAGCAAAAAACTGGGGAAAAATTTTTTACAGCGAGTTTGTCTGCTAAAGACCTCATTTATTAAATACATAGAGAACTGATTCAAATTTGTAAGAATACAAATCATTCTCTAATTGATAAATGGCCAAAGGATATTAACAAACAATTTTCAGAGGAAGAAATCAAAGCTGTCTATAGTCATGTAAAAAAAAATGCTCTAAATTGTTATTGATTAAAGAAATGCAAATTATAACAACTCAGAGGTACCACCTCACACCTATCAAATTGGCTAATATGACAGAAAAGGGAAATGACAAATGTTGTAGAGGATGTGGTAAAATTGGACATTAATGCACCATTGTGGAGTTGTGAACTGATTTGGTCATTCTGGAGAATAATTAGGAACTATGCTCAAAAGTCTATAAAACTATATATACCTTTTGACCCAGGAATACCACTACTAGGTCTAAATCCCAAAGACATATCAAAAAATGGAAAAAGTAGCTATATGTACAAAAATATTTGTTAACAATTGTTTTTTTTTGTGGTGGCAAAGAATTGGAAACTGAGGGGATGCTTATCAATTGGAGAATGGGTGAGCAAGCTGTGGCCTGTGATTGTGATGGAATAATACTATGTTATGAAAAATGATGAGCAAGGTGCTTTCAGAAAAACCTGGGAAGACTTACACAAACTGGTGCAAAATTAAGTGAGCCGAACCAGAAGAACCATGTACACAGCAACAGCTATGTTGTAATCATGATCAAGTGTGAATGACAGCTATTCTCAGCAATATGATGATCTAAGACAATAACAAAGGACTTATTATGAAAAATGCTATCCACCTGCAGAGAAAGAAAGAAGTAACAGAGTCTGAAGGCAGACTGAAGCATACTTTTTCAAAAACTTTACTTTTGGGGGGGGGGAAGGGAGGTGGTAAATGTGTTTTCTTTCACAACATGAATAATATGGAAATGTTTTGCATGACTGCACATGTATAAACTATATCAAATTGCTTGCTTTCTCAATGAGGAAGGGAGAAAATTTGGAATGCAGTACATAGAGCTCCAGGCCTGAAGTTAGGAAGACTTGAGTTCAATACTTCATATTACAGATGAGGAAATGGAAGCAAACAGAGGTTAAGTGATTTGTCCAAGATCACAAGGCTAATAAGTGTTTGAAGTGAGATATGAGTCTAAGTCACTTAGTCTATTCACTGTGTCATCTCCCTTCCTGGTTGGGTAATTGGGATGTTGTAGAAGGGACTCTTGGACTATATTGGCTTGAAATGGGAGTGGAAGAATGGTAAGATTTGTACAATTTGGAGGATCATTCAATTTGAGGAGAATGGAATGAATAGAGCTATTTCTTTATTTATAAAGGAAGGAATTTGGATCCAAGGATTTAGTTGTCTTTCAGATGTAAGCCTTATGATCCTATGAAAATGTAAATCACATTTGAAAGGTACAATGAGTAGACAATCCGACTGGAGCAAAAATTCATGGTTGGGGGGAATTGGGAGAGGTAAGAAAAAAGATTGGGATGATTTTATTAAAGGTCCTAATACCAATTTAAAGAATTTGGGCTTGTAGGCCATGGGGAACTACTGAATGTTTGCAGAAGATTAATTAAGGATAGTGTACTGGGTGGACTGAGGAAAAGGAAAGTGAAGACAGAAACATACAATCGGGCTATTGTAATCATCTAGGTTTAGGGTGATAAGAGACTGAATTAAGATAGTGGCAATTCACAATGATTTTTTGCCTTAGTGTCTTAAGACTGTAGTGTTTGAGTAAATGAAGTTTCGACACCTTTCCTTCATGCAGAACACTACTGGTTTGAAATTTCCATTACTCCTGTAGGGGGAGCAGCAATTTTCTTGTCTCTTGTCTTCAATTATCCCTCCAACCATGGTGAGCCCATTACCCCAATCATAACTTAAAACAATCAGAATGTACATGGGATCTCAACTCATGGATGACAGCACCATTGGGTTGGGCTTTTTGTGTGCTTGTGTGCACTGGGTGAGAAAGGCCTCTCTTTTTCCAGCAAGACACAAATTTGAATGTGAAATGTCATTAGAGCTACTTTCCACTAATATGTTTCTTTTTAGAATAACAAAAACACATCAGCAGTAAGTTTCAGTGTTATTTTTAATAAAAGAAAACCCTCTAATTTACATATATTTAATGCTAAGTAAATGAAAATGCATTATGTTACCACTGTTCTATTGAATAATGAACCCATAGGGTTCAGAAGCAGCCGAGGAAAGTTTTGCTTTTCAAGCCTCCTCTATCCACAGCTCTCACTCTGAATCTGCCGTTGTGAGAATGCAAGGTCACCAGACAGCCCCAGTTTCATAAGGACAGAACTGGTTGTGGACGACTTGTACTGGGTGAACCGTTTGCTGGGAAAGGTCCCAGTCAAGCTCTACTTTGGGCCAAGGTTAGCCTGGGACCAGGACAAATCACTTTACTTCTCTGTGCTCAGTTTCCTCATCTATAGAATAAGGGGACAGGAATAGATGTTGTTTAAGGCCTCTTACAGTGCTGTATTTATGATCCTATGATGGCAGTTAGCAAATAGAAGGTAAACTCCTTGAGGGGCAAGAACTGCATCATTTTCTGTCTTTAAGTACATATTATCTAGCAAAGCCTTGTGCATAAAGGGTAGTTACTAATGCTTGTTAAAGTTGAATTTGGATTTTCATAGACACACAACACATTTGCCACTAATATATTCCTTTTCCCTAATATTGAGAGCTTCATCTGACCACCCTCAGAGAACAGTAAATATTAGTTAGAGCTAGAATGAATGAATTAATCAATGAATGAAAAAATATATTAAGTACTTACTGTGTACAAAACACAGTGGAAAGTACTGAGAATACAAAAAGAAAATTAAGATAGTCCCTCAAGGAACTCACATTCTAGTGAAAGATTTCATCTGTAGATCAAATGAAAAAGCCCACTTGTTCTTAGTGTATAGTGCAAAGCTCTTGGCATTGTGTTTTTTATTGCTATTTCTTTTGGTAAACGACATCAGTTTCTAAAATTGAGGCATTTGCCAGTCCTAGGGCCTTTGGTGGTGAGAAGTTTCTTTTCTGGATCTTTGGTAGGTATGGCTGATGATATGGAGCAGTTGTGAAGGCAATTCCAGTTCATATTTCTAGCAGGGTTACTCAACAAGTTGTTAGAAGGGACTTTAATTATCTTCAACCTCCTTTCAGTTTGCAGATAAGGAAAGAGTTTCATATAACTCACACGTATTCCAGTGCACTTTCTACTAGAACCTAATTCTAGTTAGAAGAGCCAATGGCTGATGCTTGCATCTTCATTTCCCTCCCAGGAGTCAATTGAGGGTATACCCTTGTCCTTGAGAGTTTGGACTCCCTTTTAACCCTAGAAACTCTGAGGGTCTATCCGTCCTAAATTGATTCTTTTGGGAAGTCAAACTATGCCATCTTTTGCCTCAGTTCTTATCTAGCCTTTAATCACTGAATGGGTGTTGCTTCAGCTAAACTGAGATCTCAGGTCAGGGTCTCCCACAACATCTGGGGCCATCACCAGTCATTCTGACCTGTGTCTTGCCACTGGACTCTGATGACTCTGGAGGACAAAGTGAGGCTGATGATTTTGCAGCAGCCCTGCCTCACTTAAATCCAGTTCCCTTGCAAATCAAGACATCACCCTCCTGGGGGTCCTGGATTCTCTCCATAATAACTCCTTTTCTGGTCCCACTTGTAATCATAATCCTTATACTTATTTTTGGCCCTTGTCTACTTAACCTTTTTGCTAGATTTGTCTCTTCCAGGCTGAGTGCATTCCAACTCCCAATGACGGTTCAAGCTGAACTACTGCCCGAAGTAACTCCCCAACACCCCCTGGATCTGGCATCTGCCAAGTTCCAGACATTGGCCACTGCCCCCCCCTCCCACCTCCTGACTGATGGACCCTTTGAGGCAGGGACAACTCTATGACCATACTCAGCGTGAAGCAGTCTGAGAAACTGAGACCTTCGTCCCTGATCCCCAAATGAATTTGGGTCCAAATTTGTTCAGGGGGGGAATGAAAGGGAGTGCTGAGGTCTTGTAATATTTGGGGGTGACTATGTCTTGAATCTCATCTGTGTGCGGGCACCTGGGTATGTGATATCAGCCTGTGGAAAAGTCACCTTTCCCCCCCAGCTGTAAGTCATTAACTCTGTCCCTTCCCCCGCCCCCAGCCTGTAAGTATCTTCCCTGAAGCTCGTTAACTATAACAGGCCACACCTATGAATTCTTAAAAGGATTCCTTAGAGAAAGGATTACCCCTTTTGTTCTAGTGGCCAGCTGTAAGATAACTCCTAACAAAAGAACGTCACCTTATCAAAGGGGGACCTTTCAGGGCAGACAGGCTGGGTGCTCCTCCCTAATTCCACCTTTGTATGACTTTTGTTACTATATAATCAGTACCCCCAATCCCCACACTTCGTAGGAGGATTCCCCTTAATTTTCTCCTGCCCACTTGACAAGCATAATAAACTCTCTTAAAACTGCCAAGACTGCTTAAGCTTGGTAATTCTTTCAGACTCATAAGAACCCTCAAAGGATTTCCATAGAAATCCACCCTTTCTAACCCTCAACAGGGTGGGGGGGGAGGTGAGGAGAAGAAATTCCTGATTTATTTTTCTTCCTAAAACCTGTTCAACAGGTGGAGCTCTTTGCTGCAGAATGGGATTCACATTAGAAATCTGTGGGAATCTGATAATTGTCTGAGGAATCACTTTGAAAGGTACAAAGATTTATCTTTGATTTTTACATTATACCACTCCATCTCCTACCTCAGAAAAATTATCTTTAGTCTTTTCCTTAATTAAGAGAATAAGATTTTATGTTTTCCCTTCAATGGTTTGGGATGGGAAGAGGTGGGGATTGGGATTTAAAGACAATTTATGAAACAGACTGCCTGTTTACTTTGATCTTTTTAGGTGGTTAAGTGCTAATAAAGTGAAACTGAGCTAGCTTAGATGTTGAACAGCTGGAGTTCAGAGCTGTACTACAAGTAAACTAGAAAATATCAAATATTCATTCATCAGTGCTCTCTGTTATATCCCTTCTAATTTCAGAAAGTCATCACAAGAATAGTCTAGACCAGTGGTTCTCAACCTTCCTAATGCTGCAACACTTTGATACTCGTATGTGGGCGTATCTGCATGTGGGCAAACCCTCCTGGAGATAGATAGAGGAGAGGTGTCTCGGTTCCTAAGACCATTGGAAATATGTGTTTTCCAATGGTCTTAGGCGACCCCTGTGACCCCTGTGGAAGGGTCATTCGACCCCCAAAGGGGTCACAACCCACAGGTTGAGAACCGCTGGTCTAGACCAAAGGAAAATGAGACTGAGAAAAAAATTAATAAAGATAAAGATTTTACAAAATGGCTTATTCTAAATCATCTGAATATTCTCCCTAGAACCTAATATTGGCTAAAATCAATCAGTCAACCAACAAACCTTTACTAAGTGCCTCCTATGGGCTAGGCATCTAACTAGCCACTGGGAATACAAAGAAAATAAACAAAATAATCTATACTCTCAAAGAGCTTACATTTTAATGGGGGAACTAATAAATAAATATACAAATATTGTCAAAGAACTGGAAATTTCAGGGATGCCCATCATTTGGAGTATGGCTGAACAAGTTGTGGTATATGATTGTGATGGAATACTACTATGCTCTAAGAAATGGTAAGCTCAGTGATCTTAGAAAAACATGGATGGACTTGCATGAAATAATGAAGAGTAAAATGAGTATAATCAAGAGAGCATTAGTATAGTAATATTAACATTGTTTTAAGAACATCTTTGAGCAAATAAGTCATTTCGACTGTTAGAAATACCCAAATTAACTACAAAGGACCTGTGAAGGAAGATACCATCTACATCCAGGGAAAGGACTGATAAATAGAAGAATGTATAGAATGGTTTTGTGGCGGGGGGGAGGGAGAGGAAAAAAAGGAAGAAAAAGAAAGTTACATGATAACTTTATTATATATTTAAAAGCAATGGTAAGTTTACATAATATAGTTGCAGTTTCATGCACAATGATTTTTTTTCTATTCTACCATATTATAGAAATGTTTGTTTTATTTCTTAAGTTCAAAATAAAATAAATAAAATTTAAAATAAATATCATTATAATAAATGCAAAATTGTCAAATATAAAGGGGTTGGGAATGGAGGCTACTAGAAATTATAGTGGTAAAGAAAAGTTTCATGTAGAAAACAGTGCATGAGCTGCATCTTCAAGAAAGAGAGGGATATTGTGAGGCAGAGAAGAGGAGGTGGAGAATCTCAAGTATTGTGGATGGCCAGAACAAAGCCATGGAGATAGGAGAGTGATAGAGATGGAGTATTGTGTGTAAGAAAGAGAGATAGGAGCAGTTTGGATAGATTAGAGAGTGTGGCAGAGGAAATAATGTCCAGTAAGGCTGGAAAGATGGGGCTTAGTTTGGTAAAGGTTGCAAATGTTAAATAGAACAACAATAGGCAAGCTGGTAGAATGTACCTGCTAATTTGTCAATTAGAGAGTAATAGAGTGTAGTCTATGAAAAGTCTGAAAGACCAGAGGTTTATTTCCTGATTTGATAGCACTGTGCTTAATGACTTTGGACAAATAGACAACTTTTCTTTGCTTCTATCTATAGCTTATCCATCTATAAAACGAGCAAGTTGAACTAGACAGCTGTAAAATTCTTTGAATCCCGGAATTCCCTTATTCTGTGACTATTCTCTTCCTAAGGGACTATTTGATTTGATTTGATCATCATAAATGTGTTTGGAACCTGACAAAGTACCACATTTAATGTGTATCTACTTTTTTTTAAAATGTAAATTTTGATTCTGCGTGGCTTTAAAAAAAAACTCTTCAATATGCTATGAATTCCTAATGAAGGAAGTAGAATAAACTATTAGATTGAGGACAGATATACAAATACTATGAATATACTATTTTGATTATTCTTGATTATTAATGAATGACATACATGTGTAGTTATGTTTCTTTGTGGAATTTTTTTTGAGAATTTGAACCCAAATCTTATCGATTCTATGTCCAGAGAGTAGAGATAGAAAGACCATTAAGAGGCTATAGCAGTAATCCAGTGGATGATAATGAAAGCCTTTATTGGAATACCATATTGGTACCAAAGAGTAGATTTATGCAAGAAATATTATAGAAATTGACTTGACAGTAAAGGGATAAGAGTCAAAACTAACACCGTTATTATGACAGTGGGAGACTGAATGAGTGGTGTTGCTCTGGACAGAAAGTAGGCAATATGAAGAAGTAGTTTTTTTTGGGGGGGGGGAACTAGGGAATGGAAAAGAAACAAAACTTTGGTTTTGGGCATGTATTTGAAGTGCCACTGGGAAATCTGAGATGAGGGTCTGGAGCCATGAAAAAATGTCACAGATGGTGATAAAGATTTTGGAATCAATTGCATAGACATAATACTAAAACCCATGGAAATGAATGAAATCACAGAGAGACTATAGCAAGAGAAGAGAAGGTTGAGGATAGAACCTTGAGGGGCACTAATATTAAGGTTTTTTGAAAGTATGTAAAAAGTCATCAAAGGAAACAGAGAAGGAGCTGTTAAAGAAACTGGAAGAGAAACAGGCACAGCTTACCCATTTGGGCAAAAAGTTTTTTCTCTGTTTAAATAAATATTTTGGGCGTTGTTTTTCTTATTGCTTCATGCTCACTGAGTGAGAAGGTTATGATCGTGGGAAGTGTTGTATATAATTAAAAGAAACCACATCTCCCAGCATTTGGACTTAAAAATCTAAAAAGGGAAAAAGAGAACAAAGTAAAATAAAAAACACCAAACCATCAGAGTGGAGAACCATGAGTCATATGTGGTAATGTCATTGGAGGGGGTAGGGGAGAAAAAATAGGAGATTCATTTTCCCTGTCAGGTGTTTATTTCCAAACTGCATCTCATAACTCAGGTTCAAATGGCAAACTGTTACAGGCAGGCCCATCTCAGGTAGCCTGGGTAGGTTTGATCACTTTGGATGCCTAACTGTCGCATAGATCTGAGAAGAGGATATGCCAGATGCAAGTCCTACTAATTGTTAAATTTTCATTGTAATCATGTATAATAATATATAATGATATATCATGATTGCAATTATATTATAATCTGTATATAGTATAAATATATAAACTTCTAAACTATTCCTTGATGAACAGGATGGTGAAATTAAATCAAATGTAACTTAAGATTTTAAGCATAAATGTAGATGAGGTCCACTAGGAAATAGCTAAATCTAGCATTTATAAAGTTCAAAAGTTTCAAAGAAGCTAATGTAGAAAATGAAGTATAGATTTTGTCATCTATTTCTTACACTGTGGACTTCTTAGTGACAGCCCCCTCACCCAACTCCCTTTTCCCATCCCTGTATGCCCCTCCAATAGGAACTACATAAATCATACTGTATGTTATAGTAGCAACATAGGATGTCAGAAATGAATAAAATATGGGAACCTTTTGAACTTGATTCTAATCTGGTCATGTAGTTGTATGTGTCGATATTGTCTCCCAATAGACTATAAGCTCTTTGAGAGCTGGGAATCTCATTCCTCCCTTTGAATCTCCTTTTCCTGGCACAGTACCTTATAATAGATCCTTAATAAATTTGTATCGATTGATTGGTCAAACAGCCCTCAGCCAATAGAAGTCTAGCCTGTCTAAGCCCAGAATTTTCATCTTTCTTTGTGCCCTGGTTCATAATCTTTGCTTATTTACGAATGGGCAAGTTAAGTTGCGTTTGGGCAGATGTTTTCATCCAGGTCATAATACATTCCTTAGCAAATAAATAGTTGCTTTGTTTGATGCTCTTCCTCCAGTTTGTATCAATTATACCATCCCCTGTTTCTTACTTGACTATTCTCCTGGAGCCAAGTATAAAACAACATTTTAAAGCTATTACTTTGACCAAGACCTTTGGCACTTTTGTTGAGTGTGGGTGCTTATGTCTCTGCATAAACATCACTAAATTATATAAGTAACTAAAGCCTTTTATGTTAAATCTTCCTAAGTCTTATAGCCTAGAATGTTATTACATTTCTTTCGTAGTAGTTTTCAGTGTTGTACAATCTGATTAACATCTGTGCTTCTGATGAATCAAAGGTACATGAATCTATCCATTATAATTATATATTATCAGACAAGTGAATGCTGGAATTTTCTAATATATATATTATACAATATTTTATTTTATATACAAATCTAAGATCTAAACAAAACAGTCCTTACCCTCAAAAAGCTTATATTACAGTGGAGGAAAACTTCATGTAAAAGGGAACTGGAAATCAGGAGATGGAGGAAGGTTACTTACAAGAGGGTATAGTAAGGAAGCTTCCCTTTATTGATGGTTGGGTTACTCATAATTTTAAATCTTTAGAAACTGGTATTTAGTGACATAGCAACACAATTTCTCTGAAAGAATAGTGACATTTTTAAAAATATAGAATGCTGCTTTAAAAATAAACTTGAGAGTTACTAAAATTACTTCATTATTTTTATCAAGTCAATTCAACCTCCTGCCTTCTTTTCAATTCTAGGCCTAGTTCATGAGTATCTATAGCATCTGCCCATGAGTAATGGATGAAAAATGAACTAGGTGATTTTAGTGATTTATTTATGTGTGTGTATCACATTACTATAATATACAATTTCTCCCCATGATTCCTCCATACATAAAATATGTACACTCATACTGATGAATCAATCAGCATTATGACTCCATACTACCTGGCTTATTATAACCTATACAAAAAATTCTTCATCAACTTTATTTTTTATCCTATATGAAAAAGATCTCAAGACCATAAATTTAGAGCTATAAAGGAACCTTAGAGCTCCTATAAAGTAGGACTATATTGGACTATACAATTCAATCCCCTAATTTTACAGATGAAGAAAATGGAGCGTAGAGATGTTAAGTGATTTGCCTATGTCAGACAGGCAGTAAATAGAATCCCTATATTTAAGCTGAACTCTTTTGGGTGGTTATGGATCTCATTTAGGTAGTTGCCTAATATTTCAATATGTAAACCATATAATTTTCTTATTTTATTCATCTAACTTATTATTGATTTTGATATTTGGTTCAAAAGTTGGTGGTCTGATCATCCATAAACAGCTGATTTGGAAATAACTCTCCCATCAATAACCTGTTCTTTCTTGGCTGTTCAAATATAATCAATTTCTTTTGCGTGTATATGTGATTTTTACTTGATTCTTACCATATCTATTGACTCCTAGGTCTCTTCTTTAGGAAAGTATTCATAAAAAAATAGTCATGAGGCTTCTGAAGAGCTTTGCTATTGAACCGTGTTTTTTAGCATATGATATGGCAGCTAGGTGGAGTAGTGAATAGAGAGCTGCTCTTGGAGTAAGGAAAACAGGATTTCAAATCCAACCTCAGACACTTATTAAATGTGTCTCAAAATCTTCATTTGTTCAGTGAAGATAATTATAGCACCTACCTCATAGTGTTGTTTAAAAAAAATCTAATGAGTTGACATACGTAAAATAATTTACAGTTAAAATATGACCTTGTTGATGAAGTTGTGAAGTGATCCAACTATTCTGGAGAGCAATTTGGAACTGTGCCCAAAGGACTATAAAAAACTGCAAACTCTTCCACCCAGCAATTCCACTTCTACGGTTGTATCCCAAAGAGATCATAGAAGTGGGAGAAGGACCCGTATGTGCAAAAATATTTATAGCAGCTCTTTTTGTGGTGGCAAAGAACTGGAAATTGAGGGGATGCCCATCAGTTGGGGAATGGCTGAACAAGTTGTGGCATATGAACCTAATGGAATACTATTGCCTCTAAGAAATGAGGAGCGGATGGACTTCATAATAACCTGGACAGACTTATATGAACTGATACTGAGTGAGGAGAACAGAACCAGGAGAACCTTTGTACACAATTACAGGCACATTGTATGGGTGATGACTAACTTTGATAGACTGGGCCCTTCTCAGAAATGCAAGGTTATAAGACACCTCCAAAAGACTCATGATGGAAAGGGCTATCCACATTGAGAGAAAGTATTATGGAGTCTGAATGCAGATTGAAGCAAACTACTTGCACTCTCTCTTTTTGGTTTTGTTTTGTTCTTTCTTATTGTTCATTCCATCAGTTATAATCCTTCTTTACAACTTGTCTAATGTTTAATATGAGGGTGTTTGTAGACCCTACATCAGATTGCATGCCACCATGGCGGGGAGCAAGGGGAGGAGAAAATTTGGAACTCAAGAGATTGTGGAACTGAATGTTGCAAACTAAAAGTACATTTAAACATATATATATATATATATATATAGATATAGATAGATAGATAGATAGATAGATAGATAGATAGATAGATTTATATGTAAAATATACACCTAAATAAAAAATATGACCTTGAGCAAATTACTTAACATCTCTATAACTCAGTTCCATTTTAACGAGGTGACTAGGTAGCACAATGGATAGAGTGTCAGTTCTAGAGTCAGGAACTTTTGAGTTCAAATCTGGTCTCAGACATTTACTAACTCTGTGACCCTTGGTGAGTCCTTTGGCTTTCCTCAGCCTCAGTTTCCCCATCTGTAAAATGGAAGTAATAGCTGACCCTATTTCTCAGAGTTGTTGTAAGAATAAATGAGGTAATATTTATAAAGAGCTTTGCAAACCTTAGAGCATCATATAAATGTTAGCTGTTATTGTTATCCCAAAGTTTTCCAAGTACCGAAGTTATTGAATCTGAAAATATATTTTTCTTTAAGTTGGAGAATCTTCTTTAGTTTTTTTTTCTGTAGATTTCTCTGCCTCTACATTTGTTATAATTGATGTTGACACATAAGTAATGAATTTCTTTATGGTGGTCTTTTTGTAAATATTCATAATGAATACTACTAAAGGAGATGGCCATGTAGACCATGAAGTGATGTTTCTTGTTGTCTTTAGAAACAAGATATAACCAAAGCTGTCATTTCCTTTCTTTACCTTTCCAAGACAAATCTCTGAAATCATCCTTTGATCAAACTGTAGCTTCCTCTTGTTCCCCAATTTCAGTTTTAAAGAAAATTTCAATAGCCTGTGTTATTCAGTTTCTCTGTTAATTTACCAACTTATTGGTAATGAGGCAAGGATTTCATTTATTTATTTATTTATTTGCTTTTTTGGAAGGAGGACATTGGGGTTAAGTGACTTGCCCAAGGTCACACGGCCAGTATGTGTTAAGTGTCTGAGGCTGGATTTGAACTCAGGTCCTCCTGTCTCCAGGGCCAGTGCTCTATTCACCGCACCACCTAGCCTCCCCTAGGATTTCATTTAGAGTAACAAAAATCAAGAAATATTTATGGCCAATTTATATAACATTTAGCAACTTGTATATCCTTTCCTCCACTCTGTAGTCCCTATAGAAGTAGAAGGCAATTGCATAGGATTGAGGGCCCTTTGGTTTCCTGGATTGTCATAATCAAATTAGTCATTGTCATATGGGTAGGCTGCTCGTGATGAGCCTTTCTACAATTGCTTGTCCTTGGAAAGCAAATGCCATCTTTTTATCAGGACTGGAAATTTGATCTCTGCCATATTGCCTGTATTTTTCCCTGCCTCTTCATGCTCACATTTACAAGTGTTTTTAAGGACCTTATAATTTCTCACCTTGGCTATTGTAATAGTTTTCTAACTGGGTCTTGTCACCTCTACTCTGTTCCATTTTGCACTGTTGTTAAAATAATTATCAGTGCACAGTTCTGACTGTTTTAAACCCCTGATAAAAATCTTCTGTAATTCTCTTATTGCCTATCAGAGAAAAGATTAATTTCTCAGCTACATCCCGAAATAATAACTAACATTTATATAGCACTTTAGGATTTGTAGACCTCTTTACATACATTATCTCATTTGATCCTGACAACAACCCTATGAGGTCAGGGCTATTACTCTTCTCATTTTAGAGATAAGGAACTGAGACTGAGAGGTTAAATGACTTGGGTGACAGGGTCATATAGCTAGGGAATGTCCAAGGGAGCCTGTCTCCAGCCTACCCATCTAGATTCATTTCCCATTATTTCTGGTCATACATTCTGCATTCCAGAAAAACTGTATTATTAACTGTTTTGCTGTTTGTCCTGCCCTTCTCTCTGTGTGCGTTCATATTAGAATGTGCTCTCTCAACATCTTCCCATCTTGAAATTCTTTTCCTTCATGATCTGGCTCAGGTCTTTTCTCCAGCATGAATCCTCACCTTATTCCTGTCATCTAGAAACAACCTTTCCTTTTTCAAGTCTTTTTAAGGTCATTTTGGTGTGAAGCCGCCTTTTGCCTCTATCACATTTTACCTTGTGTCACTCTTACTTGTGTCCATGTTGTATGGTCCTTAGTAGATCATCAACTCATTAAGGCTAAAGAATGTCATCATTTCACCTATGCACGTCAAGCATTTGGTAAAACATTTTGCATATAATAAGTGTTTAATAAATGGTTGTTATAGTTGTTATTATACAGGGATTTGCTCTAACTAGTACAAGTAGAATGGGAACCAACCAAATTCATAATTATTCTCCTTATTCTATACAGAGAAACATGCAAGGTATCCCAAA
This sequence comes from Pseudochirops cupreus, assembly GCA_028627135.1. Lineage (NCBI taxonomy): Eukaryota > Metazoa > Chordata > Mammalia > Diprotodontia > Pseudocheiridae > Pseudochirops > Pseudochirops cupreus. The sequence continues at coordinate 62,176,112 of CM053582.1, read as the reverse complement.
AGTCTTACTGTAGTTTGAAATTTTAACTACATTGCATCTGTACCCCCCCCCCACTCCTGCCTCCTGTATTTATACATAAGCAGCTGCATAAGCAGTATGATGTATAGAGTGCTGGGCTTAGAGGCAGGAAGATCTGAGTTCAAATGTGATCTCAGACACTTAATAGTTATGACCCCAGACAAGTTACTTATGCCTTATTTGCCTTAATTTCCTTTATTATAAAATGGGGTTTAATAATAGCAGCTACCTTCAAGGGTTGTTATAAGGATAAAATGAAAAAAATAATCTATAAAAAGTGCTTAGCAAGGGGCAGCTAGGTAGATAGAGCACTAGCCTTGGAATCTGAGTTCAAATCCAGCTTCAGACACTTGACACTTACTAGCTGTGTGACCCTTATTGCCTAGCAAAAAACAACAACAAAAAAACGAAACACAAAAAAAGTACTTAGTGCAGAGCCTCCATAGTTGGTGCTATTTAAATGCGTATTCCCTCCCCTCCTTCCCATGTATACATGTATATATGTATGTATGTACATATATCTAGATATCTACATGAGTATATATATATCTCTACATATATGTGTATATCTATATGCACCTACATATATAAACACATTCTTATAGGGTATACAATTAGAATGTAAATGTCTTATGAATAGGGCTTTTAAAATTTATATGATTTTTCTCCTCAGTGCCTAATGTAGTATCTGGCACACAGTAGGTGCTTAGTAAATACTTCTTCACTGATTGATTGGATGGTGGCTGTCATTACCTTAGGATACTATAACTCGTCCCTACTCCCACTCTCATTCCCTGTATTTTAACCTTTCTCATTGAAAGAGAACCATTTTCTTAGGGATGCCTAGAATTTAGGTATGCTGACCAATGCTTTCCCATTCTGCCTCAGATCCTTGTTTCTCTTGTCTGTAAGTGTCACCATATAACTTTGTTAACTATAATATGCTTATCATATTATTCTCAGTTAGGAAGATACATTAGCTCTGCTCAAATTGGCCCCTACTGTTTTTTTTTTAATAACAAAACAAATTCGAATCCTTAAAAGTCTACTTCTAGACAGTGTTTTGGACACAGAAGAGAATCTGGTTTCATTTATCCATTTTATGTTTTCTTCAGGGCAAGATGAAGAAATGAGAGAGACATTTTTTTAGTCCAGGTCAAGTGGAAGGTTAGCTGAAGGTTCGGCTCTTGCTATCAATGGTTTATTGCGTTTTCAGGAATGTTTTGGCTTTGAACGTTAGGTACTACTAATAAAACCAATTATGTGCTGGCAGGAAGCTTTCTTGTTCACCCTCTCAGAAGCCTAGATGTGGGATAAAAGATATTTTCAGGAATCATTTTATTCCTGAAGAAGTGACCATGGCCCATCAGTCTTCTATCCTTTACTGAAACAGGAAATGGTAGAGAGTCAGTATACTGAACTCCACATTAGCTTCAAAGCTCATAAACTTTATAAACTGAAAAACAGTTTAATAGATCAGATATATTGTAACCATGTAAATCAGTTCTATCAGTCTAGGATTACCCTTATTTAACTGTTACTGAGATGTAATAACAAGTGTTATAACATATATGTATGTATACACACATTTTATATATATTTTTAAGTATTTTAAATATATATACATACATATATAAGTATTT
>CM053582.1:62159058-62174351 GCA_028627135.1 Pseudochirops cupreus | reverse complement strand
ATCATCACTGAGGTTTTATAACAGCAACCTAAAAGTCAAGCAGGGTTCACAATAATTCAGTGAGTTGTAGGTAAGCAGGGACTAACTTTTATACCTATATTCCAGAATGTATTTCTCCTGCTACACAGTTAAACTCATCATAATTTTTGTTACTATTTCTGAAGGAGGGAAAAAGCAAGGGAAAAAGTGGTAGAGGGGGATCAGGAACATCTTGATGTAGAAAACTGTAGCACCAACACAATATTCACAGCACTGATGACAACTATGAATATGCCAGCATAGTTCTGAATTACAAAATATAGCAGACTCTCCATATAGAAGACAGAAGCAAAACATTTATTCAGACACCAGAAAGCCAAATCCCAACACTAGAAAACTGAATCCATCGTAACAACAAAGAAGTAAATATACCTTATCACTGCAGGAAGCAACACCATACCTAGCTGTCTCCTTGCCTATGTCCTCTCCTCTCTCCTTTCTAATTTCTGTAACTCCCAGCTTCCTCTGCGTTCTGCTCCACTTTTTAGCAAGCTCCTCCCACCACAGGCTCCATGCAGTTGCCTTTGGCCTGTTAAGAGGCAGGGAAGATCTTCAAATTCCCATTACCATTACAAAGTCAACCCTTGAGCTGAATCTTGAAGGAAACCAGAGCTTCTGAGTGGTCCAAGTATGGAAGAAGTACATTCCAGGAAGGTTTGGGACTTTGCTATAGGGTTAAGCTTGTTTGGCCAGTGAATGTGCACTATTTGATTACAGGATTGTATCCATATCTGTCCATATTGCTATATATCTATCTCTATTTCCATATCTATTTCTACCTTCACATTCACTTCTATATCTTTACCTATATCAACATCTATATTATTTGGACAGATCACTCTCTATATTTATGTATGTACAAAACAATATAGTTGACCTTAGACCATGCTTCATATCCGTACATTCTAGATATCTTGTCATATTTTCTGCTGCCCAAGACATCTTTTTTAAAGGATTCACTCACATTTTATTTTAAATTTTGATATCACTTGGGTACATCTAAAATATGATTTTATTGGTAACCATTTTAATTAAATAGAACACTTAATTATTTGACCAAGTTTTCAAACTCTAGCATTGAGATGTAGAAGATATCTAGTTAATTAAATGTAAGAGCTTTTAAAAATTGTATTTTTAGGGGCAGCTAGGTGGCACAGTGAATAGAGCACCAGCCCTAGAGTCAAGAGGACCTGAGTTCAAATTCAGCTTCAAACACTTGATGCACTATACTAGCTGTGTGACTTCAGCAAGTCACTTAACCCCAAATGTCTTGTCTTCTCCCCTCCAAAAAAACAAAACAAACAAAAACAAAATTGTATTTTTATTCATTTCATTTAATATTTCTCAATTGCATATTAAAAAAATTAGCATTCTTTTAAACAAATTTTGAGTTCCAAATTCCCTTCTTCTTGCCTTTCCCCACCTATCGAGAAGGTAAGCAATTTATATTAATTACACATGTGAAGTCATGCAAAACATTTCCATATCAGTCATGTTACAAACACACACACACACACACACACACAGAGCAAGAAAGATAGATAAAGTGAAAAAAAGTATGCTTTGATCTATACTCAAAGTTCATTAATTCTCTCTCTGGGGGTGGATAGCATTTTTCATGATGGGTCTTTTGGAATTGGCTTGGATTATTGTCTTCATCAGAGTAGCTAAATCTTTCACAGTTGATCATTGTTACAATATTACCCTTACTGTGTACAATGTTCCTCTGATTCTGCTCACTTCACTTTGCATCAGTTCACATAAATCTTCCCATATTTTTCTGAAATCATCCTGCTCATCATTTCTTATAGCACAATAGTATTCTATCAAAATCATATGCCACAAATTGTTCCTCCATTCCCCAGTTGATGAGCATACCCTTGATTTCTAATTTTTTACCACCACAAAAAGAGCTGCTATAAATATTTTTATACATGTAGGTCCTTTTCCCTTTTCTTTTATCTCTTTGGAAGATGGTGAAGTCATGGTATTTCTGGGTCAGAAATACCCTAGACATTTTGATATCTTTCACCAGAGTGAGACAAACTACCTCCTGGGGTATCTAAAGAACTAGTAAATTATGTGCTTGGTAAATTATATCTCAAAAATCATGGTGAAAAGAAGAAGTGGTACTACAGGAGACAGGGAAATAGTTCATTTTAAAAAAAAAAGAAGAAGATGGTGAATTCTTCACACTATGGGTTAGTGAAGCCAACTTTACTTGCAGTGAAATTTTAGAATGAGTTGCTAAAGAGAATTTTCCCTTATCATTTAGGAAGCATTGATCACAGTGCTTGCATGAGTTCATCGTGAACGGGTCATGGCAGAAAACCTCATTTCCTTTTTTGACAGGGTTATTAGACTGGGAGATCAGGGGAATATCAAATAAATAGTGTTATGATCTGGGCAGACTTGGCCCCTTCTCCCAGAGAACAGTTAGAAAGATGAACAATGAGCACGACTTCTACTACACCGAACCCTGTGTTGGTCCTTATCTAGCTTCCTTATAATTGGCTTTTTTAAAAGGTATCTTGGATTTGCTTACTATAAGTTGCGTTTAGAAAAAAAGTTCTTCCAGTTCCCTTTACCCTCCTAAGAATTAAACTTATGTGACTTATTATCCTGCAACTATTGTGTGTGCTGCTTGCTTCTCAGGGACCAAGCAGACTGCTAATAAATAGGGATGCCATCAGAGCATCTCAGATCTTCTTTTCTGATAATTTGTATATTGTCAGTAAACCCTGTAGAGTTACATTTAAAGTATGTGCTATTTAATTTCTGTTCCTTGAAATCTATAACTTGACTCATTCATGTAATATACATGAATTTCAGCAAGGTATTTGAGAAAACTTACAGTATCCTAATAGTCAAGACTCAGAGATTTGGTTTTGATGAAAATAAAGTCAGGTGGTTTGGGAATTAGTTGAATTTGGAACTAGGTAGTGATTAATGGATTGGATGTCTCTTAAAGATCTCAATCAAGGAAATGAAATAAGCATTTATAAAGAGTCTACTATATGCAAAGCACTTTGCTAGATCCTAGGGGTACAAAGACAAAGATGAACCAAACCATGCTATCCAAGTGTCCCAGGGCTCTGTCCTTGCCCATGTTCTACTTAACATTTTTGTCTACGACTTAAATGAAGGTATAAATGGTAATAACTATGGAGTATTGTATTCAGTTGTGGGTACCACATTTTGGAAAACTCATTCACAAAATATAGTATGTCCAGAAGAAAAACACCATGATTTGTATATGTGTGATAAATAATACTGAGGAACTGAGGAAGAATCCAGTGTTTTGACCTTCACAGAGTGGCACTCTTAACAATAATAGAAAAGTTGGACGGAGAAGGTTTGGGGGGAAAGATGATAAAGTCTGTTTTGAACCTTTCTGACCACTCCTCCTCAGTCTCCTTTGCTGAATCTTCATCCAGATCATTCCCTTTAACTGTCAGTGTCCCTCAGGACCCTCACAGGTTCTCTTCTCTTTCCCTCAATACCACTTCACTTCATGATCTCAGTTGCTCCTATGGATTTGTACCATCTCCAAATACTTTTCAGACATCTCAAACTGGAGGTCCGGTAGAAACCTTAAAAGTAGCATTTCCAAAACCAAACTCTGATCTTCCCCCTAAACCCTATACTCCTCATCTCTTCCCTATTACTGTAGAGGGCAACATCATCCTCCCAGTCCCTAAAGCTGACAACATAGATGTTGCCCTGTATTCTTCACTATCTCTCATCCCCCAAGCCAAGGCTCGTCAATTTCACCTTTGCAGCATTTCTTAAATATTCTCCTTTCCTCCTCTGACACTGCCATGACTTTAGTGCAGGCCTTTGTCACCTCACATCTAAACTATTCTAGTATCCTGCTGGTGGGTTTTGCTTACCTCAAATCTCTTCCCATTCCAACCCATACTCCTTCCTTATTCAGCCACCAAAGTGATTTTCCTTAAAGCACAGATCTGATCATGTTGTGTCGCCTCTTCAGTAAACTCTAGTGGCCTTTATCACCTTTTATTGAATGTAGTTTTTATTGTATTATGATCTGAAAAGGATGCATTTAATTAATGTTTTTGCTTGTGAAAGTTTGGTTGTGAAGTTTTTATGGCTTAATACATGGTCAAATTTTGTGAAAGTGCCATGTATAACTGAGAAAAGATGTACTCTTTTCTATTCCCATTCGGTTTTGTAGAGGTCTCTCTTATCTAACTTTTCTAACATTCTATTTATCTCCTTGACTTCTTTCTTATTTATTTTATTACTATATTTCTCTAGCTCTGAGAGGTGAAAGGCGAGGTCCTCTACTAGTATAGTTTTATGGTCTATTTCCTCCTGTAATTCATTTAACTTTTTCTTTAATAATTTGGATGCTATGCCATTTGGTGCATATATGTTTACTATTGATATTACTTCATGTCTATGGTTTCTTTTAGTAATATGTAATTTCCTTATTTATCCCTTTTAACTGAGTCTATTTTTACTTTTGCTTTTTCTGAGATCATGATTGTTACCTCTGATTCTGCTCCATCCTATTATTTAAACTTTGTGTGTGTCTCTCTGTTTCAAGTATGTTTCTCATAAAGAACGTATTGTTGGATTCTAGTTTCTAATTCATTCTCCTATCTGCTTCCATTTTGTGGGTGAGTTCATCCCATTCATATTCACAGCTATGATTACTAATTGTGAATTTCTCTTCAATCTATTTTTTTTCTGTTTATCCTTCTCTCTCTTTTTTATCTTGTGCCTTCTCTGAAGTCTGTTTTGCCTAAAGTCTGACTTTGCCTTCTTTTATCTGTCCTCCCTTTTACCAAATCCTCTTTATCTATATCTCCTTCTTCCCTTTTGGATAATATAGGTTTTTATTACCAGTTGAGCAGATATATATATTCCCTCTTTGATCCAGTTTAGATGCGAGTGAGGTTCAAATGTTGGCCAGCCCCCAAACACTTCCCCCTCCACTGTAAAAACTCTATTTTGCATGTGTCTTTTATGTGAGATTATTTTCCCGATTCTTCCTTTCCCATTCTCTGGGCTACTCCTTCTTCCAGTGCGTCCCTCTTTCCTGCCTATCCCTTTTTTATATTGTCCCAACATAATTGACTCACTCCTCTACACTCTTCCTATGTAGAATTCTTTTATTTTGATAATGATAAAGGACTTAGAAATTATGTATCATCTTCCCATTTAGAATTGTAAATAGTTTAACCTAAGTCCCTTATGCTTTCTCTTTCATGTTTACCTTTTAATGTTCCTCTTCATTCTTGTATTTAAAAGTCAAACTTTCTATTCACTCCTATTCTTTACATCAGGAATGTTGGAAATTCTCTGTTTCATTAAATATCCATTTTCCCATGAATAATTATACTCAGTTTTTCTGAGTTGGTTATTTTTTATTTTAATTCCAGCTTTTTTGCCCATCAGAATGTCATATTCCAAACTATCTACTTCTTTAACATGTTAAAAGCCAAATTTTATATGATCATGACTGTGGCCCCACAATATTTGAATAGTTTCCTTCTGGTTACTTGAAGTTTTTTTTCTTCAAACAATGAGCTTTGGAATTTGCATATAATATGTTCATGTTGGGATGTCTTTCAGATAGTGACCAATGTATTCTTTCAGTTTCAATTTTACCCTTTGGTTCTAGGATACTGGGGCACTTTTCCTTGATAATTTCATGAAATGAGATGTCTACGCTCTTTATTTGATCATGGCATTCAGGTAGTCCCATAATTCTTGAATTGTCTCTTCTTGATCTATTTTCCAGGTCAGTTGCTTTTCCAATATTTCTTCTATTATTTTCATTCTTTCAACTTTTTTTTTTATTGTTTTATTGTTTCTTGGTATCTTGTGGAGTCATTAGTTTCCACTTGTCCAATTCTAATTTGTAAGGAATTATTTTCTTTAGTGAGCTTTTATACCTCTTTCTATTTAGCTAATTCTGTTTATTAAGGTGTCATTTTCTTCAGTATTTTTTTTTGTGGCTCTTTATCAAGTTATTAATTGGCTTTTCCTAATTTTCTTTTTTTGCTCTCATTTCTTTACCTAATTTTCCTCTACTATTCTTACTTGATATTGAAAATCATTTTTAGCTCTTCCAGGAATTCTTGTTGTGCTTGTGTCCAATTTATTCCCTCCCCCCCCTTTGAGGCTTTGTTTTGACTTCATTGTCTTCTTCTGATTTTGGGTCTTTATCTTTCCTATCTTCAATAGTAGCTTTTTATGGCCGAATGTTTTTTGTTATTTTCTTACTTTTCTTCCCTATTTCTTGATTTTCAACTTTATGTTAAAGTTGGATTCTGTTCCTGGCTTGATGGTGGGGTTACTGAATCAAGCTTCAGGCTTTTGTGCGCTGCTTTTTTCAGAACTAGTTCTGGGTATTTGGAAGCTTTTGGTGCTTCTAAGGTGATGTGATCTGGTAAGAGGTGTGGTGACTGCTCTCCTGGTTTTCACTCTGGTCCTTACCCAAGGGGGGCCGCTGATCCCTTTGGATTGAAATCAGTCCTATTCCTCAGGGTCCCTGATTCCTCATGACCAAAAACTGTATTACCCTTAAGGCTCCCACTCCCTCTTGACCAAAAGTGCTCTTCTTTTCCTCTGAACTATGGTCCAGAAGTTGGTATAGTCACTCGTGTTATCATTGTCTGTTACTATGTCCACTGCTAGCACAGGGGTCCTCCATGTAAAGCCAAGCACAGGCAGATTTCCAGAGGACTGCTTCTGTGGATAGCTCTAAGGTTCTGATCACATAGTATAGTGAACTCTCTATTTATTCAGCAGTAAATTAAAACAAGACATTCACAGAATCCAAAGTACAGCATTGACAATGTTACACCATAACAACTTATCACTAAAGTGGCCCATAGTTTTAAACAAAGATATCATTCATTAAGTCCTTAACTCAGTTATCCTTAAGGAGCAAGCCTCCTTAAGGAACACAAAGTACAAAGTCTTCCACCCCTATATCACAGTAAATCATGATATTCTCAGTCAGCATTAAGGACCCAAGAAGAGGTCTTTTCATCTCAACTCAAGGCTGGCTCTCAGATTCCATGGTTCCTCTTCCGTGGTCCCAGCTCCTGCCTGAATCTACCCAACTGTCACCTGGATTCAAAGGTAGGCAGCTCTCAGCTCCTCATTCAGCTCCTTGTCCAGTTCCCATTTCATATTGAAGCTTACAGTGTCCAGTCCACCTCAAGTCTTTCACAATTTCTGTTTCTGGGAAGACAAAGCTTAACAGAGCCCAAACAACATTGATACACCTTGCTTGCACCATCATCAATTCACTATCTGCCCGTGAAATCAACAGAGACCCATATACAAGGTCTGAGAACTCAACACAAATCATCAGTACAGTCCCAGAACCTCTGAAACCCTCCTCCAGGACTTCTTTAAACAGACAACAAGAAAATCCTTTTTCAGGGCTTCCAGTAAGGTCCCAGAGCTTCTGTACAAAATATCATGAACAAAAATCAACACAAACAGAACAGACAAACAGAGTGCCTGGCCACCACAAAGTTTTCCTTCTCAATTCTGCTCTTTCCCAGCTTAGGCATCTTCTTATATATGGTCATTAGCTCCCTGTTCTGCCCCTTCCTGTTGCATCAGCAAGTTCCTCCCACTGTGTGGTCCACAAGTTGTGTTTCTTAACAAAGACTTGATATAATCATGGGCAAGGCTTAAAAGCAATTTGAACTGAAACAAGATGCTAAATAATTAAATAGCTGAAACTAGGTGGTAAGTACTTTTTTGCTTGCCATTACACCCCATAATCTCTTTTCAACTATTTTCTAGGTCCTCTTATTGTATCTGACAACCATCTAGTTGCACTACTGGTATTTCATCTATGTGGGCTCCATGCCAGCCAACAATCCCATGTCCCAGATCTTTCCTAAGTTGTCCTGGGCTGGAAGAATGCCTCACCCTGATCTTTCATTGGCTCTGCCACTTCAGAATTTGATTTGAAGAGACATTTCAGAATTGTTTGGAGAAGAATGGAATCATCTTTCTATTACTTTCTGGGTTGTATGTCCATTTTGTTACATTTTCCTCATATCAATTGCTAATTACAGTTAATATTTCCCTCATAGAATTGATTGACCCAGTGATTAGCACCCTGTCTAGCATTTAAGCAATTTCATCAACTAGATTTTATGGAATTTATTTTATGAGACATTATAGCAAGAACAGAAAATTAAATGTATTTCTCCCATCTGGGGGCACTTTCTCCCCTATACCACCTTAGTCCTTGGGGAAAGGAGGCTTTAATTTGAGGTGGTTGCTACAAAGCATTATTTCTTCCAAGTTCACTTCTGAATGTCAATGAATGAAATCATTCTCTTGCTCAATAAACATATTTTGGCTGGCTTAGTTTCTATCAAACTCTAGTATGGGCTCCATTTCCTGGACTTTTTTAGATCTCATAAGATTCTACCTTAGTCCAATGGTGTCAAACCCAAATTGAATTGAATCCGTGTGGGTTATTTGTCCACTTAGAAAACCACAAGTTGACATTTTTATACTGTATTGTATTTTTTATTTTATTATAAATTTTCTAATGAAATTTTATTCTTTTTGGCCACATTTGTGTGTGCTCTGAATCTAACACTTCTAGGCCTTAATTCATTCCCTCTCTAACACTTATTCACCCACTAGCAGGAAAGAAAAAATTCCTAGGCCAAAGAAAGAGAGGTGCTACAGTCATGGCCATATGTTGGCCTTGGTGAAAATATAGGAAATTGGCAACAAAACCACAGCTACTACCTTTTTTTCCTTTTCTGGAGACTTACAACAACCCTCACCTTGATTACTGCAGGGAAAGAGAACAAAGCTGAGTTATTGGACCCTTTTTAATGCAAACCCAGTTCTGGCATAACTGCCAATCAAAAGACCTCTCTTTGCCTCAGAGTAAGATGATTAGAAAATCATAAAGTACCTGTAGATCTCTGAAGTAAATCTTGAGGAGCCCACCAGTCAAATGTATGGGCTGTCTTTGACTGGTTCCTTATTACTAACACACACACACACACACACACACACACACACACACACACACACACACACTGAATTCTAGGTAGTTTGGGGAAGGGAATATACAAGTAAACTTGGAGGATTAGGAAAGACTTTATTTGGAGTTGCAGTTGAAGGAAAACAGGAATTCCTAGAGATTAAAGTGAAGGAGAGCCTTGCAGGCATGGGGGACAATGACAACTAAGGCAGAGAGATGAGAGATGGATTGGAGAAGGGAACAACAGAAAACAGTCCACTATGACATGCTCATAGAGTAGATAAAGAGTAGCAGTGTGTAAGAAGACTGGAAAGAAGGAAGGGGTCATTTGTGAAGAGTTTTATATGCCAAAGAGAAAAGTTTCTATCTCATCCTATGCTTGACAGGAAACTAGTTGAGTTTGTTGAGTAGGTGGATGGCATGATCAGAAAATCACTTGGGCAGCTATGTGACCCTGGGCAAGTTCACTAACCCTCTGAGTTCCTTTGGGCATTTGTCTGAGAGTACAGATTGTAGAAGAGTGGCTGATCTGCCTTGGTGGAGGTGGTATCCTCAGTGGGAATTCTCTATACCAATGAAATTATAGATCTGGACTTTCACCTAAATCAGTCAATCACTACATGACAATTCTGGTTTCAAGGGAGACTCATAAAATACTATTAGCTATGGAATTTGTGAAGGATACACAAATAAAACTACTTAGCCTTATCTTAATATAGTCATTATTCTAATTGAAAATACATATGGAAATAGTCAGTCTCATTGAGGCCAGTTTCATTTGCAATCAGATACAAAAATGAAAGTCTAACTAAAGACAAATTGGCAGGAAAATAAGTTCATGCCAAACAGAGACCAATAATTTCCCTTTTAATTTTAAGGGCTATTTATTCTTCAGGGAGTTTGCCTCAGTAAAGAAGATAAAAGAAGAATATGGTTAATTTCTGATTATGTCTGAATAAAATAGTTTCCACATAGGCACATAAGAATAATTCTCATTCATATAGTGTTTTAGGATCCAACTCTGTAATGGCTGGCCGGAGCCAGGTGACCATAGAAACTGTGCTTTCCAGCTATTGTGGCATAGAATTTTTCTTCCCTCCTTCCTCTTCATTTTTAACTTCTGTAGTCTCCAAATGCTTCTTTGGCTTCCCCTCTGACAGAGCAGGAAGATGGGCCCTAAGTCACTCCTTTATTCCTGCCTTGGGGTGGGGAGGAGGTGATAGGGAAGCAGTCTTTGGGGGTGTAAAGAGTGAATTATGGCTCATCTTCAGCTCTGCCATTGCTACCTGTATGACCTTGGGTAACATATTTATGTATCTTTGGGTGTATATTAGCTCTCCTTTGTTTTTCCTTTGAGGGTCTAAATGGAAAAAAAGAATTGGGAGTGGGAAATGTTTGTTGTTCAGTTGTGTCCAACTTTTTATGACCCTGTTCAGGATTTCCTTGGCAAAGAGACTAGAGTGGTTTGCCATTTCCATCTCCAGCTCATTTTACAGATGAGGAAACTGAGGCAAACAGGATTAAGCACTGGATGAGTGCGAAATGGGAAGCACATGGTTTTGTTTTCACTTCTTCATTATTGCTAGCAGTTTTCTAAAAAAAAAAAATCTAATATACTCTTGTATGCTTATTTCAGGCACGGCAGGGTAGGGAGAATAAAGTGTGAAAATGTCCTTATTGCTTGTGAGCCTGGGAAATTTAGGAACAGTCAATAATGGAGGAGGAGGAAATCGAATCATATTCTGGCAGGCTATAGAATCTTCAGAAGAAAACAGATTGATGAGGAATGTCCCCCAGGAGTTTGTGCCAGTTAGGAAGCCTTAGCCTCCCCCACCTTCAAGCTAGTTGCTAACATCCAACCTCTAAAAACATCATCAGTATGTTGGTTCCCATATCACCCTGTACTCTCTCCCCTTTGTCCCCCAATGCCCGACATAGTCTCACCCCTTCTATGCTACAAGCAAACAGGGCTGAGATTAAAGGGTTACTTGTACTGAGGACAAGAGGCCTTCAAGAAGTTACTTCCCTGATACTCCAGCCAAAAGTGATATTTCCCTTCTTGATCTCCTTGAAACACTTTGCCTGGACCTCTCCTTTACACTTAAATCCTTTCTTATATCATAATTTGAGGATGATTCATTGTCTACACACTCATCTCACCCTCTTATATAAATTGTAAGTTCTTTGTGTACAGCATCTCCCTTGGCATACATAAGCAGGTGCTTTCTAAAGGTAAGGTGAATTTTTTCAAATTAGAGAAAATTGCTTTGTGGGCAAGGGCCTGACCCTCTATAAATACAACTGAGTATATGAAAATCTAGAGGAAAGTCAGCACCTTACTATTAACTAGCTTCTAAGAGTGCTGTGGCACTTCAAAAAAAAAGAACATTCCTCCTTTCTTAGTCTTAATTATAGAATTATAAAATGTTAGCACTTAAAGGGATCTTAGATAAAACTTAATCTAAGCCCCTCATTTTACAGATAAGAAAACTGAGTTTGGGACATGGGAAATATCAGGAACTTGTCTCTTAGTTTAACCAAAAGGATTAGAGAGCTTTGAAAGAGACCGCTAGTCACTTTTTTTAGTTAATCTAAACTTGGGAATTATAAGATATTTTCTTATTTTCTTTAAAGCCTTTTGATGGACTTCATCCTGAAAAATCACACAGAGATATCTCCTTGAAAAGAAGGATATATTTTTTCTTAATCACAGAGGACTAAAATAACTAATTGAGTATCAATAATACTTTGGAGAATTTAACTTCAAAAACAAGTATACCAGTTGAACATATAATTTTTATGGATTTGAAAATCTCAGATCTATACCAAAATACCAGTCATCTAGTCATACTTCCATAATAATAGTAGCAGGCAATAAAATATAATTAACATAACATAACATAATGTAGCAAAGTATAATATAGTATAGTATATGGTAATGTAATATAATAAAATATAAGCTAGCATTTACATAGCACTTTAAATTTTGCAGAGGTTTATAAATTTTTAATTTGATCCTCAAAACTACCCTGAGAGATAGGTGCTATTAGTACCCCCATTTTATAGATGAAAATATTGAGGCTAAGGGAGGTCAAATGGCTAGCCCAAGGTCACATAGCTAGTTAGTGTCTGAAGCAGGATTTGAACTCAGGTCTTCCCGATGCCAGATCCAGCATTCAGTCTATTGTGCCACCTAACTACCTGTATCTATAGTGCTTTAAGATTAACAAAATTCTCTGAGTCTCAGATTACTCCCTTCAAAATGATGGGGCAAGATGGTTTCAGAGAATCACAGAACTAGAACAGGAAGGGACTTTTAGAGGTGATTGAGGCCCATCTAACTTTATAGATAAGGAAACTGAGATTAAGAGGAATTAAGTGACTTTTCCAAGGTCACATAATTTTAAGGGTAAATTTGAACCTAGGTCATCTAAATGAAGTCAGTGTTCTTTCATTGTTCCACTGAATGTAAGGTCCCCTTTTACTCTAACCATCCGATGATTTTACAATTTTGTTACTTTGTAGAAGAACACAGGGACAGCTAGCTGTCACAGTGGTTAGAGCACTGGTCTTGGAATCAAGAAGCTTCATCTTCATGATTTTGAATCTGGCCTCAGACTTTTAGTAGCTGTGTGACCCTGGGCAAGTCACTTAACCCTGTTTGTCTCTGTTTTTTCATCTATAAAAGGACCTGGAGAAGGAAATGGTAAATCATTCCAGTATCTCTGCCAAGAAAACTCCAAATAGGGTTACAAGTAGTCAGACATGACTGGAAAAAAAAACAACAAAGCTTTAAATGTGGTGAGTCCACTATGCTTAATGGTAAAAGAATTTGTTACAGAAATCTTTATAGATTTTTTTTTCCATTTTTATATGTTTGTGGTCTTCTTTCCAAATTTATCCTTAAATATCATCATAATAACTTGACTCAATTTGTTTTCTCACTAAATTTTCTTTAAACTCATTTTTTTCTTCTATTGTTTCTCAGTTGTACAGGGCAATAGTGCTCATTTTTCTCTGTAAAATTTTACAAACAAGTTTATATTTTTGACAAGGTTTTCCTAGCTGCAATATCTCTCTGTTCTGAAAGTAGAGTATTTACAGATTGAGATAGTTTTTAGACTCTTGGTCTTCTCATTATGGCAGTTGTTTTATTTGGATTAAATTTCTATAAGATATTGTTGTATTTGTCGTCTGTCCAGCTCTTTCCCATTTTGGTATGTAAACTTGTTCAAGTAGGTCAAATTGGAATTGTTGTAATTGAGTACCAAATCTTTTTTTTTCTTATTTCTTTTTATAGTTTTGGTTCAAAAGAATATTGATGTTGAAAAGATAGATATTTACCATAAAGAACAACTTGATATCATTGAAGTTCTATAGATTTTCCCAAATGAGATTCATCCTCATCTATTCCTCTTCTTCAATTTTTGATCCAGTACAGTGCCCATCTGTTGTACCTGTCCAAGCAAAATACCTACTAAAGCAATAATTCAATATGATGCTTATTAATCTGCATATTGTAATCTAGATAATTTTTCATTTACTTTATTTTTTCCATTGTAAATGGAGATCATTTGTAGGGTCAAATGTAAAATTGAGGTCAATTATTTTTAATGGTGGTAAATCTTTATGAAGGAAGCCTGATAGTGGTTCAGGTTTCAGTGTATTCAGCATAATATCATTCTCTAATCACAGAATTTGAAGTAGGTCACTGTCTACAGGGAATTCATTTTCTATTTGGACTATGTGCAAAGCATCCGCCATGACACGGGTGAACACCTTAGGTGAGCGTATGTCTCCATGTAATGCGTTACTTGATGGTGATACTCAGTTGGTCATTGAACAGAATTATCTGTGGTCACAGTTGTTATATGAGTTTGATTTATTTTAACATATGTAGAAAATATGCCTTGTTTATGGGAAGCCTTTAATGCTATAATTTCTCAAATATTTTTTGAAAATCAGCAAAGGATAGTTAGTGAGATCCTGTATTTTCTACAACTCCATTGGCTTTGTGGCTTTGAACTGCTGTTTTGCTATTTAAATATATACATATATATCCATCTATCTTTATCTCTATGTAGAGCTAGAGATAAATAAATATCTGCAAAAGCCTACTTGTTCCTGCCTCATGTTTCATCAAGGAGACTATACCACTGATGGTGTGGAAAACCTATTCTCATAAAGTATTTTCTCATAAAGATCTTTATAGAGATAGGAAAGTAGCAACAATATGAATCACTATTCTCCTTTATTATGAGTTGTTAGAGGACTTGGATGAAAATACCTGGCTCTAGCAGTTAGGTGGTGCAGCTGATAGAGTGCCATACCTGGAGTTAAGAGGACATCTACATGAGTTCAAATCTGGCCTCAAACACTTAGTAACCATGTGACCATGGACAAGTCACTTGACCCAGTTTGCCTGAGTTCCTTACCCCTGGAGAAGGAAATGGCAAACCACTCCAGTATCTTTGCCTAGAAAACTCCAAATGGGGTCACAAAGAGTCAGACGTGACTGAAATAACTGTACAACAGCAACAAGAAATTCATGAACTGCAGTTAAGTGTTTGAACAAATAATTAAGTATATTATCTAATGCTACTGCTTTCCAGTTTTGCTCAGAATCTGTATAGTCAACTCTCTTGCCAAAATCTAAACACATTAAATCTGTTCTCTTTCTGGGTTGTCAGTCAGCTAGGATTTATTAAATATCTCTTACTTGCCAGATATTATTCTTAGAACAATAAAAGAGAAACGACAAAAAAGAACAATAAAAAGAAAAGCTAATCAGACCCTGCTCTCAAGGAGCTTATAGTCTAACAGGTTGGTCCTTCCTCTGTTCACAATTTCCTTGCTAGCTAGCATTCAGGAAACCAAAATTGAAGGATGCTTTCTAAGTTCTTTTTTTGATCATGGCTTTCAGGTAGTCCAATAATTTTTAAGTTGTCTCTCCTGGATCTGTTTTCCAGGTCAGTGGTTTTTTTCAAGGAGATATTTCACATTGCCTTCTATTTTTTCATTTGTTTGGATCTGTTTGATAGTATCTTGATTTCTCATAAAGTCATTTGCTTCCATTTGCTCCATTCTAATTTTGAAGGAGTTATTCTCTTCAGAGTGCTTTTGAGATTCTTTCTCCATCTGGCAAAGTCGACTTTTTAAGGCATTCTTCTCCTCATTGGCTTTTTGGGCCTCTTTTGTCATTTGAGTTCATCTATTTTTTAAGGTGTTAATTTCTTCAGTC
>CM053582.1:62136275-62158558 GCA_028627135.1 Pseudochirops cupreus | reverse complement strand
CAGGTGCTTTCCTCCTCTCAGGCTTCAGTCGTCCCTGGCTTCAAGACCCGCTTGAAGAACTACCCCCCCACAGAGCAACTCAGGATTCGGGCAAACGGTAAGGATGTTTATTGCAGCATATACAGGAACAGAGAGAGCTACACGCACGCGGTTCCCCTTTTTATACCCTAGCTTTTGATTCCCGCCTCAGAGTGCCGTCATTGCCCGGTGAGCCACTCACGTACAGCCCCGAAGATAAGGAGACATCTCGCGTGATCATGCCTTCTTCATTGAGACATGCGCGGGCCTCTACCCCGTCCCCAGGCTGTCGTGGTGCGCCCCCAGTGGCTGATGACGTCAAACACCCTTACAGGCCATGGCACCTAATGAAGTATGTCTGATAAGATGTGTTAGAATGAGGGTAGGGTGGGATCTGGGATTGTGGCAGGAAGACCTCCATCCATGAAATTACTGATTTTTTGAAATACTGAAATTATTTGCCAAACTGATATTCAAGAACCATATTTGAAATGCTTATTCTAAGCAGTCATCCTCAGTGCTGCTCTTCCCATAGAAAGGAAAGCTTAAATTCTGTAACTCATTTAGCCTTGAATTTTCTGCCTAGGGAAGACAAATTGAGTGGACAGTATGTGTGATTATAGATGGAAATACAGTGCAACGAGTGTCTCTTCCTCTTCATGTCAAACACACAGGAAAAATACACCAAAGTCTCTGATCTGTATCTTGCTGCGTTCATTTATCTTATAAAAGTATAGAATAGACTATGAATAGACTTCAGCTTTGGCAGCTCCCATAAGAGGCTGGCTGTACCCAGAAATTCATTGGTATCCTCAGGCCATTCAATGATGATCTAGTTTGTACTATCCAAGTTCATGTTGCAGAGGCTAACTCAACCCTTTCAAGTTGTAGGTAGCCTCAAAGCTTTGTAAAGCAGTGACCTACCAGGACCAAGCAGCCTTTCTTATGGCTATGAGATCTGAGCCTAAAATGGACACCTGCCAGAGCCCTGAGAAGGTTCTTCAGCTTTCCCTTTAAGACCTACTCAACAGTACTTCTTAATTAATGACCTCAAGAGATCTCTGTTCCTGGACAGATTACAAACCTACCATCTATTAGGAGATGTAGTTTCATGAGTTGCTCTGGCCAAAATAAACAAAAAAACAAAATTTAATCCCAGCCTAGCTTCTACTCACACATTCTACCTTATAACAATTTACCCAGATACTGAGGATGAGAACTTAGTCCCACCTGTGTGGTGGAAAGTTGTTTTTTTTTTTAATCATGCAAGTAGGATTTCTATGCCTGTCAGTAAAATCTTCAATTCAGAGCAAGATAATCTGACTGACATATTTTCACATCCATAGAGTTTCACATGAAGTCAGAGGCCAAGCAAAACATCTCAGTTGTGAAACCACAAGAGCCAAAATCAATGAAAAACTTCATCCCAAGCCTATATGTAGTGGAATCAAAAGGCTGCACATAGGACTGATCTTTGAATTTTTTTTCTTACTAACTCCCTGGGAGAGGAAGTGTTAAGTGGTTCTTACTGTCCTACTGTGTTATTGGCTATGAGAAAAGAATGTCCTCTTTTGACTCACCAGAATCTTCAGTATCTTGTCTGTTGTATCTCTTAGCTTTTAAGCACATGGGAATCGATAGGGGAAAAAAAGTAGCTGGAATCCCTTGTAATGTGGCCAGGAAAGAAATGACAAAGAAACTTGATAAGACACACGGAAGAAGCTTTCAAATCCCAGAATGATGCGATTAGGCAAGAGAATCATGGAAATGCTTTGTGAGGAGAATCTTCCCAGTATCTCTTTACTCCCTTTCTCCCTCCCCTACTTTCAGGAAAGAAAGGGGGTGAACTAGATTAGCTTTGATAACAATAATTTCCAAATCCTTAAATCAGGAAAATGATATGATAAAGGATTTAATTTTCTGATTTGTGGATACCAATATAGACTGGACCTATTGGTGTAGGGAAATCCTAGGTGAAGAAGCCCCTCCTACCAATGCAAGTTGGCACAATCTTTCTGGTGGCATATAGTGTTATAGTGTTACAGTCTTTAAGAGTTACATACAGAGTTGATTCTGAACTTTAGAATTGCTTATGAGACATGGGAGACACTGGCACAGGACGACCCAGTAGGGCCTGACCTCATCAAAGATGGTGCAGTGCTCTATGAGCAAAGAAGAATTGCAAGTTAAAAAAAAATACCCAAAAAAAAAGACTCAAAAGAAATGTGAGATATGCATATTTAGAGACATCTCCATTCCAAATGTTCATATGGACTATTTCTGTTTGACCTGTGGATGAGCCTTCTGAACTCATATTGGGAACATAGTGAAATCATTTTGATCCTCTCTGAGAACAAAAGACCACAATCGGAGGACTGACTGACAGATTAAATGACTTGCCTAACATCACAAGCAGGACATGAACCCAGGTCTTTCTTGCTCTAAGGCCACCTCTCTATCCATTATTCCTCTTTCAACCTGTAAATTTATTTATATGGCAAGTTTTACAGAAGTATAAACATTAAATCACATGGAAATGTACGTATAAGGAATTGGCTTTCTTGGGAGGAAAATTCTTAAAAATAATTCTGTAATTATTTGAAAATATATAATTCAGCAAAAAAATTTTAATATAATTTTTTGTAGAACTAGACTTGTGCATCTGTTGTTGAAGCTGATGACATATTGTTCCACCCAGTGTTTTCAGGCTTTATATCTAGAAACATGGCAGCTAATCCTTGGCACCACTATACCATGCCACATGCTTGCTACAAATAGAGCTGAAGAGGGTTCTCAATCTTTTGGAGCTTATGTATATTTTATTGTAATGCTTGCTGATTTGATTCATTGCTAGTATTTGTTCAAATATTGGGGTTTTTCAAGACATTTCAATGGCTTATGAAGACAATTAGAGTATTTTAAAATGAGGAATATGGTCATTGTAAGATTAGTCTTTGTAAATAGTGACTAGCCTGATTGCTTTAATCAATTAAGAATTTATTCTGGGTAGGTAGAAATAATAAATGTTAATTTGCTTTATTTTACTCTATGTGCTCCCTGTAGGGAAAATAGATGAGCTAATCAAAGGAAAATTTGAGGCTAGTAATATTTGTGGTTATTTTGTGGCTTCACTTAGTGACCTCTTGATGAGTGAGGTTTGAGGTTTTTCCTTACACTTAGTAAATGTGTGACTTTAACCTCTCTTATCTTCAATGACTTAGAAAAATATCAATCCCAACCCTTTCATTTTACAACAAATGGAACTAAAACCAGAAAAGTTGCATACCCTGTTTGCAGTCAGACTAGTCTTTGTCCTCAAAGTGCTTCTCTGTTTGTCTGCCTCTTCCTCTTGGTTCTGCTCCTTTTATTTCTTTTGAAACAAGCTTCATTAAACTGAGTCAGGCCTCCTGAAAGTACAGAAGTGGCTTGTGAAATCTGCCTCTCCCTTGTTTTACTTGCCATATCAAATAGAACTTCACCTTGTTGCTGCTGCTGTGGTTGTTGGGAGAGATACTGCAGTGATTTGCCATTTTCTTATTCAGAGGAAAGTGAGGCAAATGGGATTAAGTGACTTACCCAGGTCAGAGCTAGTGAGTGTCTGAAGAAAGATTTGAACTCACAAAGTTCAGTCTTCCTGATTCCATGCCCAGTGCTCTATCCACTGCCCCACTCCCTGGCATAAAAATGCATGCTGAATGTGGGGAAAAGAGAGGGCCCATAAAAATCCAGAGTGGTCTGTGCCAGTCTGTTCCACATTGTTCAGGGGGGAAACCCTCACACCTAGTTATAGATTGTGTTCAGGTGGGGAAGTACAGGCAGAATGGTCAGAGGAAGGTATAATAGAGAGGCTTGTCTTTGTGTACAGTCTGAGTGGCAATGTATTACCTTTTAAAGTGATTGAAAAAACCATAACTGGATGTGAGGGTTCTTTTTATCCTCACCCCTCTTTAGGCTGAAGAAGCAGAGCTATCTAGTTAGCTAAGTGATTTGTGGTAATATGAGCTCCTGCCAAGCCAGAAGGAGACTTTCTGATTGGTTGGGGTGAGTCTGGAATTGAATGTCAATCTGGAAAAATGAAAAGATGTTTGATCTAGGATGCCCTGCAATTCACTAGCTTCTATGAAAAAGAGAGAGGAAGTGTAATGTATATCTTTTCTACAAAGAACATACAATCTACATTGGGGGTCAAGCAGGGAAGTGCTAGAGCTGGTTCAAACTGGCTGGTGAGAGCTTTTGTCAAGTTTTCAATGTAAGCATTTATATCTTGGAAATCAGTTGTGTATTGATTGTCTAGATTTCAGAAAGTGATAGAGAAAATGTTAGTAATTCAAATTAAACTTTAAAAGTCAGGTTTTTTAGAGAACCAGTTGTTAAAATTATTGGTATATCCCTGGCCATGACTTGGACACACAGCAGCTAGGTGGCACAGTGAATAGAGCACTGGCCCTGGAGTCAGGAGGACCTGAGTTCAAATGTGGTCTCAGACACTTAATATTTACCACCCATGTGGCCTTGGGCAAGTCACTTAACCCCCAATTGCCCTGCCTTCTCCCCTCCAAAAAGACAAAAAAAAAGAATATAAGACAGCATCTCATTGGAGGATTGGAATGAGGAGGAAGCCTGGTGGCAAAGAGTTGGCCAAGTAAGAAAAAAGCTTCTGGTGAATTTTATAATGTTTTGATGGGAAGTAGGAAGGGACCCAGATGAAGCAAGGCCAAATCTGAGTGTTGGACACAGAATCAAAAGACCTGGGTTTAAGTCTCAATTTCACCAGCAGCTTTCTGTATGACTTTTGGCAAATCATTTCACCTTGGGCACATCTACTGGGCCTACCTTTCTGTGAGGAAAATTGTTTTCCACATCGTAAGGTGCCACATAAATGTGAGTTATTATTATTATTTATTTTTATTTTTATTATTATTATTTGAACTAGGAATGCTCCCAGTTAGGCAATAATATCCCCTACCAACACACATTGCACCTTCTCTGCAATTTTAGTTGCCTTACTTACCTGGAACACTGAGAAATCAGGTGACTTATCCAGGATCTCACAGCCAGTATACATTAAAAGCAGGACCTGAACCAGGTCTTACCAGCTACAGGGTAAACTCTCCATCTCCTATAATATGAAGTTTCTCAGTATTATTATTGTTAACAGTAAGTGCCAACCCTACACAAAAGTGCACGATTTGGATCTGTAATTAAATATGTACAAGACACTTGAAATCAAGATTGCCCTTTGCGGGAAAGAAGAGGTTGGAAAGGGACATAGAACTGGAAGGTAATTGCAAGAATAATTAGAGGATTGATATCTTAATTGCACTTTGACAGCTCACTAAAAAAAAATAAAATGTATGATCACCATGTTATTCCTGTCTTAAAGTTGAAAGCAAAGATGACAATTTACCATCATTTGTTTGCATCAGATCATACAGACTGTCCATGTTAATCCTGTGGTTTGGATGCTGGAGAATGGAAGATGCTCCCTCCTGCTCTTAGGGAGACAACAAGCAGGGATAAACTAGGGTATGCTGGTTTTCATATCAGGCATCTGAAGTGAACTCTGGGCAAGCACCGTTGAGCAGCAGCTAATTGAGGGAGGCAGGTTCCAGGGGCTCTTGTAGTCCAACACACAATAAATTGATGATTTTGTGGCATAGATTCTCAAAACTATAGGAATACAGAGAAGGGAAAAATTATCATGGGCCAGGGCACCTGGAGAAGGTGAAGTTTGAGCTAAACCTTGGAAGATGGGTAAGGCTTGGAAAAAGGGAAGAGACAGGGGAAGGCATTCTAGGCAGATGTTTTCTGTGATCATTTGCAGTTGCCAATGAAGGGCTATGATGCTACACTTTACAATAAACAGTACATAACCTGGGGCAGAAGAATAAATATGGCAAATTTAGTATCCCCTTTAGCCATCATCTTGGGTGGTCACCCCTCCTCCTTTTTTATACCTTCCTTCTTCAGAACACTCCTGCCGAATTATACTCCCTTGTAGAATTCTCCCCTGCCCTATTAAAATCAAAAGGCAGACTTTGGAATGATTCCTAATGTTTTGATTCCAGGTGGACCCGTGCCCAAACTTTGCACATTAAACATGTGCCTATTCAGAGGAAAATAATTTGGCTCAAAGACTGAACTCTGCCCTCTGGTTCATGCCTAATTTCTTACTGAATTCCATGGGAACCCCATATTCTTGTCCAAAGAAGGAATTGGGCATGAAATCTTCACATTCTACTTGGAAGCAGCTTCTGGCCCATGATCTAGCTAAATCAGATCCCTTGTTGCGGGATGGGGCTTCCCTGTCCTTAAGTCATCTCCCAAATTCATCATCTTACCTGCCCAAACTGGCCCGCTTCCAAGCATTTTATTTCAGTCAATGGCAACCACCATTTTCTGGATCCCTCAGACTCCAAACTATCTTAGAATTATCTAAGACCCCTCACTCTCCTTCCTGTCCCAAATGCAACCACCAAGCCTTATTATTTCTTTGTCACTCTCGGATATATCCCATTTTTACCATCCCAGACTTAGCCCTTGGCACAACTAGATTGTTATAGTTATCCTAACCGGTGCCTGACTCCCTCTTTCCTGAGTCCATAAAATGAGATCATAGAATATTAGCTGGAAAAGACCATGAAAATCATGTAATATTACTGCCTCTTCTCCTCAGAGGCCCAGAGGAGTTAAATGACCACACTGTAACAAAAGTCAAGTCAAAAAACAGTTCTTAAGTGTTTACTCTATGTCAGGAACTGTGCTAAGCCCTGGGATAAAAATACAAGCAAAAAGGAGAATAGTCCCTGTCTTCAAGAAGCTTCCATTCTACTGAAGGAAAACAACACATGAGAAATACCTGAAAAGGGGGATTAGAGATAAGGTTCCCATCGGGGCATGGTGGTGAAGTCTTGGTATAGAAACTGCTCCTCTTTAGTCCAGTTTCTGATGACTCCTTCTGAAAAATTGCTTTCAGGACTATGCATATTAGTTATAAGATTTTTTTTCACTGGGGAGATGGAAATAAAATTATTTTCTTATTAATGGAAAAAATAAGATGTTTTTTAAAAAATGCTTCAGGGAGAGTGGCTTTTAATTGGTGGCTGTGTATGGCATCAGTGAACAGATATGTCCTTCTTCAAAAGTCACATGAGAAAACAGAGACTGGGGAAGGTAAAGTAGGGGAGAAAGTATTCTCTCTCTTCTGAGGCTCAGAAAAATTTACCACTGGCTGTTAAATTAATATTTTTAATAATTTACTGGAAGAGAAAAATGGAGTAAAATGTGTTAGATGTCACTTTTTAAAGCACTCTGTTGCTGCTAGGTAGGATTTAAGCACCATGAGGGCAAGGACTACTATACTTTTATATTTATGTCCCTAGTGCCTAGCATTGTGACTGGCATATATATATATATATATATATATATGCATTTAATAAATCCTTGCTGATTGATTAATACTAGCTTTTAAGCAAAGGCCTTATAGACTTCCTACCTAAGAATGCAGCCTTCCCATTGTGTCCTTATGTTTCTTGATATTGCAAGAAAGGCTGACTCAACCTTTTTCTCTTCCTCCATACAAGATTTCCACCTCTGAGAAACCATACATGCTATTATTAATATTTAAGGCCACATCTCTCCTTTCTTTTCTCCAAATTTTACCCTTCCATGAGAGAAGGAATTGTTATATCTAACGCAAGTATCACAAATCATATCTGGGTCAAGTAGACTAAGTTTGAGAAGGAATTGGGGGAGAGGGATTAGGGAAGGAAAGAGACAAGATAGAGTAGAAGAAGAGCTAACCCTAATCTGCCATCTCCTCCTGTGCCAGCCTTTAAGAGGACTCCATGAAGAAGAGATGAGGGCTTCCCTTGAACATCTTACATACTTGTGGGAAAGTGTGCCCTTGAGGGGTTTTGTGGGAAGATTCAGGGTATTTTGTATTAGCTGTTCTTACTAACTACCTTAACAAATACTTATTTTTAGAACCTAATTAAGTCAATCTGAATTGTTTATATTAACATAACCAGTGGGAATGTGCACTGGTGGGAACTTGTGAACAACAATATTGGGGAAACCAGCACCTCAACCACTAATGATTACCCCTAGAGTCCTGAGGGGAGAAGTAGTAGATGTGCTATGGGAAACCATAGGGCAATGTGTGGGGAAGTTGTATGAGTGACCCCAAAGTCTGCACTGCAATACTTTTGCTTTATTTCTGTCATATTTTACCATTTTCCTTTCTACTCCTAGCATGAATACTTTCACTTTCTCCATTCTTTTTTGTTATCTTTAGCATTTATAGCAAGCCTCAGCTCATTTTGGACTATAACTTTGCTAAAATTATTTGCATAGGACTATTTCACTCTTCTTAATTTTAGTTATCTACTTATTTCTATCTCTTATATGCGTCATTTTAAAATCTAAGTCATTATTATAAAACATTTGGGAATCTACCTGCCAAAACAAACCCAGTACCTATATGAACACACTTTTCAAAGTTTCATACAAACACTTTTCACACAAAGAAAATCAGATCTAACTAATTGGAAAAACATCAATTGCTCATGGCTGGGTCGAGCTAATATAATAAAAATGACAATTTTATCTAAATTAAATTATATATTTAGTGCCATATTAATCAATCTACCAAAAAATTACTTTCTAGAACTAGAAAAAAATAGTGACAAAATTCATCTGGAAGAACAAAAGGTCCAGAATATCAAGGCAATTAATGAAAAGAAATGCTAAGGAAGGCGGCCTAGCCTTACCAGATTTTAATCTGTATTATAAAGCAGCAGTCATCAAAACTGCTTGGTACTGGCTGAGGAACAGAGTAGTGGATCAACGGAATAGATTGGGTACACAAGACTCAGTAGTCAACAATTATAGTAATATACTGTTCAATAAACTCAAAGACCCTGGTTTTTGGGATAAGAACTCACTATTTGACAACAACTGCTTGGAAAATTGGAATATAGGATGGCAGAAACTGGGCATGGATCATCATCTAACGCCGTGCACCAAAATCAAGTCTAAATGGGTACACGATCTAGGTATAAAGGCTGATACTATAAGCAATCTGGGGAAGCAAGGAATAGTTTACTTGTCAGATTTATGGAATAGGGAAGATTTTATGACCAAAGAAGAGTTAGAGAGCATTATAAAATGCAAAATGGATAATCTTGATTACATTAAATTGAAAAGTTTCTGTACAAACAAAGCCAATGTAACCGAGATTAAGAGGGAAGTGGGAAATTGGGAAAGAATTTTTACAACCAGTGTCTCTGATAAAGGCCTCATTTCTAAAATATACAGGGAATTAAGTCAAATCTATAAGAATACAAGTCATTCCACAATTGATAAATGGTCAAAGGAAATGAATAGGCAATTTTCAGGGGTAGAAATTAAAGACATCTATAAGCATGTGAAAAATGCTCTAAATCACTATTGATTTGATAAATGCAAATCAAAACAACTTTGAGGTACCACATCTCACCAGTCAGATTGGCTCAGATGACAAAACAGGAAAATGACAAATGCTGGAGAGGATGTGGAAAAATTGGAACACTAATGCATTGTTGGTGGAGTTGCAAACTGATTCAACTATTCTGGAGAGCAATCTGGAACTATGACCAAAAGGGCTATAAATAAACTTTTGGGGTTGTATCCCAAAGAGATCATAAAAGTGGGAGGAAGACCCACATGTACAAAAATATTTGTTGCAGCTCTCTTTGTGGTGGCAAAAAACTGGAAGTTAAGGGGATGCCCATCAATTGAGGAATGGGTAAACAAGTTGTGGTATATGAATGTAATGGAATACTATTGTGCTATAAGAAATGAGGAGGAGATGGACTTCGTATTTACCTGGAGAGGCTTATATAAACTGATGCTAAGTGAGAAGAACAGAACCAGGAGAAATTTGTACACAATCACAGACACATCATAGGTGTGACGACCAGCTTTGATAAACTGGACTCTTCTCAGCAACATACAGTTATAAGACAACTCTACAAGTCTCAGGATGGAAGGAGATGTCTACATTCAGAGAAAGATCTAGAAAGAACAGAGTTTAAATGGAGACTGGAGCAATCTACATGCTACCATTCTTTTCCATGTTGGATTTTGTTTCTTCTTTCCCATTGTTCACTCCATCGGTCACAACCCTTCTATACGACCAGACTAATGTCCAATGTGAAAGTACTTGCAGATCCTATACATGGAGGGGGCGGGGAGAGGGAGGGAAGAAAATTTGAAACTCAAGGGATAGTGGAACTGAATCTTGTAAACTAAAAGTAAATAAACAAATCAATTTAAACATTTTTAAAAATAAAATAAAATAAAATCTAAGTCATTGGGTTCCCTTTACAGCTATATCGCTCTCTTTAGACACATTCCTCTCTGCTTTCCTCATCAATTGCAACTATATTACTAGAACTTTTTTTTAGACTCTCCCACCCCTCTTGAGTCAATTCATCCTCAATCTGAATTCCTTGAAAACTCCTCTTCCAAAGTCCAATATCCATTGTAACCTATTCCCAAACTTCTTTATCATGATCTCTAAGATGATATGGCACTGCCTTTCGAAGTTTCCATCTTCAATTCAATGCTATTTGTAACTTTAATGCTTGTTTGTAGTCTGCTAGTTATGAGTAAAAACACGTGTTTTGGGGGCAACCAGGTGGCACAGTGAATACAACACTGACCCTGAAGTCAGGAGGACCTGAGTTCAAACCAACCTCAGATACTTAACTTTTACTAGCTGTGTGACCTTGGGCAAGTCATTTAACCCCAATTGCCCTGCCTTGCCCCCTCCAAAAAAAAAATATGTGTATTTCTGTCAGATAATAATATGATAATGCTTGGCCTTGTTCATCTATGTCATTATGGACTCTTATTTAGCCAAGAACATGACTTTCTTTATATCTAACCACCACAGTGACCATAGTGTTTTTCACAGAAAGCACATTAACAGATACATAAGAGCTACTGACTATCATATTTGTTGGGGGGGAGGGATGTAACTAGACATATAAACAATAAATATGTTTTATGCAATGTAAAGACAATTATTTAATTAGCAAACCTGGTTCTGGCTGTTTCTCAATGGTGTGACCTGTTTTTATTTAAGTGGGTCCTCTTTCAAATTGGCCATTATTCATTCACTATCAATAAAAGGGTTATGTTCTTTGGTTCTATGTTTTTTTTAACAGCACTGTCGTTGACTTTTAAAATGCTTTTTAAGTGTTTCTGTACAACCTTACCTGATTGGGCATACAGAAACACTGTGATCCAAGTTCTCAAAGTGAAGTACTGGCTGTTATTGTAAAGGAACATTATTTGATATTGTGAAATTTTTTTTCTTCAGTCTTGTAGAAGAATAGGATTTCTTTTTTGACAAAAAGAAATCATTTTTTAAAAATGTCTTGAAATATTTTAAAGTACATAAAATTAAACCTCGTATTTCAACATTCCCCCCCCCCTCCCAGAAACAGATTATTTGATTGCATGTTTCTTTCTGTTTTACTATTAGGCAAGAAGTTTCTGGGTCAGATATAAATTTTGGCAGGTCCATGACAAATCATCCATAGCTACTAAGAACATTTTTTCTTGTGCTGACTTTGACTTTAGTCCTGCTAGGAATTGTCAGTTTTCTTTTTCCTTTATTTTTTGATGATACCTTCAAGACAGGTTAATTTTTTAATGCAAAATTTCTAATGTGTTCCCCAGGTAAGTAAGAGATAGCATAAAACCTTAATCTGGTAGCTAAAGGCTCAGAAAACAAGCAAGATTGCCTGTACCTATCACCATATCAACATTTTCTCAATCAAATTATTTTGTCAGATCATACTAATAACCAATATGTGTACAGTTAATTAGACTAATCCATAGTCAGTTTTATTTGACAAATTCTCTTCCTACTTGATCTGATAACTTTTGTCAGATGACAATAAATTGGGAATTAAAGATCTTCCCTTTTCTAAAGGATATACTTCTTCCATTCTAATCCACCCTGAGGAAACTCTGGGAGCTGACTTCTAATGCTTTATGACTTATCCAATGAGTATCTTTGAATTGGCTACTGAGCCAGGAGCTGATGCTGTTTTTCCTAGGTACAGCACCCTTCATCCTTTAATTCTTTCTGCTCAGAGCCCAATCACAAGGAGATATGCTAATGCTCTATTACACCACCAGCTTCTTAATTCTTCTCTGCCTCAGATTTTTGACCTGTAAAATGGGACTTTATATGGAAATTCCATCCGATTTTCATCAACCAATAATTGCTGAAATTGGCCAATGGATATAGAGTGAAATCTTCACGACAATGCTGGGCTACAGATGTATATTTGTATGTCATATACCTCCCCATCTGGAGAAGCATGGCTATTAGTAAGAATCTATTTTGGATAATAACTGACGTGTAATTCCAAATTGTTCTTAGGCCTTTGTGTAAAAAAATATATGAAGATATGAGGATAAATATGTGTATACACTTACACATCTATGTGTGTGTAAAGGTTTTAGATAAACAAGGGATGGTATAGCAATGAAGAACAATAACCAAATTTGATTGATTAGAGTCAGTGTGTATGCTCCAAGATAGATAGATAGATAGATAGATAGATAGACAGACAGACAGACACACATATGCATGCACATATGTGTGCTCTGGTATATGTGTATGTATGTATGTATGTATAAATATACATATATATTTGTGTATATGTGTGTGTATCAGAGCACATATACACAAACAAACTCTGGTCATTCAAATTTGGTTACTGTCCTTCATTGCTATTTTATCTCTTGTTTATCCAAACCCTTTATTATCTAGAATTTTTCTTGACCTCATATTATTTTTAGATAATTTATGGTTTTATTCTACAGAAAGAAAGAGAAATGTA
Organism: Pseudochirops cupreus; assembly: GCA_028627135.1. Classification (NCBI taxonomy): domain Eukaryota; kingdom Metazoa; phylum Chordata; class Mammalia; order Diprotodontia; family Pseudocheiridae; genus Pseudochirops; species Pseudochirops cupreus. The sequence continues at coordinate 62,145,635 of CM053582.1, read as the reverse complement.
CATTTTCTAACATAATACCATAGTAACTAAATTTATAAAAGCAGCTTCATGAGAAAGAATTTCAAAAATTCCAAATGCCATCTAGCAAGGCTACACATGAACATGTGCTCAGATGTGGACAAAGAATAGAGATGCCAATAACTATATGAAAGACAGATCTGAGAATCAGCATTTGGAATTTAAATGAAATCATTCCTAATAAATGTCTGTTTCCAGCATTTCCCAAGAGCAGGTAACAGTGCAAAATAGTATTAGTGCTTATCATAAGGAAATCCAAACCTACTGATGCCAAAGAGTTAAATGCCAAGCTACAAACCATTATTTTGTTTCAGTGCCCTTTATAATAACAGAATGGGAGCACTGAATAGAGCTACCAAATGGAGTTTAAGGCAAAGATGCTACTTTTCTTTTCAATATTTTTTAAACATGAAAATGCATGGGAACCACTGATTCACAAATTTTCAGAACAGATTATGAAACTTGGGGAATACAAGTAGAATACAGGCAGAATGCCAGATGATGAATCAAGCCATCTAACCTTAGATGGTCACTTAAACTCTCAACATCTTCCAAATGACAAATCTATATGAAGGGAATAATAACACATACCCTTACCTTCACACACTAAATAAAAGTAGACCACAGGATTTGGAGCTGGAAAGGATCTTTAGAGCTCATCTAACACAACCCCTTCATTTTAAAGATAGGAAGTAGTAGAGAGCTTTGTTGAAACCATTTCTTTTAGTTCCAAATCCAAATTCTCTTTCCAAAACACTACTCTGTCCTAGAAATGTATATGTCAATTAATTAAGGAGGCAAGATACCTATAGAAACTAGAGACTTCATTATTAATTTCTCAGTGCTTCAATCTACCCATCTCTAGAATGAAGGTGATAACAGTTGGCTTATATTCTTCAGAGCTATTGTGGAGAGCAATGGCTCATGGGTCATAAGGTACACTGTACTTTTTTAAAGGATGTGCCCTATATAGTCCCAAAGTACTGTTTGTGTGGCTTCTGCCTTTGTCTCACCAAGGACAGATCTTCAGGGGTTTTCATTCATGTTGAATGTTAAAACAGAAACTTTCCAATTTCTTCAACATAATCCACTGACCAGTGTAATCTCAAGAGATCAGTATATGGGGAAAGCAAGATACATGTGTTGTCATACTTCTACTGTGAACTTTGTACAACCTTAAGTGAGGCACTTTGTACATCTTTCTGGATCTCAGTTTCCTTGTCCCTGCTTGCTTTTCAAAGAAATCACTTTAGTTCATTACTGCCCAGCACTCTGGGTTCCAAGGAGAGATATTCCCACATACTGTAATTTAATTTTTAATAAGTGTTTGAAGTTGCCATGATGTGGATCTAATCCCAATAAGCAGAAGGCTAAGGACAAGAGAGGAGAAAGCCTGATGCCACCACTCCTTGCCAGCTTGTGCACGTGCATCAGAAACTGCATTTTGCATAAGTGGTTTTTATTCAGGAGATTATTTAGCAATAAACTCTCCAGGACAGCACCCCCCTCAGAGGCATAATTGACAAGTGCCCACTTTGTTATGCAAGAAAAAAATGTAATTCACAAACAAATCCTAGAATTGTCAAGGGAACATATACCATACTTTTCTTACAGACATGCATACCTATTGCTTGGCAAAAGGGTAAAATCATTTCTTTTCTTCACAAATATTATCATTTTAAGTTTGTTAATTCATTAGCATCTTTAATAATAAGGAATGAGAACATTTATTTTCAGGCTTGATTTTCAATTATGTGGGTATATTTTAATTATAGACTGGCAAAACCTTAGAATCCCTCCCAGAAGTCCCATAGAATGATTTATCAAGTTCTACACAGGCAAGAGAAATTGTAAAAGTTAGAGAAATATCCATCCCAGAAAAATGGAAGGAAAACAAAAGGAAAGAAGGGAACAAGAATTTTGTGCTAGGTGCTTTACAAATATTATCTCATTCAATTCTCACAACAGTCCTTGGAGGTAGATGTGTTGTAGTATCACTATTTTACCTTTGAGAAAACAGAGGTTAAGTGACTTGCCCAGGGCCTCACAGCTAGTAAGGGTCTGAAGTTAGATTTGAAGTCAGATCTTCCTCACTCCAAGCCTAGTATTCTATCCTTTGTGGCACCCAGCTACCAAAGAGATTTTTGTTTGAACTAGCAAATGGACAAAGCTGATTAAACTTATAATGTGTGTGTGTGTGTGTGTGTGTGTGTGTTTGGTGTCCATGTATGTTATGTGTTTCTACACAGTTAAGTCTAGATGTGATTTGTAGGGAGGTATGAATAGATATCTCTAAAATCTCTTTTGAGCACCCTTTTCCAAAGGAAATTGACCAGTGTGGCACAGATCAAGGCCACCAGTCTGACTGCTCTGTTCTCTAGTGAGTAGGGGGTAGTATCAGGCTAGAAATTTAGGGTCAGCTAGGGGACTCAGTGGATAGAGTGCAGGGAATGGAGTCTGGAAGACCTGAGTTTAAATCCAACCTCAGATACTAGGTGTGTGGTCCTGGGCGAGTCACTTAACACTGTTGGCCTCTGTTTCCTCATCTGTAAAATGATCTGGAGAAGAAAATGTCAAACCACCCCAGTATCTTTTCCAAGAAAACTCCTAGAGAGGTCACAAAGAGTCAGACATGACTAAAAAATAACTGATTGACATCTGGTTAAATATTGTTAGTCTACTTCTAAACTGCACTCCTGATCACTAACACTTTAATGGTGAAAGAGTTACTCCAACCCATATTTGACTCTGTCTACCAAATATCAGGTACACAGAGACAATCACTCTTAGGGAATAGTGTATAAATGCCTTTAACCAAGAGGACAGTGAACAGAAATCAAAGACATCTTTCCTTCAATTTTTCCTCATTCCTTTTAGTTTATTTTTTCCTTTTCATCGTTTTTCTCTCTGCATTTCATTCGTTACCGACACCAAACATACATGCCTTCTACTATCCATTCTCCCCTGCCTCTCATTCTGAGAGTTGACAGGTAGAAAGCTCTCATCACCTGCTCTATCCCTATTGTGGATACCTGTTCCTGTCTATCCTTAGCTCCTACCATAAGGAAAGTTGATAGTAGGAAAAGGAACTGAGTTGGCCTGGCAGGTGAAAGTAAGATTGTGTTAGTTCTTCCAACTCTAAACAAAATCTTATTTAATTACAGCCTTGTACATGAACTGAGGTGTTACTGACTTTCCACAGTTATTTCTCTCCATGAAAACCCATCTCGGTTACTCTGCTCTTGAGTTGTAAGTGCCAGAGTTAGTGGGATATGGTGGAAAGTTCAATGAATTTGGAGTCAGGAGATCTGTACTTGAGTCTTCACTCTGTCATTAACCAGTTCTTTGACTTGGGGCATGTAACTTAACCTCATTAAGTCTTAGTTTCTTTATCTCCAAGATGAAGCTATTTGTACTACCTTGCTCTTGGGGTTGTTGTGAGTATTAAATTAGATAATATATTGAAACCACTTTTTAAAGCATAAAATATTATACATATGCCAGTCATTATTATTATGAAGTTATTATTATCATTATTGAGCTCAGAGTCAGCATGCACATAATCCAGTTCTGGATTCCATTTTCCTCCATAGGATCCCAGTCCACTGAACACTTTGCTCACATAGTGGTCCTGAACCTAATCTCTACTTTTTCATTTTACTAAGTCAATCAATCAATCCACAAACAAGGATTTTTCAAGCTTGCATGTGTCTTGTAAACTGCTAAACTGGTATACAAAGAAGGAAAAAACAATCACTACCCTTAAGGAACTTATGTTCTAAGGGAGAGAAGACATGTACATTAACAAATATGATGTACAAGATACAAATAGAATAGAGTTGGAAAATAATATCAGAAAGGAAGATTCTAATACCTGGGGTGAGGAGACAGGAAAGGCCGTCAGCAGAAGGTGACAGCTGAGCTCCTTTTGGCTTTCATTTTCATATTTTGAAGCAATTGCTTTAATTGACTTAATACTTGTGAAAGTGCAGTCATCTTAGCAGATTAATCAAATTGGTTATCAGAGATGCTTATGCCCATGGAACAGACTTCTTTTTCTTCCTCACTATTGTTATTAACAAAATAAAAAATTGTTAAGTACCCACACACACAAAAGTCCTTATCCAGTTGTAATGGTAATGGGAATTTGGAGATCTTCCCCTTAATGAGCCTAAGGGAATTTGAAGACCTCCCCTGCTTTGAAAGTACATTCTGCCCCTTAATAGGCTGAATGTAATTACATGGAGCCTGTGATGGGAGGAGTTTGCTGAAAGATGGAGCAGAGCCCACAGGAAGCTGTGAGTCAGAGTAAGCTAGACAGTTGGGAAGAGAGAATGCTTCTGAGGGAGACAGATAGACTTGTGAGTAAATATTGGTCTTGCGTTGGTTGTGGGAAGGCTAAAGGATGGTGTGGCTCTCTGCTATGTTGTGGTGCATTAACTTCTATGTTACTATGATGGATTTGGTTTCCTGGTGTCTGAATAAATGTTTTGCTGCTGTCTTCTATTCGGAGAGTCTGTTATATTTTGTGATTCAGCACCATGCAGGTGTGTGTATGTATGTATATATGTATATATATGTATGTATATATATACACACATATATACACATATATGTGTATATGTGTGTATGTACACATATATGCATATATATGTGTGTATACATATATGCATATATACATATATACATACATACATACATATATATATATATATATATATATATATATATATATATATATATATAGTGACCATGAGCACTGTGAATATTGCATTGGCACTACACCAGTATCCTAAATTTTCACAGGCCCTATGAGTAGAATGCCAATTCAAACTCCAGCAGGTCCTGTGCAAGGTAGGCAGGCTTAGAGTATAGGCTCAGGGAGAGTCTGTGAGTCTGTCTTCTGAGTACTAGACTAACAAAGTTTGGAGAAGCTTGTCACCAAAGGGTTGGCCCCAAGATGATAAATGTTTTGGGTCTTGGCCATTCATAGAGACACAAAAGAGTTGTAATCAGCTAGAAAAAAGAATGGTGACCATGGGAGAAGGAAGAGGGGGAAGAAGGTGGTTTTGCCCTTATTTGGCACAAGAGAATGGAAGGGGCACTAACATCAGTGAAATAGCAGATCCTTGAGACACAAACTAAATGTAAAATGTGACATTCCTTTAAAAGGACTATTCAAAGGTAGTTTGATTAAACATTCTCCCTATCTTTGAGGATTTCATTTTTTCTCAATACAAAAAATTATTTCAATGGGAAAGACTAGGACATGATACATTTCCCTTCCCTTTACAATGTATATCATATCCAGCTTCCATTTGGATAATCAATTTTATTGTGTAGAGCGGCCACTCTAATGTATAGTACTATGTTCTTTTTTTAAGCCAAATTTATTAATATTACTATTATATTTTCAAAGGAATTAAACTCTTCAAGGAATATTTGCAAAGAGATGACAGTGGCTATTACATATTATGTATTTTTCAGGAGAAATTCATCTCCAAAGACATGGTAAAATACAATCTGTCTATAGTTCTGAAATGAAATGGAAAGTCAAATGATATTACAAGCAATACATTTTTAAAAAGGTAAAGTGTCTTAGTAAAAGATCAAATCAACAAGCATTTATTAAGTACCTAACATATACCAGGTACTGTGCTAAGGTCTGAGGGTTGAATTGTAAATAAGAGAACCTGGGTTAGAATCTAGGCCTGCTGCTAATAACTGCTTGTTCCACTTGGTAATTCACTTTGCCTCTCTAGACATTAGTTTCCTCATTTGTAAAATGAAGGAGGTTAACTTGGGTAGTGTCTGAGATCCCTTCTGACCATGAATCTAATGAGAAATGAAGAAACAAAACCAGCCTCGTTAGAGGCTCTGTGGGATCCCAGTAATTATAATAACTGATATTTATTTAGTGATTTACATTTATAACACACAGAGATTAATTTTATACTTAAGTAAAACATATACATTATATCCTCTGATTCTTACAGCAAGCTATGTATTTTTGTCCTTACTTATTTCTTTGGACTGAACCCATATTTCATTGGTAGAAGGAATTCTTTGTAAACAAACTCCTCCTCCCAATGTTAATCAACACTTTTTCTGCTACTTATTGTCTCATAGCATTGCCTGGTACATTGAGAGTTCAAATAACTTGCCCAGGGTCATATCTATGGAATGGTTCAGAGACAGGACCCAAACCCAGATCATTCTGAGCCTCTCTATCCAGTAAGTTGCAGGTCTCAAAGGTGGTCTGGGAATCCCTAGTGATCCCTGAGATGCTTTCATGGGGCCCATTATATCAAAGTTATTTTTATAATAATACTGACACTTTAATTTCTAGTATCACAAATTTGGACAGATTTAACCCACCTAAAAAAGCTATATGCAGGTGCGGGTGGAGTGGGGGTGGGAATGACAGAAAGGGGGTCAGTATTTTTTAAAACATCAAGAGATCCTGAAACCAAAATGTTTGAGAACCACTGCAGTAAACTACGACGTCTCTCTCCCCATATAATGGAGGGGAGGGAAGAATTTGTTCCCTCCACAACCCTTCCCCCCACACCAATTGACACAGTGACTCAAGATAGCCAAGGTAATGAGGTGCTAATGTGTTAACAAATACTAATACTCAGGCACTTTCTAAGAAAGCAAGTACTTTTATTTGATGGAATTTAAAAGGAGGAGCTAGGGGATTGGTTAAGCAGAATATCAGCCTTGCTTTTGAGGGCTATTCAAAGTCCTTTCTTCAATGTCTGTCATGGAGCAGTATCTCTGCTCCCTTCTAGATATGTGCCTATTACTGAGCTTGAGTATAGTTCTGCTTAAAAGATATAGTCTATGGGGGTTGGGGGAGGCTGTCAAATTTGTCCAGGGTTTAGCTATTTAAAGCCTTGCTCTATCCAATTTTTGTATCTCTAATGAAGTTACTTTCTTTAATTCCTTCAGAAAGAGGCTTTCACACTTCATAAATGCATCAGTGGGTGTTAATACCTTGACAACACATTAACATTTTATCATTTCTGTTATCTATTCTTTGTTTTCTGTGACTACTTCAACTATGGGGGAGAAAAGGATTTCTTATTCTTTTTACCTTATACCCATTTTAAAGATGAAAAAAAAATGAGGCTTAGCAGCTTAGGTGATGGTCATACAGTTAACAAGTTGGATAGCCAGAATTCAAACCGAGGTTTTCTAACTCCAAGGCCACTTTCTACTATATTTCACTGGTTTCTTTTATTTCCTCTTGTTTTTTACTTCAGTTCTTCCATTTAATGAGAACTTGACTTCTGTAGATATTAAGAATAAATCCAGATCACCTGACTCGCTGTCCATTGTAAGAGGCATTTCTTTCTTTTAGTTTCCTCATGTCAGACTGCTTAGGCATCTCTTTTTCTTCAAGCTAAAAATGTTTCCTTCAAGTACTTTATAACCTATGTAATAAGGGGCTGCTTAGAAAAGGGGGGAGAATTATAGAAGAGGGTTCTGAAAGTACAAATGACTTGGCCCTAGCCAATCATTTGATTAGTTAGTTACTTGTCCCTGTTCACCAGAATAGATTACTCACTTGTCAATTACTTGGGAAGACCCGCTGAGGTGTTTTGAAAAGACCCTCAGCTGGAAAAGAGAACTCCAATGGATAGCGGTATGTATTTCAGCAGAGTACTTTTGGAGGACTCCAGCAAACCACATGCTGCATTTCAGGAATTCTTTATTCTCAATCCCTTCCACCCAAATACTTGTTAGCACAGCACAGACAGCAACAGAGAGGAAAGTTAAGCCAGGAGAATCATAGGTGGGACAATGCACCAGGTGTTTCTGCTAAATTAAGCATACCATTTTAAGCAGGAGAACTAGGGACAGTGTTGGTGTATCCAAACTGGTCAAAATGTTGCTGCTGTTATGAAGAAATGAAAGAGGAGGAGCCATTTAGGATTCATGGGTTTAGCTCAGTGGCACAATTGCAGCATTCTGGCTCTCCTGGGCTGTGTGTGTGTGTGTGTGTGTGTGTGTGTGTGTGTGTGTGCGCACGCGCGCGCTCAAGAGTACTTGTGCTACCAGTCATCTGGTCCTCTGAGACCCTTGGGTGAGTTTGTGATTGTTATTGTGCTTTGAGTGTCCAAAGCAGGAACCCAGTTTACACCAGTAGGGGAAGTGGATCCACTCAGTTCAATTCAACAAACATTTCTTAAGTATGGGCTCCTTCCAGGGGCACTAGTGCAAGAACTTTGAGTTATAAAGGCAAAAACCAAATGGCCTCCAGGAGCTTACATTCTGCTGAGGAGGAACAACATGTACACAGATAAATAAATAGAAAGCATATACTATATTTTAGTAGGGTGAGCAATGGAAGGATTAAGAAAGGTATCATGTAGGAAGTGGAACTGGAACTGTTCATCAATAGGCAAGTATTTATTAAGTACGTAATTCACAGGGTTGTTGTGAGGATCAAATGAGATATCAATTGTAAAGTGAATATGGCAGGTCCCATACAATGTTAACTATTGTTGTTGTTAACTCCTGTGTGCTATATGCATTATACTGAGCTCTAAGATTGACAGTAAAAAGAATCAAATGCCTGTATAGAGAGTATACATTCTAACAGGGGAAACAAGTACATCCATCAATATATACAGTATAAATATAGAGTGAGTAAATATAAATATGTTCAAGGTAGTTAAGTACAAGGTAGTTTGGGAGAGAGCACACTTGCAGTTGTGAGATGAAGAAAGGCTCCAAATTGAAGGTGGTGTTTGAGGTACAAAATCTTCAGGGAAGAGGGGGATTCTGTGAGGCAGAGGAAAGGAAGCAATGGATTCCAGGTATGGGGGAATGAGCTTTTCTTTTTCTTTTTTTGTATAAACTTTTATTAATTCTAGTTTACATCATTCATTTCCACAAGATTTTGAGTTACAACTTTTCTCCCCATCTTTCCCCTACCCACCACCCCAAAACAGCCATCCCAGTGTATAACCCCTCCCCAATCTAATCTCTCCTATGTCCTCCCCCATCACTCCTCTAACTTTCTGATAGGGCAGGATGGATCTCCCTTCCACAGTGCCTGTGTATCTCAAGTTCCAGTTGGATATAGTCAATAATAATAGTAATAATAATTGTGTATACATATGTATATATATACATATATATTTTTTAACATTTGATTATAGAACTTTAAATGCTAGATTCTTTCTCTTCCTCTCTTGTCACCCACCCCCACTGGAAGGACAGGCAATTAAATACAGGCTGTACATGTGAAATTACGCAGAACCTCTCCACAGTGAGAACACTGTGAGAGACTGATTACATGTCCCTCCTTCCTATCCCACCCCCCCCCCC
>CM053582.1:62120105-62135775 GCA_028627135.1 Pseudochirops cupreus | reverse complement strand
CAAAATCCTAAGGGTACATTTCAGCTTTGTTGTTTTTGCCATAAACTCCAGTTTGCATATTCATCATGTACAGTCACTTGTAATCCCATCAGGCCATTTTGCATAGGTCATAAATCTAGGGCCAATTGTATAATGACCTTGGCTTCTTCAAAAGCTTTATTCTGCTTAAGTCCTCAATCAAATTCATATTTCTTCTGAGTAACTTTATATAAGGGTTTCAAAATTTGTCCCAGATGCAGAGTGTGATGTCTCCAATATCCAAATAATCCTATAAACTTTTTGGCCTATTTCTTATTGGTAGGGACAGGAAAATCTTGAATCTTTTGTCAGACTTGTGGCAGAATCTCTCACAGTCTCTTATTCCATTGTGTACTCCAAAATTTTACATTTTAAGCTGGCCCTTGAATCTTTGCAGGGTTAATTTCCCATCCTTTGCTTGTCAAACTCTTTTCCACTTCTTTTACATGATTTCCTTGTATCATAATATTATCTATGTAGTGGGTAAGCTGTAACCAGGTAGCTTCTATTCATCCAAACTGAACTCTGTTTGGCCTCCCTGATGCTTCTGCTTTCTTTTCAGTATGGGGCAAACTTCTGCCCTTCTAAAAGCCTGGTCATGTAACATTGTATCCCTTTCTACCCGTGCACTCTCCTGACAGTTGTCATCATGGCAGCTAGGTTCAGTCTGTATTAAGGGGGTATGCGCATTCCTCTTGTTAGTTTTTTCTTTCCTTTTCTGAGCCAAACTCACAACAGCCTTCTCTTCTACTACCTGAGACCCTCCAGCTTGTTCTTCTAAAGGAGAGCCCCAACACTGTTATACAGCCAACTTCTCACTCAAAATAGCTAATTTTTTTCTCCATCTGACTTTTTTTCTTATACCAGCTTGTCCCTGCTTTTACATATTGTTAAGTTCCCTTTCTTGCTACTAGGTTCGCTCACTGGCGTTCCTACCTTCACCCGGTACTTCAGACGTCTCTGGCCCCAGTACGATACTGGGGAACTGCTCAGGCTCCAGTACGATACTGGAGGACTGCAACCACCACAGAACACCCAGGACACAGTTATAGTGAAGGCTGACTTTATTGTATGACTACATCCCTAAGCCTATCTCATACAGGGACTCACCATGCGCCACGAGCACACCACGAGAGAGAGAGAGAGAGAGAGAGAGAGAGAGAGGGAGAGAGAGAGCTACTGGAAGAAGCTAGCCTTATATCCTCTCACAGCGTCTCCAACTACAGGCGTCACCCGAGTTCTGGCAATGTGATAGGTTGCCGTATAGGTAAGGGTGTCACCGCCGAGGGGGACCAATCGTGTCCCGCCCTGTGAGCGAGGAGACTTCTCTCAACTCTGCCCACAGGCGATCACATGCATCCCCTCCTGCTTGTGACTGCCAACCCTTACAACATATAATATGGTAACCTGTTAGTAAAACCCAGTCTTTCCTACACACTGCCTCCAATTCTCTCCCTGGTTTTATTGTTATTCTTTGCAAACACGTTTCTAAATCTCTAGGTCCTCCCTTCTGTAACCTCAGTTCCCAGTTTTCACAGAACCCAGCTCCTTTAGCCAAGTCTCTTGCTAGGGAGGAATAAGGTAAATTCTCCCATCCCAGGATAGTCATTTCTTCTTCTAAATCCCTTCTGCCTCCAAATAGAGATCTGATACCTTGCAATCCCATCCTGGTAGCCAAACGTAGTGCCAACACAATATACACAGTGCTGATGGCCACTGTAAATATGCCTGCATAGTCCTCAATTGCCAAATATAACAGATTCTCCACATAGAAGACAGAAGCAAAACATTTATTCAACTCCAGAAAACTGAATCCCCAAAGCAGTACACCAAATCCATCATAGCAGCAAAGAATTTAATAAGTCATAATAGCACAGAGAGCCACACCATCCTCCAGCCTTCCCACCAATCAACATTTACTCATGAGCCTGTCTCACTCAGATGCATCCTCTCCACTCTCCAGTATAGTTGCTTTGACTCTCAGTTTCCTATGGGCTCTGCTCCACTGTTCAGCAAAATCTTCCCACCACAGGCTCCATGTGAGTACATTCAACCTATTAGGGGGCAGGGTATATCTTCAAAGCAGGGAATGTCTTCAAATTCCCTTAGGTCTATTAAGGGGCAGAGAAGATCTTAGAATTCTCATTACCATTAAAAGAAATAAAGTAGTAGGACCCTGGACAGAGCCCTTGGGAGCACCTGCAGTTAAAAGACATGATATAGATTATGAAGCAGCAAAAGAAACTGAGAAGAATGATCTCAGATGCTTACTAGCTGTGTGACCCTAGGCAAGTCACTTAACCCTTATTGCAGAAAAGAAAAAGAAGGAAAGAAAAAAGGAAGGAAGGAAGGAAGGAAGGAAGGAAGGGAGGGAGGGAGGAAGGGAGGGAGGGAGGGAGGAAGGGAGGGAGGGAGGGAGGAAGGGAGGAAGAAGAAGCAGTAAGATAGAAAACCAAGAAAGAATAGTATCTCAAAAACCCAGAGAAGAGAGACTATCCTAGAGGAAAGGGTAGCCAACAGTGATAAATATAGCAGATTGGTCAGGGATGAAAACTAACAAAAGGCCATAACATTTAACAATTAAAAGGCTGTTGGTAACTTTGGTTTCATTCAAGTGATAAGTTAAGAAGCCAGAGTCAACAAGATTGAATGAGAGGAGAGGAAATTGAGGCATCAAATGTAGATTTTTAAGTGTTTTTGTTTGTTCATTTGGTTTGTTGTTTTTTTTCAGGGAGTTTGGGTGCAACAAGGAGGAGAGATAAACAGGTCACAGGGGTAGTGAACCTAAGACCTTGAGGCGACATATGGTTTTTTAGATTCTTAAGTGTGACCTTTTACCTGAATCCAAATTTTACAGAACAAAATTGTTCTGAATAACTTACAGGGATGGTAAGTTCTAGTGAAGGTTTCATTTGTTTTTAGCTTGTTTCTTTGTTTGAAAGACAGTATAGACTTGAGCGCATTCAAAGGCAATAGGGAAGGAACCATTAGTAATTAGTGAAATGTTGAAGATTTGGGAAAGGGAAAGTGGGGATGAGATCAAGTGCACACATAGAGGAGTAGGCCTTAGGAAGGAAGAGGAAAGGAAAAGAATGAAGGCATGATATCAAGGCATGTTAAAATGAAGAAAATGGGAGAAGAGGGAATTTATGGCAAATGATTTCAGTTTTGTAAATAAAGTAAATGGCAGGGTCATCATCTAAAGGGGGAATGGTAAGGGAAGCTTTGGGAGGCTTGCAAGCGGAAGAGAAAATGTGGAATAGTTTCTATAGGGAACTGAGATAGCTAATCAATGATGGCTGAATAAAAGGACTGTCCTGTGGAAATGAAGACCCAGCTGAGGCTAGATAATATAAATTTGTAATATACCCAGTCTGCACTACTGTGAGACTTCCTTTTTCTTCATTCAGCAACTTAGGAGGAAGAGTAAAAGAAGTACATGGTTATAATAATTCTGGGCTGAAGTTTGGGGGGAAAAAGAGCATTGATAGGACATGGCAAGAGAGGGTAGAATAGTTAAAATAGCTAACTGTTGGATTGAGATTAGAGAGGGGACAAAGTGAAGTCAGAGAAGGGTTAATGGCTTAAATAGTTCTTGATGAGAATAAGGAGGGGTGGGGAATAAGAAGAAGTGAAGTGGTAAAGTGTTAGGATCTTGGAAGGATCCAAGGACTTCAAAAAGCAAAGTTAAGGAAAAAATTTTTCCAGGTATAGAAGACAGCATTACAAAAGCATAGGGGTAGGAAATGGAACATCATGTAGGAGGACAAGCTAGTAGCCTCATTTGGAATGTAACGTGCTTGAAGTTGAGTTATTATGAATCAGTTGAGAAACTGAAACTGTGAAGGACTTTGTGTGACCAGTGTGTAATACTTAAGTGTCTTAGCAGCAACTGCCAGACTATGCATGTGCTAAAACTATTTCTCTTCCTTAAGAAGTCTAGCCTTATGGGACTAGGAGTGTGGCAAAGACTATAAACCGTTTTACTTCCATTCACAAGGGAATGTTCACCTAGAAAAGTGTTTGAGGTTCATATCCTTCATACCTGCATGAGTATAAACTTAATCACTATGCCCCTCCTGAAGTATAAAGCACCAGATGTTATTCAATAGGTTATGTAGCAGCTGTCTATTCATGTTAATTAAAATGTAGAAAACAGCCAGGATCAAGGTCATTCCATCAGTACAGTGCATGGCCTCATTTGAGGATTTCCATAGCCCAAAATGTGCAGAACCCAAACTAACTGGTATTTTTCCCAGTTTCATAGAAATTATTGGTCACTCCCAAAATCATGCAACAAATGGCAAGAAAACCAATATCCTTAGTTGGGAAGCTCAAGAATACTCACTACAGATTACAATTTAATTCACCAGGGTTTAATGGGCTATGTAAAAAGGAGTTGCTAATAATTTGTGCTAGAAAAAAAACATAATGCTGTTTAAAATAGTGGGAATGGGGAGAATTTCATAGGAATCCAAAATTGGAACCAGGAAGTTCTTTCTGACCCCATTTGGGTTTTTCTTGGCAAAGATACTAGAGTGGTTTGCCATTTCCTTCTCCAGGTCATTTTATAGATGAGGAACTGAAATAAACAGAATTAAGTGACATGCCCAGGCTCACACAGCTAGTAAAGTGTCTGAGACTAGATTTGAACTCATGAAGATGAGTTTTTCTAGTTCCTAAGCCAGTACTCTATCCACGGCGCTACCAAGATGCCCAGGAGGACTATGTTTAATTCCTAACTCTCTTAAACATATCTTGAAGATTATAAATGTTATAGCAGTTGCTGATCTGCATTGGGAGAGGAAGTTCCCTGCCAGTGAAATTATATATCCAATTCAAAGCACACACACACACACATATGCATACACATACACATATAGATATGTACATGTCTGTAGCATGAACACACATATCTAGTGCCCTATTCCCCCTGAAATGGGATAATTGTCCTTAAGATCATAGGATTTAGAGGTAGAAAGAATCCTAGAAATCATCTAGTCCAATGCCATCATTTTACAGATGAGTACTAGAGGCAAAGTGACTTGTCCAAAGTCTCACAGACCTAGACCAGAATTAATTGGAATTCAACCCCAGGTCCTCTGAGTCCAAAACTTCTTTTTAATTATGCCAAATTGTTCTTATTCATTCAGACAAGCGATCAAGAAATACTTATGAAGCACATACAAAATTTAGTTAAGCTATAGACCTTGACCTGACAGAGCTTAAAGACTATGAAGGTAGCAATATAAATATCTGTAATATAAAACAATATATAAAAGCATTATAAAATTACAAAAGAAAGTGCTTATTTCCAAGAATACAGACCAGGAAGCATTTCATGCAATAGTTAGCATTTGAATTGGATTTTAAGAAATGAGTGGGAATTCAATATTTAAAAATGAGGAGGAAGGAAGAGAAGAAACTCAAGGCATAGTGAACAGCTTGAGCAAAAGCATGATAGCAGAGGCACAGGACATGATTGCACTTCACTTTGAATCAATAACTGACTATTTAGAAGTCAAAGAATTCCAAGGACGTTTTTTTTCCATGTCCAAGTAATTTCATAAGTTAAGCACTTAGGAAAGCATATTTACTCTCTAAAACTAGAGGACATTGAAAACTGCAACTGGAGGACCATTCAATGAATTCACTCAGAATGGTATTTAGTGTGTGAGGAATCCACTAGGAAATGAAATTCTAGGGTTCTAAGTCCCACAAAAGTCAGCTAGCTCATTATCTGTATAGATTATACTTCTGTCCTTCCTAAAGATAGTTATTATCTTACATAATTGCAAAGAAGAAGATTCCCATGCTAAAACTTTAAAAAAAAATATTGTGGAAATTCTGAAAAATATTTAATCTTTAGGAAAAGGTATCAGCATCAATGTATTAGTATATAAATAATGGAGGAAAAATTAAAAACAACTTTTCTTTTTAAAAAATTTTCTTCTAGACATAGTTCTGAAAAATGCATCCTTCTCTTCTCATTTTGGTTAGCTGGCTACTGTTACTGTTGTTGTTTTAAATGTTGTGTTCTTCTGTGTTTAGGGTGAGTATGCATTTTGAATCTATTGCTGTATATAGTGTAAAATTTTAGTCTAAATTTAATTTCTGCCAAACTTCTTTTTTATTTTTTCCAGCAGTTCTTGATGGAAAGAGAAGAAGCCTTTCCGCATAATTTGTATGCTTGGTTTATAAAATCCTGTACTACTATTCTTACTCTTTTCTGTTTCTTGCTTATCTAATCTGTATCACTGGTCTACTCTTCTGTTCTTTAATCAGCACCAAATACTTCAGATGACTGGTAACTTACAATATATATAACTTGAGGTCTGATCTTCTGGTCATTGTTTTATTTATACTTCTCATTATTTACATTAAAACTCTCCTTAGTAATTTGAATTACAGCACTGTCTATAATTTTATTTTTACATAGCAACATCATTAAAAAAATATATATTGCCATGGCCTAGCCACAATCATGAGTTTCTAATTAAGTTCTCATTTATGTTTGTTCAAAGTGTAGCTGTCTAAATTTTGCATATGTCTGTATGGGTTTGCACCCAAATATTCTAATCATTTTGTTATTTTGAATGGATTTTTTTCTTACTGTTTATTTTTGCTTTATGTTAATATTGCTTAGAAATGTTGGTTATTTTTGGTAGATCTATTTTATATATTGCTTCTTTACTGAACCTATTAATTCCTTCAATTATTTTCTTGGCTAATTCTTTGGGGTCTTCTAAGTACATCAGCAAATGTGGATAACTGTGTCTCTGCTTTATTTATTCCTTCCTTTTTGTTCTCCTATCATTACAATAGCTAATATTCTCAAAAATACATCAAATAATAGTGGGGAGAAAGCATCCTTGCTTTACCCCCAACCCTTTAGTACTAGAAAAAATTGTAATGTTTCTCCATGGAAAATAATGATAGTTATTAGTTTAAGATGTATGCTTTTAATCATATTTTAAAAGAACCCTTCCAGACCTATGATTTTGAGTTTGTTTGTTTAGCATAAATGATTGCTGCATTATGTTAAAGGTTTTTTCTGAACACATTAAATCTATTGAATCTGAATCTATTGAAAAATAGTGTGATTTTTATTCATATTATTTACATAGTTAATTTTACTAATTATTTTCTTAATATTGAGGCCATCCTTGAATCATTAACATTAGCATAATTGTTCATACTGAATTTTCCAGATATGTTACTGTAGTCTCTTTACAATCATTTTATTTATATATTTTGCATCAGTATTTAATACTTAAATAGATTCAGAATTTCTCTATTTCCCTATTTGTTCTACTCCTGATTTGGATACCAAGGTCCTATTTGTCTCATAATTTTGGTTAAATGCCTTTTGTCTGTTTTTGAGAAAATTTTTCATAATATAGCTGTGAATGAATGAAAAGCATTTATTAAGTACTTACTGTATTAATGCTAGTAATAGGGATACAAAAATGAGACAATCCCTGCTCTCAAGGAATTCTGATAAAATATAGCAAATATAAGAGAATGTTGGCAAAGAAGGTAGCAAATGGCCAGGAAACTATGGTTTGATTTGGAAATTGACAAAACTGGAAGGTAGAAAAATAAGGCAGTTCATTGGCATGCCCTTTCCAAAGGCAATGGTAGTCTTGATCAGGGTGAGGGGGAGAAAGCAAAAATGGAGGTGGGATGCAAAAAGATAGCTATACATATAGTAGGAAGATGGCAAATGGCCTAGCTGAACTTAAGTATCCATGAGTCCAGGGAGTACAAAACTAAGAGGCGTGTTCTTGTGGTCTGGTGTTGGTTGTGAAACTCCATCTGGTCTAGAGTGGTTAGGGAGGAAGGCAGTCAATGAACATTTCTCGTTTATTTTTCTGAGATTTCAGTGTTTAGGATCTCAATTTCTTGTTTTATTGGTTGGGGCATTTTATATTTTGTATATATCCATCTACTTCCTTGAATTCTCAAGGTTTGGGGTTTTTTTGGGGGGGTACATATTATTGTGTATATATTACAGTTCTATAAATTCCCCTTATTTCCTTTCTGTTGTAAATTCTTGTTCAACTTTTTATTGGGGAAATTTAATTTTGTTTTCTCATTTTTATGATCAAGCTAATTAATATTTGTTGATTTGTAACTCATTTTTAAAACATAGATCTTAGTTTTCCTTCTTAATCCCATGACCTTTTTCCTAAGTTTTTCTATTTTTTCCTCAAATTTTCAAGCTTTATTTTTATTTTGCAGGTTTTTTTTAATTGCATGATTAGTTCATTGAACCTCCCTTTTTAAATTTTTTTCACATAAGTTGTCAAGAATATAAATTTTCCTTTAAAATGTCACAGAAGTTTAGGAATACAGTTTGTTATCATTATCTTTAATAATTATTGATTGATTTTTTAATTTGTTCTTTGTTCCCTTATTATTTGTGATGCCATTACTTATTCTCCATTTAGTCAATACATCAACAAGCATTTATCAAGTTGCATATTATTTGCTCATATTTCCTTTATCATTTACCATTTTACTGCATTATGATATATAAAGGATGTTTATTACTTATGCCTTTTATGTTTCTTTATTATTCCTTTATGTATGTCATATGATCAATTTTTATAAAGATAATATATAATGCTGAAAACTATGGTTATTTTTTAATATTCACAGTCAGAAGTCTCCATAAGTTAGGTAAATCTGATTTTTTTCAACAATCTCTTTGGCTCTATATTTTAATTCTTATCTTTCTGTTGGATTCATACAAACCTAAAAAGTATTAATACCTACTCTTATTTTGCTTTATCAGTGTCTTTTTGCAATTCACTTAATTTTTTTTGATATCTTAGATGCAACACCATTAAGCTATATATGTTATTTTTCATTTTATATGCTAACTTTATGCCTTTGTGGATCCCTATGAAATTCTCCCCATTCCCACCATTTTAAACAGCATTGTGGTTTTTTTCGTAGCACAAATTATTAGCAACTCCTCTTTATATAGCCCATTGTATTGAATTCATTCCTCCTTTAGGGGGATTAATCCATTCATATTCAGGGTTGTAATTATTAAGTTCCTGCTTTCTTGCACTAATTATATACATATGTGTATATACATATTTATTATATTTATATACACACATATATGTCCTATGTCTACCTTATGTTCTACTCCTCTTTTCCCACTTGTCCCAAGAGTTCCTCTGTATTATCCTACCAACTGTAATATTGGTTTACCAATGAAGGAATAAGATTTTTTTTGTCACTGAAATATTAATGAATTGCTCTTATTCCTACTCTCCTGATTTTTGCTGTTATGTCTTTTCTTCCTTTGATTCTTCAGGTTGATGCTGTCTTTGATTTCTGAGTGACAATCAAATTTGTGACTTTTTTTTTAAGAAAATCTAACAAAGTGACACAGTGAATAGAGCACTGGTCCTGGAGTCAGGAGTACCTGAGTTCAAATCTGGCCTCAGACACTTACTAGCCGTGTGATCTTGGGCAAGTCACTTAACCCCAATTGCCCTGCCCTCTAAAAAGTAAAAAGGAAAGAAGGAAGGAAGGAAAGAAGGAAGGAAGGAAGGAAGAAAGGAAAGAAGGAAGGAAGGAAGGAAGGAAAGAAGGAGGGAGGGAGGAAAGAAGGGAGGGAAGGAAGGAAAGAAGGAAGGAAGGAAGGAAGGAAGGAAGGAAGGAAGGAAGGAAGGAAGGAAATCTAACAAAAAGACTCCTTCACCTTACATCCATAGCCTGGTCTAGTCCTATCCATGTAAAAACAAACATTTCATTCCTAGTCTTTTACTGCTGTCTGATTGTGTTTAACTTGCTTCTGTTTCATTAATTTTTCTGTTAAATATCCTTTTCACCTTTGAGTTCTTTAGAAGGAATAATTCATGTTCTTCCTTTTTGGTAAAAATCCAATTTTTCCTTTAGTCTTTAGACTTAGAATTAAAGAAAATGTTGTTTTGGAGTATAATATGACTTTTTACTTTCTAAAATATTATATTCTGATTAATTTAACTTGGAATGTGATTTTGTTTTTTGCCTTTCTGCCTACATTTTTTTGGGGGTCACACTGTAATTCAAAAGTTTAACTATGTTTCTAGGTGAATTAAGTTTGGAATTTCTTTGCTTTATTTTTCTGTGAATCCTTTCAATCTATACTTTCCCATTTGTCTTTAATATTTTTTGGATAATTTTCCTGTATGCTTTCTTAAAATATAGTAATTAGGGTTACTTTTCCTTTGCCATGATGCTGTTCTCAAAGACCTATAAGACTCTTTGCTTTCCATATTTAAATTCCACAGTATTACTTCATAGAATTTCCACATATTATTCCAACTTTATTGTCTTTTTATTTTGTTCAATTAATTTTCCTTCTGCCTCGCCATTTTTACATACAAATTCTCTGTTGTTACAGAGTACAGTCTGTTGTCTCTATCTTTTATTCTAAATGTTCTGCTCTCTTGTTCGACTAGTTTCTTTTCTTTTCTTTTCTTTTCTTTTTTGCTTTTTGGAGGGGGAAGGCAGGGCAATTGGGGTTAAGTGTTTTGCCCAAGATCACACAGCTAGTAAGTGTTAAGTGTCTGAGTCCGAATTTGAACCCAGGTCCTCCAGACTCCAGGGCCAGTGCTCTATTCACTGCACCACGTAGCCACCCCCTCCTCCAGTTTCTTTCTTGAAAGTCTTATTTCTGCTTTTTTTTTCTTTTTGGAGGGCAATTGGGGTTAAGTGACTTGCCCAAAGTCACACAGCTAGTAAGTGTCAAGTGTCTGAGGCTGGATTTGAACTCAGGTCCTCCTGACTCCAGGGCTAGTGCTCTATTCACTGCTCCACCTAGCTGCCCCTTATTTCTGTTCTTATTTTTTTTATATATTTTTACTAAATTATTTTGCTCTTCTGAACTCTTTTCGTCATTCCAAATATACAGATTTTGTTATATTACTTTCACTTTTGTCAGTGGATCATAACTGTTTCCTTTGTTGTGAAGGCTCTTTCCTTGAGTTGTTTGTTCATTTCTTGTCTTCAGTAAGCTTTTATCTGTTTTATCTGTCACTCATTATTTTCTATGGAGTCTTCATTGCAAAAATTTTTCTTACCATCAATCTCTTCCCTTCTGTAGGTTCAATGCTTTTGTATCCATTTCCTAGCTTGTTCTCTGTTCTCTTGGACCACAGCAACTGGATGAGATCAATGGCTCTTAGGGGGTAGTTATGATCCATTGAGATCATTCCCTTAGGAAGATGCTAAGGGGGATCCTGTGTTTGATGCTATTTTCCACCTTTCCCAGACCCATGAGTCCTCCTGGGGCACACTATTCTCCCAAAAAGTGACTTTTAAAAAATTCCTCATCTGGGAGGAGGGAAGAACTCGTCATGAATGGATTGGGGGAAGATCCACAGAGGCTTTGCTGAGGTTTCCTTCAAGAAGACTTTTTAATTGAATCTCTCCTCTACTTTTCCTTCACGTATTTTTCTGGCTCCCTATTTTCTTCTCACGTATTAATTAGTTTCATATTAAATAGTTGAAGTTAATTCTCACTTCTCAGGACTTGTATCCTCTCCTTCTTCCAAGCTTCTACATGGGGCTTGGAATTCTTAGTTCCCTCATGATAGTCACCTGTTTTCCTTCTTTTCTAACCTCAAGGTTACTCCAATTCACTAACCTCAATCTACACTGAGATAAGAGTCATCACAAACTGTCAAGGAATTAACTCAAAAAGCCAGTCCCCCAAAGTGCAGATTCAAATTCAAAGTAGCCAGACTTGGAGGGAAGGGGAGTGCAAGAGCGGTAGAATAAATGGGCTGATGAACTAATCTTCCTAAATTCCTTGAATCTTTCACACATCTTCCATGCATTCAAAGGTTACCTTATTTTTTTCTGAAAGAATTACATTGGGGTGGGTTATTCCTATGTTTCTCTTGTATTTATAGTTTTTGGAGGATTTTCCTTATTCCTATTGTGTGGTAGAGAAGCAATTGCATCCTAGGTAACCTCCTATTCCACCACCTTGCCTACATTTCTAGAAAACAGTTCTTTAGATGAGAGTTAGCCAACTACAACCAAAAAAAAACAATAGATGAAGATTGTATGACTGAAATAATGCTTTATACAAATACTCCAGCCATGCAAGCTGATAGCTTTCAACTGATAGATTGAGAAATTCAGACAGAAGAGCAAAAGAAGACAAAATGGAGAAAATGCACTGACTCTAGTCTTTGACTCTAGCCTCCTGTTTATCTAGCTGCACCTTCTGTTACTTAATTTCATGGACATTCCATTTCCTCTCACCCTCAAGAACTCTCAGTTGCACAAATTGTGTACCAAAATTTTATTCATTTCAGTGAGAGTTTTCCAAGTACAGCATTTCTGATTATGGGATTGAACAGAATTTTAACAGAACATTTAAAAAGATGATCATATCAAATGAACATTGTAGATACATGAAAACAGTAGGAATTTTGACAAAGCAAATGCAGCTAGCTATTGAAAACTGACTTCCTCAACTAGGATTTTAAAATATTATCATTTTCAAACCCAAACTTTTGATGTCTTGGATAGTGCATTGTGAAGGGTGCCCAATAACATTTTTTGTTCATTATTTTAAAACTTATGGCAATCAATCTTTTTTGTATGAGACAATGACTATAAATATAAGCTCCAGTAGAGACTGTCAAAATCAATTAACAAAAATCCTTATTAGCATTTTCACTTGTTGGATTTATTAAAAGATCCTGCTTCACAAAAAGACACATCATTTTTCCCCTCCGCGACTATTTGAGTGAACATCAATCTAGCAGGCACATTTGAAAAGGTATTTTGTAGGCTACTTCATTCCCAGGAAACTGAGGCCAGAAAGATAACCTTTGAGTGTATGGAAGACATATAAAAGATCCAAGGAATTAGAAAATATGCTCCAATTATTTTAGCAGAGTTGCTATTGTAATTTTTTTTTCCATGACATAATTTAAGTCCTTACTACAATTTCCCCACACACCTCCCCCAAACAATTGAAATTATGTCATTGGCAATAGAAATTGATTTTATTGGCTGATTTTGTGAGATTATCTTTGAAGAATGCATATTCATTTAGATGGAGCTATTAAGTCCAGTGATATCTGAGGAAAGTGCCTGATATATAGTTGAAAGAGGCCAATAACAACATATATAGGAAACACATAGGAAAATAAATTTGTAAATTCATCATGGCAAGGAATCAGCCCAGCATGTTTTTTGTCTTATCTTCAAAGTCATGGAAATGCAATGCATTTTTGTCATAAAATAAAGAAAAAATTAAGCCCTGAAGAAACACAAAATAGGAAATTCATTCTTTGCAAAAAAATATTTATTCTTAAATAGTGCATAAGTATATTTATTGTCAAGGACAGAGTCGGATGTGGTTGGGTTTCCTTTCTTTTACTACATTTCAGAGTTCAATTAATTGGGGAAAAATTAGTCTGGCAGTCAAAAAATAAGAATATCCTTCATTATTAGCCACAGATGCACACAACTGAGCATCAGGTTTTATTGCTGATGTTCACAATTTTTTCTTAGTTTGTTCATTATATTCTGAAACGTTAAAAAAATATAATGTTTGATACACTTTATAGAGATCTTAATTGACTACTAACTCAGAGTAGCCATGTATATGGCTGAATTTTCCAGTCAAATAAAGAGAAATATTCGTATCAGAGAATATAATGATTATTTTGAAGAAGTTTCACTAAAATGAATCGATTGATTTTAAGTCATTGAAA
This sequence comes from Pseudochirops cupreus, assembly GCA_028627135.1. NCBI lineage: Eukaryota > Metazoa > Chordata > Mammalia > Diprotodontia > Pseudocheiridae > Pseudochirops > Pseudochirops cupreus. The sequence continues at coordinate 62,122,012 of CM053582.1, read as the reverse complement.
TAGGAAATATTCCCTGCTGGAACATCTCTTCCTACCAAGTCTTATAATAGTAAAAATCAAAGACCTAAAAGATACTCTGAGGCTAGTGTCTAATCCATCCTGTCTGCTTTAAGTGAATGGTGTAATTAGGTATAAATAAGATGGAGACCTGCTCCAGGGGATAAAATGGACAGATGAGGGAGGCATTCGAAAATGGATTCATTTTCAGCTAGAGATACAGGGATCTCCTTTGGAAACATTCGTGAATAAGATTGAGCTATGCTATAACTAAGAAATGTTAGAACCTAGAGTGAAGCTAGTTTCTTGCTTCCGTAGAATAAACGTTCCAATTATTAATAAACATTTTCACCAAGTTCTTTGTGTCCCAGGCTAATTCATCTTTGTTCTCTCCTCAAGGAAAGCAGAAAACAGATTAGCATCATACCCTACGTTATAACTCTTCATCATAAAGGTTCTCGTGGGGTATAACTCTTTAAATTTCTTAATAGACTTCCAGCAGTGTTCAGAAATACATTGCCTTTATGCTCCACCTTTAAATGATAATCAGATGAATCATTTCCCCATCATTTGGGGTTTGGAAGACTTCTTAGATGGAGAAAGGATGGGTCAGGGTATATTTTTATTTTACTGTCAAAATATCTCCAAACACTCAAGTAAACATTGTTGTTGCTATTTTAAACCTTTGGCTTCCAACACGAGATCCTGGCCTTAAACATATACCTTCCATGTATACTAAGACAGTTTCCCCTTAGCAAAAGGGAAAAGATATCTGTAAGAATGTCAAATGTCAGCTCAAATTAATATTTAAGTAGTTTCTGATACAGCAAAGTCATATGGATCTTCTCTTTAAGATTACTGCCAGAATATGCATCACTCCTTCAGCTTGTGTGTGTGTGCATGTGTGTGCATATACTGTAGGCAGACATATGCATATATAACCTAGTTTCTCAATGTCACCTCACATATTTTATTCAGATAAATTACTAAAAATAAAATGTATAGTGTTATATGTTGCAACTATGTATTGTGTACATTTTGTATATAAAAAAGAAAGAATGATTAAAAGTCAATGAGAGACTGTTTATAAATCTTGATTGCCGGGGGTGGAGCCAAGATGGTGGCATAGCAACAGCAACATATCGCAGCTCTCACATAGCCACCCCAAAATACCCATAAAATAGGACTCTAAACCAATCCTAGAACTCCAAAATGCACACAAAGATACTTCCCACTAAAGTCAGCTCGGCTATGAGGAACCATATCAGCACTGTGAACCGAAACCAGCTTGGCCTGAAGCCGGGGCTGTGCCCCAGGGGCGGCTGGATGGGAGGAGCAGAGGAGCCTCTCTGGTGAGCGGATTAGTGGCAGCTGCGAGCAGTGTTCAGAACTAGCTCAGTGGGAATTGCGAAATCAGGGAAGAAAAGCGTCTGGCCAAAAAGCCTCCAGAGCGGAAAAGTGAAAGGCAGAGGTTTTGCACCCCCCTCCACGTTGCAGCTTCCTGCCCATGGCCTGCAGACAGCAGGGGGACTAAGCGATTGTTCTGAGGCCAGTGCTCTCGCGTTGAGCGGCCTGGATCCGGATTGCCATCTTGGGCCTTGGTCTTGGAGTCTTCATTATCCAGTCAGCCGGAAGTAAGTAGGAAGAGTCCCAGCATCTTCCTGAGAGCTACGGCAGCCAGGAGGACCCCAGTGATTTGGGACAGAGCTTTCCCTTCTGGAAGCAGAGCCCCACAGAGATTTAAAAAAAAAATCACGGACTGAACAGCCATGAGTAAGAATAAGCATAAGAAGCAAAGTAAGAACAGCTCCCAAACCCTAGAGTCCTTCTTTGGGGAAAAGAAAGATTGTGGGAGAGAGAGGGAGGAGGAGAGCACAGCCAGAGCGCCCCCACCAGGGGCCTCCAATAAA
>CM053582.1:62098539-62119605 GCA_028627135.1 Pseudochirops cupreus | reverse complement strand
CTCAAAATCTTGTGGAAATGAATGATGCAAACTAAAATAAAATTTAAAAAAAAACAAAAAAACAAAAAAAAATAAATCTTGATTGCCTCATAATTTTAACTTTGAGCAACATTTTTATCATAATTATAGGCTTTCTTAAAGCATTTATGCAGATTGTTGTTACTCAAAAGGGGGTTTATTCCATTTTGGTATAAACTACACTCTTTTTTTTTCTTTATGAAATCACTCTTCAAGTTCCCATACCCAGTACTCTGTTAGAGTTGCAAAATCCAAATAGCAGGAAAGATTTATCCCTAAGTGAACTATCTTCCTCCCTCTTCTCTCTCTCCCCATAAGTAAATGCAAAGAACTAGACCCCTTATATTAACAACAGTTTAGTCTATGATCTTTTACCCATGTATCTCAAATATTTTTTGACCACTCATGTTCATGAAATACCTGTCAAACCATCACTTTCTTGTACTCATTTTACAGACCAACAATTAATCACAGTCCGTGATAAAGTATTATTGATTCAATTGTTCAGATGGTTTCCCTAATTAAAGCTACCCCCACAAAAAACTCACCAATTTTGAATAAATTTTAAAATATGTTGACATTCTGAAGGCAGTCAGAAAATTCTATCAAAGTTTCTATTCCCCAAAATTATCTCTGTCCTCTAGTCAGCTCAGAGAATTAATATGAAGCAGAAGTAAGTCCCAGTGGGAATCGCAATATTGTTATGAAGTATACTGGGTCATACTAAAAGGGAATTGATAAAAAGAATAAGGGACTTTTACAGACACATGACTAGATGAAGTTCCTTTTAAAAATTCACCCCTTGACTCTACTAAAATAATTAAAATAACAATAGCTTACGATGAAGGCAGGATAATATAATGGAAAGAGTACTAGTAGGAGTAAAAAGACTCAAATTTGAGTCCCAGTTCTGATACTTCTGATACTGAGTGTGAATAATTCTTAGCCCCATTTTCCTCATCTGTAAAATGGAGAAATGACACATGCTCTACCTACCCAACAGAGCAAAGGTTATTTATTTGAAGTCCACAGACCCCCAAGGCTTTGGAATATATATCAACACATCTGTGAATTTAGATGAGGAAAAAATTACATTTTAATTTTCACCAACTTATGAGTTTGGCATTTCTGCCAACTACTTAAAAAACATTGTTCTGAGAAAAGTTCCATAGTTCTCACTAAACTATTAAAGAGATCCATAAAACACACCAAAAATATTAAGAACCCCCACCACAACGTTGGTTTGATGGTAGAATTTTGTAAATAATAAAGTTACTTAAAATTAATGAGCTATTATTAATATTAGTAGTGATACTAATAAAAAAATTATCATATAATCCAAACTGATTTATTCTTTAGTAGAAAGCAGTATAAGTATCGGTAGTATTATAATAACAATAAGAAGAAAGAAATCAGATTAGACAAGCATTTTGAGAGAAAGCTTCTTAGCAAAGAAAGAACTTGAGGTCAACCAATGCAACATACATTTATCATGTAAATATAACCTCTACAATTTAAGTTGGAGAGGTGGGTCAAAGAATGGAGGAGTCGAGTTCATAAAGTAGTTGGAGCTGTATTAGAGACCTCCTTAAAAAAAGTTATTAAATATCTGCTACGTGAGCAGCTACGGATACAAAGACAAAGATGAAACAAGTCTTGCCCTCAGGGAGCTTACATTCTATGAGGGAAAAATTATATGAACTAGATCAGTAAATAACATGTACTGGGTAAGTCAGTATGAAATACATACAAAGTCAAGTAAAGGAGGAGAGAATAACAACTAGGGTGTCCCAGGAAGGCATCAAGCAGGAGGTCATTTAAGTCTTGAAGGTAGCCAGGAACTGAGGCAAAGGTGAGGAGAGAGCAAGCATTCCAGGCAAGGGGTACAGCCTGGGCAAAGTCATAGCAATAGGAGGTAAGATGTCAGAACATGGAGAACAAGCCAGATAGAGATCATGGATAATGGGTTGCTGAGGTAGATCACAAAAATGAGGTGAAGGCAGCATATAGTTGAAATATGGAAATATTCAGACATTGGCTGGGGAATCTTTCTGCTAAGAGCACAGCAGCTGATAAATTCTTACCTTATCTTGAAGATAATTTCATCTGTCAGCAGGTAAAGTTGGCAACAAGAAGCATTACTATTCTGGACTTGATCCTGTCTCTGAGAAAGAACTGATTGGTGAGGAAGAGATGCTGAGAAAGAGGGTAATGCCGGACCTGCTGGACCATGTGCAGGTGACTGGACTTTAGAAGGGAAGATGGTTAAGGATTCAAAGGCAGGATAGGTAGGTTCCTGCGACCTTAGACACTAAATAGTTAGACAAGTTCAACTACAGATTGATGATTTCTGACATAAGTTAGGTACACTCTACTGCCCAGTGAGCTCTGGATTCATTTCTTCTTGATTCTCTGTCATGGTCACCACTTTTGGCCGAAGAGGGAATGACAAAGGATTAGGGACCATAGGTGGAGACTAATTTAAGATTGGTCTAGGGAAACATTTCCTGACCATTAGAGTCTTCCTAAAGTGAATAGAGCTGTCTTGGGAGGCAGTTGGTTCTTCCTTCATTGGAATTTTTCAAACAAATGCTGGAAAAGCTCATTGGATATGATGTAGAGGGGATTCAAGTTTGAGTACTGGTTAGACTAGATGTCCTCTGGAGGCCCTTCTGACTCTGAGGCTGTGTGACTACTTCAAGTCTTAGCCTCCCTCAGATTGCTAAGTGCCATTCCATTCTCCACCTTCAGAAGCCAGTGGGAGGGGGCCAAAAGTTTGAGAAAAGGAGGCTTACTCCCTACTTCAATGAAAAGATTAAGACCATCCAACAGAGCTCTTCCACACTCCAAAAAGGATCTGTGTCTTTACCTATATTCTCTTCTTTTCCTTCTGTGTCATGGGATAAGATGGCCCTCATTCATTCATTCATTCTTCATTCATTCGTTCATTCATTCAATAAACAATTATCATCACCCATTGCATCCTTGGCTGCCATCACCAGTTGTCTTGATCTTTGTCTTGCCACTGGACTTCCACAGGTATCCCTTCCTCTCTGAAGCCTTCTCTGCTTCCTTAACGAAAATGTATTTCTTCAGTTGTATTTTAGATATTTCTGCATGTGTTGTAACGTGTGTATGTGTGTGTGTTATATATAATAATGTCTGTTACAATGTTATTTTAGAGTTAAGGACTTTGTCTCCTTTGCCTCTAGCATTGCATATTAAGAAGTGTCTAATTAATGTTGAATTCAAGCAGCTAAGTGGCACAGTGGAGAGCACTCCAGAGCTGAAGTCAAGAAGACTCATCTTTCTGAGTTCAAATCTGGCCTCAGACACTTACTAGTCATGTGACCCTGGGCAAGTCACTTAACCCTCAGTTTCCTCATCTGTAAAATGAGCTGGAGAAGGAAATGGCAAATAACTCCAGTATCTTTGCTAAGAGAACCTCAAATGGGTTCAAGGAGGGTCAGACAGGACTGAAAGGGCTGAACAACAATGCTGAATTGAATTGAAATGATTAAGAGGGAAGTCAGATGAAAAGCTATGGGAGGTCCTTAAGAAAAGAATTCTGGGGAGAGTCACGATTGATCCTACTGAGAAAGACTAAGAGATCCATGTGGCTGGACTGGGAGTCCAGTAACTAACCCAGATTTTAAATGCACATGACCAAAAGAGAAGAAGAAGAAGAAGAAGAAAAAGAAGAAGAAGAAAAAGAAGAGATAAGAGCAAAGGCAAGTAGTTAAGGACAAAAAACAAGAGTGGTAAGGCCCTGGAAGAATCGTGCTTGGGAGAGGAAAGCTGTAAAAAGAGCTTCATAAAAGGACTAGATCAAAGAAAGGGGAAGGCTGCTTGGCTTGGATGGACGATGGGATAATGAAGAGAAGGCAAACCTCAATCTAAAGCCCAGATTGCTTTTGTCTTCACATGTCTTGTTTTGTGTCAAGGATGATGATCTTTAGACTGGGAAGAAGAGAACAAAAATGGTTAACAGGGAATTGAAACTCAAGAGCAGGAAGACTGTATCAGACTCTGCTCAATGCATCTGAGTCAGCTGACTTAGACAAATCACCTCCCAGGGTACCATTGAGCTTGCACAGGTGAATGATGAACCACTGTTGATGATCTGTAAGAAATCCTAGCAAATAGGAGAGGGGCAATGGGACTAGAGGTGGGCAAATATTGCCCTGATTTTCAGGAAAAGGAAAAAGTGAATACAGCATATTGTGCTTTTATATCAATGCCTGGTAAAATTCTAAAATGAATTATTGAAAGGACAAATGAGCAATCAATACTTAGGAAGTAAGGTAATGAATACCAAGGGTAGGCTTCAGGTTAATTGGTCAGTTAAGAACAAATTACACAAGCTAACTTTACCTCCTTTTTTGGACAAGGTTATTAGGCTAGACTTGGGGTATCAGAGTCAGGGTTGGGGAACCTGTGGCCTTGAGGCCACATGTGGCCTTCTAGGTCCTCAGGTACAACCTTTTTACTGAGTCCAAGTTTTACAGAACAAATCCATTGATTAAGGGGATTTGTTCTGTAAAGTTTGGATTCAGTCAAAAGGCCATCTAGTCTAGGCCCCTCATTTTACAGAAGAAGAAACTGGCCTGGAGCATTTCACTGACTTACCTGTCCTCACACTGGGAGTTAAACGGCAGAGGAGAGATTTGAACTCATCTTCAGACTCCAAGCCCATAGCTCTTTCCACTCTACTATGTTGCCTCTGGTGGGTTTAGAAAACTGATCAGAGCCCTATTTTTAAAAATTTTTTGGAGGCAGTCGGTGTTAAGTGACTTGCCCAGGGTCACATGGCTACTAAGTATCTGAGTCAAATTTGAAATCAGGTCTTCCTGACTCTGGGTCCAGTGCTCTATTCGCTATGCCACTTAGCTGCCCCTGAGAGCCCTAGTTTTGAGGGCAGCTTCCACAACCCTCACCCCAAGCTAGTTGGTCCCAAAGCCACCCACAACTGCCTAGCACTCCAGGCTAGATTGTCACCCCTCAGAACTAAGTTCCTAAAAGCATCAGGTGAGCCATGTGCAATCCTGGTGCTTTTTAGAAAGCCTGCACAGCAGTGGATAAAAGCATCGGAAATTGAGTTAAGAACTGCTAAATCAGATAGCCTTTTCTTGGTCCTAATCATTCATAGGTTCTTTCCCAAACTATTCACTACCGCTCCTTCTGGGTATTTTTTCTTGGCTTTTCTATCTGACAGTTCTTCCTCAGTGGCCTTTGCCAAATCATCATCCACAATTTGCCCCCCACTATCCCTGGATATCTCCCTAGGCTCTGTGCTGAGCCCTCAGCTTTTCTCACTTTACACCTTCTCCCTAGGTGATCTCATCACCTCTCATGGGTTCAGTCATCAGCTCTAGTCTCCTGTGACCAACTACAGGAGACTCCCTGTGATATCATCTCAAGATACTTAATCCAAAAATGTCCTTGGAGAGGAATAGTAATAATGATACTTGAACAGTTGAAATAGTTAAACATTTATTAAGCATCCACCATGTGCCAAGTACTCTGCTAAGGTATCATCCCTTAGGCTCCGAGAGATTCAGACTTCCTGGCAGTTAACAAGCCTTTTTTTGAGGGGGAACCTACAAATCTCCAGCTTACCTGAGTCATTCCTTTGTCCCCTCCGATCTGTTTGATGCTTGATCCTTGAATAAACAGATTTTCTAAAGAGGCACAATCAATGACACATCACACAGTCATGAATTTAGAGCTGGAAATGAATTCAAAAGTCTAGTCCAAGCTCCTTGTTTTACATGATGGGGAAACTGAGGATGAGAAGTTAAGTATTTGTCTGACATCACACGGGAAATAAGGAAGAGAAGTGGGACTTGAGCCCAGGCCCTTTTATCCCAAATCCGTTGCCCTTTCTACTTATCATGAAGTCTTTCTTCTGACTCAACCTTATTCCCATTGCCTTTCCTGTAAAACTGTCTCAATTTCTTTATCATTCTCATATTTCTAACTTCTTAACTCCATTATAATATTCTGTTGCACTTCATGTATGAGTTTGTTTAGCCTTTCTCCACCTATTAACCATTTAGGTTGCTTCCAGTGGTTTTTTGTTTCGGATTTATGATAAATGCTGCTGTAAATATCCTCAGACAGAGAGTTACTTTTAAAAAACCTCTCATAGAGTATATTAATAGTAATGGGATTACTGGTTAAACGTATCTTAGTAACTGTTGTAGGTGTGCTGACAGATTGCTCTCTAAAATGATTTTAGTTTGCAATTCTACCAGCAATGTGTGAGTATTCCTGTACCTCCACAATACCATCAGTATTGAGTTGTCAGTTTTTGTGGTTTATATTTGTTCATTTGGTGCACGTGAAATTTTAACAAAGTTGTTTCAGTTAGGTTGGATTTCCTTTATTTGGGAGGTTAACACTTCCAAATTTTATTGATGCCATTTCTATTAAAAGTCATTTCCTGATAACCCTCACCTCCTAATGAACTCTTCCTTATAACAAAGAAAAAGCTAAGCAAAACCAGATAGCATATATAACACTCTACATTTTTATCCCCTACCCCCCACCCCTACTGCCTTTTTCTTAAATCAAAGATTGAGGTGTTTCTTTGTGTTTTCCAGGACTAAAACTGGTCAGGTTAACATGTTTTCAAGTGATTATTTGCAAGGAGGGTGTCTTTCAGCTGACTTTTTAGGTGATGATCAGATAGTGCTGGCAAGAAGTCAGGGAGGAAGGGGAGAAAAGGGGTGATGGACATGGAAGGTTAGCTGCATCTCAGTTCTGGCCTCCACTTCATGCCCTAAACTCAGTGATACTAGAGTAGCACAAGAGGACCATTGAGGAAAGAACAATGGATCATAAACCAGAAGACCTGTCTTCTTAGTCTGTGTTCTCATCTTTAAAATGGATAATATTACCTGACCTAGCCCTCGTGCTGACTGTAGTCAGTAACTGAAATGTCCTAAGGACTCACCTGGCCAATAAATCTTCCCATCTGCCCTGGAGAACTCAACTCTCCATATCCTGGATTGTTAAATCCCAAGTTCATCTGGACAAACTCTGGTGTGGATGACTTCCTCCCCATCACAATCAGATCTCAGACTGATGTGAGATGACAGCTTTCCTCCTCCTGCTATAACTCACATTCTCCTCTGGACAGCCAGGTGAGAGGCAATAGCCAAGGCAGTCAGCACTGGTTGGAAGGAACCCCTGTGGAGAGTCAACCTTGTAAAAGAAGGTGGCTGAGGTGAACAAAGGCCTCTTTCTCCTGGTGAATAGGGGATTCACTAATTACAGCTATTGGAAGTAGATCACTTTGGAGCCCCTGAAATCAGCCGTTAGGATATCTGAACTTCTGGAGCTCTGCAGTATGATCTGGTGACCCTCACTCACTACAGGGTTGAAAGAAGACAGGAGTCAGGCCTAGCCTGCACACAGCTGACCAGTCTGAGCCTTTATTAGAACAGGGCTTCAAACCCTACTGGCAGGGAAGCAGGATCTACATACACAAAGAAATGGCCTTCAGATACATCTTTAGGTTATTAAGCAGGAAAAACCCTGAAACAACCACCCACTGAACAACTATCTGAAAAAGAAGGCTGGGTTTTTAAGTGCCAACAGTATTAGCTGCTGGAGGCTGTGAAAGTCATAGAGGGAAATTAATAGCAAACCAGAAATGCCATTACTCTTTTGGGGGCCATCTATCTCTCCTAAAGTGAGAGGCACAATTTACATCCTCTGGGGAAGCTGAGACTAAAATCTTTATTCCCCAGGCCCAGGGATTACATTCCCAGCACTGTTACTATTTCCTGTTCTCCATCACCACATAGGGGCTTCCCCCAAGGCCCAAAGAGGCCAAGCTCACGGAATGGGCTAGGAACCGGTACAAGGATCTTCGCTGTGTCCAGGACCTCTCCTCCTCCTCCTGTTGACAAAATCAGGGGTTGGCAGCCTTTAAAAAATCAGGGTGTATTGCATGCACATGCACACACACACACACACACACACACACCATCTTCTGGCCCCCACCAGTGGCTCTGGCTCCATCCTCCAATGTCCTTAGCCTTGTCCCCCCACTCCCCATAAGCCTTGGCCCTGAGTCTTCTGCTTGCCTTAATAAAGTGCCTATGCCAGCCACTCACATAAGGATTGGTTTTCTTCCCCCTAGATCTATGGTTTCAGCTCCTCACCTGGGAAGAATGGCCTTATTCAACTCTTGATGGGCAGCTGGGTGTGGCCCAACACTGGGAGAATCAGACTTGCTTCTGGTTTCAAGGTGAGAGCAGGGCTTGAGGCCCAGAGAACCTCTCCTCCACCTTTTTCCACCTACTTCCAACATGAGCAGGATTCCTGGGTCCTAGTATCAAGGGACACCATGGGAGACTAGCCAGTGAGGCTCAGCAGAGACAGGCCAGAAAAGAAATACTGTAGGGGAAAAAAGTCAAAAGGACGTGAAAGAAATTTAATGGCCGGTCCGAGAAAAAGGATGTTGTCATACTGGACTGGGAGTTAGAGGCAGGCCATCACTCAAGTTATGACACCCATAGGATGTACAACCTTAGATGAAACACTTCAGCTACCTAGGTCTCAGTTTCCCCAGATGTAAAATGAGAGAATGGGACTAGATCATGTCTAAGGCCATTTTCAGCCTGACATTGGATGTTCCAAAGAAAATAAAATTGACTGCTGGAAATACCAAAAATTAAAAAAAAATTTTTTAATTTAAAAAATCAGGGTGTTATGATTCTGGTTCCTCTTCTTCTCTCATGTCAGTGAAAACATTTGACAACTTGGGGTGCCGGGGGTAGAGAGGAAGCAGAGATGAAAGGTGACAATGGCTGGGCCACACTAGGAGTACCATGTGTATGGGCCAAACTCTCACAAAGTCCGGTGGAGAGTCCGGGCAAGAGCAAGCTGTGGAAACAGCTGGAATGGCCCAGGAGAGGGAAGACCTGGTGACTGGTTTGTTTGGGTCCTACACTCTATAGTTCAGCAACCCCCAGCCCAGGGTAACAGCCTTCTGTTAGCTCCAGAGCTATCAGGGACCTGGATCTCCCAGACTTTCATACAGACAGGCAAAATTAATTACTCTTGGTATGGGTTTGTGCTGTGAAGGCTCCTTGTTACCAAGGCCATGCAGGTGAAGACACCTGTCTAAATGTCATTGGGACAGATTTCTCTACCTCTATGGGCTGTGAGGAAAGCACACCAAAGACCTCAAAGCACTCTAGAAATGTGGGTGACTGATCCCCCTTTGTGACTGAGCCAGGTGCTGCCATGTGTAAGGAGTGGCCACCATGACACCTATGGGCATTTCTTTTTTTTTTCTGAGGCGGAAGGCAGAGCAATTGGGGGTAAGTGACTTGCCAAAGGTCACACAGCTGGTAAGTGTTAAGTGTCTGAGGCCAGATTTGAACTCAGGTCCTCCTGACTCCAGGGCTGGTGCTCTATTGACTGTGTCACCTAGCTGCCCCTGGGCATTTCTTAATATCCTTCAGGAAACAGGAGCAGCTAATGAACTGGAATCAAATATGGCACAGGTACAATGATGTCAGCAGATTCCATTTCAATGAGTTTTGATTTCCAAGCCAAAAGACACCCTCCCTAATGAGTCGTTCCCCTTAGTTTGCCAACCATGGGGAGAGTGACCAATAGAAAGGGGCAGTGGCAGGCCTGAGCAACCCCAGGCCTTGTCTGCTAAAGACCCTGAACAAGAAGCCCAGGGCCTTTGTCAGTTTTATTTATCACCTTATGGCTGCTTGGTTCCCAACAGGAGAAAGGGATTTGGTTGCTGACAAATTCCTGGTTTGTCATTTTCATAGTGTAGAGCGAACCTCCCCAAAACACAGAGTAGAGAAACAAAATCTAAGTCACCAGCTTGTCAGAAGCCTGTATGGATTGTCTCCTTGTCCACATCCCAGCTCCAGCTTTGATTTATGGTGTTCATGCTCCCAAGAAAAGACAGCCATAAATTCCATCTACACAGCTCTTGTCAAAAGGCATCTATTCAGCTTTTCATAGAAAATGACTCAGAGCAACAGTGACAGAAAATATCATAAAAGCCAGTTACTGAATCAAAAAGTAAAACAAAACAAAAAGCTAACATTTCGTTTAGATTTCCTGTCCCAACCTTCTGCCTGTGTTGGGAAATAGATACTAACACAACACCGGTCCCTTGGAAAAAGGCTTGTTTCTTCAAGAAATAAACCCAGGAAATTCAGAGTGTGGTTTCTGGAGTAAGTGGAGGTTGCCTCTGTCACCCTGGTCAGGACAGAATAAATGTCACCTTGGAAATACAGCCATCTTAGAAAGCAAGTTCACGCTTCATCTCTGGCTGATAACGGTCTTTGTCCAAAGGGAGAACACAGGGCCCAATGCCATTCAGTTAAATCCCATTTTTGCACACCAAGGTCCCAAGGTCAAATAATTCGAGTCTTCCGCTTCAGACCTTCACTGGCTCTCTCCCATGTAAAGTCTTTGGTCACTGGAGGCAGAGAGAACTGCGGGGGAGAGGGAAGGAAGGACAAGTCAACAGGAAGTTAACAGTCTGGAGGAATGCAGGGGCTTTGGCAACAAGAGCCAATTGTTCTCTAAAAGTAATTTAGACTTAGCTTCCACTCTCCTCCCCTTCCTGTAAGTGATTCACAGGATATTTTGCCTAACTTAAAAAAAAAATAGCATCCCTAATGTTATTTCACATTCCAAGTTGCAGGCTGGCCCCCAGATGAAATCACAGAAGTAACATTTTGTGAAAGGAAGAACAAAACTCTCCCCACACTAACCCAGTTTCTTCAAAGTGACCTCTGTGATTGTTTCATCATAGAATAGCTGGGTTCTGCCTAACTTTCCAGTCCCACAATTCTGAGGACTAATGTCTCTAATTATCAAGTTACAACTGCTTCTATCCCTTTCCTAGGGTGCCAGCACTCCAGGAGGAAGGGAAGAGAAGGGTTTCTAACATATGTGCAGCAATGCATGCTCAAAAACCAAGCATATCCAAATCCATGTGTTAATCAATCAGTGGAAAAATCACATATTTTCTTAGTACAATATAAGGTCCTTTATATAAGCAAACTAGCCAAGAAAAGTTAAACTGTAACTTTCATTGAATTAGATATTAAGAGATTCCCCCAGAGCAAAATAAATCTACAAAACATGGATTAAACCTAATGAACTCAAGCTATTTTGGACACAGACCCCGATGTAAGCTCCCTGAGAACAGAGAGCATCTTAAATTTGTCCTGGTGTCCCTGGCACCCAGCACCGGCCTGGCACAGAGGCAGGTATTTAATGGCTTGCTGAGTGACTGGGGCCACTAAATCTCTTGGAGCTCCAAGCTCTTTATGGTCACGATATGGGCTGAATAGGACAAAGAGGGAGCCACTCCCTCCCACATCCCTTGCCCCCAATCCCATTAGATATAGTAATGCTTTTCAGTGGCACCTATGTGGAGTGTTTCCAAGGAAACAGATTCAACAGTATTGTTCACCTCAGAGCTACTCTTGGTATAGGAAGGGAACAGTCCACAGCCCTGTCCCCACATGAAGCTGAGGTGAACGTTAAGTGTCCCAGTCACTCTTAAGGGAGATGGGAGCGCCCCTCTCTGCCGAAGAATACAGATACTTACTGATGGGCTCATCCGGCTGGAAGGCCGCTTCATTGACTGAGCCAGCATGGCCAGGCAACTTGTAAAGGATCCTCCTGCTTGTGGGATCCCACATATATACAAACCTGCAAGACATCAGAGCAAGTAAGTCTTGGGCCCAGAAAGGTGAAGAGGGAGAACAGGGCAAAGCAGGAAATAGGCATGCCCCTCCAGCTTTTATCCCAAACATAAGCAGCAATTTTCTTTTCTTTTTTTGTTTTTGCTTTTTGGAGGAGAGAAGACAGGGCAGCTGGGGTTAAGTGACTTGCCCAAGGTCACACGGCTAGTAAGTGTTAAGTGTCTGAGGTCAAATTTGAATTCAGGTCCTCCAGACTCCAGGGCTGGTACTCTACTCACTGCACCACCTAGCGGCCCTGGCAGCAATTTTCAATGAACATTATCCCAAATGAAAAAACAAAACGTAGTGACAGAGGACACACATCCCCCCCCAAGCAAGCCAATGTCACCTGGCTATTGTTAACCTGCAACTAGGTTGGAATGTCTGGGAAGTAAATGTAGCTGCTTGACATAAAGTTAAGTTGCAGACTTGGGTTAAACATGCTCAGATATAATTCCATCCCTGGATTCAATCGAGGGACAGGCCATCTGTTCTTTGCAAATATTTGTTTGAGTCAAATGTTACTAGATTCTGTAGGTGCCTAGAATATTAGAAACTGAATGAGCCTGAAAGATAGTCTTACCCCTTAATTTTGTGGAAATTAGAGCTCAGAAAAGGTAAGTCTTGCCCACGGTCGCACAGTTAAGTAACAATGGCCAAGATGAGAGCTTGGGCCCTTCTCCACACTAATGCTCTGTTCCCCAACTCTCTGCCCCTGAACTCCCTCTGCCCCCAATATATACTTGCTTTCTTTCCCACTCTCGGTGGGGTACTATGGACATGACACATTTGGGTGGATACTATGCAAAGTTCCAGAGGTAAGTAAAAGTCGAAGGTAAGTTAAAAGTCACAGGCATGTTAGTTTTGCTGGGTTCCGTATATATCCATAGCCACCCTTGATCCCGCCAGCTAGATGCCAATGGACAGCACCTGTCACAAAGGTAAGAGAGGTACATGGCCGGAGCATGGCAGCTCATCCCCATTGCTGAAGAAACAGCTCTGAATACAAGCCCTACTGATGGGAGTCTCCTTCACAGTGTATCTCAGTGGCTGGGCCTGTGGGTGCTGCTGCTGTCATTTGAAACAGTCACTGATAATTTGCTGGCCCTAGTCACCAAGCCCCTGAGCAGGGTGTAGCTCAACACATTTAATGAAGCCCAGGAAACTCCAATTGCACCAATCAAGAGGTAAAAACAGTATCTCTCCCCTTTCATTCATTGTTATGAATCAAAGGAATAACCAGAATGAGTCTGACTGTTTCTCATGTTATCTGGGCACTTCTCTGATGAAGCCACTTGGCTGATTTGGGTGTGGGAGGCTAATGAGCTATTTGATGGGTGGTAGGGATGGCAGTGGCCACGTGTGACCAGCAGGATCAGGCTTCATGTTCTACTGATTAAAGACTCTTGCTTCTAAGGAATCCTGCAGCCCTGGGGGAATCTGGCGAAGCCTATGGCCTCCTAAATGTTTTTAAATGCACAACATAAAATATATGGGATTACAAACAGTTATATTCAACAACAGTGATCAAATTATGAAAAAATAAAAAGTTCATAGACTCCCCAGTTTACCTCCCCTGGTGTAGAGCGTCACTTGAGTGCTCCTGATGCCTTTGCCTTAATTACCTCAAAGGAGTTCTGATTTCTGAATGCTGCCTGTGTGCTGAACTAGATAATACTCAGGGCTAGGAAGGGTGAAAGTGCCCCATGGAGCTGAGCTGGGGCAGCTGACACTGTTCTGCCCACCTTTTCTGGAAGTGATTCTGGACTACTTGGAGGTGCCAGGGACCCCAGACCACTCCAGAAGGCAACTTCCTTTTGGAGCTAACACAGCAGAACTCAGCGGGATCTCTTTATGCCAGAGTTGATCAGTGACTGGACATCTGCACCTCCCCAGAGCAGACTTCCCAGTACCTGGCTGCATCCTGAGGGATGCCATCACCTTCTAAAAGTCCCTTCCTTCCAGTACTCCAGGTCTCCTCCCTTGTCCCCTCAAATAATTCATGTTACGTGAAGGAAAGAACAAAGAGGCATCATGTTCATGGGGCAGTGCCAAAATAACCCAAAGGCAAGGCTAATAAATTAGATTTTAATTACAATATACAGATGTGTATGCCTCCCCCCCAAAAAAAAACCAACAAAACAGACTAGACATCTGGTCAACGCTTGCCAAAAAGAACAATAAACTAGCTTTTCTATAGCACCTACTACAGGCTACACTGTGCCAAGTGCTCTTATAAATACTATCTCACTTGATCCTTAATAATCCCAGGAGGTAGGTGCTATTATTATTCCCATTTTCCAGTTGAGAAACTGAGGCAGAGGTCAAGTGACTTTCCCAGGATCTCACAGCTAGTAAGTTTCTAAGGCCAGATTTGAACTCAGATCTTCCTGACTCCAGCTGCCTCGATATGTCCATTTTGCTTTAAAAAATCCAAGCTCCAGTCCAGCCTCCACACCACTGACTGGGTGGGCATACTGTATAAGACATTGTGTTTAATTGCGCTGTGTGGATGGGAGAGGTGCAGGGACCTGGGACGGCACCCTCTCTCTGCTCTTAGCTCAGAAGCCCCTGTGATTTCACTTCCCTTCTGGGCCTCTGTAAAATGAGTTGTTTGGAGGTGCTTTCTGGCTGTAAATCCAGTGAGCGACTCTAAGAGAATGAGAGGAATCATTTGGGGAAGGGAGGTTTCCTGAATGCAAGACCAAATAGAAGCCAGAGCCAGTCATGATGCTTTCTGCAAGGGCTCCATCTTTAGAGCACGTGAAAGCCAACAGGAACCTCAGCCCTTGCAGGATTTACATGAGGGATTCCTGAAAGGTGGCTGCCAATAAGGTGCTCAATTTCGATGGCTTCCTTGTCAGTTCCTTGCTTTGGCATGGAAACCTGTGGCAGGAACAGTGGTCCTTCTGTGTCATCCTTCAGTTTTTTGTGACAAAGTACCAAAGCATATTTGGTGCTATCACAGTGTCCAGGAAAATCCCTGCTAGCACCCAGCTGGTCAGAGGTGGGGCTATCCTGAGACCCCTGCTTGGCAACAACAGGACAATTGAAGGCAACTGAGGCAGGGAAAAAATGGGAGCTCAGAGGAAACAAATGCAGATCTAGTTAAGTAAAAAGGTTGGTAATCTGCTGAATGAGAATTTGGGATGTGAGCATTACAAGAACAGTGAAAGCCATTTTCATTCAGTGAGAATCAGAAGGCAGAAGTTTGGTAGCTACCTGGAACTGAAGCTCAGAAAAAGCCTGGAGTCATCAGCTTGCTAATCCCCTGAGGCACAGTCTGAGAGAGGGCTTTAAAGAGTGTGGTGAGGGGGATAGGCATTAAGGAAATCAGGGTCCAGGACCAAGGGAGGCAATGTCTGAGGAACTGTGTTTAGTCCTGGTTCTGGCATTTAGGATGGACAAGGACAGACAAGGGAGGGGAGAAAGGGCACGCAGACCATGTCATGAGGACCAGGTGAAGGACGAGAGGGTGTTTAGGCCGGCAGCTGTCACGGGGAGAAGAGGTTAGAGCCCCCAGAGACAGAACGAGGAGCGGTGTGCTGGAGATGGAGAGAGGGAGGCTGGAGCTTGTGTGAGAAAACACTTAGAACTGCTGCTCTGGGACCAGCCACCCACTAGAAGTCTCTAAGCGAAGGCCAGATAAGCCCACAGTAGGGACATCATGGAGAGTATTCTCAGCCTGGCCCAGGCTGGATTAGACAGATGGCTACTGGAGTCCTTGCTAGCACTAAGATTCTGAGACACTTGTCCTCTTCATCTCAGGGAAGTTGTCAAGGAAGAAAAACAAACTTTTGTAATTTCGAGTAAGTACACTGTTGAGGCTAAAAGAGACCCCCTTACTTCCCAGGAGGTAGACTGCCCAAGGATCCATAGCATGCAAGGCCAGCTGGCATTCTGCCTTCCCCACAGCACTGGCTTAATTTAATGACTCTCGGGGTCTGAGAGCCGTGGAGGAGATACAGGGTTGGGGGCCTGAGCTACCTCCTCCTCTCCTGCAGCCAGGAGGATGGCATGGGGTGGGGGGTGGGGTCTTCATCAAGGTCTAACAGGACAGGACAGCATCTTTGTTGGAGCAACTATAGGACAAGGGCCTCAAAGGAGGCCAAGACCACCTGTCTCAGCTCATGCCTGACCTGCTGCCCCACTTCGAAAGGGCACCCACAGGACAGGTCACTGGGGGCTGCCCTGCTCCTTTTTCTCTCCTACTTGGAGCTTGGCTGCCTCATCACTCCACAGCAGAATGGAATCTTTATTTAACCTCCAACCTCCATTCCAGATGCAGATCACTGTGAAAGACTAAAAGTACATCTAACACAGACTCACCTTCCCTTCTCCCAGAACAGCAAGCTTGACCTGTTTTGCCTGGACTCTTACTCCAGTAAAACATCTGAGGGCACTCATGTCAAGGTTTATTCACCCATCAAGGAAAGCTTCCAACTGCCTTCTCACTCCCCAGCCCTGAGCCCATTTGGAGGAGGCCTGGCCAGAAGGCACCTTGGTGAAGCCTGGCATCCACGGGCTCAAATTTCCAACCTAAAGGTAAAGAAAAGGTGTTTTTGTGAATCATACTTAAAGCTTCCAAGTTGTGTAGCCTCACTTCCTGACCACTGTGATCATTCCACATCTGCTCTGGCTCTGTCCCCAGGCTAATTGTATTAAACATGAGACAACACCTGCCCAGCTGCATCATTCTTTTTATTTCACATCACAATAATTTTCACCTGTCAGCTGATCCGGCTGCAATTTTGTTTCCATCAGGTGACCAGGAAGGAACACCTCAGGAGATTCTACAACAATGAGCAAAGAGTGTCTGTTGAAAAGAGCAGCATTTTCAAATGCTCATCAAGCAAAAGATGGCAGAGCTAGAAGGGGCCTTAGGGGTCATCTAAGGAACCCCCTCATTTTACAGAGGAAGAAGCCGAGATCCAGAGGACAAGGGAATGGGCCCAGGATGCAGATCCTAACCTCAAAGCCAAGTCTGACTTTAGATTCCATGTTCTTCTTCCCATACCATATGTCCTCTTCACTGGTGGGTTCTAAGTAAATCACACCCTCCCTGGCTCCCCACACCAAAGCCTGGCAGGCCAGTCACTGACGGTGGCTCCTCTGCAGCTGTACCCTCTGCCCAGTGGTGAGCCCCAGCTTGGTGAGGGGAGCTGGGTTTGGCAGCAGGCCCAACCCCAGGCACATTGTAAGGCATCATGATTTCTTTGGCATCACGTCCTTTCTTTCTCTGCCTCCTGTGCCCAAGGCCTTCATCAATTAAACAACCCATATTTCCTAAGCAATTCAAGGATGTTCAGACAAGAGAAAGTAAAACAGGGTCCCTGTATTTAGAGGGTTCATAGTCTAGTAGAGGGAGAAGATGAAAAGAGACTAACTCACAGCAGATAAGCATCCTTGGCTTGAAAATAAGATCACTGAGAACCTTGAAATATCACAAGTTACACGTGAATTGTTTTCCTGAGGAAGATGATCGGCAATTGTGACTTGTATTTTATGACCTAAAGCACCAATGTGTATATAAAAAATGCCTAATTCACACATAACTAATTAGAGTTCTATCTGGCAGAGAAATGGTGTTGCTGGGCCTGCAAATAGAAACTCCTTTTGTTTGATTCATCTTGGTCCTTAGGAAAACTCTTTTTCTTTCTCTTTAAAAAACAAAAATCCACAAGCTGATTTACAAAACAAACCTGAATCCCAGTGAACTCTCAGAGCAAGTACATTATTCTTGAAGACTCTAGGAACCTGACTCCTCAACTAATTCACCCTGGGAACTGAAAAGTTTAAGGATTCTTTCTGTTTCCCTCTCCCTAAGTACATGGTAACAGAAGCTGGGGACAGGACGGCTTAAACGCTAAGGCTGAGATCTCTGCTGAGGACAGAGAGCATCACAGTCCTAGGCAGAGTCAACCTGGCCATCAGGCCCCCAGCATTCTGGTCCTGGGATGCAAGCAGACCTGGGTCATCAGCTGGGGAGCCACTTCAGAAGAGGCAAGAAAGACTCCACGAAGGGCCTCCTGTCCATTATTTCTCCTTAAGAGGAAGAAAGGAAGAAGTCACAGGATCAAAGAATTTCAGGCAGAAGAGCTATCCAGAGGTACCAAGTTCTGCTCAATACCTGAACAAGAATCCCCTCTATAAATTAATTTAATTAGCTTTTATTAAAGGCACTTGCCATGTGCTAAATGGCAGGGCTAGAAAGACAAAACACAAATCCATATCTGCCCTTGAGGAGCTTACATTTGACAACATCCCTCAATGGTGACTCTGCCTTGCTCTCTCCCCAGGTGGCCTGTGTCCTTTTAGACAGCTCTATTTATGGCAAAGTTTTTCTTTGCTTCAAATCCAAAGCTGCTTCTCTGAGACTTCCATTCATCGGTCCTTGTTCTCTGGGATGAAACAGAATGAGTCTCCTCTCTGTTCCACCTGATAGCCCTTCAGGCTGATTATAGATTTGTCTTACCTAAGCCTTTTCCAGGCCAAATACTCCTGATCCCTTCCTCCATCTGTTGAGGTATGGCAGGGAGAGAATCCACTTCCCAGAATGCATTGCTATGCTTCCTACAGGATCTCTCTTTTTCTCTGACAATGAAGTTTCTGATAATAACATAGCAATGGATGGCTATTAACATTAACAGAGGCGTTATTATGAAGTACAAGTTCATGGTCGTAATAAACTTACCTTCTCAAAGTTATGTACGTTTCCCTGAAATATCTTCACACACCTCTCTTTGGGGGGCAAAAGGCCAGCCATCCCCAATCTGAACTACAAAGAAACAAGCACATATGGACAGAAGATCAGAGTCAACTTTGCTGCCACTGGAACAAAGACTCTGCCTTCTCTGAGTAACGGAAGAGCAGGGCAGTTGAGATCTCCTGGCACCTGCTTAGGTTCTTCTGGCAATCTGAAAGGGAAGAGAATGTGTTTGGCTTTCATTAAATGGACCAAGGAAGTCACATACAATTCGGGGTCAAACAGACTGCTCCAATTCTTAGTCTTAAATGCATTTCCTCAGTAAGACCAAAAGAAGAACACAAACTAAACTAACCCTTCTCAATTCGCTAGTCACTGGCATTCTGAACAGGTAGAGCCCACCTGAGTATTTCAGGATCAGTAGCAGTCACCCAATGCATAGTCCCCAAGATCTACATGCCTAACTCAGCTTATTCCCCCCTTCTCTCTGAAGTAATTTAATATAGCCCGGGTACTAGAATGAACAAACCCAAATAGATCATTCTACGCGGAGTGACCACAAGTACCCCCTCCAATGGGGCCTTATTCCATAAGACTTTGGGTGCTCCTGTTATTTTCTCTTTATCCTTTCTAGCCAGATACCCCAACTCCAATTTTAAACAAAAAATAATATGTAATACACACATGGGAGGGTGGGTCTACATAAAAGTACAAGTGTGCATTTATATATGTATATAACTTTGAGTTAGAAGAGACCATAAAAGTCATGAAGTCTAACCCTTTTTACTTTGAAGATGAGAAAACTGAAGCTCAGAAAAGATGCCCTGCCTGCGATGGGCGTGACTCAGTCAGTGGCAGAGTCAGGACCAGAGGCCAGGCCTCCCACTGCCCGGCCCAGTGTCCTGTGCACTGATGCCACCCTCTTACTGGGTGTCTCCAGTCACGGCACTGCCTCCCTCTGCAGTATCTGCAGCCAGGCCTCGCTGCCACAAGCAGACCCACAAGGATCTGCTTATCCTTCCAATAACTCCAGCTCCCTCTGCGACTCCTGGAACTCCACTTCAAACAAGGATGATCGCAGCTCATCAGTTCAGGCTAAATTACACGCAGTCTCCAGATTATTCCCATTCTCTGCTTCCTCCCTTGCTTCTCACTCCTTTTTTTCCTATCTGGTTCTAATTCACTTTTTTTTAGTCCTTATGTGTAGCTTAGTTTCTGTGGCTTCAGATGTTTTTTTCCAATAGCACTACTGGCCTGCTCTTCATACAGACTGGGGGCACAGACTCAGGATAAAAGACGTCACCCAAACACTCACATTTACTGAACTGCACAAAGCTGTGAGTAAGGCTCCTGTGCCCCTGCTCTTCAGAAGAAAACTCTTGGGGAAAACCCATGTATGGATCTGCACAGCAGGGAGGCTAGAGTGGGGAAGGCCAGAGGGCTGGAAGACTCAAAAGTGAAGGAGGCAAATTTTCTATTTCCCTGCAGAATTCATGAATATTCCTAGGCAACCTGAAAATTGGTTTGAGCCATGTGGTCCAGAAAACCCTCAAAAGATACAAAAAAGTCACTGCCCTGAGGAGAGCTAGCAGACCTTGGTCCTAGTGCTGATGATGTCAAGAATGAGCTGTGAAACCTTGAGCAAGGGTTAACTTCCCTTTAACTCAATTTCTGTATCTGTACAGTGGGGAAAGTAACACCTTGCCTAGGCTTCCCCGACAAGGGCACACAATCCCACAAACGCTTATTAAATGCATATCACCTGCTGAGGTTACAAAGATGAAAAACAACACCATCTCTGCCCTCAACACACTTATAAGCTGATAGGGAGAAAGAAGAGACAGGAATTTGTGAGGATCAAATGAGCTAACCTTTGTGAAAGTGTTCTGAAAATTTACAAACAAAAGCAAGGGATGTTTTGTTACAGAGTGGTCCCATACCAGTTGTACAAACAACTGGAGCATACACTTTACTCAAGCCAATGCTGCGTTTGACTAGTAGAAAACCTCCCCAACACAAGAACCAAATGACTATGTCCTCTAACTCAAAAGCTCCAGATAACCTAGCCCCAAATCTAAGGTGATCCTAGCTTATTCTAGAAAAAAGATCAGCATAAAATAAAATGAAGATGACCAGGATTAAGAATCAAATCCAGGGGGGCGGAGCCAAGATGGCAGCGTAGCAGCAGCAACACATCGCAGCTCTCACATAGCCACCCCAAAATACCCATAAAATAGGACTCTAAACCAATCCTGGAACTCCAAAACGCACACAAAGATACTTCCCACTAAAGTCAGCTCAGCTAGAACCATATCAGCACTGTGAACGAAACCAGCCTGGCCTGAAGCCGGGGCTGTGCCCCAGGGGCGGCTGGACGGGAGGAGCTGAGGAGCCTCTCAGGTGAGCGGATTAGCACCAGCTGCGAGTGGGATTTGTGAAAGGGGGAGATAAGCAGTCTGGCCGGAAGGCCTCCAGAGCGGAAAAGCAAAAGGCAGAGGTTTTGCACCCGCCTCCACGTTGCAGCTTCCCGCCCGCGGCCTGCAGGCAGCAGGGGGACTGAGCGATTGTTCTCAGGCCAGGGCTCTGGCGTTGAGC
>CM053582.1:62082417-62098039 GCA_028627135.1 Pseudochirops cupreus | reverse complement strand
CCACTGGAAAGACAAGCAATTCAATACAGACCGTACATGTGTAGTTACGCAGAACATCTTCACAATGGACATATTGTGAAAGACTGACTATATTTCCCTCCTTCCTCTCCTGCCCCCCACTTGTTCTATTCTCTACTTTGTCCCTGTCCCTTTACAGAAGTGTGTGCCTCTAACAGCTATGGGGAGATGAACTTGTATGAAGAAGTACAAACAACCACAAGGTCTTCACAGGGACCGGGGCAGCAGAGCCCAGGTTCCAGTCCTGATTCTGACACCGGCTGTAGCCGTGACTAGAGGCCAGGCACATTACCTTGTGCAGTTTGGGATTCCCCCCCCCTTTATAATGGGGACCATGCTGGTTGTGTTGTTCAGTCATTTCTGTAGTTGTGGCTGACTCTTCCTGACCCCATTGGGGGTTTTCCTGGCAGAGACACTGGAGGGGTTGGCCATTTCCTTCTCTAGCTCATTTTACAGATGAGGAAACTGTGGCAAGTGGGGTTAAGAGACTTGCCCAGGGTTGCTCAGCTGGTAAGAGCCTGAGGCCAGATTTACAGGAGTTTTCCTGACTCTCTGCTCAGCCTCTACCCATTGTGCCTCTCAGCTGTCCCAAATAAAGGTTGTCCTTTACCACTAAAAGAGCCATTGTAAGGAAGGAGTGTTGTAAACCAGCACACCCTTTTTGGACACATCTCGGGGGCATTGTATTATTCTTCTGCTGTGCTTCTGATGGCAGCAGGTGATGTGCACTGATTCTGCCCAGGACACAGGGGCTGGCATGAGGCCCCAGCCACTATCAGGAGACAAACTGATTCTGGGCAGAGTTGTCGCTCCTCATTCCAGGAAAGAGCCAAAAGCCCTGGAGGAAAAAGGCAGGACCAAAATCACCTTTCTCACACGAATTCATATGAAGATACAGTAAAGAAAAACCAGATGCAGGATCCTCTGACTTCCAGACCAAGGCTCCCTGTGCTGAGAGCCCTGAGAGGCTGCCCCATGGGAAGAGGCCTGTGCTCTCCTAGGAAGCTGGGCACAGAGCAAACTGGGGCCAAGCGGAGGCACAGCTGCTTTCTGTTTTCACTAATGGTTCTTCCTAACTAGGCACTAAACTCATTTGCTTCTGTGTGACAGAGGGAGATGAACAACGAAGCTTGCTCTAACTCCTAGCACCTTGGGAGCCAAGCCTTGTCATAGCAGCACAGGCATCTCTGATGAATGGTACCAGGCTCTCTGTGGGGCCCACTGCTGGTCCTTTACCAAATACTTGATACTGAGGAAAATCAGCTCCTATGACATGGACCTTTCCATTTGAATTAATGACTTCTTTTTAAAGTCTGTGGCTTCTGAAGGCCTGGCATAGTGGGATTCAGGTAAGCCAGTGTCATCAGGGAAGTGCCCCCGGGGCAGCCTCCAAGGGATGCTCTTTCCTGCTGGTTCTGGCCTTGGAACAATTGCCAGTCTTTGAAAATAGCTTCTGTTGCCTGGATGGAAGTGACTGGGAGGGAAATCAAGTGTCCTCCTGGTGTCTGTGGCGACTGATCCCAGTCCTGGGTATAAATAAGCATCTGGGAGAGTCTGCAGAGTCCTCCTGTCAGCGGCCAAGGTTATTGGCTACTCAGCAAAGAATTGGATCTATTTGTTGGCTGATTGAAACAGTGAGATAGGAAGTAGTGGACAGATTAATTAATTTGTGCTGGGGTAGCTGCAGTTAATCTAAAGAACCCTGTCACTTTGATTGATGTCTGTGCGGGAGAAGTGTTTAAAAAACCACCAGGACTTGTCTCTCTGAGGCATGTAAACTCGGGGCTTTGTTTGCTTCACTGATTGGGTTCTGGGGCCTGAGACAGAACGCTGATGCCTCTGTGTGCCTAGCCCTCTGGGACATGACAGAAAGGGGCACGAGATTTAGTGGCCTTTCCAATGACCAAGGACAGAGAGAGAGAGAGAAGTCACTGCCTAACTCCTGCCTATTGGGACTTAATTCAGTTTGCCCATGATGGAGGAGAAAATCAAGGGGAAATTGAGGCCCTGGTGATGCATGCTGAGAGCAGAGGGCTGCTTGCTGGGCTACAGGGTCCTCCTGCGGTCAGTGACGGGCCTTGATACCTGGCTTTGGATGAGACTGAGTGTTCACATATGACGAAGTATTGCAAAAGTCTTAGCTCTTTAATTTGGGCATTTGGGAGAGAGGAAAATGGAAGGCTTTGGTCTGGGTTTGGTAGGGGAAGTCTGGTACCCAGAAAGGACCTCGCAGATGCTTCCCTCCAAAGACCTCATTTCACAGAGAAGGAAGGGCCATGCCACAAAAGGAGGGATCTCCTGAGGCCCTTCCATTGTGCCCATTGAATTGGGCAAGGCTGCCATCCCAAGAAGCATCAGAGAGGAATGGAAAGGGAAGGAATCTGGGCCTGCCTTGTTCCAGACCTGCCGTTGGTGTGGCCACATACGTATACACAGATACAACGTATACACATAAACACACAATGCATATACATGTACATACTCATACCCACACATGCACACACATGTATGGATGCATGTACATACACAAGACATACACTTACCCACCTATATGTGCATATGTGTGTATACGCACATACATATTTTAAAGAAATGTATATGAGCCATGGATGGAATCCTACCTTCTATGTAAATGCCTTATATGTGAACAAGTTTATTTGTGTTTTTAAAATCAGAATATTTTTTAAAATTTCAGCCTAAAAATATCTATTTTTTTGAAGCAACAGTCCTAGCGCTGGCCCTTCCTGGGAGCATGGGGCCCATTACTCCTTAGGAAGGAACCAAATGTAGCCCCATTCAAGTATGGTCCAAGCTGAAGTGGGCAGTGTGGCCTGCCCCTCCTGTTTTCATCGCTGTATTTTAGTCTGGACTTCAACGCTATGTGGGGGGCCCGGGGTTGGAGGGAGGAGAGGCAAGATCTCCCTCTTGTCCTGCTCCAACTGCAGCTAACACATGCATGCCAATAGCCATCTAATCAGCAGTTCTTCAAGGATGTGAATGGCCAGGAGAGGCCAGAGGTGAGCCTCTCAACTGGGCACCATTTTTAGGACCCAGACAAATGTTGCAATTAATCCAGTTAAGCCAATGATGTTTCCTTTCACTTTTGAGTTTTCTAGTCATTTGTAATCCAGCCGGTACACATGAAACCCTGCTTGGTGCCCTCAGCCTCAGGCCCTGGATTGTGGTGCCCTGCTCTCCCTCTTTGCCTGATATCCGAGTAGCCACTCCTTTCCTGCTCCAACAATGCCAGCTGGGGGTCTCCAGGCTCTTCCTATCAGGGCTGGCCCAGCTGGGTGGGCCTTTGCAGGGCTTTCTTTGTCTCTTCTGCATTTGGGCTCTTTGGAAGGGATTAGGAAGAGAAGAAGACCATGCTCCTGACCTCCATTCCAGGAGCTCGAGGCCACAGGCAGGCTAAGGCACTGCTGCCTCACTGACTTTGGGGCCCTTTAAAGGAAGCCAAACACATCCCTCACTGGTAAACAATGCCTGCCCTTGGGAGCTTGCAGCAGACACACCGTGACTTGTGCCAAGGGATGCATGTGGATTTATCCCAAGGATCGATTGCTAGGGAAGTTGAAGGTGCTTAAGAAATGCCAGTTTGAGACTTCCACTGGTCTATGATATTAACCTTTGCCCTTAGAGTGACTTCCCTCCCAGCCCAAAAGTCAGTGCCCCTCCAGGACTTGAGAATCCCAGCTTGCACTTCCACTCTGTCTACAACCTTTAGGAGGAAAATCTCCCAGAGCAATGGGTTCTGGTCATGAGGAGAACTGCTTATTGCTGGGCTTCCACCAACCTCTCTGGTCTTTTCCTGCTCCTCCCTCCCTTCACACTGGCCTGCTCAGTGCTCCCTATATGTGTCCTTACACCTCCTACCCATGAGCCTTTGCAGAGCTTGTCCTGTACACCTGGAAGGCTTCTCTGCCTTTCCTCAGCCCCCTAGATTCCCCAGGTCACTTGAAGTTTCAGGTCAGGCAATGCCTCCAAGCCAGAAGCCTTTCCACTGCCCTGCCTGCTAGAGATCACACAGTCCTGAAATTCATTTGTATGATTCTGCATGTCTTGTTAGTTATTTTGATTCCATCCAATGAGAACTGATTAAGCTGTACTAAACTATATATTAGGCGCTGTGCATGGCCCTGGAGACGCAAAGACCCAAACCAAAGAAATCATGAGTGTCTGCCCTATAGACCTGGACGTTCTACATATGTGGCCCAGGCTTCCAGGAGAATGGAAGTTCCTTGAGGGCAAGGGCTTTTGTTTGAGTACTTTTAGTCACAGGGCCCAGCAATATGCACCACACAGAGCAGGTGTTTAACGAGTGAACAAATCAACAGGGTAATTTCAAATGCCTCCGTTCTGTTGGAACTGTCCCTGGCTTGCTGTGACTGTTTGTGCTTAGCTTGGGTGCCAGGGCCAGCCACGGAAGGGACAGGAGCAGACGTGGCCAGAGCCAACAGTCTGCTTCTAGCAGGACTCAGATCCCGCATCCGGGGAGGGAGAAGGACCCTCATAGCAAAAGGATCTGTAGCTAAGCCAGAGGCTCAGTGGAAGAAGGTGCCCCTGACCTTTCACGAGCCTGCCATGGTCCTTTCAATAAGTATTAAGTTCCCATCTTGTGCCCAGCACCGGGCTAGGAAAGGCACAACAAAAAACAGGTCTGGTCCTAAAGGGGCTCACAATCGACCAGGGGAAGACACGTCCGTAGACTCTGCACGTGTGTATGTGTGTGTGTGTGTGTGTGTGTGTGCGCACGCGCGTGTGTGTGTGTGAAGTTCAGAAATCTCTATATGTGTATACCTACACACACGTATGTGTGTAGGTATACACACAGAGGCAGGAAATGGGACACATGTACACACACATAATGTATATAGAAATATGCTCATATCGGTATATCTAGAGATATAGCCAGATATACATGCAAGTACACATGTATGCATTTTTAGCCGTTTTCAGTCACTCTGTGGCCCCATTTAGAGCTTTCTTTGCAAAGATACTGGAGCAGTTGGCCACTTTATTCTCCAGCTCATTGTAAGAGAAGGACCTGAAGCCAAGAGGGTCTAATGACTTGTCCAGCATGGCACAGCTCACTTAGGTCCGAAGGCAGATTTGAACTCATAACAAGTCTTCCTGACTCCAGGCCCAGAACTTTGTGCATGACGGCGCCACCTAGTGGCGCATGTGTGTGTACACAGATAAACAAAATAGAAATCCATGGAGGTGTCGGGGTAATGATTCCTAAAAACTAGGATAATAAAGTCAAGCCTGAAGAAAGTGACCTGTGACCTGGGTC
The DNA here is from genome assembly GCA_028627135.1 of Pseudochirops cupreus. Taxonomy (NCBI): domain Eukaryota; kingdom Metazoa; phylum Chordata; class Mammalia; order Diprotodontia; family Pseudocheiridae; genus Pseudochirops; species Pseudochirops cupreus. The sequence continues at coordinate 62,092,725 of CM053582.1, read as the reverse complement.
TCGAAGGGGGAAGGGTTCCCAAAGGAAGGAGGAGGAGGGGGAGCGATGGGGGGCATGGGGCAGGAGTCTTTGCAAAGATGCAGAGCCCAGAGGGGCAGGCACCAAAGGCTGGCCAGCGTGGTGGGGATGGGGATCATGCAAAGGCAGCTCGTGTGACCTGCCTGTGAAGGGCGGTTCCAGCCAGCTCAGGAGGCCTTTAAATGCCAAAGCGGGGGTGGCGGGGGTGGGGGGGGTGTTCCCATCGCTCCTAGAAACACTGCAGTGCCCAGGAAGCTTGTAGGAAGGAAGGAAGGAGGGAAACAAGTGTTTCCTAAGTACTGGCCCTGTGCTAAGGGGATTTGGTTTGGTTTTTGTAACAAACATTATCTTACTGATCTTCATAGCGACCCTACAAGGCAGGTGCTGTCATTATCTCCATGTTACAGATGGAGAAACTGAGGCAGGCAGTGGCTAAGGGACTTGGCCAAGATCATGCAGCTCATAAGTGCCTGAGACCAGCTTTAGACTCAGCTCTTTCTGCCTCCTACCCCAGCGCTCCACACCCTGAGCCATGGGACCCAGCCTGGGGAAGAGGGGGAGATGACCAGGACTGGCAGCCCACCCGAGGTCTGCACCAACCCACTGGGGATGCACCACAGGCAGTGGCTCAAGACCCAAGGTGCTACTGAGCAATAACTGAAGGACTAAGAGAACATGGCACAAAAGAAAACATCTTTAAAACCATATCTTCCATGAAGGAAAAGGGACCATTGCCTTGAATAGATTCACATCTACTGTCTCTGAAATGGAGCTGAAACTTGGAGTCAGCCCTTGTTTGAACAAATACACTGCTCCTGATTTTGTTCTGCAAAAGGGGTCTCCTCTGGTCACAGGAGGCCCTTAGACACACATACACACACACACACACACACACACACACACACACACACACACACACACACACACCATACCACTCCTACAGATACACATATCCCCACAAACACACACATCACACCCTCACACACACACACCCCACACCCTCCCATCCCACCATACCACTCCTACAGATACACACACCTCCCACAAACACACACACACCACACCCTCACACATACACACACACCATAGCACCCCTGCAGATACACGTACCTCCACAAATACATACACACCACACACACACCCACACACAAAACAAGGAGGGGAACAAAGACCTCCCTCCCTACTACTGCTCCACTCAGCTTGGGGATCTTTCCAAACTGAGGCTGAAGAACATGGAGCACTATGACCCACGGCTAGAAATAATGGGGTGGTGTACCCCTTTGCCCCCGGGCCCACCTGCAAACTGAGTCCTCTCCCAATCACTCCAGAACTATCTCTTGATCCCCAGCTCTGAGTCCTTGTTAAAGTAGCTGCTTCCCAAAGTACACAAAGCTGCTAAGTTGCAGTTGGGTGACTTAAATGTTGAGGCAGGGAGCAGATGGCCAGGGAGTGGGCTGGCCAATGACAGGCGGCATTCCTCGAGCCAGCCAAAGATATTCCTTTGTGCTGCTGCAGCCATAGGCTGCCGGGTGAGTAATGAAGGCTCCGTAATAATTGTGTAAATCCTCACATTATTAAATCGATCCAGCTGGGGCTTCTTAATACATGGGAAGTACTTGATGTACTCAGAGAGATACTTCCTCTTTTTACTAAAGCTGTTCTCATTAACTCATACTGCTTTATTTGCTGTGACCTCAGTGTTCCTGGTAAGTAATGAGTAGAATAAGAATTAGAAATCCACTTTCACTCCGAGTCTGAGAAATCAGGAAGCATCCATGCTGGAGAGTTCCCAGGAGGCTGACCAACTTTGGGATTCACCCCTGAGTTCTCCTAGTCACAGTAGTTGGTCTGGGGCATTTGTGAGGAGGCCTCCAGTTGGGGGTGGAGGGAGGAGTTATCAAAGGGGCCAGCTGGCTGGGAAGAAGTAGATTTTTATTTGAAAAAACAGAAAGCCTTAACTACCATCATCTGGTATCTGTTTTGTTTTTTGATGTCTGCCCCAGTTCAGTTGGACATCAAACCTCCTTGGGGATCAAATTGAGACATGCAGACAAGGGCACCTCACCATCATCCCTTGGTGGTTCCCAGAGCTCATCTCACTCCGGAGATTCTGTCTCCAGAAGTATTTGGGGGCATAAATGTCCATAGATCCTTCTTTGAGCATTCCCTCAACTCACCAGAGACCATGGGAATGCATTCAAAAGCATCTAACAAAGCAAAAAAAATGAAAGGGAAACAATCATGTCACAAACCTTGTCCGCTCTTTACTAATGGGCTCAAAAGAGACTCCCCTGACTACTTTGGGATTCAAATCAACGTTCTTCTTAAAAGAAACTCGCTTCCTTGTTTTCTAGTGGGACTGTCCTGGAGGAGAAAAACTGTCTGGAGAATGCAAAGCAGGATTGGGCACCCAGGGAGGCTTAGATGTGCTTCCTAATTTTTTAATTTGGGCTCCTTATTTACCTACTGGGGGCCTGAGTGAAGGTTCAAGCAGAAACCGTTTGATCATCTGCACAATTATTATGAACACACCTGAACTAGTGACCTCCCAGGGTAGGTGTGAGGATCAGAAGAGACCAAGGGCTCTGCATACCTTAAGGTGATCTCCAGACAGCCCTTATCACAGCTGCCACCAAGGGCTTGGATACCCTGGATGGGCTTTGAAATCCTGGTCGTCAGGCACAGCAATTGGTTGGAGGCTAACTGAACCCTCATACTAGCACATACTACTCAGAACATGATAAGATGAATCTCTACAACTAGGGGAGAATGGGATTTCCTGCCACAAAAGGAAGGCCTTAAGATCAAGCCGTGCCTGGATCAGCTGAAGGATCTGAGGATGTGTAGAAGAGAAGACTCCAGAGAAGATTAGGGTTATCCTCAGGTGAGTCAAGGTCAGATTCATGGACAGGGTGGAGGCTGGTTCTATTTGTCTCCAAAGGGCAGAGCCAAAAGAAAAGGTAGATGCTTCAAAGAATGAATTTAAACTCAGTGTGACAAACAATCAGAACTCTTTAACAGTGGGATGGGATGCTTTGGAAGTTGGTGAGCTGCCTGTCACTGGCAATCTTCAGGGGAGGGCTGGAGGGCTTGGTGGACAAAGGTCACGGGATACTAGAAGGCACATCCATGTGTCCATTAAGGATTTAATGATTTAATGATCTAACAGCTGAATGTTGTTAAGCTCTGGGGTCTGAGGATATGCAATGTTCTCTTCCACATGCACTAGAGAGACATTTGAAACTTATTGACAAAGCTTTAAAATAGTAAACTTCTAAAGTAAGACATAACAGAAGTGGTCAGAAATCCAATCTGAAAAACTTTTCTTTTAGATTAGAAAAACCATCCCTCCAAATAAGACCACTCTACCCTATTTTAATGTGATTTTTTCCTATATTTCCAAAAGGATAAAGTTGAGTCTGCTTCAGGGCATGGCCTGTGGCTTCTGTGGTTTTACCTGAATTACAAGAATGCCTTGTTCCCAGAGCAGGCAGCCTTGGTCAGCAGCAAAGGGTATAAGTGGGGGGAAAGAAAAAAAAAACACAAGATGAGGAAACCCAGGTCAGCGTGGTAAATAACAATTCTAAAAAAGAGTTATGAAAAATTTATGGTGTGAAATTCTTCTGGGCAAGGCCCCATGCTAGGTTTTGGGAGTAGGATGAAGACACATTGTTCATTTGCTCTCCCCTAGGAGCTTACATTCTAGAGGTAGGGGTGTTCACACAGGTACGGACAATATAAAGTAGCGAGCAAAGGTTTAAAGGAGAGACCAGAAAAAGGCTTCTAGGAAAAAGTGAGGAGGATGAGAGCTTTCATCTCTTGGGATCAGTGATGGCTGCACAGAGTAGACAGCATCTGAACCAAGTTTAGAGGAGAGGGATGTTGACATTAATAAAAGGCATCAATGCATTTATGAACCATCATAATCACTTCAAAGTGCTGACATACATGGACCTCAATTCAAGAAGCTGGAGGAGAATAAAAGAGGAAGAGAGGGAGGGAGGGAGAGAAAGAAGAGAGAAAGACAGAGACAGAAACAGTGAGGGAGAGAGGGGGAGGGGGAGAGAGAGAGAAAGAGAGACAGACAGACAGACAGAGACAGAGAGAGAGAGAGAGAGAGAGAGAGAGAGAGAGAGAGAGAGAGAGAGAGCATGAATGGAGGCCAAGGAAGAAGACATTCTTTTCCTAAAGGAGGTAATGATCAAGTTGGGCTGATATAACACAACCCACTTGAAATAGAGAAAGAAGCCAACCTCAAACAGTCCAACTAGATGGCTATTTTAATAATAGCTATTCACTTTCCTTTGTTCTATAAGATGTGACTTGAAGGGCATGTTCATGTTCAGGTATAATGACAGGGGCACTTGATCCACCCCCTCATGCACACACACATGCCTCCCTTGTGTCTTCCCCAAACATGATCTTTCCTTGCCCCCTTCAGGCCCCAGTGACCTGGGCTGGCCAGCACTGAGAATGAATGCTGCAACTTCATTTTTTAACAAATCATCTTTTTGATCCTTAGCAAAATGGTACCTTTCAGGCCTCTAGATTTTGCTCTGAGGTGTCTTTAAAGGTAAAAGGTAAAAGAATGTAGGTCTCAATGCCTGGGGACAGTTGGCCCCATCTCTCAATATTAGAAATAAATCTCATCTTCTCCTTCTGTACATTTTTTTCCTTGTGAAAGAGCTTAAGATTATAATAGGAAAATTATTTTAATGAACAGAATGATTAAAATAATGCAGTTGATTAATCAAAAGCACTTCCAAGCCATAAAGCAATGGCCAAATGCAACGACTCACTGCTGCTATAAAAATGCCCGAACGTTTTCTAAAATGGGAAATACCTTGCTCATGCTCACAAGGAGTTAAAACAAACTCAGTCTGAAGTCTGTATTACAACTCAAGACCTGCCAGAGGAAACAGCTCCTCTGCTTTGGAGAAATAAGTTTTGAGTGTGATTAGCAGATACCTCATTTGCTTATGGATGTTCTTTTTGGAAATTAGGGTGTGCAGACTTCTTCTATGAAACAATAAACAATTTCAAAGGTCAGGGCTGACTCCTCCTCCCTTACTCCTGTCTGCATCTAGGATTCACCCCATGTCAATTAAGGTGAGAACTTAAATTTTTTTTATTTGCTTATTTGTAGTTTTCCATATTCATTTCTATAGGATTTTGAGTTACAAATTTTCTCCCCAACTATCCCCTACCTCCACCCCAAAAGAGTGAGCCAACTGAATACCCTTTCCCCAATCTCCTCTCTCGTATATCCTCCTCTATACCCCCTCTAACTTTCTAGTAGGGTAAGATGGATTTCTATACCCCAGTGCCTGTGTATCTTATTTCACAGTTGCATGTAAAAAGCATTTTTTTCCTTTTAAACATTTTTTTTAAAACTTCAAATTTTTTTTAAATTTTTTTAAATTTAAAATTAAATTTAAAAATTTTTTAAAAATTTTAAATTTAAAATTAAAATTTTAAAAAGGATTTTTCCCCTTCTTCCCTCCTCACCCACCCCCACTGGGAAGAGAAGCAATTACATGTGTAATTACACAAAAAATTTCCATAGCAGCTATATTGTGAAAGACTAACTATATTTCCTATCCCACCCCCCTCATTCTATTTTCTCCTTTGACCCTGTCCCTTTTCCAAAGTGTATGCTTCTAACTACCCTCTCCCCCAATCTACCCTCCCTTCTATCCTCCCCACTCTTATCTCCTACCCCCCTATTTTCCTGTAGGGTAAGATATCCAATGGAGTGTGTATGTTATTCCCTCCTTAAGCCAAATTCAATGAGAGTAAGGTTGACCCATTCCCTGTCACCTTCCTGCTCTTCCCCTCCATTGTAACAGTTTTCTCTTGCCTCTTTTATGTGAGATAATTTACAGTATTCTATCTCTCCCTTTCTCCTTCCCCCAATATATTGCTCTCTCACCTCTTAATTTTATTTTTTTAGATATCATCTATTTAACTGATCCTATGCCCTCTGTCTATGCACACATGTACATACATATGCACACACTCACGTATGTATTTCTACACACATAGTCCCTCCTATACATAGATATATGTATATATACATACATACATACACATATATATGTATATACACATACATATTCCCTTCAACTATCCTCACACTGAGAAAAGTCTTATGAGTTACAATTTGAAAATACCTCAACCTTGATAAGTTCCTTATGATTTCTTTTTACTGTTTATCTTTTTATGCTTCTCTTGCTTCTTGTATTTGAAAGTCAAATTTTCTTTTCAGCTCTGGTTTTTTCATCAAGAATGCTTGAAAGTCCTCTAGTTCATTAAATGATCATATTTTCCCCTGAAACATTATACTCAGTTTTGCTGGGTAGGTGATTCTTGGTTTTAGTCCTAGCTCCTTTGACCTCTGGAATATCATATTCCAAGCCCTTTGATCCCTTAATGTAGAAGATGCCAGGTATTGTGTTATCATGATTGTGTTTCCACAATACTCAAATTGTTCTTCTTCCTTGACCTAGGAACTCTATAATTTGGCTATAATATTCCTAGGAATTATTCTGTTTTGGGATCTTTTTCAAGAGGTGATCAGTGAATTCTTTCTATTTCTATTTTGCCCTCTGGTTCTAGAATATCTGGGCAATTTTGCTTGATAATTTCTTGAGAGATGTTGTCTAGGCTCTTTTTTTATCATGGCTTTCAGATACTCCAATAATTTTAAAATTATCTCTCCTGGATCTATTTTCCAGGTCAGTGGTTTTTCCAATGAGATATTTCACATTGCTTTCTACTTTATCATTTGTTTGGATCTGTTTTACAGTATCTTAATTTCTCATAAAGTCATTAGCTTCCATTTGCTCCACTCTAATTCTGAAGGAATTAATCTCTTTAGGAAGTTTTGAAATTCCTTTTGTGTCTGGCAAATTTGGCTTTTTAAGGCATTCTTCTCTTCATTGGTTTTTTGGGCCTCTTTTGCCATTTGGGATAGTCTATTTTTAGGTGTTATTTTCTTCAGTATTTTTGGGAAATCTCCTTTAGTAGGCTGTTGATTTGCTTTTCATGTTTTTCTTGCATCATTCTCATTTCTTTTCCCAACTTTTCCTCAACTTCTCTTACTTGATTTTCAAAATCCTTCTTGAGCTCCTCCATGGCCTGTAACCAATTCATATTTTTCTTGGAAGCTTTTGATTCAGGAATTCTGACTTCCTTGTCTTCCTCCCATTCTATGCTTTGATCCTTTTTGTCTCCAAAAAAAAAATTCTATGGTCTGTTTGTGCTTCCTCTGCTTGTTCATATTGCCAGCCAATTACTTGATTTTTGAGCTCTTTGCCACAGTAGAACTGTGCTTCCAGATTGCAGAGAGATATGTACTAAATAGCTGGGGTGTTTGCAGCTGCCAGAGCTACCAGGAGGGCACCCTCTCTGCAGCCCCCACAAGCTCTGGCACACTGGCTACATACCCCAGAACTACCACCCAAGACCACAATCCAGATCCAACCAGGTCAAAGCAAGAGTGATTATGTTCTGAATGGTCACTTGGTTTCCCTAAGATCTATAGGCCAGGAGCTCTTGAGGCAGCCATGCAGTAGCAGCTGCAGTGGCCTCACCTTTGCCACTTCTCACCCTGGGGCCAGGGGCCTCACCACACTATTCTCCACCCAGTTCCAACAAAGTTCTTGACTGACCTTTTACTTTATCTTTGGCATTTATGGGTTGAGAAATCTGGAAACAGCCACAGCTGCTGGTAATTCACTCTCCTGAAGTCTGTTCTGGCCGCTGCTGGTCAGGCTGCCCTGGGGCCAGAACTGTGTGCCTCACATGGGACTTCACTTGGTTCCCAGTGTGCTGTGATAGACCCTTCTTATCAGCCTGCCATGCTGCCTTCAGTGGGAGATTTGTTTCTCTCTGTGGGTTCTGTAGCTCTAAAATTGGTTTAGAATCATTTTTTTTACATGTATTGGAGGTGGTGGGAGCCAGAGCCAAATAGAGGTCCTCTTTGTACTCTGCCATCTTGGCTCTGCCCCAACTATGAATATTTTCAAGAAATGAAATGAATGAAATTTTTAACAACATTTTATTTAATTAGCCTGAAATTTAACCATGACAATTTCATATGTAATAAAAGCTTTCATTAGCTATTGGGAACTTTTTTCCATATTTATGAGAGTAATTAAATTAAATTAATTAATGAGATTTTCTATGTGTTTCCTGTGTCTTCCTATGAAATCTCATTAATGCTAATAAAATGTTGTGGAAAATTTCATTCATTTTATTTCTTGAAAATATGCATACATAATGAGATTTCCTGTGTCCAGACTTTAGGGACACCCTGTAGTTAATGATTTCAGCATTAGTTGATGATAATCTGTTGAGAAAACTGTGGAAGTGTCTACCCCATTTCTCCAGGATCACGTCCTTGTCTCTAATCAATGTGATTCCAACAGCACAGAACAGTTGAGATACACCTTGGGTCTTTGGCCCATTAATAGCCTTCAAGGCTTCGTCAAAAACACTTTGGAATTTTACTATCAATGTAAAAATGAATTTTACTTGCCTTCTTACTGAGCCAACAATTCTATTCCTCTCTAAGCCTTACCTGTACTTTACTTTTGATGGAGTTAAACTCTTCCTTCTTAGAGATTGATGAACTTTCCTGCTGGTAAACCCTGTGGAGTCCTTGTTTTTCATTTAGCAGCTTCTGAATTTCCTCATTATTTTCATTAGTGTCTCTGAGTGTTTTGATGCAGATGACCAAATGTAGTAGTGTATGCCAAATCTCTGAAATTTGCCCACTTCTTTTCTGTTCCATTGTTGCCAGCTACATGTTTGTTCAGATTTCCCTCCAAGTTAGCAATGAACTGTTCCTGCTGATGGAAGTGATCCTATCTATTGACATTAAAGCTTCTGGTAGTCATCTAGAAGCTACTACTGTTGATGAATGCAAATACTTAACTTGGGAAGGATAAGTCTATGATTAATCCAGTCCTCTGTGCCACATTTCACTTTCATCACTCTGAGATCCTGTCTCTTCTCCTTACAATGACAAGTAAATGCCAATATTTGCTGCAAGGGTGCAATTTCTTTTTAGTTTTCAACATTCATTTCCACAAGATTTTGAGTTACAAATTTTCTCCCCATCTTTTCCCTACCCCCACCCCAATATAGCAACCCTACTGAATATCCCTTCCCCCAATCTGTTCTCTCTTATATCCTCCCCCAACCCCACCCAGCTTTCTAGTAGGGCAAGATGGATGTCTGTATTCCAGTGGCTGTATATCTTATTTCACAGTTGCATGTAATTTTTTTTTAAATATTTGTTTTTAAAACTTCGATTTTGAGGAAGAAGGCCCGGAGATCTAGTATGGTGGCATGACCCACCAGGCAGGCCCAGAGACCCACGGCCTGCTGAGAGGCCATTGTTGGACATGGCCTGCTGACCCACCAACCACAAGGGCCACTCCTAGGCATATCACCACAGGGTGGGGACAAACTGAGCTGGGTAAGAAACAAAGGGAGGGCCCACATCAGGGGCAGCAGCTACCCCCAGGGACTACTCATTCACAGCCTGGAAATTTAAAAAACCCCTAGCTGAACCTCCAGGGACCAAGATGACAGGCTGAACCCCAGCTGCTCCAATCCCCCCCCCAACCCAAAAACACAGTAATTATTGCCCCAGAGGAAAATTTTAAGCAGTAAAGGCTTAGGAACCCGGGAGGAAGGGCGTGAATAAGGTCCTGCCTCAAAATGGGAAGAAAGCAGGCTACAAAGAGAAAGACTCCGGAATCCTATTATGGTGACAGGGAGGAATCAAACTCAGAAGGAGAGAGTACTGACTCCAACCTGCAGCTGAAGCCTTAATAGGAACTATGACCTATTCTCAGGCACAGAAAGCATTCCTAGATGAGCTCAAAAAGAACTTTGAAATTTGGCTTAGAGAGGTAGAAGATAAAATCAACACCTCCTACCAAAACAAAATTATGAAATTAGAAAAACATTACAATGAAGAGAACAGCTCCTTAAAAAGTAAAATGTATGAACTAAAAATGAAATCTGAGCATATGGAAAAGGAGCTTCAAAAACTAACTGAGGAGAATAATTCACTAAAAACTAGAATCAACCAAATTGAAGCCAATGACTCTATGAGGCATCAAGAATCAGTCAAACAAAACATCAAGACTGAAAAATTAGAACAAGAGGTAAAATATCTCAATGGAAAAATAACTGACCTGGAAAACAGATCCAGGAGAGACAATCTGAGAATCCTTGGTCTACCAGAAAATCACGATGAAAAAATGAGCCTGG
>CM053582.1:62052406-62081917 GCA_028627135.1 Pseudochirops cupreus | reverse complement strand
CTGGGGTTTTCCCAGCTGCCGGCGCTTTTAGGAGGCTGCTGCAGCCCCCACCAGCTCTGGCTCACTGAAGCCACACCCCAGGACCACCACCCAAGACCACGATCTGGATCCAGGCCACTCAACACAAGAGCACTTGGCCTCTGAACGTTCACTTGGCCCCCCTGCAGTCTGCAGGTTTGGAGCTCTGAAGCAGCAACGTGAAGGCGGCTGCAGGGCCTCCGCTTCTGCCACTTCCTTGCCCTGGAGGCAGTTTGGCTGGACCCGCTTATCTCTTCCAATTTTAGCCAAGTTCCACTGACCTTTCACTTAGTCCTTTTTTTCTTATGGCTTGATAATTCTGGATACTGCCACAGCTGCTGCAAATTTGCTCTCCTGAAGCTCCAGCCAGGGCTCAGCTCGTCTCATCCAGCCACCCCTGGGGCCAAGGCACCGTTTTAGGCTGGGCTGGTTTCGGCTTCCAGCACTGAGGTGGTGCCTCCTAGCTGAGCTACCTTCAGCAGAAAGTATATTTGTGTGCGTTTTAGAGCTTTAGAATTTGTTTAGAGTCATATTTTATGGGTATTTTGAGGTGGCTATATGGGAGCTGCGGTATCTTGCTGCTCCTATGCCACCATCTTGGCTCTGCCCCCTAGTTCTGAGATATTTCCATCCTTTCAGTGACATCTCTCCTATGAAAGCTTAGACTGCTGCCTTCTCAGCCCTTCTCTCCCTCAGGTGCTAACACTGACCTCTCTCAGAATCTTCCATGTTCTCTCCCTCTCCTGTTCCCAGACTCCTCCAAGCAGCAGTTCTGCAAGACCCTGTCTTGGTCAGGCCCCATCTGAAGAATTATGTTCAGTCTGGGGCATCACAATTTAGAAAAGGTGTGGATGGTGTGTCCAGAGGACTGTGTCCAGAAGACAAGTACCAGTGAGGGGACCAAAGAACTTGCTATGGAGGACTTGGGGAAGGAACTGGAGGTGTTTCCCTAGATGCAAAGATACTGAGGGCAGGAGATGGTAGTTTCCAAGCATATGAAGGCTTGTTTGGAAACAGGCTCAGAGGAGTTGAAGAGGGCACAACTGGGACCTGAGGGAACATTGCAGAGAGGCTGATTTCACCTAAGGATTAAGCCTGTCTAGAAGTGCAGTGGCCCTCCCCTGGAAGTCATGGCTTCCCCCACCTTAGAGGTCTGTAGGCAGAGACTCAGTGACCACGTGGTTAGGATGTAGACAGGATTGTTGTTCAGATGGGAGCTGGAGTAAATACCTAAGTAACCAGGGAACTCTTAGTTTCTGATCCTGAGTTATCAACCCCAACTGTCAGCATCGATGCCTGCAAGTGAAAAGTCTATTTTCTCTCCCCACTTATTTCAAATAGGAGAAAGAGAGAGAGAGAGATAGAATAACCTAGGACCCAAAGCAAACATATTCCTCTCTTTTGTTTTTTTTTGGGGGGGGAGGGCATTTGGGATTAACTGACTTGCCCAAGGTTACACAGCTAGTAAGTGTTAAGTGTCTGAGGCCGGATTTGAACTCAGGTCCTCCTGACTCCAATGCCCGTACTCTATTCACTGCACTACCCAGCCACCCCAAACATATTCCTCTTACTTAACACAAGTTTTAATATAGTGGTAAGTCTGCATGTTTCAGGGTACAGGGGGAGTGGAATTCAATGACCTAAGTGGAGGGATGCAGGAAGCTATTGTAGGCCCAGGACTCTAGAGATGGTACTGCCCAACAGAAAGAGCTAAGAAGCAGAGTCCAGCCAGTGCTGAGAGAGAAGGGGATGGGGAGAGAGAGATAGTGACACAGAGAGAGGGGAGGGAGGGAGGGGCAGAGAGAGAGGGAGGAGAGAGTCAGAGAGAAAGTCATGGACAGTGACACAGAGACAGAGACATAGAGGGAGGAAGAGAGAGGGGAGTGAGGGGGAGACAGCACCAAAGCCTTCCAACATTGAGTGAAACAACTGGAAAACAACTGCCCAAAGCAGGAAGCCTGGGCTAGTCATTGATTTGGTTCTAAGGAAAAGGACGGCAGGGACAGAGTGAAAAGCGAACCTAAAAGAGGCGTCTTAGACCAGAGGAGCAGCTCTGCCAGCTTCCAGCAGCGGAGGGTTAGCTGGAGAGGCTGCTCACTGGCGCCATCTACAGGGGTTAGGGGAGGGAGGGACCAGACTAAAGGGTTAGGAATTCTAGAGGGTCCAGAAAAGAAAAAGACCAGTGCTGAAGGGCTGCGGGGGGGCACGGCCCGTTGGTGCCCTTTGGGAGAGGCTGGGAATTGGCTCAGTCATTCTGGAAAGCAGTTTGGGCCTGTGCCTCCCAAGTGATTCTATTATGCAGGACGACCTTTTATCCAGGACCACGTATAGGTCTCAAAGAGAGCAAAGAAAGAGAAAAAAGGTTTAACAAATGTGTGTGTGTGTGTGTGTGTGTGGACACACATATGCACATATACATGACATATATAATAACATATATATAAGGTTTATGCATATATATTTTTAATTATGACACCTTTTTTACTGGCAAAGACCTGGAAGCTAAAGCAGTGTGCACCCCTTCCGATTGGCTAAACACATTTTGGTGTGAATAAGGAGACAGCTTCAGAGAAGCCAGGGAAGCTTTGCATGAATTGATGCAGAGTGAAATAAACAGAACCAGGAGAAGAATTTGTAGAACAACATTGCAAAAATAAACCATTTTGAAAACCTTACGAATTCCAATAAGCATGATGACCAACGCTGATTCCAAAGGACCCACAATGGAGAATGCTGCCCACCTCAGATGAGGGACTAAAGACTCAGAATGAGACCCATCTTTGGACATCTCTAATGGGGGAAATGTGTTTGCTTGGCTTGTGTCTATTTATTACATTATTACATTTATTCCTTTTTATTGGGCGAGGGGGTTAGTGAGGAGAGGTAGAGGGAAAAAAACAAATTAGTCATCGTCCCAAGAGCCTTTTACCTTAAACATCAAGTTTCATTAATTGTAGCTTAGAGTTAGAAACAGTTATTTTTACTCTCATTGAGTTATAATAAACAGTAAAGATTTACCCGAATTCACGTACATAAGGGATTCCATTTAACATCTTGTCCTTCTCAAATTTAAACTTGTTGTGATGTAAAAGCCAGTTGTTAGAAATCCTTTCTATCTATTGTATATAAAATTGCAACTTCTCATCAAATCAAGCACATTGTTTAGGAACTTCAGAACTAAAACAAGTTCATTTCCCACAGATGGTTTTCAGGGTCGTTGGTGAATTTATAAAATACAGAGAATAGACATGGACCCCAGGGAGGGGCTGATACTGGTGCCCCTGCCTGCTGACCCCCATACATACAGGAGAGGGAGAATTATTCTAAATGGGTAGAACCAATATGGATAAGGTTTTCACCTAATCCCCTCCTTTCCATACACATTAACAATTGTAGGTTTTAGCATTAAAACAGTAACCAATGGTATCATCAGATTGCTCTGACTATAACACAAACAATTGACTTCAAGTGACATCAAAAGGCCCAACGTGCTTTCCAGAATGATTGGTCCAATTCACAGCTTTACTTAAAAGGGAACCAATGGACCTGTCTTCCCACAGCCCTCAAAATGTTTAGAGCTGCTCTCTTTGTGGTGGCAAAAAAAACCCTGAAAATTGCAGAGATATCCATCATTTGGGGAATGGCTGAACAAGTTGTAGTATATCATTGTGCTATAATAAATGAAATGATGAGCTCAATGGTTTTAGAAAAAACATGGAAAGACTTGTATGAAATAATTGTCAGTGTTCTGCAGCCCTGCCCTAAGGGGCAGAAGGTACTTCCCCTTTCAAAGGAGACGACTCCAGATGTTTTTAAGAGGGTTTATTAAAGCTGGACTCTCAGCCCCTGCCCCTCCAAGGCTTGGATTCTTTTATCTACCCCAGATCCACACCCCACACGTGACACAGCCCAGCTGAGCGAGATTAAGAGAGGGGAGGTAAATTGTAATCACAATGGCATGAAGACCCCAAGGTGTGGAGACATCCATTGGGAACCTCAGGCATCCCACACAAGAAAGTTCTGAGCAAGGCAACATCCCCTGGCCAGGGATGGGGCAATACGCTCTGACCTCCACGTGACCCAACTAATTCCCAGGCCTCAAACACATCCCTGTGTCTCAACATTACCGTTTGCAATCTGGGACTTATTTGTGACCCTTACAAATAATGAAGAGGAATATGAACAGAACCAAGAGAACATTGTATACAGTAACAGCAATACAGTTATAAGAATGACTTTCCATGAATAAGCTATTTTGACTATTATAAATACCCAAATTAACCATAAAGGACATATAAAAAAGACACTATCTGCGTCCAGAGAAAGAACTAATAAATAGAAGTGCATATAGACTCATTTTACATGGGGGTGTGTGTGTGTGTGTGTGTGTGTGTGTGTGTGTGTGTGTGTGTGTGTGTGTGATGGTAGCCATCTCTAGGGCAGGAGGGGACAAAAAAAAGAGAAAGAAAGAAATTTACATGATCATTTTGTTGTATATTTGAAAGGAGCTGCAAGTTGTGCATAGCAGATTTGCAGTTTCACGTGAAATCATCTTTTTTATTGTACTATTTTCTTCCATAAATTAAAAAGAAAAGAAATTATAAAAGAAAAATAGCATGCTCCAGTCTTTATTCAGACAGTATCGGGTCCCCCTCCCCAGGGGGTTAGCACACTTCATCATGAGTCCTTTGGTATTGTCTTGGATCATTGTGTTGCTGAAAATTGCTAAGTCATTCACAGTTCATCATACAATATTGCTGTTACTGTGTGCAATGTTCTCCTAGTTCTGCTCACTTCAGTTTGCATCACCTAGGAACTATATGAACACAATTACAAAATACTTTTCACACAAATAAAGCCAGATCTAAACAAGTGGATAAATATTAATTGATCATGAGTAGGCTGAGCCAATATAATAAAAAGGATAATTCTACCTGAATTAATCAATTTATCCAGTTCCATATCAATCAAACTACCAAAAATTGTTTTATAGAGCTAGAAAAAAAATGATAATAAAATCATCTGGAACATTAAAAGATCAAGGATATCAAGGGAATCAATATTAAAAAAAGTGAAAGAAGGTAGTCTTGCCATACCAGATCTCAAATTATATTATAAAGTGGTAATTATTAAAAGAATCTGATACTGGCTAAGAAGTAGTCATAGGTCAGTGGAATAGATTAGGTACATATTACATTATAGTAAGTGACCATAGTATTCTAGTATATGATAAACCCAAATCTCCAGGTTTTTGAAACAAAAATTCATTATTTGACAAAAACTGCTGGGAAAACTGGAAAACAGTATGGCAGAAACTAGGTATAGACAAACATCTTATACCATATACCAAGGTCAAAATGGGCACATGATTTACATGTAAAGCATGATAGCTTAGGACAGAATTTGTCAGATGTGTTATAAGGGAAGAATTTAAAACCAAAAAAAAAATGTAGAGAGCATTACAAAGTATAAAATAGATCATTCTGATTATATAAAATTTAAAAGCTTTTACACAAACAAAACCAATGCAACCAAAAATAAAACTGGGGGGGAGGGAGGATTTGCGACAAGTATCTCTGATAAAGGCCTCATTTTTCAAATATAAATAACTGAGTCAAATTTATAAAGATACAAGTCATTCCCAATTGATAAATGATCAAAGGATATAAAAATGCTGTTTTCAGAGAAAAAATCAAAACTATCTATACTCATATGAAAAAATGCTCTAAATCACTATTGATTAGAGAAATGCATATTAAAACAACCCTGAGGTACCACCTCAGACCTATTAGATTTGCTAATATGACAAAAAAGAGAAATGATAAATGTTGGAAGGGATGTGGGGAAACTGGGAGGCTAATGCACTGTTGGTGGAGTTGTGAACTGATCCAACCATTCTGTAGAACAATTTGGAACTATATAATATAATATAATAAAAATATGGAACCAAAGGGCTATAAAACTGTGACCCTTTGACCCAGAAATATCACTGCTAGGTCTATACTCCCAAGACATTCAAAAAAGTGGGGGAACCGATTTGTCCAAAAAAAAATTTATAGTAGCCCTTTTTTGTGGTGGCTAAGAATTGGAAATCAAGAGGATGCCCATAAATTGGGTAAAGAATGCCTCTATTCACTGTCAGATGCCTCACACAGGTGTTGCTTAGAGTTGACTTTTTCTTTGTTACAAGGGAGGGTTCAGTGGAGGGGTAATATGGCAGGAAATGTCTGTGATGTTAAAAAATGTATATCAACTAAATAAAGATAAGAAAAAAGAGAGCAGAAGTCAGAGTTCTCTCCAGTTAAATATGTCATTAGGTAAGATTGGATTCTAACACAGGCTTTCTCCCAGATGGCATTAATGTGTCACAAACTGGTCATGACACAGTTGGCCCTTTAACTTGCCAAATAGAGCAAGGCTTATTTTTTAGTTATTGGGTTCCTGGGATTATTCATAATCAGATAAAGAATTTCTGGTAATGTTTGTTGCAGTTGAGATTTTCCAAGGGCAATGTTGAAATAGTGTCTCATAATCCATTCTTGAACTCCCCTGGAAGCTCCCACCCGGGGCAGGGACTTTACAGTCAATAGGGTGACTCTCAGCTCCATTTCCTGCCTCCAGCAAAGCAAGGATTGAGAAAGACGCTGGGCTATTATTGCATGGGAGGAGATACCAGATCCAGGATTAGGGAGACTGGACCTCATTAGGTTAGGGTAGGTCTGCTCATTGCCACTGTTTGGAGTAGGATGGTCACTTGTGAGTGAGATGTTGGGAACATGCCTACTGGCTGGGTTGGCATTGTAACTGTGCCAGGGCCCTCATATGCTTCTTTAAGTTGAATCTTAACTGAGATTGACTTGGGTCCCTGGAAACATTTCAGAAAGTATTCTGAAAGGGATGATCAGTGGCAACCACTGAGGCCCTGTCTGACTCCAAGATCAGTGTCTTGATTCTGTGAGACTCCTTCATACCTTGAATTGAGATCGTGAATCAGAAGACACTAACGGCTCATTTTCCCAGGCTGTTGCTGAGGAGGAAGCTCCATGGGATCAGGGGTTTAGAGCTGCCGCAGACCTTAGATGTCCTCTAGTCCAATTTTTTCATTGTTCAGATGAGGAAACTGAGGCCTTGGAGGAGTTAAGCAAGTGACTGACTCAAGGTGACACAAGCAGTAAGTGATGGAGTTGGGATTTGAACTCACATCCTCTGATTCCAAATACTGTATTCTCCCCACTGTGCCACACTGCCTTATCCTCCATGTCTGGCTGCCAACATTCTCTCATCTAATTTAAGAGCAACAAAAAGGAGAGAAGAGCTGTCTGATTTCTCTACAAAAGATCCTGCTCTCTTCCCTGCCCTCTTCCCCTCCCCTCAACAAGTTTTCTTCATGATTCAGTTAGGTAACTTCCCACAAACGTAGACCAGAGGCTCAAGGGAGATGTCTCCCCCAAAGACCACTGCTTCCCCCTTCCATTTCTCTCATCACACCCCTGGGACAACTGCACAGTGAACAAATCAGTGATGTATAGGAGCTCTTTTAATATGATGTGAGTGACTGTGTACTAACTATATAGGTAAGTGAGAAGCACACAGGGTCACATTATTTAGTTACCTTTACCAATAAGGTGGCATTGCTTTAGCCTACTGGAGTGATTGTTTATAGTCTACATCGAGAAGAGTGGCACCCAGAACTAGGGATATGTTGGGAAGAACCCACCAGATAGCTCTCTGAACACAAGAATTAGAAGAATAACCCTCAGAGGGACTCCTGGAATCCTGAAGGGTGAGGAAGCAGGAGCTGAGTCTCTGAGGAGCCAGCCTGCTAGCTTGAGGAGTAGCTTGTGGAATAAGCAGAGAGAGTGTGCTAATGCTTGTTGAGTGACTGACTGATGGAACACCCATCAAAACTTTCCTCATAGTGTTGTGCAGAGAATAAGGAGCTGAGACCTGGGTTCACGGTAACTTTAGGTGTGGATTTATTGATTAAGCCAGAGTGTAAACTCAAATTAGGTAGCCTTGACTGAAGGTATTAAGTGCTTAAAAAGGCTAAAATCACAAAAACCACAATCAGGGAGGGGAGCTAGCAGAACAATGATGTACAGGAGCCAAGAACAGCCATTGGTTAGTCAGTGGTTCTCAATCTTTCTAATGCCACAACCCTTTAATACAATTCCTCATGTTGTGGTGACACCCAACCATAAAATTATTTCCGTTGCTACTTCATAACTGTAATTTTGCTACTGTTATGCATCATAATGTAAATATCTGATATGCAGGATACATTTTCATTGTTACAAATTGAACATAACCCACAGGTTGAGAACCGCTGGGTTAGATCTATAGCTCAAGGCTAATTTGGGAATATGGCACAAGGGTACAAGGGTACAACTTTCCTGTGACATGGGGGTCCCCTCTGTCTGTAAAACCTTGACAGTCTACCAGCACCAGGCCAGGAAACTGAATCGCTTACATGTGAATTATCTTCAGAAGGTTCTGAAGATCACCTGGCAGGATAAGGTACCAGAAACTGAGGTCCTTTCTCAAACTAAACTGCCAAGCATTCAGACTCTACTGCAGAGAGTGCAACTCCGATGGACTGGCCACATTGTACAAATGCCAAAAAGGCTATCTTATGGTAAGCACTCATATGGTGGTCAGAAGGCAAAAGCGTTCATGTTGTGGCCAGAAGAGGTGATACAAGGATACTCTCAAGGTCTCTCTTAAGAACTTTGGAATGGATTGTGTGACATGGGAGACAAGGGAGCAGGACCACCCGACATGGTGTGCCCACATCAGGCTGTGCTCTGTGGGCCAAGCAAAAGAAACGTGAGATGCCCAAATTTAGAGAGTCCCCCCGAATGTTCCCTTGGACTATTTGTGCCTGACCTGTGGAAGAGCATTCCAAGTTTGTATTGGTCTGAGCAGCCACAGTCAGATTCATAGTAATTTGACTCTAACATAGTGATATCATTTTGGTCCTCTTTGAGAATGAAGGAAAACAATCAATCACAGGCAAGTCACTTGGCCTTTTTATTCCTCAGCTTTCTCCTCTGTAAAATGGGTATATTAGCAATCATAGGTATATGACCAGGTTACAGTGAAGGTCAGATGAGATCATATATGAAGTGCTTTAACACAAACATCCTTATTGCTATTATTGCCTTTAAAAGTGACATCTGCCTTTAAAGACGACTGCCATTTTAGAGATGATTGACTTACCACAAGGACAGAGTTTTGCTTTTCCCCTTTGTACAAGCTCGCTTCTCCTCCCAAGGATCTCTCCTACTTGTATGTGCACTGAGAGTCCTGCTGCCATACCTTGGGAGTGACAGTAAGTCATATTCCCAGGAGTTCTAGACAGATCGAGGTCCATCCCATCATCGTCAGGAAAGCCCATTGCAGACCCTTGCTTGGCCTGGATAAAGTGTCAGAGCCACATTTCCATCTGGGAAAATGAAACATTCTTTTCAGTGGCCCTGGAAAGCCAGTGCCTGATTACATATTGATTTACTCAGGCTAGAGCAGAAGATACAGAGATTGAAGGAGACGGTAAAAGGTGGAGCCTTTTAAGCTTTCCTTCTTCCAGGAAGGAAAATGTCTAGTGGGTCCAGAGATCCTGGAATTCCTTTTAAAAATCTGGGCTGGAGTCGCAGTACCCCCATGCTTGTCCCCAAGAATTCCAGGAGATTCTGTGCATTTCTTTGCTGGAAGAGAGCCTGTCAAAGCCAAGAGGGAGTTGGAGACTGGGCCTCCATCCATAGACACTTTGGCTGATGGCTCACGATTATCAGCTTGACCAACCAAAGCAGCTAAAACAATTAAACCATTTTGGGGGGATAGACATTGCCTTATTCTACAACAGCAAAGATTATGTCAAAATCACTCCAAAATCTTTCCTAAGTATTTCACTTTTCAGTGTTGTGTCTTTCTCTTTTGTATGTGTCTTATTGGGCACTAGGTGGCCCTAGTGCTATGCCCAGAGTAGGGAAGCTCTGAGTTTAAATCTGACCTTGGACACTTACCAGCTGTGTGACCCTGGGAAAATCCCTTAACCTCCATTTGCCTCAGTTCCTTCATCTTTAAACCTGGTGTCATAAGAGCACTTATCTCACAGGGTTGTTGCAAAGATCTAAAGAGACAATATTTGTGAATCACTTAGCACAGGGCTTGACACCTAGTAAGCAATTAAAAGATGCTTGTTCCTTCCCTTTTTGTCCACACCCGGCTTGAAAAAAGCCTGTTGGGTTCACGTAAATTTGACTTGAACCCCATACCAAGCACAAGTGAGTTTCAAATAATTCCCTGTGATTAGGCAAGGGAGCCATCTGTGAGGTATGAGTAGATTAGAAGGTAGTGTATGTATGTATGTATGTACGTACATATGTGTATATAAGCATATGTATACATCTATATCTATCTATAAATATATCCACACTTAATTGTAGCCATCTGGGAGGGGGAGGGGGGGAGGAAGGAGCAAAAAAGTACCTAATCCTGGATCTTACTTGAAAAAGGCCTGTATAGTCTTTGGAACTCAGTGGATTGTGGAACTGAATGTTGTAAACTAAAAGTAGATAAACAAATTTAATAAAATAATTTTTTTAAGATTTTTAAAAAGGTCCAAGCTGGTAGAGATCAGATAGAGAAGAGATCAGGATCTTCCCTGTCTAACACTTTTTTTAAGACCTTCCCCATTAGTTCAAAGTAGAACCTTGTGAGATGCCAGCAGGACTGATATGCAGCCATCACAGAGGTTTGGCTATTTCTATGCACTATGAATATTAAGGAAACAAGCCCATCCCTAGTTGTCTTTATTCATGCCAGTAGCTTTTGAGTTTTACTGATGATGTTAGGGTTCACAGAGGGGAGCACTAATCAAGAGGTATGGGGGGAAAAGGATTCTTTGGATGCCAGAAACAAGTCAGGGGCAATGCTTTGGGATAGCCATTAATTGGTGGTTCCACTCAATGAATCTACCTTGGACGTTAGGTAGCATGCATACATACATACATACATACATACATTGAGGCCATTGTTGACTTGATAACAGTAGCCGGCTGCCCTTCCAGATCTAGTGCCCAACAACTAATGGAGAATCTCCTGATTCAGGAGAATGCCTGCTGCCTGCGGTCCAGTTGTGGTGCTTGACATGGGCACAAAGGATATTTCCCGAAGGAGCCCAGAAGAGCTCCCCCACAAGCACCCCCACCCACAAGGAGCTGGCACACCCCCTGCTTGGTGTGGGACAACAAAGGGGGTATACCTCGGAACTGGCGGTTCATGGTTTTCTTCCAGGCTGTCACTTGGTATGCCTGAGGAGGTTCCTGACCAGAGAAACAAGAGTTCTAGGCCTCGCGTTGTCTTCCTCCACAGTGCTCAAGAGTGCTTGGGCTCTAGAAAGGTAAAGGATAGCATCTTTTACCCTGAGGAGCTGCAGACTATGTTTGCAGCCACTAGATGGCAGCAGAGCACCAGAAATGGAACCCCAGGCTGCAGGCTGGTGGGGGAGGAGAAACGCTGCCTCTCGCTCCTGACTGTCCCTGCCAGAGCAGAGACGGAAGGAAGATCGAGGGCACGGGCAAGGACGGGCCTGCAAGCCGGGATGGAGCACTGACAGGCCAGGGACAAAGGCCCAGCCCAAAGGCTGGGCAATGAGTGAGGGCATACATACGGGCGGGACACAAGCCTGGGCCCACACAGAGGTTTGGACATGCAGACAGGCATGATGACAAGCACGTGTCCCGGTCTGGCCACGGGCAAAACAAGCCTGCCTGAGGAGCCAGTGCCACTCTGCCTTCTTCAGGAGCCCCGAAACCCTCATTCTGTATTCCTGTGATGTAAGAGCCTAGCCTGAGGGCACAAACGACCTTGGAGGACATCGGGTCCAACATCCTCAATTTCCAGATCTAGGGAAATCTGCATCTCAGGAGCATGAACCTAGGCACAGGAGGTACAGAGACTTGCCCAAGGTCACACGGCTTATAAGAGTGGGGGGAGGGGCGGGAATCCGAGTCTGCCAGATCCCAAACCTGAGGCTCTCTCTCTATACAGCCCCATTTCTGACACTCTGTGGTGGCACACTGGATTTTGAGTGAAAAGCCTGGAGGGACAGCCTCTCCCTTGGACATTCCTGGCTGGCAGGAAGAAGGAAGTCTGTCTTCCCTTTCGGGCTGGGTTGTTGGAAAGCCAGTTACAGCTGAGGCTTGGTGGTCCCTTGGAAGTGTAGTGTCTTCGTTCCCCTATCTTATGTTGGCCTCTCCAGCAATGGTTCTCTTGGAGGAACATCCCTTCTTCCAAGCCCTCCTGAGCTTCCCAGAATTCTGCAGCACCATCATTTCTTCCTGGGTAATGGGATGCCCTTACATGAAGTTTCTTTGGCTGCTCCCCAGTTGAGATGGGCATGGAGTCCTATGTTTCCAGTCTTTTGTTACCGTAAGAGCTGAGACGAATATTCTGTGCCTCCGAGGGACCCTTCCCTGTCTTCCACATTTGCCCAGTAGTGGGGATGGCCCTGGTTCAAGGGGGATGCAGAATCGCTGTAGCTCGGCTCTTCTAGGAGAGTTCCAACCACCCCCACCCCACCCCCATCATGATCCTAGGTATCACTTGAAAGGAAGATGGCATGAGAAACATCCAGTTAAAGGTTAAGTCACAAAGGCGGGGTGAGCTGGAGCCAACTGCTGGTAAATCTGACAGTCTGGAAGCCTTTCCCCTCGAGGAAACTAGCACAATCCATGGAGGGATGGTTCTGTTGATAGCTAGACCTGAGGAAGTGGGGCGAGTGCATGTCACTTCAAAGTGTGGCCCTCCTTAGAGAGCCGGTTGCGAAACATTCCCAGCATCCCAAAGGAGGCACCTATTGGAGCGTTCGGGGGTCTTGGAGGAAGCCAACTGGGCTGGAGTGCCATGGGTCAGATTCAATCAACTGACAAGCATTTCCTAAGCCCTTTGCCTTTGCCAGGCACAGGGCTGAGGGCTGAGGGCTGAGGGCTGAGGAGAAGCCACAAAGACCAAGGAGAAAACACCCCTGTCCTCAAGGAGCAGACTTTCAGGAACAGGCAAGGCACACATTTATGGTGGCCGGCGAGCTGCTGCTGCTGTTGCTGCAGCCGCCGCTGCCACCTCCGCCTCCTCACTGCTCAGGAGTCTTAGGCTTGTGCGTTAAACACCCTTCCTCCAGAGACTGCAGCATCCCAGGGAGGGGGGGAGGGGAGCAAAGCCTCCCCCACCCCTTCCCTCCTGCACCATCATCCTGGCCTTTCGAAGGCTCCTCCCTCCATCCTCAGCGCCACCAGTAGCAGAAGGTAAAGAGGGAAGGAGGGGGAAGAAAGGGGAGGGGAAAAGGGAGGGAGGAAAACCTTGCACCGTCCCCTCCCTTCCTAATCCTCCTTCTCTCCCCACCCTTCCTCCTTTTCCAGCACAGTCCACCCTCAGTCACTGGTTTATGAGGACAGAGGAGAGAAGCCCAGGTAGGCTCCTCCCTCAGTGAGAGAGAAGGCCATGAAATCCTCAGAGCTCTGCTAGTCGCCCCCCACCCCAAGTCCCAGCTTCTGTCCTTTGCTACTTAGATTCTACCACTATCAACACGGGGAAAGGAGGGGGAGGAGAAGGAGCCCTAACGCCATTGCCCTTCCCCCACATCCAGTGTCTGGTACGGAGTAGGAGAGCCAGCCACGTCCCTGGGTTCACTGACTGAGCCTTCCTCCTGGCGTCGGCAGCAGCACAGGGGAAAGGGAGGCATGGGAGGGACGGAGAGCAAAAAGCCACTAGTCCCCTGCCATTCAGCCTAGCCTACACAGGCTCCTTCCGCAGCAGCAGCAGCAGCGGCAAAACCTCGACCCGCCTCCTCCAAGTCCCTCTGGCTGCCCTTCTCTCCCCACCCTTCCCCTTTTTCTAGCATGTTCCATGCTGGGGCATTGCCTCACGGGAGGGAGGGGAGGAGGAGAGGGAGGAGGCATCCCCAGTGGCCTGCCCAATCAGACTCCTCCCTCTGCGCCATGGCAAGGCCAATGGGAAGGAAGCACACTCCCTCCTATGCCAAGTCCCCCCAGCTTCTCTCCCTGCCCTTCCTCCTTCTCCAGCACGCTGCACCTTGGTTCTTTGGCTTGAAAAAGGGAAGGGAGGAGAGAGGCTCCTTAGTCTCCTAAGCTGTCCAGGTAGACACCTCCCTCTGGACCGTCAATAGAGAGAGAAGGGCAGGAACACCTCTGAGCTGTGCTACCCCCGCGTTGCACCTTCTGTCCCTGCCTCACTTAAAGAAGCCTTACTATTAGCCAGGGGAAGGAAGGAGGAAGGGAGAGGAAACCGCCACTGCCCTTCTCCCCCACCCCCAGCCCGCACCCACTACCTGCCACAGAGCCAGCGACCCACCCCTGGCCATGCCATTCATGGTCCGCTGATGGAGCCTTTCTGTCAGCATCTGCAGCAGCACAGGGGAAGGGGAGGCAGGAGGGGGACGAAGGGCAAAAAGCCCATCCCTCCTCTGTCACTCATGCTAGCTTACACAGGCTCCCAAGGGCCAGCAGAGGGGAGCAAAACCTTGCCCCCCCCAAGTCCCTCTGGTCGCCCTTCCTGCTTTTCTAGCTTTCTCCATCCCCAGTCATTGGCCATGAGGGGAGACGGAGGGGGCAGTAGCTCTGGCCCTCCCTAACCGACCCAGTCAGACTGTTCGATCTGCACTATCCCAGAGCCCAATGAACTGTAGGCTCCCCTGGGAAGGCCCCCCAACCCTCCAGCTGCTCCTTTTCCAGCAGGTTCAATCCGCAGTCAATTCGTCATAAGGCAGGGTGGGGAGAAGAGGGAGGAAAGATTTGCCCCCGGGCTTCTCCTTCCTAAATTGCCAAAAGGTTGGCTCAGGAGACCTTGGCTAACTTTCGCTTGGTTTCGAGCTGTTAGGATTTGCCAGTTCTGCCATTTTCCATTGCAAGGCAGCGATGGGAAAAAGGAAGAGAGGAGAGGACTGAATGCCCTTCCCCTCCTGTTGCCTATGTTTCTACTTCAGCATCCCGGGTTAATCCTGCTCCGCCACCCCCACCCCCATCCCCCAGCACCATAGACAATGGGGGGCGGCAGGGAGGGGAGCCCAAGCTCTTGTTGCCATAGCTACAGGCCCTCTCTCATCTTCTATTCAGGGATGTTCTAGCTCTAGTCCATGGTGCCCCGGAAGAAAAGGGAGTGAAAAATGCCAACCAAGCCTTCCTCGTTCACAGGCTTCTCAGCCTCCTCCCTCCTAGACATCACCTCAGAAATAGAGAAACCCTTTCCAAACTCTCCTTTCCAGCCACCTCCTCCTCCTCCTGCTCCTGCTCCTCCTCCTCTTCCTCCTGCTCCTTCTCCTACTCCTGCCAGTCCCTCTTTCACAATTCTAGGAGGGAGACGTTATGATTTCAGAGCAGTATGGGGTTATTGGCCAAGTAATGGTAGCCACAGGCTTCTGCATTCAGATGGAGAAGAGCGGGAGTGGACAGGAAAGAGAGGAGGGCCTTCGGGGGAAGCCTGAATGTATGGGTAGAAGTGAACCAGGTAGAACTTGGCTAGGTGGGCAGGGAGAGGATGGAATGAGCAAAGGTGCAGGAGTGGCCATGCCAAACGAATGATCAGGGACTGGTCATGAACCGAGTCCCAGCAGTGTCGAGCCCCATATAGGAAACCTATGGGGCCCCTTGTATGCCCTTTGGCAACCTAAGCTACCCATTGGAGGAAGGGCTGGGAGCGCTACAGATGTGTGGGTTTTGTTGGCTTTCTTTGTCACAAGGACAGCTCTCAGGCATGACGGGAAGAGGCAGGAAAATGACTGTGATATAAAAGACACCCCAAACTTTTTTTTAAAGTTATCTCAGGATAGGGCAGCTCAAAAGGGACTTGGCTTATAGCCACCCCATAGACATAATCAAGGCAGGAATCTGTTACGAATCAGCAAGGTTGGGCACATGTCTCAGGAGCTGGCTTCTTTTGGTCTTGTCCTTCCTCTTCCCCTCTTCTGGCCCTGGAGGCCCCAGAGAACAGTGATCTCAGCGAACGAAGGAGTGTCTCAGCTCTTGTGGGGCTTCAGGCAAAGCCTTGAATTGCGTGTGGCTTTGAGGCCGATGGACTCACAGCCACTGGGGTAAAGTGAAAGTTCCACAAAATGCATAAGCCAGTCCAATATCATCTGAAACATGATCGTCCAAGTCAGCTTGAGGCACTGGAGACTCAGAAGCAGATTCAGTGCCCCCTGTCCTCCGAGACCTCCAACTTCAGTTCTGGCTCATATCAGAATGAAAAGAAGTATAGCTCAAGCCATTCCTCCTATGGGCAAGTGGTGGTACCTCATTTGAGTGCTGAGGGTTGGCACGCCTCCACCCCATATGGTTTGAAATTCCAAGTCAAACAAAACAATTGGTGATGTGGGACAGGAACTCAGTGGAAAGATGGGCTGGACATGGAGATCTGGGAGCCATCTCCAAGCAGATGACAAAGGCAAACGTGGGAACTGAGGTCGCTGAGATCCAGCTTAGAGAGGGCTCTCCCCACTGCAGGCACCAAAACCCAGCTAGGACCCTGTCACTCCCCGACCAAGTAGACTGCAGCAGCACCCTCTGGCTTCCAGAGTTCCTCTGGTTGGCTTCTAAACCCTTCCCAATCTTGCTCTAGCCCACCTTTCCAGATCAAATATACACAGCTTCCCTTCATTTCAGCCAAAGGGGCCTTATTCTTCTTCACATCCAAAATGCCATGTCCTCTGTGTCCCTGGGTCTTCTCATTGGCTCTGCCTGGAATGCCCTTCCTTCTCCCCGCTGCCCCTCAAACCCTTAGCTCAGGCACTAGCCCTGACCTGAAGCCTTCCTTGGTCCTTTCCACCACCACAAAACAACTTGGAAGCTATTTTGGACACGCCCAGAGAGACCCTCTCCTGGGAGGCAGACGCTGCTTCATTTTTGCCTTTGTTTCTCCAGTGTCTGGCACGGTGCCTGGCTGGAAAGCCCACACTGCTCAGTTAGTTGATTAGAACCTGCTAACTCCTGCCTTCTCCAAAAAGCATCCTTCTGTTCAGCTACAAAGGCTTTTTAGATCCCGCTGTTATTCTGTAATGAAACAGCATTCCGTGTGCATCCGTGTGCTAGGTCCACTCACTGGACAGAGTACCAACAGCCAAGGCAAATTTTCTAGCTTTCTTAATAGCCCCTGCTCCCTTGCCCAGCTCTCTGCCACAATCCTGCAGCAGCCTAGCGTCCCACCTAGATCTGAAGGCACTTTGTCTTTGTTACCTACACTGCCCTGACCAAAGAATCCCTCCCCAAGTAGCCAGTGTACTGGTGACGTACCTCTCTGTACTTGGCTACATTGGGCTAATGGAGTCAGAAACCAAGCCTAGCAGTCCTTGAACCTGGACCTTTGAAAGGCTTTCTTTTTCTCCCCAGTTCCAAGATGGAAGAAGAGATTTTTATGGGCGTGTTTTTGTGTGTATGAACTGGTTTGGGTCAGAAAAAAGGGTGGTGAAAGCCTGCTCAAGCTTAGGTGCTAAACTTCCATGAAGGACCACAGTGATGAGAAAACGCCATTTCCTGAAGTGAAAGTCTCTGCAATGTGACTTGTTCAGATAAGTGATTATAAGTAAAAAATGACATGTGCACGGAAGAAATGGCGTAGACCCTGATTACAGCTATTTCATACAGAGATTCAGCTAATAGAAATTGATTCTTCACAAGAAGATCAAAAAAGGGCGGGTCACCTTTTAAATTCATCAATGAAACCGCAAAGATATGTGGTACATGCTTTGATCACTAGGGGGCCCCAGTTGCACATGTGATGCTAAGGAGCAGAGCCCATCTGGGATGAAGTTCGCTGTCCTACATGGCCTTCAGCCTGCCCCACATTCAGTTCTGGTCCCCAGTCTGGCTTCAGCATGGCGCTTATTGCCGTGTCTAGGGGTACAGCCGTGGAAAGAGTAGGGGAAGTGAGAGGAAGGCATTTGGCATCCTCAGAAAACCAACTACCGAGCAGTTACAATGACCACGGGGGCGGAACAGGCCTGGGGGGGTCAGAAACTCCCCAGAAGTGGTGGGTCAAGGTGACAACAAGGAAAATGCCCTCTTTTGGTCTTCAGGGTTTAGAGGCAGGAACTGATGTGTGAGCGGGGAGACGGGGGCAAGAAAAATCAACTGAGACCCAAGCAATAGGTCACCAATCCTTTGAGAGCAAGTGCAAGGCACTTTCTCTCCAGCAGAAAAAAAGATCTCCGGGTGGCTAGGTGGTACAGTGAACAGAGCACCGGCCCTGGAGCCAGGAGGACCTGAGTTCAAATCTGGTCTTGGGCACTTAACACTTAATAGCTGTGTGACCCTGGGCAAGTCACGTAACCCCAACTGCACTGCCTTCACCCCAGCCAAAAAGCAAATAATAATAATTTTTTTAAAAAAGAAAAAAGGTCTATCGCCAGTCATTGTTGCTGTTCAGTCATGCCTGACTCTCTGTGCCCCCATTTGGGGTTTTCTTGGCAAAGATACTGGAGGCTTTGCCATTTCCTTCGCCAGCTCATTTTACAGATGAGGAAACTCAGGCAAAGTTAAGTGACTTGTCCAGGGTCACACAACTAGGAAGTATCTGAAGTCGGGTTCAAATTCAGAAAAACCTGACAAGATCTGTGAGAAGGGAGGCATGGAGGGCTTCAGGAGAGAAGATGTTTGGAATCACTTCTGTGAGGAGTGAGAGAGGCAAGTAATTAGGGAGGCATAAAAGGATTGCCTCGCTGCAGTAAGGGCCCAGTTGAATTTGGATATCACGTGGCCATGGTCATGGTTGTGACTGTGGTGGCTGTTGTTGTACCGCTTGGCACATGCTCCTTCCTCATCTAGGTCCTCAGGGCTCAGCTTGGTAGCTTCCTCTACCCCGGAGTCTTCCCCCATCCTCAGACTTTCCTGATTCACTTTGGGCTTCCCTCCTCTTTTGTGCATTGTACTCCTGTGCTCACCTGCTGTAGCCTCCTAGTAGACTGTAAGCACCTTGAAGTTAGGGAGCGAACTCTTCAAATTTTCTGATTCCCAGCACAGCACCTCACACGTAGCAGACAAGTAAGCATTCCAATAAGTTGTTACATAGGTCTTCATTTCTTTGGGGTTTGTGCTCTTTTCGTCATCAGGAATCAAACCACAGCTGGCAAACTAAGACACTGTTCCTAGGGCTCTGCATTAGTCCAACCATTCTGGAAAACAACCATTTAGCCCAAAAAATCACTGAGCTTCATCTCCTTCCACCCAGCTGCAAATCAATGGTGACCAAATTGTTGCAAAGAAAATGAAAGGCGCCAAGAAAGTAAACCCAAAGCCAAGGACTGTATGAAATTTGGCCATGCCCAAAATCCATGTCTCAGTCTGCACCATGAGTCCTTCCCCTGCCTGTCAGGAGATGGGGAATCCACTTCATCTTGATTCCTCTGGAACTATGCTTAGCTGGTGCAGCTGGCCGAGCTCTCCCATTTATAGAAGTTGATTGTCTTCAGACTATTGCTATGGTTGTATCCATGGTTCTCCTCATTCTGCTCACTTCAGTCTGTATCACTTTTGCACAGCGAGGTGGTGAGGTGTCGATAAGAGGGCCGAATTCGGGTTCAGCAATGCCTGGGATTTCTCGGAACCTAGCTCTTTGGTCATTTTTTCTGGCACAATATATTCATATCCCATTGCCCAGTTGAGGGGCAGCCCCTCGGTTTCCAATTCTTCAGCACCACAAAAAGAGCTGTTACAAGTCTTTGTGCACGTGTGGCTCCTCTTCCTCTTTCTTTGATCTCTTTGCAGGTCGGCATCCCAGCATGGGATGAGCTGCCCTCTAGGGTTAATGAGATTCCCTCAAGCAGAAACTGAATAACTCCTCAGGTGAGTGCCCACAAGATCACAGTAGCAGTTAGCAAATGAACCACAAGGTGCCACTCTTACTCCAATAATTGCAAGGTCACATGGTCCCAAAGAGTGAGTCAGTCCCTTTTTCTCCAGCTTCTGGGTCTTTCGGAGTCCCAATGCAAGAATGCTCTAGTCCTTGAGGGGAGTCAGAATAAGCCTTGCTTCCCATCTGTGGCCCTTCCAGGCTCCCTCTGCCACTCAGCAACCTCTCCTTGGAAATAAAGTTTTCTAGCCATTCCAAACCCAGTGATTGTTGTAACTCACCCCACTTCTTTCTCCAGGAGTTCAGTCCTTAGACTGCCCCATTCCTCTCCTGCACAACCCACCCACCCTCATACAACAAGACTTCAGTCGGTGCACACTGATACTTTCCCCCTAACTCTAGTTGTGCTTCACCAGTCCCTCTGCCCCTTCCCAACAAAAGCCCCTGAGAGTTCTGGGAAAGGGCTAGAGGGAGACAGTGGTAGAAATGACACCATTTCCCATGCTGATGCCACCCCCCAGCATCCTTCGTCTCCCTATTCATCGCTCCATCCCTCAACGTGCTCTCTGAGGCCATTAGCCCCGCTCTGACTTCGTTCAATCTCCTTCCCCTCTAATTTCAGCCTCATAGTGAACCATTTCAGCTTTACTTTGTCATTTGCCATCTTGGACTATGGTGAATGCCTTCTCCAGGAAAACCTCAGTCTTGGAAGACTCCCACCATCCACTGGCCTCCCACCTTCCAACTCATAAAACGCTGAATGAAGCTGGAGAGATTCTTGGGCTTCTGCCTGGGGCCATTACTAATTCCCCAGTAATTCCAGCCCTCCTAATCCTCCCCAATCCATTCCCTATCTCACTCCCCAGGGAAACTCTTTATCTCCCCCTCTTCCTCTCAGGGTATAACTCAGGTAGAGACCTTGCTATTTGCCTGAGGAAAATTGAGGCTATTAGAAGGAAGCTCCCATTTCTCCCTTTCTCTTTATCTCAGAATGCTTTAATATCACTTCCCATCGCCTCTTCCTTTCTCTCATTCTCTGACCAGGAGTGGGCCCTTATCTTTGCCAAGATTTGCTCTTGAGGGGCGGCTAGGTGGCGTAGTGAATAGAGCACCGGCCCTGGAGTCAGGAGGACCTGAGTTCAAATGTGACCTCAGACATTTGACACACTAGCTGTGTGACTTCTGGCAAGTAACTTAACCCCAATTGCCCTCCAAAAAAATAAAAATTTGCTCTTGATTCCATTCCCTCCTGTCTCTTCCAGATTTCAGTCTCAATTGTCTCTCAGTCTCTCTCTTCTCCTTTCTTCTCTCCTCTCTTATCTTTAATCTTCCCCTATTAAATAGTTTCTTCACTACTGCCCACAAACATGCCCAAGTCTGTCCTGGTTCTCCTCCTACCTAACTGACCATTCCTCAGTGTCCAGGTTTCACTTCATCCTACTAACCATGACTATACCTCAAGGTTCTATCCTGGACTGCCTTTTTCTTCTCACCTCCTAATAATTTAGCTATCAGTTCCATGCCGATGACAACCAGGTCTATATGTTCTATATAACCAGCCTCCACATCAGCAATTGACTATTGCATGCATCACATTTTATGTTCCTGAGTCTCTGACTCAACATATGCAAAACTAAACTTAGAATCTTTCCCCCTCGAACCTTAATTCCTCCTGTCAATGTTCATTATTTCTACCAAAGGCATCACCATCCTTCCAATGTCCCCGTTCAAAATCTCCTCATTTTCCCTCCCTCCCCCGAAGCCGGTCAGTTGGCAGATCTTGTCCTTGGTCCCACATCCGACCCCGCTCCCATCTGAGTTCAGGCCCTCCTCACTTCTCCACTAGATGATTGCAACAGCTTCCTCATTGCTCTTCCTGCCTCAAGTTTCTCCCCATGCCAGTCCAATCAGCTGAAAAATTGGTCTTAAATGCAGATATGACCACGTTACTCCCCTCCTCAATGAACTCTGGTGGCTC
The DNA here is from genome assembly GCA_028627135.1 of Pseudochirops cupreus. Classification (NCBI taxonomy): domain Eukaryota; kingdom Metazoa; phylum Chordata; class Mammalia; order Diprotodontia; family Pseudocheiridae; genus Pseudochirops; species Pseudochirops cupreus. Next base: position 62,060,064 of record CM053582.1, on the reverse strand, counting down.
CCTATGGCCTCTAAGTTTGAATATAAACTAGACTGTTGGCTTCCCTGGGCTTCTTCAAAACTCAGATGAAATCTCACTTTGTCCATGTGTCCACTTCCACTCCTCAGCTAGTGCATTGACTCTGACATTACCTGCCCTCTGATCTGTCTTATCTTGAATGTACACAGTTGTTTGCATGTTGTTTCATAAGGATATCATATTTGTAAAGCATTTCATTTAACATGGCACCAGGCACACAGTAGACTCTTTTGTTGTTCGGTTGTTTTCAGTCATGTCTGCCTCTTTGTGCCTTCCTTTGAGGTTTTCTTGGCCAAGACACTGGAGTGGTTCACCATTGCCTTCTCCAGCCTGGCACACAGTAGGAGTTTAATGACTCCTCCTTCCTTCCCCTCTCCCCCTCTTACATGACCAATTTGGACCCAAATTTGCTTTGCTTGACAAAGCATGTTTGTAAACATTTTGGCTTTCTTGCTTTCTCAGCTCAGAGTGGAGAGGGAGAGAATAATCGAGAACAGCAACACTGAGGAAGTCTCTGTGGGCGGAGCCAGGTTCTCGCCAGACCTCAGCACGGTGTCTAGCATGTAGTAAGTGCTTAATAAATGCTTGTTGACTGCCCCTTCCGAATTTAGCCCAGCCTACCTTTCCCGCCTCCTTGGCCATCGCTGCCCTTCTGGAACCCTGCAGTCCAGCCACACAGGCCTTCTCTGTTCTTCACATCCAATACTCCATCTCCCACCTCTGTGCCTTTGCACTGGCTGTTCCCCATACCTTTTCTACATGCCAAAGGAGTACCTTGATAGTCAAATACAATGGATCCCATGCACTTAGGTGGCTAATCCCAGATAACATTTCCAAGAGAGTTTCTCCTGCAGGCTCTTGTCTGGATGCCCAGGGGTGGGGGCTCCAACTCTGATGGAAGAGGAATCGAGGGCAGAGACTCGGCTTCTGATGCCATTTTCCTGGCCAGGCAGCACCCTGAGGACCTAGGCAGTGGTTTCTGCCTCCTCCTTAGGCCTTGAATTACAAGGGTCTATAGCTACTTCTCATGGTGCCCATCTTTGTGTTCTAGCATTGAGCTTCCAATAGGGCATGGTGGGGAGGGAGGTTTTATTTTGAGTTGTGCCATATGCACAAGTCAAGATCCTCATTCCAAGCTCTCTTCCAGAGACCAGAAGGCCCTGTTTCTCTAGCTGAAAAATGGTCACATTGGAGCCTCAGACCTCTAACCCAGCAGTTTGTCTACCATCGAGAGCCATGCATCCCCTACCACATGGGTGGAAGGAGTCTCCTTTGATTGGCTGCCTGCATCTTTCTAAGTGGTGAGGCTGAGTGATTCCCTCTCTTTTCTGCCATCTTTTCTTTTCCCAAGCTCTTTCTGGCCACTCTTAGCTATGGTGCCCAGAGTAGATGCCATGAACTGATCTGGTGACAGAGGAAGCCCAGACCCAAAGGAAATGGGCATGGGGCTGTTTGTTTCTGTTCATGTGGCTTGTCCTGTTTTAGGTGCCCGAGGTGATCATGACAACCTTGGAGGCAAGATTGCAGCTGGGGTAGTATAGCCTGCCAGTCAGCCCAGAATGAAACACTGAGAAACCAGGGTGCCTGGGGCTTGAGTCCAAGAGGGGTTTGTGATTTGGAACTGGGACAAGATACAAACTTGATCTTCGAAACTAAGGAGGGGGAGAGGGAGGAGAGGTTTATGTCTCCTACATTTTGAGTGAGTGAATTTGCATATTTGTGATTATACTTTTTGAAGTGAATATTTCCGTGTAAAAAGGTTCCATTGTTCCATCAAAAATACCATACTTGTGCAGTGCACCACTGGGATCAAGGAATGTTGTTGCTGTTCAGTCAGTCATATCCAACACTTCGTGATCCCATGGACCACAACACACCAGATCCTTCTGTCCTCCACTGGCTTCCCAAGTCATGATCCAAGCTCATGCTCATTGCTTCCACGACACTCCCTATCCATTTCTGCCATCCCCTTTTGCCTTCAGTCTTTCCTAACATCATGGTCTTTCCCAACGAGTCCCATCTTCTCATTATGTGACCAAAGCATTTAAGCTTCAGTATTTGACCTTCCAGTGAATAGTCTGAACTGATTTCTTTAAGCAATGACTGATACGATCTCCTTGCTGTCCAAGGGACTCTCCAGAGTCTTCTCCAGCACCACAATTGGAAAGCATCGATTCTGCAGCTCAGCTTTCCTCAAAGTCCAGCTCTCATAGGCTATGTTGCTACTGGGAAAGCCATAGCTTGGACCATACAGCCCTTTGTGGGCAAGGTGAGGTCTCTCTGCCTTTCAGTCTGCCCTCCAGATTCGCCAGAGCTTTCCTTCCAAGGAGCAAGTGCCTTTGAATTTCATGGCTGCAGTTGCCGTCTACTGAAATCTTTGGGCCCAAGAATATAAAATCTGACCCTGCTTCCACTTCTTGTCCCTCTGTTTACCAGAAAGTGATGGGCCCAGGTGCCGTGATCTTCTTCTTTTGGGTGTTAAGCTTCAAGCTGGTGAGAGGCTTCTTCATTCCCCTTCCCTTTCTGCCATCAGAGGGGTGTCATCTGCATATCCGAGACTGTTGGTATTTCTCCTGGCAATGTTAATTCCAGCTTTTGATTCATCCAGGTTGGCACTTCAGGTGATGTGCTCTGCATTTAAGTTCAATAAGGTGACAATCTACAGCCTCGTCACACTCCTTTTCCAATCTTAAACCAATTCGTTGTTCCCTGTTTGGTTCCAGGTGTTGCTTCTTGACCCACATACAGGTTTTTAGGAGACAAATAAGGTGATCTGGTCCTCCCATCTCTTTGAGGATTTGCCACATTTTGTTGTGATCCACACAGTCAAAGGCTTTAGTGTAGTCAACAAAGCAAAAGGAAATTTTTTCTGGAACTGCCTTTGCTTTCTCCATAATCCAGCAAATGTTGACAATTTGGTCTCTAGTTCCTCTGCATCTTTGAAAACCAGCCTCCTCTTCTGGTAATTCATATATTGCTGAAGCCCAGCTTGTAGAATCTTACACACAACTTTGCAGGCATGTGAAATCAAGGTATGAACCTTGTCCTGTTCACATCCAGCTCTTTTCAGGCCCAGAATGTACTCTCCTAGTGAAGCTTAGCCATCAGGGTATAGGTGACCTTTAGCCCTGTTGAGAGTAGTTGCCTAGTTATTTCCAAGATTTCTAAAAAAATTTCTATCTCGTTCCTGCTCCAAGGTTAAGTAGCAATCACATCTTCCTTCCCTTTTAATCCCTCTTGGACTCACTGGATGCAAGCACCCATTGCCCAGTTCACTTGGAACCAATCTAAAGACCTGAGCTGCTATATAACCTACCTTTACACTCTCCTTGGCTATCACTCTTCCATATGGCCAAACTGGCCTCTCTGTTCTTCACATCTAATACTCCAGGTCTCCATGCCAAGGTAACCTTGCACCAGGGGTCCAAAGGAATTTGGGAACTTGAGGCCCTCTCTGGCATAAATCCAGACAACATAAGTCCAGAGCAACACTCAAACCTCACCATCTTCTTGAATTCTAGCTAACAAAAGAGGCCCTTGGCTTCGTGATGAAGTAGTTGTCACATGGAATTGGCCATCTGGTTCAAGCCTATATCAATCAGCCTTGGTTCCTTGTGGAGTTTCCCCTCTGTAAACTTGGTTCCCTCCAGTGTTCTGCTGGCTCAGGAGAGCTTGGTCTGGGTAATCTCTCAGGGATTTTCCAGAGATGGCACTATAATGCTGAGGTCCTTTGCCTCAGTGTACTTGCTTTAATCTGTTCCTAAGGCCTGCTGTAGCAAGAAGGGGAGGCCTTGGGAATCCCTCAGGAACTTGTCAGTGAGATCATTTGACAGCACTCTCAATTCCTTCTTCTCTGGTCTTCTTTGGCTTCCTCAGCTATGCTGAAATGGGAGGCCTTGGCTTAAATGATCTCTTAGAGAGTATCTGGCTGGGGAGGGGGAGAGGGAGAGGGAAGATGGAGGGCCCTCTTTATTATGGCATCCCTTTCCCTCTGTGGATCACCTCAGGGTTCCCCAGTTCTGCTTGGCCATGGTTTACATGGCCTGGCAAGGGCAGTGGGAAGAAGATGGGCCTGGAATCAGAAGATCTGAGTGCAGAGACTCTTTATTTCAAGGCTTGAATTTAATTCCCCCATCACTGCCCCATATCTGGCTCTGGCATGGGGCCTCCTTAATCAGTCACATGAGTCAGAACCTGCTTCCTCTGTGATTTACATTGGCCTACTGGAAGGATGTTTGGCCTGAAGCACAGCTAGAGTTGCCAGAGAACTCAAGGTGAGTATGCAACTAATTTCCTTAATCACCTCAAGCCTTCCTTCCAACCTGCTTCCCCTGGCCAAGTGAGGGCAGCCACTGGAGCCAATGGGCAGAGCTGGGAATGGACTTCTCCTCAGTTGATCCTTCCCAAGTCACCTTCAGGATGGCACCCAAGTGAGAGAAGGGACTTTGTTCTAGCTTTTTTGTACCAAGCTGTTAATGCCCTTTCTAGTTCTTCCTTCCAAAGTTCTCATTTCTTTTCCAATTTTTTTCTCAAGTTTTTTCATTTCATTTATAAAAACACTTTAACTTTTTTTTTTGTTTCATGTCTTTCAGGAATTCCAGTTGAGTTTGTGCCCAAGCTGTGTTTTTCTCTGAGCCTTTGCTTGTAGATCTTTTGGAGTCATTCTCTTCTTCTGCATTTGTGTCTAGAGCAACCCTGCCATCATAACAGCTCATCATGGTGGATTTCTTTTTGTGTTTGTTCTTTCTTCAACCTGCTTCCTAACATCAAACTTGATATTAGGGCTGGACTCTGCCATATTTCTGAAGGGAAGTTCTGGGCTGGTCCTTCTGCTTTTTTCTTGGGATTTTGAGTGTTGTTCTAGGATCTCAGGGACAGCTCAGGCCAGGGATCTGCAAGCTTTCGGTGCTCCCCAAGGGATCTGATCCAAGGCAAAGTCGATTGCTGCCCCCACCATGGTCTGGATTCTGCAAATTCCTGGCCTAGGTTTGGGTCTAAGCAACAGTAGATACTGCTGGCTTCAGTTGCCATCAGCCAACTTGGCAAGCTTTTAACTCAGTGACAGAATTATAGGCTCCCCTTTGGTCAAGGACACTATTTTCAGTTGAACACAACTGAAAATGACTAAACAACAATACTATTATTATCATCATTTTAAAGTTAAGGAAAATGAGGTGGGCAGTGGCAGAGTGATTTGCCAAGGGTTGATTAGCCAAATTTGAACTCAGACCTTTTCTAACCTCACCTAGCTGCCGCTCCCTTCATTCTCCTGTCTAATAGGACAAGGCCTTCCTGCACCCTAGACAGGGTGTAAAGGTTTCCACTAGGGTTAGCAAAGGCTCTGTCTCTGTTGTTTAGTTGTTTTTGTCAGTCACATTCGATTCTTTGTGACCCCTTTGGGGATTTTCTTGGCAAAGGTACTAAAGTGATTTACTATATCTTTCTCCAGTTCTGTTTACAGATGAGGAAACTGAGACAAACAGGGTTAAGTTACTTGCCCAGGGTCACACAGCTAGTGTCTGAGCTCAGATTTGAACTCAAGTCTTCATGACTCCAAGCCCAGCGCTCTATCCACTGTGCCACCTAGCTGTCCCTAGAATTGGATTAAAGAATAATAAAATATATTTGGAGGAACAAAAAGTCTAGAATTTCAAATGAAATAATGAAAACATGATGAGGCAAAGAGGTTCAAACATTACCATAACTCAACTCAAATTCTACTCCAAAGCAGGAGTCATTGAAATGGCTTGATGCTGGTTTTTAAAAATAGAAAAGGATAGGAGTGAGATGGACTATGCACGCAATCCTAAGAAGTCATTGAACACAGACTAGATCCAATGGGATTTCAACGAGGCAGAGTAGCACAAAGATGTTGGCTTCACTCTCTCTTCTAGAGTCATCAGAGGCCAATGATAAGACAAAAGTCAAGAGAACTGCTAATGATATCTGATCAAACTCTCAGCACTCCACAGCACCTGCTTCTGCCACCTTCATGGCCCATTGGAACAAAGTGTTCCCATCTGCCTATTCTGCCAGAGAAGTCTTTGATAGTGTTATAAGGACAAGCAGGATCATTTCAGAAAAACCTAGGAAGACTTACATGAACTGATGCAGAGTGAAGTGGGCAAACCCAGGGAACAATTTATACAATGATGATGATACAGTAAAGACAAACAACTCTGAAAGTTGTAGGAACTTTGATCAATACAAGGACCAACCAAGACTCCAGAAGACTGACAGAATTTGAGAAGGGGGGCCACAACCAATGCAGAAATCTGTTTTGCTTGAGTGTACATGTTTTTAACAGGACTCTTGTTTGTTTTGCTTTCTTGAGGGGAGAGGGAAGGAGAAAAAGCATATCTTCATTTGAAACATAATCAATTTTTTTAATGGCCTTTTGCCATTTCTCTTCTTGTGATCTCCTTACCAAGGCCTCAGTCTTCATCATTAGTGTCTGCACTCCTCAACAATGGCTCTAATCCTGGCATCTCACCCTCACTCCCGCCCCGATAGTCTACTTCCTGCAGTCTTATTGCCATCCCTCCACATGTATATATACCCTTCACCCTCTGTTTTTCAGTGCCCCATTGTGTATTATCTTCCCCTATTAGACTGTAAGCTGCTTGAAGGCAAGGGCTGTCTTCTGTACTTTGATATGTATTCTTAGTTATGGGAAGCTTGCTGTCAGTTAAAGTGCTTTGTAATTTCTCCAAAGCAGTCCAGCCCATTCTCTTACTTCTATTCAAATGTAAGCTGAACTTGTGGCCTGTGTGTCATCTGTCCCAGATACATACACTACTGGACAAATTCTATTACATGTCCTTCCAGATGCATGTTGAAGTATGGACAATAGACATTCTTCATCTAGTTGGTCTTTCTTGTGTGGATGGACCTACCTATAGGTGGGTGGGCAATGACTATTATCTTTCAAAATAAGAAATACAACCAACCAGAAACCACATTAAAAATGCTCCATCCTGATAAAAATAAGAGAAATGTGCATTAAAACAATTCTGAGGGGGGCAGTTAGGTGGTACAATGAATAGAGAACTGACCCTGAAGTCAGAAGGACCTGAGTTCAAATCCAGCCTCACTTGTTAGTGTTAACCCTAGCCATGTGACCTTGGACAAGTCGCTTAACCCCAACTACCCTGCCCTCCCCCCTCCAAAAAGCAAAAAATAAAAAATAAGAAAAACAACTCTGAGGTTTCATCCCACACCCAGGAAATTGATCAAGATCATAAAAGAGGGAAATAGTTAATGAGAGAGAAGCTGTGGGAAGTCAAGTACAGGAATACATTGTAGGTAGAACTGCTCTTCATTCCAGAAAGTAGCATGGACTTATTTTAAAAAGGTAATTAAGATATCTTTAAGCATATGGAAAAATGCTCTAAATCACTATTGATTTGAGAAATGCAAATGAAAACCACTCTGAGGTACCACATCTCACCGGTCAGATTGGCTAAGATGACAAAACAGGAAAATGACAAATGCTGGAGAGGATGTGGAAAAATTGGAACACTAATGCATTGTTGGTGGAGTTGTGAATTGATACAACCATTCTGGAGAGCAATCTGGAACTATGCCCAAAGGGCTATAAATAATTGCATACCCTTTGACCCAGCAATACCACTGTTGGG
>CM053582.1:62017777-62051906 GCA_028627135.1 Pseudochirops cupreus | reverse complement strand
ACCTTCTTGTTTTTCTTGGATTATTCTTTTTTTCCTTAGTTTTCCCTCCATCTCTGTCATTTGATTTTTAAAGTCTTTTTAAAGATCTTCTAGGAATTCTTCTTGGGTAGGTGACCATTTGACATTATTTTTTGTGGGATTCTTTACTTCAACATCCTCCTCTGAAGATGAACCCCGGTCATCTCTATTTCCACAATAGATTCCTATGGTTGGATTCTTTTTTTTTTCCTTTTGGAGGGGGGAAGGCAGGGCGATTGGGGTAAAGTGACTTGTCCAAGGTCACACGGCTAGTAAGTGTTAAGTGCTTGAGGCTGGATTTCTATGGTTGGATTCTTTCTCCTTTGCTTGTGCATTTTTTTGTGGTAGGTCATAGCTTAATTTTTGTAATCACCTCTAGCCCTGGGAGGTGGGAAATGGTGCCTCTTGGCCCAGATCTTCAGTTCTCCCTCCTAGCCAGGAACCAAAGTCAACCCTCCAGCCTCCCATAAGTGCCCACAGACAGTGGCACCCCTACCCCATTCCTGGTCAGCAGAGATTCCCTCAATCTTGGCAGACTCAGATGCCTGTCCCTCGTGTAAAAGTTCCTGTGGCTGGGGCCCAGGCATCCTTTCCAACTATCTCCCCCTAGGGCTTGAGGATTATTTATCTCCAGCCACACTTTGTTCTCCCTAAGGTGCTATTTGAACTCTTTTGTGGGGGGGGGGGGAATCCTGAGAGCTTGGAATTTCCTGACCCACCTACTCTGCCATCTTCCCAGAATCCTCTCCCTAGAACTGAATTTTTCTGCCTTCTTGGGCCTCTTTGGTCCAAGCTCACTAAGGAACTGGCTACTATTTTATGCAGAGGCTCAAGACACATGACTGAGCCTCTTAGCCAATCTCATTACTCTCTTTCTTTACTCAGTCAAAGAGATGACAAGATGCAAACTACGGTGAGAGCAGGCAAGGTGGGATTTTTGCTTTCTTTTTGGAGTTCAGTTTCCCAGGCTCAGGCTAAATTGTAAACATCTGAAGAATTGATGGCCTTTGAACTCTGAGTATTCCCAGCTGTGCTGAGTTAAGTAGGTTTGAGCCAATCAGGGGCCGAGTCTTTGTTGTATATTCTGGGAGCATTTGGCTTTGGGGGGTTTTGATTTCCTGATGAAGGCTCTGAGTGGCCCGACTGCTCAGATGTTGTCTGTGCTCCCTATCCAGTGATGTACATAAAGTGTAGAGCAATGCTGTGCTCAGACAGCTCCAGCCTGTCTGGTGGTCTTGGTGCTCATTTCTCTGCTTCTATTTTCTTCACGTCCAGGGCACTGCCCTTTCCCCTCCCCTGAACTAGTGAATGTAATTAAAAGTAGGATTGTTAACCCTTTTTTGAGCAGTCTTTCCTTCAAAAGCAAATCAAAGAACCTGCTAGCAGGCCATCCTGGGTGTGCTGGGGTGCTTGCTAATACAACTATCTTCTTTGTATATTGATTAATTGATTGGAGTGAGGGGTGTGTGCAGAACTCCCCCCTTAGATTTGTATAGGGAAATGTATTTGTTGATGTTTGTCAAGTTGACAATTTTTTAAAAAGATGAAAAAATCAATCCTGTGATTCTATGATTTCAAATCAAGAGAACATTTTTAGACCTTCCCAATGCAATAGGCTTGGAGTATTTCTAGATCACCTAACATGGAGGCACCCTGCTTCCCTGAATACCACTTGGGTGGGAGTAGCCTTCTGAGACTGGCTTTGTAGCCAGAACAAGCTATATCTTTACTTTTTTAAATTTTCAATTTATTAGTTTATTTATTTTACATTCTTTTTTTAAATTTTGAGTTCCAAAATCTCTCCCTCCCTCATTCATTGAGAAGGCAAGAAATAAAATACCCATTATACATGTGGAGGCATGCAAAACATATTTCCACATTAGCCATAGTGCAAACAAAAAAAAGCAAGAGAAAATGAAGAAAGTAAAAAAAAAAAATCTGCTTCAATTTGCATTCCGAGTCCATCAGTTTGGTCTCTCTGCAGGTGGATAGCATTTTTCATCAGAAGTCCTTTGAGATTGTCTTGAATTGTTGTATTGAGCAGAGTAACCAAGTCATTCACAGTTGATAATTGTTACAATTTTGCTCTTACTAGGTACAATGTTTTCCTGGTTCTGCTCACTTCACTTTGTACCAGTTCAAATACATCTTCCCAGGTTTTTCGAAAACCATCCCCTTCATCATTTCTTACCAAAAGTTGCAGAATGGTTCAGTGGTTCTCTTTCCTGCTCTGTCTAGAGCAGTGGTTCTCAACCTTCCTAATGCTGCTACCCTTTAATACTCGTAAGTGGGCGTATCTGCATGTGGGCGGACCCGCCTGGAAACGGGATAGAGGAGCGATGTTTCAGTTCCTAAGACCATCGGAAATATGTGTTTTCCGATGGTCTTAGGCGACCCCTGTGACCCCTATGAAAGGGTCGTTCGACCCCCAAAGGGGTCGCAACCGACAGGTTGAGAACCACTGGTCTAGAGGGTGACACAGTTCACCCATAGTGCAGGTGGCATGAACTGAACCAAAAAGTGGGGAATATCTTTCTCTCCTTTTACTAAGAAATGGACCTGGGGTTGTTTGCTTCTGTTCTCTGTAGTTTGTCCTTTTTAGTTTCAGGTATTCCTATCCTTACCAGACCTGGGAGCTTGGGCCATGGAGAGACTTTGGAGCCAGGATTCCTGGTGGGATGTTGCAGTCAGCCATCTGGGCAGGGAAGCCCAGAGAAGCCAGGGAGTCTGGGACTCAAGCAGAAGGGGGTATTTAGACTTGGAGCTTGGGTCTGTGCATTATAGGAAATGAGCTAAACTGTGAACCTAATTCCTTTCCCCTCCCCAGAGACTAGGATAGTGTGGAGGGAGTGGTGTGTAATTAGTCTTGCCTTCCATGTGTTATGCAGTGCCTTTGTATATTTTTATTATACCTTTAAAGTTAATATTCCTTTGCATAAGCCAATACCACTGTTAAGTGGCTAAATGGAATTGGGGTACAGGAGACCTCATTTCTTATACCATCTGTGGGAGCTGGAGCCATTGACATCTAGCTGGAGCCTAGATGCCCCCCCATCCCCTTAAGAGCATGGAAGAACCCTGGGGAGGGGTGAGATATGACACAGATGTCTTTTAGGGTAGAGTGGTACACCCATCCCTCTCCCATCTCTCTGTCAGCATTGACTGTAAGTCCCCACCCTTCCCGCAGATTAGAAACACCTGGATGGCCAAAAATGATGCTTGGTGAACTCTGTGCTGATTGGCTATTTAATAAATTATTGTCAGATGAATCATATATATTATCGATATTAATAAATTATATCTCAATGAGACACTATATAGTAATAATGTTATATAATGGAAACATATTATACAATACTAGTAGATTTGTATTATATTATAGAAATATGTTATATAATATATTATGGATATTATGTTAATGACATATTATATAATATTCTCTATTTTCCATATTAGACAGAAATAGATAAAGAGACAGAGAGAGAAGGCAGAGCTGTGCTGGAGCCAACTCATTTTGCTCATGAGAGTTGATAGTTAAAATTTCAGGGTGAATATTTATGTCTCAGAAACTGGCAGACAGGACAGCAGCGACCATGTCTGTCCCCAGATCATATACCATCTTGGAAATACTGAAAACTTACAACCAGAACTAGGTCTGCAACCAGCAGCACAAAAAAGCCTAAAGCTCAGGACAAGTGAGCAGAGTCCAACATCAACGCAAAGTTCAGTCAAAAAATAAGCAAACAACAACACATAACTTGAGCATAAAAACTATTCTGGTAGAGGGGAAGACCAAGACATAAACTCAGAAGACAACAAGTTGTGAAAACAGCCACAAACAAAGCCTCAAAGAAAAATGCTAGTTAGAATGGGGAAACTTTTCTCACATAAAAGAGGTACAAAAGGAAGAGCTTTTACAATGAAAGGGGAAATAGAGGGGCAGTGGTGGGCAATGCTTGAACCTCACTATCATTGGAATTAGTTCAAAAATGGAAGAATATATATAAACACTCAATTGTATATAGAAGTGTAACTTACCCAGTAGGGAAATAGGAGACGAAGGGAATAACAGAAAGTGTTAGGGGGAGGGAATGATAAAAAGGAGGGTGCATTAAGGGAGGCAGTGGTTAGTAGTCAAAGGAACTTTTGAGGAAGAACAGGATAAAAAGAAAAAACAAGAAAATGGAATGAAGGCAAATATTCATTCAGTAATCATAGCTGTGAATGTGAATAGGATGAGCTCACCCATAAAATGGAGGCAGGTAGCAGAATGGATAAGAAAATCGACCCTTTAATAGTCATATGTGGTCATGTCTGCATGTGGGCAGACCTGCCTGGAGACAGAAAGAGGAGGTTCCTAAGACCATCAGAAATATGTGTTTTCCAATGGTCTTGGGCGACCCCTGTAACAGGGTCCTTCGACCCCAAAGGGGTCGCGACCCACAGGTTGAGAACTGCTGGATTAGAATATGTTGTTTCCAAGAGATGCACTTGAAACAGAAAGACATACACAGAGTTGAAATCAAGGGCTGGAGCAGAATCTAATATGTTTCAGTTGAGGTAAAAAGTCCAGGGGCAGCAATCATGATCTCAGACAAAGTAAAAGTTAAAACAGACCTCATTTAAAAGAGATAATCAGGGAAACTATATTTTGTTAAAGATATCATTAACAATGAAATAGTATTTTAAAAATTTTACAGATTTCTCTGACAAAATCCTCATTTCTTAAATATATACTGAGTATAGAAGCTGAGTCAAATTTATTAAAATAAAAGCCATTCCCCAACTGATAAATGGTCAAAGGATATAAACAATTTTCAGATGAAGAAATTAAAGCTATCTATGAAAAAAATGCTCTAAATCACTACTGATGAGGAAAATACAAACCAAAACAACTCCAAGGTACCACCTCACACCTCTCAGAAATGACAAATACTTGAGGGGAAAATAGGGACACTAATATGCCATTGGTAGAGTAGTGAACTGATCCAACTATTATGGAGAGTAATTTGGAACTATGCCCAAAGGGCAATCAAACTGTGAATACACTTTGATCCAATAAAACCACTTCTAGGTCTGTATCCCAAAGAGATCAAAGAAAAATGAAACAGACTTGTATGTGCAAAAATATTTATAGCAGCTCTTTTTGTGGTGGCAAAGAATTAGAAATTGAGGGGATGCCCATCCATGGGGGAATGGCTGAAAAAGTTATGGTACATGAATGTAATGGAATACTATTGTGCTACAAGAAATGACAAGGGAGATGGCTTCAGTAAAACATGAGAAGACCTATATGAACTACTGCAAAGTGAAGTGAGAAGAACCAGGCGATCATTGTGCACAGTAACAGCAATGTTGTAATGATGCTCACCTTTTGGAAGACCTGGCTACTCTGATCAACACAGTGATCTAAGACAATTCTGAATGCCTCATGATGAAAAAATGCCCTCCAACTCCAGAGAGAGAACTGATGAATTCTGAGTGTAAACTGAAGTATAATTTTCTCACTTTCTTCATTTTTCTTGTTTCTTTGGAAATATAGCTAGTATATATGTTCTGCATGATTTCACATGTATAATTGGCATCTTATTACTTACTTTCTCAATAGGTGGGGGAGGGGTGGAAGGGAGAGGATTTGGAGCTCAAAATTTAAAAAGAAAAGAATGCCAAAAATAAATCATAAATTGAAATGATTTTTAAAATGAAAAATAAAATTCCTTGGCTGCAGAAAGAAAGAAAGAAAGAAAGAAGGAAGGAAGGAAGGAAGGAAGGAAGGAAGGAAGGAAGGAAGGAAGGAAGGAAGGAAAAAGAAAGAAAGAGCTTGGCAGACACTACAAATCAGGCTTGATTTACTGTTGGATCACTTGTCTAGACTTAAGAAGGTGATGCAGAAAATGCCGGGCTTGAGTGTGCCAGTGAAATCGGGCTTAGATTCAGTGGTATCTTATCCTGACTTTCCCTGTGAGGGAAGGGCACAGAAGGGCAGTCCCATAGTTTCAGATTCCAAGGCATGAGTCAAACTGTGATTTTACAAAGGGAACCAATGGGGTAGGGTCAAGAAGAGATTTTATTGAGAGATTCCCCCAAGAATAAACAGCTGAGGGTCAAAGTAGGCCACAGGCTACATGTGTTGAAGTACTTTTATGAACTTAAAATGCTTTATAAATGTGACATTTTGTTGTGGTTTGAGTGATGCCTTCCTTAAACTGCCAGGAATTAGGGTTCTGGCTAGGAGTCAATGAGGTAATCAATTAATGATCCCGAGGAGGGCTGTTAGTTAGCTCAGTACAATACTGAAAATGGCCACCAGATGGTGCCCTGCTTGAGCTAGCAGCCGAATCCTTGGCAGTCAAGAAGCATTAAGAGCCTACTATGTGCCAGGCGTTGTGCATGGGTCTGAGTACGCTGACAGCAGCTTGAGGGTAGGCTGCTGTCATGCCACTGCTCCTAGAGGGTGCTGAGCTTGAAACTACCTAGACCAACTCTCCCAACTCACTCCCCCAGACACCCCTTCCTGGCTGGGTTCCAGTTGAACCTAGAGGATGAAATGATTATCAGTCCAGATCAGTGGTTCTCAACCTTCCTAATGCCACAACCGTTTAATACTTGTATGTGGGCGTATCTGCCTGGAGATGGATAGAGGAGCCGAGTCTCGGTTCCTAAGACCACTGGAAATATGTGTTTTCCGATGGTCTTGGGCAACCCCTGTGACCACTGTGAAAGGGTCATTTGACCCCCCCAGGGGTCGCGACCCACAGGTTGAGAACCACTGGTCCAGATATTCCCCTGGGAGCCCCATGCCATAGGATAAGTCCTTGGCTCTTCAGGTCCCTCGAATCCATGCTGTACCTAGGATGGAGGGCAAAAAGTGGATGAATGAATCCAGGACAAAGGCATGTCTGTCTCCTGGCCCCTTTCCAGATCTCCAGGGCATGTGGAGAGATCCTGACCCTCCTACCTACAGCTCACAGAAAGCAGCAGGTAGGAGGGATGGGGATCCCCACATCATCACATTACTCACAGCTTCAGGCCTTCTAGAAATGGGCCTTGGTCATCCCCCAGCTCTTGTCAGTGTGGAGGCCAAGTCTGAACGAAAAGGGCTGAGGGAAAGATGGCAGTAGGCCAAAAAGGGACTACTGTGTAAGTCACACGGGAGCACTTTGGACAGCTTCCATGTGCCAGGCCTGGAGTCAGGAAAGACCAGAGTTTCAATCCAGCCTCAGACACTTTCTAGTTGGGTGACTGTGAGCAAGTCATTTCACCAGTCTGCCTCAGTTTCCCCAGCTATAAAATGGGTATCATAACAGCCCCTCCCTCACAGGGTTGTTGGGAGGATCCAATGAGATCATGTTTGTAAGGCCCTTAGCACAGGGTAAGGTACTTAACAAATCTCTGTTGCCTTTCCCCTACCTAGTGAGTTTGTCCCAAACCTGAGGCAAATTGGTCTCACAGCCCCACATCAGCAGGCTTGAGCCCCTAGCCAAGTGGAGCACCCCAGGGCTTGGCCCTGCCTGATGTCCTGGTGTGGGGCAGCCACAGTGATCGCTGACCAGTCGCCACACCACATGCCCACCCCCCAGACCCAGTCCTTCACTCGCACCTGGTCCAGACACACACATACTTACAAAGGAACACTTGGCCTCTCCCCTCCCCCACAGAGACTAACTCACTCCCCCCCCCCAGACACATACACTGAAACAGGATCCAGACACACACATGTGAGTGAGCATACAAACACACGCGCTTTTCTACTGGGCTTTTGCTACAACCAAGTAGCAGGAGTGAGTGGCCAGACAAGTGTGAACCAGTGGAGGGGATAAGATGGACAGGAGAGGGGGATGGAGGGGCGGCTCCCAGAAGCAGGGGGCGGGGCCGACTGGGGGGGGGGGCCGGGCCGGAATCAAGGGGAGGGATCTATGGGGGACTCTGGAGTGAAGGGGAGGGGCCGATGGGGGCTCTGGAGTAAAGGGGAGGGGCCGATGGGGGAGGCTCTGGAGTGAAGGGGAGGGGCCGATGGGGGGAGGGGGCTCAGGAGGCAGGGGGAGGGGCCGATGGGGGAGGCTCGGGAGTCAAGGGGAGGGATCGATGGGGGGAGGGGGCTCCGGAGGCAGGGGAGGGGCCGATCGGTGGAGGCTGGGGAGGGAGGGGGCCGCATCCTCTGCGGACTGGGCTGCGAGGGAGCCGCTCGGGGTTCGGGGGAGTCCCGGGGCCCCTGCGCAGGCGTCCCCTCCCCCCGAAGAGCCCGCCTCCGCGGCCCTGCCCCTTACGGGGCCAGCCGCCGGCAGCTTCCTCCCCGGATACCGGGGAGGGGGCGCCGCCCCCCGGAGCCGCCGCGCCCGGATCTACGTCGCGCCCCGGCCCCCTCCCCCAGGCCCGGCCCCGCCATGCCCCGCTAGGAGGCTCCCCGCAGCCCCCGCCCCCCGTGCACTGGGGGTGCAGGTCGGCCCTAGCGGGCGGCGGGCGCGGGGGACGCTGGGGTCCGGGAGCCGGGATCGGCAGGAGGAGGAGGAAGAGGAGGAAAAGGAGGAGGAGGAAGGACAGCAGGCTCGGCCGCGTAGGCGGCGGGATGCAGGGCAGTGGCGGAGCCGCCCCCCCAGGGAGCCCGGGGCCCCCGCGGCCCCCACGGCCCGGCCGCTTCTCCTGCCACATCGAGGGAGCACAGCCCAGGCCTGGTGAGTGAGCCGGGCATAGGAGGGCACAAGGGGGCCGGACTGCCCGGTGGGAGCCCCGGAGGGGCAGCCCAGCAGGTGGCCAGAGAGGCGAGAAGGGGAGGGGGAGGAGGGGGGGGGTGCAGATGGCCGGGGACGGACAGGTGGGCAAGCGGACCCTTGCTGCCTTCTGCCTCTCCGTCCCTTGTTCCTCTTCTTCTGTCTCCTTCTCTCTGTCTCTCCCTCCATCTCTCCCCCTCTCCTCTCGGTCTCTCCCTCCATTTCTGTCTCCTGTCCTCTCCCCCTCCCCCATGTTCCTCCTGGACACTTTGAGCTGGAGAGGCCCTTGGAGACAGTTCCTTCATTTTGCCATGCGAGGATTCCTGTTCACAAAGGGCTTGGTCCCTAGCAGTCATTACAATTGGGATCCTCTGGTCACTATGGGCAAAGAAAACTTTCAGGACCCATGTGTACCCAGGCCTAGGGAGCCAGAGCAGGGGGACACCCAGATCCTGGCTTCACTCTTCTTGAAGAGAAGCTGGAGACTTGAGTGGACCCCAAGCTCAGTGAGAGCCACTCATTTGGAGCTACCCTGACACAGGTCCAGCAACAGGGAGGGACTCGGGCACAGCTGGGGGCCCCCCACTGAAGGGCTGGGCAGGACATGCTCTGTGCCCTTGGAGAAGGGGCACTTAAGAGCCTTGTCCTATTGCTTGGTGCCAGCACAGAGAAGGGGGGAACTGACAAAAGTCTTCCTAATGATGAGAATTGTGGCAGTGAGCCTGGAGTGAGCAGCTGCCATGCGCCAGACCCTGTGCTACAGGCCCACTGGACCCCACGGCCAAGGCCAGAATTCCTCCTACCAAGTGAAGAGGTCCTCAGGGCTCAGGAGGTGGCAGACACCTGGTCCACAGAGGGCTTTGAGCACAGCCCATTTGGCTGCTTATCTGTAGCACCAGAGACCCTGTGATCCTGTGGGCCCTTGGTGCAGTACATTGCATCAAAACCTGGCCTCTCCCTGTACCTGCACCTAAACCCTGACCCAGCTTCCCCATCTTGTCCAGTGGACTGAAAACTGAGTAGTGAGAGCTCTTTCCTATCACACATAGCCTGGCCCTGACCAGAGCCCTAGACCTGGCGAGAGAGCTCGCAAGAGGGCCTTTCCTTGAGGTAGTCTCAAAGGATGAGTGGAATCTGACGGAGCAGGGGCATAGAGCCAGTCTGGAGCAGAGAGGCATGCCAAGCAAGCTAAGCCTGGCCAAGGGAGGTGAGGGTGGAAGGTCTGGCCTAGATCCTGGGGGGGTGGGGGCGGGGGGACTCCTGCTGCTGCTCCACAGTCTGGTCACTAGCATGAAGCTGGAGCATGGAGCAGGGGGGAGGGGCGAAGGGGGCTGGGCCACTATGGGAAGAGCTTGGGATGGGGAATCCAGAGATCCCAGCTCAGCCACATAGGCCCCTGCATCCACCCTCCAGGTTCTTCATCTGTGCACTGGAGGCTGACACTCAGGAGACCTCTGACGTTCTAACCTGATGGTTCTCATCCCAGCTTCTCTGGGCCACTTTCTCACTATAAAATGATAGTCTGTAAAGGTCTTTTCCCAATCTGACTTCCTCAGTTTCAGAGAGTTACTCTACCTTATTCTGACTTTTGGCTGAGATGCCCTCCCGCCACCATTCCTTAGAAAGAGTCCTCCTTCTCCTTAGGGGGGAGGAAGGGAGAGATACCTGTATTTAAATACCTCACCCCCCAAGGATGAAACTCTTTCTGTTGGCAGCCCACATGAGTGGAAAAGGCCAATCAAGGAAGATCCTCAGGGTGCTCTGGATTGGGGAATGGGGGAGATGGTTAGACATCCGGGGTGTGGGCTGTGATTAGCCAGTTCAAGGGCCCCAGGGCCTAGGCCTGGTGGGGAAAAGCCTCAATGGCCAATGTGAGGCCCAGATTTGGATTAGGGATAGCTGACTTTGGGTGACTTGAAGAGCGGAGATAGATGGGGAGCTAGGAGGGCCCTCAGAGGCCACTGAGCCTGCCTCTCTCCTTTGTAGAGGTGGGGAAAGAGACTGAGGCACACAGATGAAGTGACTGGCCCAAAGACAGGTGCTCATGGCAAAATAGTCTCTCCTGTAGAAGAATGCCTCTTCCAGATTTGCAAAGTGCCCTCCTCCCAGGAGCCCTAGGAAGTTCAGCTGTGTACATTGGTTTTTCCCCATTTTACAGAGGGGGAGACTGAGGCTCAGATCAGTGAGTGTGGCCAGGACAGGAGAACAAAGACCTGGGTATAAGACTCCCAGGCCCGAGGGAGGCCAGCAGCTGTCACTGAAGGAGCTTCCCCAGATATGGCTCCAGTCCCAGAGCAAGGCTGCTGCCTCCTTGTGAAGCCTGTGTCTGGAGGAAAAGGAGGCTTGGTAGGGGAAAGCCATCCTCCCACCTATGGGAGTCAGGAGATCCAATATGCTGTGCCACTTTGGGGAAGCCCCTTCCCCTCCGTGGGCCTCAGTCACCCCATCTGTCAGCTATGGGAATAAGACTAGCTGCCTGGTGGGGCCAGGACAGACAGTATGAGTCAGGACTAAGAAGGTGGTTATTGAAAGAGATGAGGGGCGAGAGAGTGTTGGGCTGGAAAAGTGGGAAAGTGACCAAGAAGAGACCCAGGACATCCTTAATGGCCCCCTTAGCATTCTCAGGAGAAAATTAAGGCTGAGCCAAGACCACAAAGTGACCCTCAGGCAGTCCTGGGACTAAACTAGACTCAGGCTCCTTGAGTGCCCTGCCCCCAGGTCTACACTGGCTACGGTCTCCATCTTGGGGGAGATGGCTGGGGTGAGCAAGACCGGCCCAGCCCCCAGGAACGGCCACTGCGCAAGGGCTTCAGGGGAACACAGTGACCAGTTTGGAGGGACACC
Source organism: Pseudochirops cupreus (assembly GCA_028627135.1). NCBI lineage: Eukaryota > Metazoa > Chordata > Mammalia > Diprotodontia > Pseudocheiridae > Pseudochirops > Pseudochirops cupreus. The sequence continues at coordinate 62,040,336 of CM053582.1, read as the reverse complement.
CAGTGGTCAGTGTGAGCATTGCCACCTCCAAAGGCAGATCGGGGCCCTGCTTTGTTGATTTCTAGACTTTAGAAAGTGATGAGAAGATAGCGATGCTGCTGATGACAAAGCACCAACTGCCAGCCCTGGCCAGTTTGTTAATTGTCCTCAGTGCACTCCGTGAGCCCCAAAGACCCTGGCCTGGCTGCTTGGAACAACGACCCTGGTCAAGTCCCTTTCTGTCTCTGAACCTCGGTTTCCATGTCCGTAAAATGAGAGGCTTGTCCTAGATATGCTGGGGTTCCATTCACTTCAAACATTTCTTACGTGCCTTCTGTGCACTGGGAAGGAGGGGGAGGGGGAAGAGACTGGGAGGAGAGTCACTGGCTCCCAGAGGCTTTGAAGAGGTGCCAGGTGATGAGGACATTGGGGGTGGGAGGTGGGGGTTGGAGAACAGCCTGGCAAAGGCCAGGAGGCAGGAGATGGAGTGTCAGGTTCAAGCAATGGTGAATGAGCCAGTTTGGCTGGAAAAGGCTGGAAAGGGGGCCAGACTGTGCTGGGCCAAGCAGGGAAGGGCTGGATTAGATTCGGGAGGCCCTGAAGGGTCATCCAATTGGAGGGGCGCCAGGAGTCAGAGTCTGGCCTTGGGGTCCCCGTGCTTGGTGGCAGTGGCTCATGGGAGTGGGGCCATGGCAGGAAGGAGCTCGAATTTCCAGTCGGAGTCAAGGGAGCTGACGGCTGGGTGGAGAAGGGTCAGATGCCAGAGGCCATCCAAGCTGGGCGGGAGAGGAAATGAACGTGCCTGGTGCTGAAGGGCCCAGTCTTCTGCCTGAGTGCTCGGGTCTGCAAAATGCCCTTTCCTCCATATCTGGAAAGTGAATCAGACTCTCAAATTTCCCTCTTGGGTGCCCAGTCTCTGTCTGGGCCTGGGACTCCAATTACAGAAAGTGGGTGTGCAGGCCCAGTCTCTCTCGTGGAACATCAGAGGAGAGGAGAGAGCAGGGAGGGGGAAGGCCTACTGCCAAACCTGGCTTAGGCTCCTCTCAGAGTCTCCAGGAAAAGGGACCCTGTACCTTTAAGTTGCTACGGTCTGAGTCACTATCCCCACTTTCCCTAATGCTTTAGACAGATGTAGAGCTGGAGCTGGCCAGATGTTTGGTGGGGCTGAGGGGCCCTGGCTGGGGGAAGGAAACACCTGTCACTTGGGACCAGGGTGAAGCACTCTCCCCTTAGCGGTGGCAGGCTTACTGTCTTCCTGGGGACCTAGAACCTAAGAGCATTCCCACAGGGCACTGGCTCCTTGGGGCTAAGGCAGAACCTCACTTGATAGAATCTCTTCTGAATGCCAGGGGAGAGGGGGCCCTCCATAGAAAGATGTGTGCACATTTAGGGGAGCTGCAACTTTGGTTTCCTGCTTATTACATGGGCCTGGAGACCCTCACTGTCCTGCCCTGGCTAGATCGGGGCTTGCAGAAGAGCTTGGAGCAAGTGCTTCTGGGGAACAGGCCCCATTCTAAGTCAGCATTTGTGGGGGCAGAGAAGGAAGGAATACAAAGCAGAAGTCAAGACTGGAAGCCCCCATTCGAATGGAGAACGGAGGCCACCTGGGCCAGTGTGAGGGACATCAGAGATCTAGGAAGGGTCAGGCTGGCTCAGGCCCCAGTGGACTGGACCTTCTGAGGCTGAGGAGGCCACTTGGTGTTGAGAAGCCTCAAAAGTCAGCGGCACCTGGGCTGCCAGGCCTCACTCCTCAGCTTCATAGCTGGTATGGGCTGGGGCAAAAATTCAGCCTCCCAGCTTGAGGCCTGGAAGGATATGTAAAGACCAACCCCTTCATCAGACAGGTGAGGAAACTGAGGCTCAGCTGAACTCTGACCAAGATTTTGAGCTGGAAGGACCCTTCCAGGTCCAAGCCCCTGTTCAAGAATCCAGCCAGGGATGGTCATAGAGGGGGGCACTTTCTCCTTTCTCAGCCTCATTACCCAAGCATTCCTTAGGTACTAGCTCAGGCGACTTCCTCAGGTCTGGGCTGGGGATAGGGGTTACTGCTACCAGAACCTTCCTCCTCTGGTGACAAGCCCCTCCTCCCCAGCCCTCCCAGCTCCTGCCTGGCTCTAGCCACAGTGCCTGCCAGAGAGTGAGCCCTGGATAAATGCTGTGCCTTCTGTCCATCTGTCTGTCTCTTCTCTTTGCTCCCTTCCCCCTTCCCTCCACTCCCTTCCTCCCACACTCCTTCTCCCTCTCTCCCCCCCTCCCTCTATCTCTTCTCTCTGCTCCCTCCGCCCTCCACTACTTTCCTCCCACACTCCTTGTCCCTCTCTTCCCCCTCCCTCTGTCTCTTCTCTGTTCCCTCCCCTCCCTCTTGAAGTTGACATGGGATCCCCAGAGTGCTACTTCCAGCTCATGTGCTTCTCCATCTTGGCTGAATTCAGGAGACATTAGGTATGAACTCTGTTGCTGGCCTTGAGGGCAGCCTCTTCCCTGCCCCAGCAGCCAAGCGCTCCATGGTGGTGCCCATCAGGACAGCCTCGGCCATGGCACTTTTTTGTTGTCTGGGGCAGTGGGTGCTTCATGAGTGCTCCCCCCTCCCTCTCTTGCTAGGCTTTGCCTTGGTTCCTGGTCTCTGGATCTGTCTCTCTTCAGCCTGACATGGCTGCCCCCCCACCCCGTGTCCTCCCAGTCCTCAGTCCTGTTTCCTTCCCTGTGTTCCTGCGTGCATTTGGGAGCAGGGGACTTTTTTGTTTTATGGCAGGTTATTTGGTGGTTACTCATTTTCTGGTGTTCCTGCATGTTTCCTGGATGCGTGTGGCCATGTGCACGCTCAGTGGCTATGCCAGGGCCCTCTATGACTTGGGGTGAGAGGGTGTGTGTAATGAGAACCCCCCTCCATACCCAGGGTCAGTCCCTGAAGCAGGCCTTGGGGGTCAGGCCCTGTCGCCTACCCAGTAGCCAAACCCCCTCCAGGGGAGATGAGAGGATTGGGTCCTGGCTGGCTCCTCTGCCCTGGGAGCTGCTCCCTTCACCCAGCCCACGCAGCTGGACAGTGGTCAGAGGTAGTGTTGGTACTCAGGTCCTTTGACTTCCCTCAAACCCCCCTTGCCCTGTGTGACAGATGAAAAGATGGCCATCGGACCCTGCCCCTTCCCTACCCTCACAGGTCCCGAGGAAGTGGGAGAGACAAGTCTGCTTAGGGGTGCCCAGAGTTTCTGGGGAAAGGGGCCTGCTCAGACCAGGCTAGAGCCTTCCTTGCCTCTCCAGGGCACTGGGAGCAGTACTGATGGAGTACAGGAAGGGGGCAGGGAGTGAGCAAGCCTCCTGTGTACTGGGCATGGCGTCAAGGGTTGTACAAATGTCGTCTCATTTGATCTCTGCAACAACCCAGTGACTTAGGTGCTAGTAGAGAAGGAAACTAAGGCAGACAGGGATGAAGCAACTTGATGGATTTGAACTGAGGTGAACCAGCCCTATTGCTGTGGCATCTCCCAGCTGCCCTCTCATCCCATGTGACCCTGGGCAAGTCAATGCACTCTCTTGGCCTCAGGCACCTCTTGGACCTGGTGGTTATGAGGCTGGCAGTGGATCTTACCAGTGTTCCCATTTCCATCAGAATAGAGCAGCTGGAGGGGGTGCTGCCACCACGGTGCTTAATACACGGCCAGCACTTGATGGCAGCCTCCTTCCAAAGAGGGGAAACCTGGCCAAGATCACACAGGGAGGGAGTAAGCAAGTGAGGCTTGACACTCCAAAGGTGGCACTTCCCAGCAGCCTCAGCTTTCTGAAAGCCAGGTTATTTTGTTCTGCAGTCATACCAACTGCTAGGGGCAGAGCACGGCATGGGGGGCAGCCCAAGAGGAAGCCACACACACACAGACACACGCACAAACACACAAAGCACATGTAGGTACATGCACACACATGCATACATACAGACACACGTGTACACACAGGACACACACAGATACACAGATACACATGTACACAGATATGTACACACAGACAGCACACACCACACACGTGTGCACACAGACACACATGTACATGTGCACATGCACATATACACACACACACAGAGTCCCTGGCTAACCTTCTAAGGATATAAAAAGGATATGGTGATCAAACCAAAGGTGGGGAGAGGGCCAGGTAGGACATAGGTGCAAAAAAAACTAAATTGGAACTTGACTGAGTGAGCTTGGACAAGTCCCTTCCCCTCTGGGGGCCTCTTGAAGCTCACACACTCCACATGGGCCTAACTCACAGGACCAAAGGCTCTTCTGCTAAAACATCTGCTTTCTGGAGTCCTGGCCTGGCTAGCTCTCCCACCATAAGCAAGTGAGGGCCCTGACAGCTTCTGGGCTAGGGCTCATCCCTCCTGCTCAGGAACTTGCTGTGGCTCCCTAGTGCCTGAAGCGAAGAGGCCTGTAGCCTTCTCTGCTGTCTTTGTCTCACAGCTTGCCATGTCATCCCTTGGGTCATCCCCAGTCCTGGCCCTCTTCCCCCGACCCCTCTTCTCTGTCTCCCCAGAATGAATCATCCTTCTGGATTCCAGGCAGACCCCATCTTGCCCCACTCACCTAGGCCCTCTGGATGGGGACTGGGGATGTCCACCTCTGTGACTGGATTGTCTGCTGCCCCTTAGCAAGGCTGTGGATAGAGTGGAGGAGAGGCCTTTCCCTAGGATGGCTGCCCTTAGAGGCCAGTGAGGTCAGATTTGGCTGATAGGGAAGGCAGTGGGAAAGGCAGGTTGGCCACGTTCCTGGGAGGGTCTTGTTGGTCTGAGTCTGCTGGTGAACACACTGAGCCTGTAGCCTGGCCTGACCTCCATGGTGCCTTCCCCACATTTGGCTTGCTTTCAGGGCTGCTTCCAGGGCCTCGGTTATTTGTCAAGAGTCTCTCCTTGGAACCCAACCCCCAGGGAAGCCCGGGTGAGACTCCCAGTCTCAAATCCTCACCCTCCAAGAGGCCTCCAGGGCCCAAGCCTCAGGGTGAGTGTGTGCTTGGGAGGTGGGATTGGGAGGAAAGAGGAGTGAGGGGGAATGGGGAGGGCCTCCCAAAGGAGAGGGCCTGCCAAGTGCCTGGGGGGGGTTACCCCCTCCAATTTGTCTTTCAGTGCCCCCCAAGCCAACCCACCTCCTGGGTCCCCGGCTGACCCCCCTGCTGGAACCTATTCCCCCGGCACCCTCCCGCCCACTTCCTGCAGACCCCAGGCTGACCAGGGCCTCCCAGCCTCGGTCTGAGGCAGCTGGCGGAGCCTCTGCTGTGTCCTCCCTGATCGAGAGGTTTGAGAGGTGAGTGGAGAGTAGGACCAGAGAGGGGCTGCCCTATGGGAGTAGGGGAAACAGGGAGGTGAGAGTGGTGGGAGTTAGGGGTGATGAGAAAGGAGCTGTTGGAAGGCTGTGGTCTCAGGGCAAGCTTTTGGAGGAGTAGAAACAAGAGAGCTTTTACTTGGCTTGTTCGCTATGCCCTTTCTCTGGCACATGTCTCCCCCTCTAGAGAGCCTGCCACCCTAGTGCCCTCAGAGCTGACGACAGGGTCAGACTCCAGGGAGGGCTCCCCGTGCCTCCTGTCTGCTCCGGGGGAGAAGGTGCCCAACCGAGACAGTGGCATCGGCAGCATCAGCTCACCCTCCACCAATGAGGAGATCTGCTTGGCCAACTCGGGCAATAGTGGTAATAGTGGCACTGGCAGCAGCACCGAGGCCACCCCAGGACCCCCCAGTGGCCTGCTCCCTCTTGCTCCTCTGCAGCCTCCACAAAGCCCCATGGAGGCAGATAGTGACCTGGATGAGGAAGAAGAGGAAGATGATGAAGAGGAGGGGAGAGAGGGGCTGCCCAGGCCCAGAATGGAGAGACAGGACTGTTCAGAGGTAGGTCCCTAGGAGGTAGCCAGAGCTAGTGGGTGAGGAAGCCATGGGAAAACTCAAAGAAAGACAACATGGCCAGTTCCCCAGAGGCGTGGGGCTTGGCCCCGAGGGGTGGTGAGGTTACCACGCACAGGTCACCTCAATGCTCCCACTGTATCATCTCCACAGCTAACAGTTCAGCAGAAAGTGTTTCATATTGCCAATGAACTCCTGCAGACTGAAAAAGCTTATGTATCCCGGCTGCACCTCCTGGACCAGGTAGCACCCCTCCTCCATCCTCTGCTCCTGGGGCCACATAGCAGAGGAAGATCCTTAGGGGCACCTTCAAACCTCAATCCCATAAAACAACCAACCCAAGGGAGATGGGCCTAACTACCCCTTCATTCTAACCCTGACCCTTCCAACTTAAGCTAGACCCCTGAGGGCAAACCTCAAACCCCAAGCTCTTCTGGCCTCTAAATAAGACCCCTAAAATCCCTCCATCCCCCAAGCTCCAGAGCCCTGGTTATGAGCCCATTTAACCTGTACCTGACTCTCCTCAACTTCTAATGCCACCATAACCTCTCTGACTGAGCCATCAGACCCCAGAAGGCCCACCCACCCCCACCTTGGGCACATCTGCCTCTCTACCCTGATAGGTGTTCTGTGCCCGGCTTTTGGAGGAGGCCCGGACCCGAAGCTCCTTCCCAGCTGATGTGGTGCATGGCATCTTCTCCAACATCTGCTCCATCTACTGTTTCCACCAGCAGTTTCTGCTGCCAGAGCTTGAGAAGCGGATGGAAGAGTGGTGAGGAGCCCTCAGAGAAGTTGCTCCTGTTCTGCAAAGCACTACATTTTCAGGCAGATAACCTGGGTTTGAATGTTGGTGGCCAGGCCCCTTCCCTCTCTGACTTTCTGTTTCCTCCTTTGTCAGATGACCTCAAAGGTGCCTTCCAGTTCTGCCCTTCTCAGATCCCAAGTCACTCCCTTGGCCTCTGTTTCCTCCTGTATTCGGGTGGGTGGGCCACTCACTGAGGCAGGCCAGTTGCTGATTAGGGGTCAGGCTAGTCCTTGAAAGCGGGGGAAAAGTGGCATCCCTGTCCTTCTTCTTTCCTCCTACCCCCACAAAGGGATCGGTACCCTCGAATTGGGGACATCCTGCAGAAGCTGGCACCATTCCTGAAGATGTACGGTGAATACGTCAAAAACTTTGACAGGGCCGTGGAGCTAGTGAACACGTGGACAGAACGCTCAGCCCCTTTCAAGGTTATCATCCACGAGGTGCAGGTGAGCCCCCGAGCTTCTCAGCCCAGAACTCCCATGTACCATGGGGCCTACCTGACCCCCTACCCTGACCCCTTTTCCCCAGAAAGAGGAGGCCTGTGGGAACCTAACCCTGCAGCACCACATGCTGGAGCCCGTGCAGCGCATTCCTCGGTACGAGCTGCTACTGAAAGACTATCTACTCAAACTTCCTCATGGCTCCCCAGACAGCAAGGATGCAGAGAGTGAGTCTCTTGACCTGGGTGGGGCATGAAGTGCATTTTTTCTCCACAGTGGTACCTGAATAGCTACATGGATGATTAGCTGCATGGATTTTTGGGAGGATGGATGGGTGGGTGGGTGGGTGGAGGGAGGGATGGGTGGGTAGAGGGAGGGAGGGATGGGTGGGTAGAGGGAGGGAGGGATGGGTGGGTAGGTGGGTGGGTGGGTGGGTGGAGGGAGGGATGGATGGATGGATGGGTGGAGGGAGGGATGGATGGATGGATGGGTGGAGGGATGGGTAGATGAATGGATGGATGGGTGGATGGATGGAGGGAGGGAGGGATGGGGGGTTGGATGCATGGATGGAAGAGATTCAAGGCTTAGTTGGTACTCTAACCTTCTTGGTGAAAACTTCCCTGCCCCAGAGTGGCTTGTTCCAATCTGAAGCCCTTGTTTTCTGTCTCCCAGAATCACTGGAGTTGATTGCTACTGCAGCTGAGCATTCCAATGCTGCCATACGCAAGATGGTGAGGCTCTGTGGGGCCCCCAGCCTATCCTGGAATGGGTGTGGGGAGATATTCGGGGAGAGGCCTCACACTGTCTGTCCTATCTTGGCTCCTACTACTCCCCAGGAGAGAATGCACAAACTCCTGAAGGTCTATGAGTTGCTTGGAGGGGAGGAGGATATTGTCAGTCCTGCGAATGAGCTCATCAAGGAGGGTCACATTCTCAAGCTGTCTGCCAAGAATGGGACCACTCAGGATCGGTACCTCATCCTGGTAAGGGCCCAGTATGGGGACGGGCACGGAGGATGATCACCTCCTTCCTTCTCTTCTTCCTCCACTCACTTCCTCTCTTTGCCTCCCAGTTCAACGACCGCTTACTGTACTGTGTCCCCAAGCTCCGACTCTTGGGACAGAAATTCAGTGTGCGTGCCTGCATAGATGTGGATGGCCTTGAGGTGGGTCCCAGTAGGAAATTACCCAAGTCACCAGGGGTACTTGGCTTGGGGAGAAAAGGCTGCACGAATGGATGGACAGAGGGATGCTTACTGGAGTTGGGGGAGAGCTGTAATGACACTTTCCATCTCTTTCACCAGCTGAAGGAAAGCTCTAACCTGAACCTGCCCCGAACCTTCCTGGTGTCTGGGAAGCAACGTTCTCTGGAGCTGCAGGCCAGGTACATGCTGACCGTGAGATGGGAAACTCCATGGTAGCCTTTCTTGGCTCCTGATAGGACAATGGGCTCCCAGCCAGCCATTGTCCATGGAGTAAATGATTCAGTTCCTCAAATGTTTGTGAAGCTGGAGGTGAAGGAAAGCTATGACAGGTCCCACTGAGCTCTTGGAGAAGTTGGATCTGCCAGAGCCGGGCATGGGCTAGGCACACAGAGGCCATGAGGCCTAATGGCAAGAGAGGTGACCTTGGATGGTAACATCTCCCTGTGTTGTGGCTTTTTCTCATTTGGCAAAGGGGCAGAAGATTGTTCCTAGCTGTTATTGCAAATTAGCTTTTCCACTGTCTGGTTTTTTTTCAGGACTGAGGAGGAGAAGAAGGACTGGATCCAGGTAATGACTTCCCTGGGTAGCTCTGGCTCCTGGCAGCCGGGGCGAAGCTTGACCAGCCCTTGTCAGCATGATGAACGGGAGAGATCAGAGACGAAAGGGGCCGGTGGGGGGGAGGGGAGGGGAGAGAGGGAGGCCACAAGAAGCTGTCAGTCATGAGACCTTGGCACCCACTTGCCCCCAACTGGACCCTCTCTCTTCATCCAACTTCTCGAGCTTTGTTGGGGTCTTTTCTTAATTTTTGTCCTTTCCTCCCTCTACAACTTTCCTTTGTCACAAAGAACAAGAGTTAAGCCAAACCAATGGACACCATATACAGCACTAAGCCCCCTCAACTTCTCTAATAAAAGGAGCACTTGCCCCATCATTCTAGAAAGGGGAAAACTAAAGGCTAGAAGGATAGATCCCCAGGGTACCACAATGGGTCAGTGACAGGACTGAGGCTGACCATGACTCTCCTAGCTTACAACCCAGGGTCCTTTTTGCTGCCCTGAAGACTCTCCCTTACCAGAAATCCAGACTATGATCCCCTATGTGACCACAGGCAAAACTCTTCAGCCTTGCGAGAGGGAGGGAGAGGGGGGGGGGGGCGTGCGAGAGTGTATGTGTGTGAAGGTGGGGGTAGGGAGCAGGAGCAACCTCTCAATGGGCCCCAAATTCTTACAAGGAAGAATTCTCCTTCCACATCCATGTGGTCAGAGCCCTTTCTGGGAGATGAGGATCTCACCTCTGACCTCTTATCTCTGAGTTCAAATCCTCCTTGTTAGGCCATCCATGCTACCCTCATGAAACATGAGCGCACACTGGAGACCTTCCGACTGTTTAACTCAGCCCACCGAGAGGAGGAGGAGCTGACCCCTAGCTCACCGGTAATGGGTGGGGGAGGAGCGGGGCTTGCTGCCTGCCATTCCCTTTCTCACAGTGGAGGAAATCTTAGGCAGCAAGTTGACCAAGGCCACCCAGTGAGGTCTCATTGGGGGAGTAGGCTACAGTGACACCTGGGGAAGACTGAAGGTGATAGCAGGTCATGTTTGGGATCAGTTTAGCAGGAATCAAGTGTTTGAAGAAGGAGCCTAGGAAATGTAGGCTGGAATCAGACTATGGAGAGCCTCAAATACCAGGCTCAGAACTTGTACTTCTGTTTGATCGGAAGCAGGGGGAGACGTAGGAAGAGACTAGAACAGGGCAGGGGAGGGCCACAACCTCGGGAGTGGAGAGCCTCACTGGGAGCTTGGGTTTTCACCAGAATGTGGACCTTGGGAAGCGTGCCCCAACACCCATCCGAGAGAAGGAGGTGACAATGTGTATGTGCTGCCAAGAGCCCTTCAATCCCATAACCAAACGGAGGCACCATTGTAAAGCCTGTGGCCATGTGAGTATGGGCCAGGCCCAACACATCATTGGTGGACATGGCTCTGGAGATCCAACCTGGGGGCAGGGAGCGGGTGGAGTCCCTCTCACCCTCTTGGCTTGGCCTCTTCTCCCTCTTCAGTTTCTTGTTTCTCTCTTCTCACATTTACTTTTTTCTTCTTCCTCTCCTTTCTTGGCCTAGCCTCCCCTCCCCTCTCCTTTCCTTTCCTGGGCTGTCCTTTTTCCCAATGTTGGCTTCCCCTCAGTAGGCTAGGTGTCCTGACCACTGGTCTTTCCTGGCCTGGCTCCCAGGTTGTGTGCGGCAAGTGCTCCGAGTTCCGGGCCCGACTGGTTTATGACAACAACCGCTCTAATCGAGTGTGCCTAGACTGCTACACAGCCTTGCGGGGGGCCCAGGGACCCAGCCCAAGCCAAGGACATAACACGCCCCAACGGAGACGCTCCATCCTAGAGGTGAGTCTTTAGTTCTCAGCCCTGGGGGGAGTCAGCTCGGCCATTCCTTCAGGCTCTGACCCTAACCCTGGCTTCCTTCCTGGCCCAGAAACAGGCATCAGTGGCTGCCGAGAACAGCCTTGTTTGCAGCTTCATGCACTACATGGAGAAAGGTGCCAAGGGCTGGCACAAGGCCTGGTTTGTGGTCCCTGAGAGTGAACCCCTTGTCCTCTACATTTATGGAGCCCCTCAGGTGAGAGGGTCTTGCTACAACTGCTACTTATTGCTCATCTTCCCCCTACCCTGGTCCAGTGGCCATCTTTCCTTTTCATCTGGAGTCTTGGCTTCGCTCCTCCTTCAGGATCAAAGCCCTTCTCTCCCTGGGCTGCCTTAACTCCTCTCTCCTGGACTCAGGGGAAAGTCTTCCTCCTTTGTCGACATTCTCCTTTCTAATCCTTTCTCCCCTCCCCCCCATCTTCATACCTCTTGGCCTCATTGCTCCTCTTTTCCCTCTGGTCTCTTTTCTTCCCCTCTTCCTCATTTTTCTTCTCTTCTCAGACCTAGGAGACAGGAGGTGGAAGCACACAGGGATACAGACCAAATTAGTCCAGGAATGCTTCCCAAGGAGAGTTGTATAAGTAGAGGGCCAAAAAACAGGGGATTATTGGGGCCAGATTGGAAGAATGGACCTTGAATGCCAGGCACTCAACTGACTCCTACAAAATCTTGGAGTATAGTGAGGGAGAGGGGCCTGGATAGGAGAGCTCCTCTGAGGTCACATTCATCCGTCTGATTTGTCTTGCTCAGGACGTGAAGGCCCAGCGCAGCCTACCCCTTATTGGCTTTGAGGTGGGGGCCCCAGAGGCCAATGAGCACAAGGAGAGGCGGCATGTCTTCAAAATCACCCAGAGTCACCTGGCCTGGTACTTTAGCCCAGAGACCGAGGCGCTTCAGAGGCGATGGATGGATGTGTTGGCCCGAGCTGGACGGGGGGATGAACTCCAGGCAGGCCCCTCCAGCCTCGAGTCCAGAGAGGAGGATGGAGATGGAGCTGCTGCTGCAGCCTCAGCAATAGCAGCAGGCTCAGGCCCAGAGCTGGAAGGCCCTCCTTCCATGGCCAAGCAGGGACCCCAGGGCTGAGCACCAGCCCTTGGCAAGCTGCTTGCTTCTTCTTACTTGAACTCCAGATCATGGGCACTTTTGATCCTGTCATGGGGTTTGCTTTTCAACATTTTAGCCAAATGTGAGGGTTTTGTTTTTGTAATTTCCAACCTCATGTTTGTTTTTCACTTGGGACAGGGAAGTTTATAAAGAAAAAAAGCCCTGCCTTCCTCATCTCCTACCTACATAAGTAAAAGGCCTCAACTGTGCTGACTTCGGGCAGGTCGAACAACCCATGGGACCATTTCACCATTTGTCAAATGGGCAAGTTGGCCAACTCTCCAAGGTCCCCTCCAACTCAGACCTGTGGTGCTAAGTCCCTGCTTTCTTTACAATGGCTGATTTTCAGCATGGTCTCCAGCTTCTAACCCTTATGATCCTCTCTCTCTGGACCTCAATTTTGCCATCTATAAAATAGGTGCTAGAGAGAACTAAATGGCTTCTGGAGTCCTTAAAAAAGGCCATTTCTTGAGTTCAACCTGGGTCATCTCCCCTTCCCCCCACCCCATTTACTGTGACCTGGAACATCTCCCCTCCTATTTCTGAACTTGTTTCTCGTACACAAGGCTTTGGTACAGATGATTTCTAAGGGTTTGTCTTGCACCAAGTCTCTGATCTGAATTCCTTCATCTGTAAAATGATGGGGTTGGCTGGACCAGATGGTCTCTCAAGTCCCTTCTGTCTTGGTTTAATTTTCATCTCCAAAAAAATGAAGTGGGAGGGAGCCCAGACTTGGCCACCGCCTCCCTCTCCTCGAATACAGCTGGGACTGGAAGGCCTTTTAGCATCTCCTCTCCCCCAAAAGTGGCAGGACCACTACACCAGATAACAGCAGGGCTTTGGGGGACTAGGAAAAGGAGATATGGTTTCATGTTTTGTTTTAATGGAAAAAATACAGTTTTGGTTGCAGTTCCAAGGAAACGTGGTTACTGTGTGTTACTCTAAGTGAGGCCAATAGTCTAGTAATCCAGAGCAGAGTTGGAGCCTTTAGAGGAAAGGCAGATGGAGAGGTAAGCAATGGGTGTGGAAGTTACCAAGCTGTGAGGGGGGGGGGCGGGGGCCGAGGAGTTCCTAGAAATTGGAATCACTCTCCAAGAGAATGCGCTATTGCCTGAAGATGTTAGGAGTTGCTCCTTCTCCTCGAGGGCTTCCAAAACTGGAAGACCAGTTTTCAAACAAGCACAAAGCATTTTTTAGGCACCAGCTGTCTGCTAAGTGCTGGGGATACAAATTAAAACCTCTTGCAACTTGCCTCCAACTGGGGTCATTTCAATCCCACAAGCATTGATTAGTGACTTGTGAGACAGAAGGACTAGAGGTCCTGCCCACAACCTTCATACGTGCTTTATTACTGAAAACACAGACTGTCCACCTGAAGAAGGGGAACCCCATTACCTGGTGAAGTCTACCAGGCAGCTTTGAGGGGCCAGATTGAGAGGCTAATGTGAAGAAGGGAGAACACTCCAAGTATGGGGGAAGAAGGTGGGAAGGGCTGGCAGGTCCCTCAGCCTGGAAAGGCAGGTGAAAGCAATACCATGGAGGTGTTTACATACTGGGCTGAGCACTTTGGAATTTAACCTAGAAGGGAGAGGGAGTCACAGAACGTTTTTGAGTATGGTTGTGACATAGCCAAGTCTGTCCTCGGGAAGATGACTTTGGTAACCGTGTGGAGGATGGAGCGGACAAAGAAGAAACAAGTTTCCAGGTGACTTTAGTTGAGGTGAGAGCTGATTAGGGAAGGGAAGGGAAGGAGATTAGGCTGCAGGCCATGTGAGTGAAAGGTGGGTGAGCAGGTGTTGCACTAGTCCTGGTTGTTAGCAAGTGAAGGTCCTGGGGGACCCTCGGGGTGAACAAAGGTTGGGAACACTCGCCAAACTTCATCTCTTCATATTCTCATTCCCCTCCCCCAGCTCCCATCAATTCTGGGAAGCCACTATTGTCTCCATTTTGCAGATAAGGAAATGAAGGCCCAAAGAGGTCAGGTAACTCTCCAAGATCACTGGGCGCTGGTAGGTGGCGAAGCTCTCAGGTAGAGACTCCGCCCGCACTGGGGCCCCTCTGGGTGCTCTGGAGCAGGAGGCTCAGAAGATGCTCTTCCCTGAGAGATCCTGTACATACCCAGTACACAGCCAGAAGGCCCGGCCCAGGCCCCTGGGCAAGGGCTAGGCTCTCACTTCTTTTTCTTCAGGATGACAATCCAGCTGTCTTCAGCAGCTGCTTGCCCGATGGAGGCCAGGCGAGTGGCAGCTGATGGCCCATCCTGGGCACCACAGGGCAGGGCAGGGATTTCCCTGCTATCAGTCACCTGGAGAGAAACAAAGGAGAGAGACTCATGGCAGGAGCCAGCACTAGGCTGGTCATGTAACCAGGGACTACTCCCTTCTGGTGATTCACATGGGGAACAAATGACATTGCAAAGAGGAGAAAGCCTAGAACACAGAACTCCAGAGGTTTGGGGGCTACAAGTGCCCTGAGCATAGAAGGGGAGAAAAACAAATCTGGGCAAATAAGCCGCTTTCCATTTTTGGACCATGGCTTAAAAACAGGTTTGGTAGGTGGCAGGCTCCCAACCAGGCTGCTCTAAATAGCCTGGGCTGGAGTACTACAAATTAAATTGTAAAACAACTTTAAACTGGAAAAGGGAACAAAACCCCTGCCCACACAGCTCTAGAAGACAACTGGAGGAAGGACAGCAGTAGAAAGCCATGTATTCACATACGATAAAACCCACAGAAGGAACCATCAACAGGAGCCATGTCCCCAGTTCTCAAGAAAGAATGGCACAAAGCTGGGGTCATGAGCAAGAGAAGTAGGCTTAGGGGAGTCCTACCACAAGGAAACCAATCACTAAATGGAACTGGGGGAATGGAACCCTGGACTGCTATATCTAACATCCATCCCTCCATCCACGCAGCTAGTGAGGAGGGAAAGAAAAAAGAATGGGAGAGGCAGTAAGAGTGGGGGAGAGGCTCTGGAAAGGGCCAGGATAGCCAGGGGTGAGAAAAGTTCACTATTTAAGAAGACCTCAGGTTAAGAAACCCTGCAAGAAAACATATGGATGCAGAACACTAAAGCATTGTGGAAGCAGAAGGTGGCCTCCAAGGCCTGGCCCAGGGCAAGGCCTACCAGCAGCTAAATGTCTCCAGTTTGGGGACTTGTTTTGGTAATCACTTCCAAAGAGAGGAAATGATGAGGGAAACTACTATTAGGGATTAGCTTTTAACCCAAAGGATAAACTGGTTAGAGTAGAAATGATGGAAACCAAATGAGCCTTCCATCCATTCTTAGAGCTAGATGGGCAGTTGCATACACCTGACTAGGCACCTAACTTCCAGGAGAATTTCCCAGGGGAGATGATGTAAATTAAACTAAAGCTCTGGATATTTGCTTCTTAGAGATGGGACTGATGACCCAAAGAGAAACAGCTCTGATGAGGAAAACTCTCTAAAAAAACCCAGCAAATGACATAAAAGAGAGATGACAGCATCAAGGGCAAAAGCCCACCCAATACTGGGACTCCCCTCAAAAGTGCAGACTGAGCTGAACTTGGCAAGAGTTAGAGAAGGATGGGAGGGTGGGAGGGGGAATCTGGCAGAACCACAAGGAGACCACTAGAAGGCCCAGGTTTTGAAAGAGGCTAATAAACGGAGTCTGCAAACAAATCAATGAGTTTGAGCTGAATTCCTGGCAAAATCATAGAACTTCTTCAAAGGGTTAGTGGGGTTACTGAAAATCTAGAGGAGGAAGTGGTGATCAGAAAGGGTCAAGTTACAGAAGTGGAGACTCAACTCTTCCACAAAGATCTAGAAAATGCACCCAACTGAATCCAGACTGGGCAAACCAAGAAAAAAATCAAATCACAGCAAGTCTTTTTTCCAATCCAGATCAGCCTATGGAGACAGAAATGTTTACAGATATTGAGAGCCTGGAATAACACAATGCTCAATATCTCAAAAAAGCAGTAACAGGAACTTAGAGTACACAAAAGTCAGTGCAGGCTTTCTTCCAGATGTCTGCTGAGGCCAGGCTTAACATAAAGAACAGGTCATGACTAGCTACCCTCACTGCTTTTCTGCTAGTGTTAGTAAACTGGGAGATCATGGGAATCCTACAGATTGAATTTTCTGAGATTTTCTGAAAGCATCCTCAAAGAAGAGATGGAGAAATACTTGCTGGATGATGGGACAGCTAGGTGAATTTAGAAGTGGTTCAACAAATGGATTCAAAGAGCAATCATCAATATCCCATTAATAAGCAGGGAATGTGGCAGACAGAGCTTTGGGCAAGGGTCAGGAAGGGCAGAGTTCATATGCCACCTCAGACCCTCACCACCTCTGTGAGTAACCCTGGGCAAGTCACAACCTCTCAGCCTCAGTTTGCTTACATGTAAAAAACTGGCATAGTTATAGCACCCACCTTACTGTTTGGTTGTGAGGTAACATCCACAAAGTGCTTTACATACCTTAAACCATTATATAAATGCCTGGTATTGGTAGTTCTAGTTAACCAGTGGGAGGAGATTCTTAAGAACATCTGAGAATTTGCCCTTGCCCTGGTGTTGGCTTAATGTTTCTCCACAATCTGTCTACATCAGAGGCGTCCAGCTCACTCAGAACCAGATTCAAATGTAAGCGAGGAAACGTTTAACAAGTAAAAAAAAATACAATGTCATGCAATTGTGTTAATTTGTAGTTTTCTAAATTTGTGGCAGGGATCCATTGACCTTGACACCACTGGTCTAGGAGCTAGAAGCATCCTTAGAAATTATCTAGTCTAAGCCCTTATTTTACAGAAAAGAAAACTGAGCACCACAGAATGTACACTTCTCAAAACTTCCAATGACCAATTTGGGAGTGAATCAGGATCAAAATGATCTGGGTCCAAGTCAGGAAGAAAGGTTATTCATTTTAGAATCAGGTTGAGGCCAGGTCTCCTCCTGCTTCCAGCCTAGCCAGTCACCTCCTCACCTCCATTTCCTCAGCTCCTCCATCTATTTCTTCCTCCTGGTCTGAGTCGTCATCTTTCTGGCTGACTGTCCGGACCTCCACAGCTTTCACCTCTATCTGCTTCTGGCCCATCTGAGTGATGAAGTCTCTCAGCAAGGGTTCCTCACCACTCTGGCAGTATCTGAACATTGTCTGGAGCTGCTGGCTTACCTAGCAGAACCCCCCCCCCAACACAGGTATACTTTTGAGTCCTCACGTATGGTTACGGGCCAGGGGAGAGATGAAAGGAGGAAGAGAGGACACTTTTGACTTGACAAGGATGCTGCCCAACAGGACAACTGGCTCCAAGTTCTGTTACTTCCCAATGTGAGTCAGGGCCAAAGGGAGATGCTGGAAGGGCTGCTCTGGGTTTGAGGGCAGAGAGACCTCAAAGGTTGACTTGGGAGAATTTCACTTGGGAAGCTCAGACGGGAAACACGAGGAGCCCCTGGAAGCGTTGCAGCAGAAGGGGACGAGGGTCTAGGGCCTCGGGAATGGGGACTCGGGCCACGAGGGGCTGACCTGGGCCAGGCTTCCGTCTTCCACCAGGGTATCGAATTCGCTGCTCATGACGGCAGCCAGGAAGTCCTCGACTTCATCCTGCTGCAGATCGGCTGGGGGGGAAGGGCTCCGATCAGGGCCCGGCGAGGCGCTCGGGGAGCCCCCCACCCCCGGTGCTTCACTCACCGTTCTGAACGAAGTAGTCCCGGACCGCCCCTCCGAGCCACACGGCCTTCTCGCGGCTGTGGGCGCCCCCGAAGCTGTTCTCCACGGCGATCTGGGAGAAGACACACTGCGCGTGCCTGGGGGGAAGGAGGCTCCCCGCTCCCCTCCCTCCCCCCCCGCCTCCGGGCCCCGCTCGCTCCCTCCCGCCTCCCGCCTCCTGCTTCGGAGTCGCCCTAACCTGAAGTGCCGGCCATGCCTCCAGCACCGCCCGAACACCGGCGGCAAAGAAGGCCCACGCCTTCTCCGCAGAGGACGCCATTGTCTACCAGTGACGCCACCAGGCCCGAGAGATGGTCCCCTGCAGAGCGCGCACGCGCAGGGCCGGTCGCCGGAGGGTAGCCAATCCCTGCCCAGCCTCGGCCCCTGACGTGGTCTCCTTCCCCCCCCCCCGCCCGCCCCGAGCGCCTGCGCGCGCATGCGGGATGGGTCATTCGCCACTGTTTCTCTCAGGACAGAGAACAGCTCTTCCCCCACCCCGCCGCCGCCAGTCCGAAGAGATCGTCCAATCCCGGCCCGGCCCCGCCCCTCCGCCTGCGCGCGTGCCAGATGGGTCTTTCCAATGCAGTTTCACTCCGAGATTGTGATCGGTGCGGAGCCCAGCCGTGCCGCCTATAATAGATGGCTCTGTGTTATCTCTAATTGACTTCTTATCTGGCTTCCAGACTCATCATTCCATCCAAACTGCCCTCTCCAGAGTTACCAGGGATCTCTCAGTTGCCAAGTCCTATGGCCTTTTCTCAGCAGCCTTGGCCGCTGCTGTTGGGCACTCTCCCTAGGTTTTGGGGACACCTCTCTGTCCCGATGCTCCTCCTCCCTCTCTGACCGCCCCTTCTCTGGCTCCTCCTCCAGATTGTACCCTCTAACCGTGTGGGTCCCCAGGCTCCGTCCTGGCTCCCCTCCTCCCTCCCTGACCGCCCCTTCTCTCGCTCCTTCAGAGCTCTCCCTCTAACCCTAGGGGTCCCTGGGCTCCGTCCTGGACTCTTTGCTCTTCCCCCCGCCCCCATCGTACCCCACACGGGACCTCCTCGGCTCCCCTGGATTGAATGCCCGTCTCTCTCTATGCTGAGGATTCTCCAACCTCCCTTCCCTGCTCCAGCCTCTCCGTGGAAACTCTCGTCTCCATCCGCCTCTCGAATATCTCAAACCGGGAGTCCAGTAGGCATCTTGAATACATGCAAAATGGAACTCATGCTCTTTCCCCTAAGCTGCCCATCCCACCTTCCTTATTACTGCGAGGGCATCACCATCCCCTCAATCTTCTAGGCTGACAACCCAGGTCTCAACCTGAACTCTATTCTGCCTCATCCCCATATCCAAGATGTTGCCAAGGTCTGTCAATTTGACCTTTGCTGTATCTCTGCCATATGCCCCCTTCTTCTCGCTGACCCTGCCCCCACCTGGTCTTGTTCCCCATCACCTCACACCTGGACTATTGTCATAGCTGATGGAGAGTCTGTCTGCTTCAGATCTCTCCCCACTGCAGTACATCTGCTATTCAGCTGTTAAAGTGATCTTCCTCAAGTGCAGGTCCCCCCTCCCCACACAATAAACTCCAGTGGATCCCTAGTGCCTCTGGAACGAAATACACAATGCTCTATTTGGTCTTCCAGCCTTCCCTTAGTCTTCTTACATTCACTTTCTTCCATCCAGAGACATTGGCCTCCTGGCTGTTTCTGGAAGTAGACCCTCCATCTTTCGGCTCTGGACATTGTCTCCAGCTGTCCCATGCCTGGAATGCTCTCTCTCCTCATCTCCAGCCACTCTCTTCCCTGGTTCCCTTGAAGTCCCAGCTAAGTCTCATTTTCTTTTTTTTTTATTTTTTTGCTTTTTGGAGGGCAATTGGGGTTAAAGTGACTTGCCCAAAGTCACATGGCTAGTAAGTGTTAAGTGTCTGAGGCTGGATTTGAACTCGGGTCCTCCTGCCTCCAGGGCTGGTGCTCTATTCACTGCGCCACCTAGTCGACCCTAAGTCACATTTTCTTAAGGAAGCCTATCCCAGCCCCTTCAGGTTCCAGGGTCTTCTCTCTCTTCATTATCTTCTACTTATCCTCTAGCTTCTTTCTGAATATTTGTTTGCCTGTTGTCTCCCCTGTTAGACTGGGAGCTCCTTGACAGTAGAGGCCAGGTTATGCCT
The DNA here is from genome assembly GCA_028627135.1 of Pseudochirops cupreus. Taxonomy (NCBI): domain Eukaryota; kingdom Metazoa; phylum Chordata; class Mammalia; order Diprotodontia; family Pseudocheiridae; genus Pseudochirops; species Pseudochirops cupreus. The sequence continues at coordinate 62,020,660 of CM053582.1, read as the reverse complement.
CTTTTGGTGTCCTCAGTGCCTGGCACACAGTAGGTGCTTCAGAAATATTCACTGACCAATTGAGACTGATTTTGTCTCTGGCCTCCCTCCCCACCCAAGTCTGTTTCTGACTATCTCTTTCTGTCCCTGACTGGGTCTTGGTGTTTGTCCCTTTCCATCATTCCCTCAAGCTGTATTTCTGTCTGTTCCTTTAAACTAGGGCAGGTTCTAGCCCCCCAGTAATTGTCTGCTGGCCTATCTCACTGATGGCAGACGCCCCCAGTAAAAAGTATTGAACAGAGCCCAGAAGGTCAACCTGCCCACTGCGCCTTCTACACAATTTAGAGTCTAGATGACTCAGGGGAATCCAAAGAGCTAACTCAGCCATCTAGGCCAAGAACAAGAGTCTGGCACCTTCACCCTTTGTTTTGCCATGAGGCCCGGCCCCCACGAGCTGATGGTGAAGCCATCTTAAGAATTTTGAGAGTGCCCCCTCGGATACCTGCACCCATACGGAATGGAGTCTGTGGCCTGGCCAGGTCTAAGGGCTCCCTGGGAGTTGTTTTGTCTTACGCCTCACAGCGAGCTGACCAGGCCTCCCCCATCTCAATCCCCAAGCTCAGGAGGGGATTCAAATGGGCAGGAGAACTTGCTGGGTTCCTCTATTTATTGGGCCTGAAAGGCTCTCCTTTGTATAGTCTGGTAGGCCAGCCCTATCTGGGAATTTATTTATGAGTTTCCTTTCTCTTGCTATCACAGTCCATATCTTTGTCTCCATCTGGGATCTGCTTGTGTTTCTCTGGGTCTCTGCCCTATCTATGTGTATCCTAAACTGTCCCTCCTTCCCTCTGTTCCCCTCAGTGTACCTTGATGTCCATCTCTTTCTCTGCCCCGATCTGCTTTCCTTCTCTCTGACCTTCCTTCTCTTTTTCCTCCCCCTCCCCCTTGTCTTTTCTCCCCCCAACCCCATCTCTGTTCTATGTTTGTGTGTGTCTCTGTGTTCCTGTAGGTGGGTATGGGTCTCTCTCTCTCTCTCTCTCCATTAAATGTCATTCAATCAACATTTCTCCCACCACCCCCCCCCATGCTATATATAAGGAGAAGGGAATGGCCGAAGTGTTTCGGTAGTGCCTACTATGTGTGAGGCAATGCTAAGTGCTTGGTACAGATAAGACCTCCTTTGACAGAAAGGCATCGAGGTCATAGAAACACATCCATCCAAGGCCCCCAGGCACCATTGGCGTTGCCCCTCTCTGAGCTTGTTTGTTCTTTGGAAGCCGTCCCCTCTGACTTTCTGCAATCCTAAGCAGTTTCCCCTGCAAAACCAGGGGGGGCAGACTAGGGGACTGAGGTCACTTTCAGCTCTGGAACTTCCCCACTCTTTATTTTACTCTGGGAGGTGGACCTAGGCTACTCTCTACCCATCTGGGACCTCGGTTTTGCTTCTTTCTGTCAAATGAAGGGTCAATTGCATGATCTTCTGGATTCCTTCTAGCTTGAAAGGCTGGTGAATTTGCTTTGTTCCAGGAAAGGTCCATCTGCTGGAGTGTCACAGGGTCAGATCTCAGGGCAATGACTTTAGCTGCAGCTTGGAGGATGGACCGGAGGCACAGAGGCCAGTGAAGTGAAGGATGGAGAGAACTAGGGTGGTGGGAACTGTGTAAGTAGAGAGAAAGGGTTGGATGGGGTGAAATGTCAAGAGGTGGCAAATGATTGAATACGTGGGCTGAAGTAGAGCAAGGAGTCAGGGATGATAAATGCCCAGGTTCTGAACTCAGAGGACTAGAAGAAGGTGCCTTCCACAGACACTGGGAAGTTGGGGAGAGAAAAGGGTTTCTGAGGAAAGACCAGATCAGTTTTAGACATGTTAAATTAGAGATGTCTCTGGGACATCCATTCTGAAATGTCCAATAGGCAATTGGTGATGTGGGATCACATGAAGGAAGATGATTGCCAGCAGTAGATGTTTAGAAATGGAAGTGCTATTAAATTACCCTACTCTCCTAGACCCGAGAAGCTCTGGAAAAAGTGTAAGCCTCCCACGATTGCCTAAGGATCTTCTCTTGGAATGGGTGGTCAGAGTTGTAGAGAAAGGAGCCCACAGGGATCTGGCCCAACCCCCTCATGGAAGAATGGGAAGGGGGGTAGGTAACACTGCCCTGACACAAAGCCTTACATAGAGCAGGGAGTCGATGTTTCCTTCATGATATTTAATAGAGCAAGGGACAGAAAAAGGGAATGACAGAACCCAAGAGGGATTTTGTGGGGGCTCATCCCAGGGCTTGTATTTTCTCTTTGTGTCCGTGTTCATTCAATGGAAATTCTAGCTGACTCATTGTAGAATACCTCCCTACGTCTCCAAAGGCATTTTCTGGGACAGCATTTCAGATCCTGTCTCTCCCTACCCCTGCAAATGGCAGATTGGACTACAGAATGTGGAGGGGTCCCTCTGCAGACAGGCCTGATGGATGTGCCTTCAAGCTGGGGGACTCCTTGCATAGAGGCAGCACATTCTGCTCAGGGACACTGGACTCTAGTTAGGGACTCAGGTTGGGGAGGAGTGGGCACCAATCACCAGTCATGGCCATGTTTGTTTGGATGAACAGGGATCTAGGTTCAGGAGGGCCAAAAAAAACTGGGGCCCAGAAAACTGCCGATCTAAAATCACACTTTGGTGAGGACTGGAGCTAGGATTTGAATCTATATGGGAAAAATGCTTATACTCCTCCTATACTCCTAGCACCACCCACACCACCACTACCATCAGCAGCAGCGTCCTTGTCCTTAGTATTGTCAGAACTGAAGCGGGAAATGGAGAGTATTACTGCCATTTGTCAGGGAACTAGCTAACTGAAGCCGGGCAAGAGGAACTGACTTGCTCCTAGTCTTGTTGCTAGTTAAGAG
>CM053582.1:62003467-62017677 GCA_028627135.1 Pseudochirops cupreus | reverse complement strand
GTGAGCCACTCACGTACAGCCCTGAAGATAAGGAGACATCTCGCGTGATCATGCCTTCTTCATTGAGACATGCGTGGGCCTCTACCCCATCCCCAGGCTGTCGTGGTCCACCCCCAGCGGCTGATGACGTCAAACACCCTTACACTTCTCCCACAGCATGATGCTACTACTTTAAAGAAATACCTGGGGTGGAGTAAAAGCAGGAACTATTTTGAACTTGTGCTCCAACCACCTCCAATACCTGTAAAAATGACTAAAATTTTAGAGCTGCAGAACGTATAAGATGACAGAATGAAACAAGTCTCCCACTGAAGGCAGCCTGGCAGGCTGACAGGAAGGGCTTATGGCACTGGGCTGGGAGCACAACGCAGTCCCACATGGACCATACTGGCCCACACCTGTGGCACAGACTTCAGGGGACTGAATCACTGGCAGTTGTGGTGGTTTCCAGACTTCTCAACTCATAAACACCAAAGAGAAAGTAAAAGGTCAGTGAGGAAACTCTGTTGATCCTGGGTGAGAGAAGAGCATGGTTTGGCCCCCTGCCCCCAGGATGGTGGGGGTAGTGGTAGCTGCAGCTGCTGCAGCTGAGGCTGCCTCCCTAGCTCCAGGCCCACAGATGGTGGGGGGGGGGGGCACGAAGTAAATGTCTAGAGGGTAATTGCAGTAATCTCTCTGCTGGCACTGAGGAAGGATTCTCTTGCTTTGCCCTGCTTGGATCTGGGTTGAAGTCTTGGGTGAGGGGTGCTGGTGTGGCAGAGCTTGTTGAGGCTGTGGAGAGGCAGTCCTCCTCACAATTCTGAGGAGGTGCCTAGAAGAAGCTCTAACAACAGCTGGGCAAAACCCTAGAAATTTGAGACATAGCACTCTCCATTCTGGAAGCAGAGTTCTACCATGGCAAAGAGCTCAAAAGTCAAATATTTGGCTGGCAAGATGAACAAACAGAGGAAGTACAATTAGACTATAGAATCCTTTTTTTGGTGACAAAGACAATCAAAACATAGAACCAGAAGAAGACAACAAAGTCAAAACTCCTGATTCAAAAGCCTCCAAGAAAAATATGAACTGGTTGCAGGCCATAGAGGAGCTCAAGAAGGATTCTGAAAATCAAGTAAGAGAAGTAGAGGAAAATTTGGTAAGAGAAATGAGAATGATGCAAGAAAATCATGAAAAGTGAGTCAACAGCCTGCTAAAGGAGAACCAAAGAAATACTGAAGAAAATAACACCTTAAAAAATAGTCTAACTCAAATGGCAAAAGAAATCCAAAAAGCCAATGAGAAGAAAACCTTAAAAAGCAAAATTAGCCAGATGGAAAAGGAATTTCAAAAGCTCACTGAAGAGAATAATTCCTTCAGAATTAGATTGGAGCAAATGGAAGCATATGACTTTATGAGAAATAAAGATAGTATAAAACAGATATGAACAAATGAAAAAAGAGAAGGCAATGTGAAATATCTCATTAGGAAAACCACTGACCTGGAAAATAGATCCAGGAAAGATAATTTAAAAGTTATTGGTCTACCTGAAAGCCATAATGAAAAAAAAAGAACCATGGAGGAGTTTCCTTTATCCTTCAAGAAATTATCAAGGAAATCTGCCCTTATATTCTAGAACCAGAGGGCAAAACAGAAATGGAAAGAATTCACCAATTGCCTCTTGAAAAAGATCCCAAGGAGCATCTAGGTGGTGCAGGGAATAGAGCACCAGCCCTGGAGTCAGGAGGACCTGAGTTAAAATCTGGCTTCAGACATTTAACACTTACTAGCTGTATGACTTTAGGCAAGTCACTCAACCCCAATTGCCCTGCCTTCCCCCATCCAAAAAAGGCAAAAAAAAAAAATATCCCAAAAAGAAAACTCTTAGGAATATCACAGCCAAATTCCAGAGTTCCCAGGTCAAGGAGAAAATATTACAAGCAGTTAGGAAGAAACAATTTGAGTATTGTGGAAACACAATCAGGACAACACAAGATCTAGCAGTTTCTACAGTAAAGGATCAAAGGGTTTGGAACATGATATTCTGGAGCTCAAAGGAGCTAGGATTAAAACCAAGAATCACCTACCTAGCAAAACTGAGTATAATGCTTCAGGGGAAAATATAGACATTCAATGAAATAAAGAACTTTCAAGCATTCTTGATGAAAAGACCAGAGCTGAACAGAAAATTTGATTTTCAAATACAAGAAGCAAGAGAAGTATGAAAAGGTAAACAGGAAAGAGAAATCACAAGGGGCTTATTAAAGTTAAACTGTTTACATTCCTACATGGAAAGACAATATTTGTAACTCATGAGACTTTTCTCAGTATTAGGATAGTTGAAGGGAATATATATGTATATATGTATAGGTGGGCATATGTGTATACGTATATATATGTGTGTGTGTGTATATATATATGTGTATATGTATACATAGACAGAGGGCACAGGATGAGTTGAATATAAAGGGCTTCTATCTAAAAAATAAATAGGTGAGAGAGGAATATATTGGGAGAAGGAGAAAGGGAGAGATAGAATAGGATAAATTATCTCACATAAAAGAGGCAAGAGAAAACTATTGTACAATGGAGGGGAAGAGCAGAAAGGTGAAAGGGAATGGGTCAACCTTACTGGCTTAAGGAGGGAAGAACATACACATTCAATTGGGTATCTTACCCTACAGGAAAGTAGGGGGGAAGGGGATAATGGGGGATAATAGAAGGGAGGGCAGATTGGGGGAAGGGGTAGTCAGAAGCAAACACTTTTGAAATGGGACAGGGTCAAAGGAGAAAACAATAAATGTGGGGCAGGATAGGATGGAGGGAAATACAGTTAGTCTTTCACAACATGACTACTATGGAAATGTTTTACATAACTACACATGTACAACCTATATTGAATTGCTTGTCTTCCCAGTGGGGGTGGATTAGGAGGGAAGAAGCAAGAGAATCTGGAACTCAAAGTTTTAAAAACGAATGTTAAAAAATTGTTTTTACATGCAACCAGGAAATAAGATATACAGGCAATGGGGTATAGAAATCCATCATGCCCTACAAGAAATGAAGAGGGTTATGGGAGAGGATATGAGAGAGAGCAGATTGGGGGAAGGGGTAATCAGTATGCTTGCCATCTTGGGGTAGGGGGGTAAGGGAGAGATGGGGAGAAAATTTGGAACTCAAAATCTTGTGGAAATGCATGTTGAAAACTAAAAATAAATAAATAAATTATGAAAAACCAAAACAAACAAAAAAAGAAATAGCTGGTACCTGTCCCAGGGGGAATGTAGTCTAGTAGGAAAGAAAAGCCAGCATTCAATTGGCTGACCAATTCAATTAGCCAGAGGCCAAAAAAATATTAGTAACCCTAAGGATTCTAATGGGGGGGGGGGTGACTTGTGATTTCCTATATGGAGATCCCAATGAGGACACTCCCTTCACCTGCTTATGATTTTAAGGTGCTTGTGGAGGGACTCTGAGTGGGTTAAGTGACTTACCCAAAATGTGCCCAGATGCTGGATTTCAGTGCAGGTCTTTCTGGTTCCCAGGTCAGTTTCCTAGCCACTACTTAGACCACACAGACCTCTTAATAATCCCAAGATGTTTCAGACAAGGACTGAAATAACCTGGTACATACGTAGTAGGTGCTTAATAGCCTTGAAATGTAGGTCCTAGGATTTTGGACCAATGCTCAAGTCTGAACCATGGTTCCAGTCAGAGCCATGTGAATTCAGAAACGCTGTACCAGCACACAGTTTGGCCAGGACCCAAGATGTGGCACAGGTCTGGGAGGGAGCAGTCAGGTCCTGGAGGTGTTCTATGGAAAGTATCTGAACCACACGCAACTACAGGCAGCCAGGCAGAGAGCCACAGAAAAGTCAGGTTCACGACTTCGGCCTGGTAGGGTTGGGAATGCCAAGCAGGAACAAAGGTTCCCCTTGGTCCTATGGTCAGTAGGGAGCCATGGGGTGTTCCTGAGTTGGGTGATGATGGTTGACTTGTGGGAAGTGACTTTAATTAAGAGGAGGGATATTATGGGGCTCCAGTTTCTCGGGAAGGCAAATTTGCCTGGAGGAGGTGAAGCTAGCTGCGAGGAGAGGCCAAGCGGCGCCTTGAAATAAATGAGGGAGCTGCCAAAAGGCTGCGCCCCGGGGGGGGGGGGAAGCTCCCCGGTTGCCTTGGTAACAGGGGCAGGCCCAGGCGCCACGAAGGGAAGGCCTTTCTTTGCTTTCTTCCCCTAATTCCCCCCCACAATCGCCCATTGTTCTGGCAGGCTGCTGGCGTCAGCGGCGCCTCCCGAGTTCTGAGCCGTCTCACTCCAATCAGGTGAAAGGAACTGGACACCGGGGCGGCGCTGGCGGGGGACCACACCACTAGCACTCGGTGGCGGCGGCGGCAGAGGCGGCGGCGGCGGAGGAGGCGGTGCCTTCACGTCACTGGCCGGCGCAGCGGAAGCGGCCGGAGGCCGCACGCGCCCAGCACGTGCCAGGGTGGAACGCCCCGCCCCGCCCCAGGCGTGGTCTAGGCAACTTCGAAGGCCGCGTGGCCCCGCCCCTTTTCTATCGTCCCGCCTCCTCCCCCCGCCAGTCCCTCTCCGGATTCGCTGTAAGCTGCCAGGCGCGCGCGGGTGCGCGCGCACACCCCAGGGTCTCGGGCCGGCCACGCGACGACTTCGATGTCCTCGAGCCAAGGCGTACCGTAGGTAGGGTGGGCTTGTGTCCCCAGGGAGGCTGGCTGGTGCAGGAGAGAAGAGGAGGAAGGGGAAGGGGAGAGGAGGGGAAAGAGGTGGAGGAGGGATGGAGGGAGAAGTGGAAGGGGGAAAGGAGAGATGGATGGGGAGAGGAGGGATGGAGGGGAATGGTAGAGGAGGGGAAAGAGGTAGAGGAGGGATGAAGGGAGGAGAGGAGGGAAGGGAATGGGAAGGGGAGAGGATGGAGAGAGGGGAAAGCGGAGTGTGGAGGCAAAAAAAAGTGCAGAGGAAAAGAAGGGAGAAGGACGAGATGGAGGGGGAGAAAGGACAACTCGAATAGATCATGGACGGGGGAGAAAGGGGGAAGCAAGGAAAGGATAGAGGGAGAAGAGGGGGCGGGGTGCGGGGAGATCCGCTGAGACTCCTACGGCTCCCGCCCGGCTCCTTCTGGGGGATGTGTTTCCCAGAAATGCGTCCGAGCCCGCCAGGGGGCAGCGTGTCAGTCCCTCCTTAACGCGCACCTGGGACAGCGGAGGGGAAGGGGGAGAAACGTGGGGGAGGGGGGAAACCGTGCGTGCGGGTCCAAAGCTGCAGCCGAGGGGAGGGGGGGGGGAAATGGGCGCGAGCGGGTGCGCGTGCGCGTCGAACGCCTAGCTTTTGTGGCGTCGGCGGTCTTTCCCTGGAGTCGACGCGCGCGCGCGCCTGATGGGCAGCGGCTCGAACCCCCCAGACCTCGCCGACGGGGTCGGTCCTGGCGCTTGAGCGCCCTGGGTCTCCCCGGCGGGCGCTCGTCGGCTCGGTGCGTCTCCCTCCCCCCCTTCTCCCCCCTCCTCCCCCCTCCTCTATTCCTCTTTCCTTGGGCGCAGGCGCGAAGCGACCGGTGGACGGGCGGGGGCGCAGGCGCACCGAGCGACGGAGGGGCGGAGCCCTCGCTCGCCCCTCCCTCCCGGCTCCCAGCCACCGCCACCACCGCCACCGCCACCATCACCACCCCCACCCCCACCCCACCCCCCGCAGGCGGCCGAGCTCCGGCCTCGCGGCCTCCCCCTGGTGGCCGGCCGTTGGGCCGCGGCGCGCGCAGCCGGCGAGGGAGCGAGCGGCCGGGCGGGTGGGAGGCCGGTGCCCGGAGAGCGGACGAGCGGGGGCGGGCGATCCCCGCGGCGAGGCCCTGCCGGTGCGAACCTCCTCCCTCTTCCCCCGCCGCCGGGGCCGCCTTCGACGCCCCCAGCCGGGGCCGGGACCTGGGCCGAGCCGAGGGCGTCTTGGAGGAGGAGGAGGCGGAGGGGGGGGGCGGAGGGAGGGGGGCCCAGGCCGCGTCCCCCGCCCCCCCACCCCACCCCGAGGCTGCAGGTAAGGGACCGCGCGGCGGGGGGCCCCCATTCCCCCATCGTCTCATCCCCCCATCATCTCATCCCCTCACCCTCCGAGCTGGCTGTGGATGGGGGGGCCCGGGAAGAAAGCGGGACCAGAGCCTTCGGGCGGGAGGAGGATGCTGGGGGGGGGGGCAGCCCACCCCGGAACCTGGGGATCCCCTGGCACGTGGCCCGAGCGAGCGGGAAGGGGGGGGACAAAGCGCTAGGCCGGCGGGGAGTGGGCACCGGCGCGCGGGGGGGGGTCCTTTGTGTCTGGGCTGATCACTCACCTCCGGCTCCCTCCTCTCCCCTTCCCCACCCTCTCCATCTTCCTCCCCTCCCCCTCCTCTTCCCTGCTAAAATTAGCTGCTTTTCGGGCTGCCCCGTATACATCGGGCTGTTTGGCTGATCTTCCCGCCCTAGGCATCTGAGGTCTTGTTTGGTGGTCTTGGTTTGTGGCCCTTTCCTTGGCCCCCTCCTTTCCCCCTGCAGTCTTTCTCTTCTTCAGACCCCACTGGGTCTGTCCTACTCGGGATTCTCTCTTCTAGGGTACACAGGTTGGATTGGGGGCCACCTGAATGCTAGAAAGATCTCCTTGGATTTGGAATTTTCGATTGCTTAGCTACTGCCAGAGATGGGAAGTGCGAAATATGGGAGAGCTATTGGTCAACCCTCTGCTGATCCTGGCTCTGCTCACTTTACTGAGCTGAACTCACCTAACAGGGCAGTCCCAGAAGAAAGCCTGAACTCTCCAAACTCAACAAAAGCACAGATTTGGAGAGTCTGGAGGGAGGGATTTCAGCAAACACCGGGCCCTCCCTGCTGTGTCTGAAAGGCTGGGGAGGCCCAAGAGGCTCTGGGATTTTGTGTCCCTGAGTTGACTGGGCAGCTCTGCAGCGAGGGCAGGTTGACTTGCTGAAATATGCCAGAGGAGCTTGGCCTCCCCAGCTCATCTGTCTGGCCTGCAGGCTGGCGGGCTGTACTGCTTCTTACTACTCAGGCTTCCCCACGAGGAAGGACTTGCAAAGCCCTGTAGTGGGAACCTGGGAACTATTATTATTACTCGAGTGAATGTGTTGATAGACTTAGGCAAATATGACCTTCCTTCCATTTCCATAGCACACATTTTCCTAGTCTCTTAGCACCTGGGCAGAGGAATGGCTAACTCTGAAGATACTGGGGTGACCCAGCTCCACACCCTCAGTCAAGTGTCTGAGCTATATTCCCACAGACCACTCCCTCCAGTTTGCCCCAGAAACTGCTTCCAAACCTGTTGGTGTTGATGGTGATGGTGAAAAGGAGTTTCTGACTCTTTTCTGATCCCATTTGGGGTTTTCTCAGCAGAGACACTAGAGGGGTTTGCCATTTCCTTCTCCAGCTCATTTTGCACATGAGGAACTGAGGCAGACAGGGTTAAGGTACTTGCCCAGGGTCACGCAACTAGGAAGTGTCTGAGGTCAGATTCAAACTCAAGGAAAGGAGTGTTTCTGGCTTCAGGCCTGGCACTCCATCCACTGTATCACCCAGCTGCCTCTGAATCCTCAGAGGTCATACTCCAGCTGAAATTGATTACTCCCCAGTCCCCTGGCAAGAGTTCCACCATCCCAATATGCCTTTCTTCTTCTCCCAAAGTGGATGACTTTGTCCTTGACCTAACTTGTCACTCATTTAAAAAGTCACTGGTGCTGCAAAGCTCTCCCTGAGAGCCAAAAATAGCAGAAATAAAGACAGGCTGCATTGACTCATTCAACTCATGGGTTGGTGGTCATATAAGTTAATCAGAGGGTCATTTGAGGCTCCCATCAGCACCTGAGGGGAGCCTGAATTGGCCCTGGCGGAAAGTCAGGTGGAGCCTGAAGAGTGGCCCTTCCCCATCAGGGGCCCTTCAGGGATTGTTTAATGAATGGAGTCTGATGCTCCCTTGGATTGCTTTGGTGGCAAGTACATTATGGAACTTGAGCACTGCAAATGTGAGGGCAGAAAAAAATTAAACCTTCTGTGAAATGGGAAAGAAAAGGAAGAGTTCTCCTAACACCATGGCTGCTGTCAGCGCTTTCTTGGGAGCCTTGGAGGAAATGCCCAAGAAGCTTTCTTCCAGACTGGCCTTTTAGTCAAGGAGAGGGTGAGGAAAATGAATGCCAAGTCCTTTATCTGTTATCTTAGTCTGAATGCCAAGCCCACTCTGTTATCTGTCTGAAGTGGGGGGGGTGGGGGGAGGCCAGGCATGGCATGGAATGAAAAGTTCTCTTGGGATTTCCATAAGGTTAGGAGAAGCCCGATTTTTCTTTGGTTATCTGAGTAATCACACAGGTTGGAATCTTTGTTTGAAATTGGAAAGTATAGATTGTGTCTGTGACTATCTTATGGCTATTTCAGAAATGGATCTTGGCTCTAGCTCCCACAGCCCTGAACTGAGAGGGGCGTGGCTGCATATATGTGTGTGTGTGTGTGTGTGTGTGTGTGTGTGTAGGTGTTAGCCTCTGAGACTTGAGTTCAAGGCCTCAGCCAAATATTTGGGATGCCCCTTGCAATGCCTTGTGGCAAGCCTACCAGTGGCTTTGTGCCTTGTTGGCCATATGTGATTTCAACTTTGGCATAGTAGAAATTTCACTTCTGTTACTTGGAAGAAATTGTGATTTTGGGCAGACTTTTTATTGATGTGGGGAGCCCCTGTGACACTACTTAGTGATATGCCGTAAGTTCAAAGGAACCTGTAAGAAAAGATCTAGGCTGTTTGGCCTTTTTCTAGTGAAGGAAGTAGAAGCCTAGGTTAGATTGAGATTTGACTGATGCTCTCCAGGTTCATAAGGAGCAGAGAGCCAGCCAGGTCTTGAGCTTAGATCCTATAGATGTCTCAGCTGGCATTGGTTTCCCTGGGCCACATTGGCCCACATGGACCACATTGGCCCTCCTGGGCTTGGGGCTGTTTTATCTTATTTGGGGTCTTCTCAGGTTGTACTCTAAACAGGCCTCAGCAGTTCCCAGGCAGACTCCTCTGTGGCGCTAGATGCTAGCATGCCTTTCTTGCCCAAGGCCAGCCAGCAGGACCTCAGAAGTAGGGTCAGGGATACCCAGAAAAGAGCAGCTTGGTCAGCTCCCAAGTGCTTCTGAGCTTGATGGCAGATGAGGCACACGGCCCCTGCTCTTTGGTCCTTGCTCTGCATCCTCACCCAGCACTTTTTGTAAGTAGCATCAACATTTGCTCATCTCCCATGTCTGACCTCTTGGCATTTATTTTTCAGCAAATTAACTCCACAAATGTTTCTGGAGAATCTTCGATTTGGAAGGGGGTGTGTGTGGTGAACATGAGTGCATGGTGAGCGGGCACATGGTGAGTGTGCAGGTGTGGTGAGTGTGTGCATGTGGTGAGCATGCACTGCAATGAGTGTGCACGCATGGTGAGTGTGTCTGTATGCATGTGGTGAGCATGCACATGGTGAGTGTGCACATGCAGTGTGTGTGCATGTGGTCAGCATGTCTGTGCGTGTGGCAAGCATGCACATGCCGTGAGTATGCACGTGTGGTGAGCGTGCACATAGTGAGCATGCAGGTATGGTGAGTGTGCGCACGTGGCAAGCAGGCACATGGTGAGTGTGCAGGTGTGGTGAGTGTGTGCTTGTGGTGAGCATGTCTGTGTGCGTGTGGTGAGCATGCACTGCAATGAGTGTGCACGCATGGTGAGTGTGTCTGTATGCATGTGGTGAGCATGCACATGGTGAGTGTGCACGTGCAGTGTGTGTGCATGTGGTCAGCATGTCTGTGCGTGTGGCGAGCATGCACATGTGGTGAGCGTGCACATAGTGAGCATGCAGGTATGGTGAGTGTGCGCACGTGGCAAGCAGGCACATGGTGAGTGTGCAGGTGTGGTGAGTGTGTACATGTGGTGAGCATGTCTGTGTGCGTGTGTTCAGTGTGCATGTGCAGTGAGTGTGTGTGTGGTAAGCATGCACATGGTGAGCATGTCTGTATGTGTGTGGTGAGCATGTGTGTGTGGTGAGTGTGCACATGGTGAGTGTGCAGTGTGAGTGTGTGCACATGGTGGGTGTGTCTGCGTGTGGTGAGCATGCACATGCAGTGAGTGTGTGCACGTGGTGAGCGTGCACATGGTGAGCATGCAGGTGTGGTGAATATGTGCACATGGTGAGCATGTCTGTATGTGGTGAGCATGCATGTGCAGTGAGCATGTGTGTGTGGTGAGCGTGCACATGGTGAGCGTGCACACTTGGTGAGCATGTCTGTGTGCATGTGGTGAGCATGCACATGCAGTGAGTGCATGCATGGTGAGCGTGCACATGGTGAGTGTGCAGGTGTGGTGTGTGCATGTGGTGAGCATGTCTGTGTGTGTGGTGAGTGTGCACATGGTGAGCATGCAGCTGTGAGTGTGTGCACGTGGTGAGCGTGTCTGCATGTGGTGAGCATGCACATGAATGTGCACATGGTGAGCATGTAGGTGTGGTGAGTGTGTGCACATGATGAGCATGTCTGTGTGTGGTGAGCATGCATGTGTGGTGAGCATGCACGTGCAGTGAGCATATGTGTGGTGAGTGCACATGGTGAGCGTGCACACGTGAGCATGTCTGTGTGCATGTGGTGAGCATTCACATGCAGTGAGTGTGCACGTGTGGTGAGCGTGCACATGGTGAGTGTGCAGGTGTGGTGAGTGTGTGCGTGTGGTGAGCATGTCTGTGTGTGTGTGGTGAACATGTACATGGTGAGCATGCAGGTGTGGTGAGTGCACACGTGGTAAGTGTGTCTATGCGTGTGGTGAGCATGCACATGCAGTGAGTGCATGCATGGTGAGCATGCAGGTGTGAGTGTGCGTGTGTGGCGAGCACGTCTGCGTGTGGTCAGCATGCATGTGCAGTGAGTGTACGTGAGTGGTAAGCATGTGTGTGTGGTGAGCGTGCAGGTTTGAGTGTGTGCACATGGTGAGCGTGTCTGTGTGTGTGGTGAGCGTGCAGGTGTGAATGTGCACGCATGGTGAGCATGTCTGTGTGTGTGTGGTGAGCATGCACATACAGTGTGTGCATGTGTGGTGAGTGTGTCTGTGTGTGTATGGTGAGCATGCATGTGTAGTGAGTGTGCGCACATGGTGAGCATATCTGTGTGCGTGTGGTGAGCATGCACGTGTAGTGAGTGTGCGCACGTGGTGAGCATGTCTGTGTGTCTGTGGTGAGTATGCACATGCAGTGAGTGTGCACGTGTGGTGAGTGTGTCTGTGTGCATGTTGTGAGCATGTACCCAGATGGGTCAGTAGAGCAGTTGGGGCTCTTCTGCCCCCCAGTCACTTAGCCAGTTCTTTCTGTTGAGTGCAGGCCAGGGAAAGTCCCTGGAGGGTGTGTGTGTGCACGCATGTGTGTGGGGAAGGTGTGCCCGTGTGCTGTTGCAGGGGAGCCATGGCTTTGAAGAAGGCTAGGCCAGGGGTCGCCCCCTAGTCATGAGTTTGCCCTGATGCTTGGGCTATAGTATGGCCAGACTGTTGTGACTGGCTTGCTCTGTCCTCGTGTACACAGTCTCTGTTTCAAATCTCTTTTGACCCGTCCTTCCCCTTCCTCAGCTACCCTTTGAGAAACAGTTTGCCAGCTGTTTTTTCTCCTCGCATAGCAGCTTTAGCTGACAATCTCCAACTGGAATTCAGACTGGAACCAAGGGTTGGCCTTGAGTGGCATTTGAGTGTGAACGTGTTTCCAGCCCTCTGCTCAGTCCTTCCTGTGGTTCTCAGAAGCCTTCCTGTTCTGGCCCCGGGCCACTGTGTGGGGTAGTTTCTTCAGCCTGTCCTGTCTGGGCCGCAGCCTTTAGGGGCACCCATCGGCCTTGGGGGCTCTCGCTTTCTCAGAATCTCCTTACTCTGCCTTTTGGGTATCTGGAGCCAGTTTTGAGATCTCTGGGTCATTGCTCTCTGACTACTTTCCCATCCCCATGTTCTCCCTTAACTGGCCATGATGTAGAATTGGCATCTTTGGCACTTTGTTCTGGAGAATCGCAAGGCCGTCTCGTCAGTGATTTCGAGCTGGAAAAGACTTTGGAGAGTGTCTAGTGCACCCCTTTCATTTGGCACAGTGAAAACCAGAGGGGCTGAGAGGGGAGATGGCCTTCTTCCTAATTATCAGCACCATCATTTCCCATTTAAGGTTTGTAAGGCATCACCTCAGTCTTCCTAAGAGCCCTTAGAGGTCTGGATGTTAGCCCCGTTTTACAGGTGGTGAAACTGAGTCTCAGAGAGGTACAGTGGCTTGCCCAGATCCCAGAACTCAGAAGTCAGAGGGGCAATAAGACTCAGATATATTTCCTGGAGGCCTGTAGGAGGTTCGTAGATCTCTGCGGTGCTGAAAAGTTCACTCGAGGGAGCTGGGGAATGGGGCACAGTGGCTGTCCGTTAGTTAAATGAAGTGGGCTCAGGATGGTGATGATTGTCTTAGCCTGCTTGGCCTCAAGGGACCAAGAGTCTGGAATGGTTAGATGTGAGGAGAAGCTTGGGGGGAGTGAGTCTGAGCTGTTATTCATCATCTTCATCAAATCTCAGGAATCTCATGCAGAGTTGGGAGAGACATTGAGTCCAGCCCTAAGTCAGACCAAGGCAGTCAGTCCAAGCTGCCTTGACTCATAGGGACCCACTGTTGAGGTGCACGCTTGGACTAGATCACCGGTTCTCAACCTGTGGGTTGCAACCCCTTTGAGGGTTGAACGACCCTTTCACAGGGGTCACCTAAGGCCATCAGAAAACACATATTTCCGATGGTCTTAGGAACTGAGACACAGCTCCTCTATCCATCTCCAGGCAGGTCTGCCCACATGCAGATACGCCCACATACAAGCATTAAAGGGTCGCAGCATTAGGAAGGTTGAGAACCACTAGACTAGATGGTCTTGGAAATCCAGTATCTCCTTCAGGTGTGTCTGCAGCAGAGGGCCGAGTCTGGAGCCAGTGTGGCTGGGGCCTAGCTGGGGTCGAGACCTGCCACACAGGACTGTTTAGGCAACCAGGGCCTGAAGGGATTGGCTGGCACAGCTTCCGAGGTGGAATGGCAGAATAGCAGCTCCCTATCTCCTAGGCCTGTGCAAAGAGAGAACTTGGCTATTGACCTCAGAACAGGGATAGAGATGCAACCACTTATGTTACAAGCTTACTCTCTGATTTGATTTTAGGCCTGGATTGTTTTCTGGGTCAGGGATACTCAATAGAAAAGAATGGTTTCCCAACTTGGTTTTAAAACAATTTATGTTTTTTGGTTACAAATCAGAACAAAAAAACCAAAGTAGCCTTGGAGGCCTGAGCTGTCCTGGAGATGGGCAGGGCTCCCCATCAGTTAAGAAGAGGTTCATGGCCTGGCGGAGGCAAGAGGTCCAAGGCCTTGAGAGTCTATAGTGGGTGGATCCCTGGGAAAACTTGTCTGGCTGTTCCATTCTGGGCTATATGAATTGTTTCTTTGCAAAACTAGCTTTGCTTGAAAAAGTGACTTTGTTCAATTTTTGGCCCTGTTAGCGAGGCCAAACAGAAGGCAGGCAGGCTGTGTGGCCGAAGCCTGGGCTGTCTGAGGGCCAAGGCATTAGGGTGGGTGGAGGAAGACCGAGTTCTTGGGCATGGTAGGAGATTGCTCAGATGTCACCTCACACATTGGGAACGGTGATGTGGGGCAGTCCCCTTCAGAAAATACTGAGTGTTCTTCCATTCCTTTTGGCTTTTATACTGG
The DNA here is from genome assembly GCA_028627135.1 of Pseudochirops cupreus. NCBI lineage: Eukaryota > Metazoa > Chordata > Mammalia > Diprotodontia > Pseudocheiridae > Pseudochirops > Pseudochirops cupreus. The sequence continues at coordinate 62,003,971 of CM053582.1, read as the reverse complement.
AAAAATCCTTAAGCATATCTGTGACCTCACGCTCCGCTCTTGCCTTTAGTAAAGGCCTGCTTGGCTTAATGAAAAGGCTTGTTTGTTTTGTAAGATCCCTTTCTAGTAGAGATCATAGCTCCATATTGGAGCATTATTTCCTCTCTTCCTGTCATCAGGAGGGTCTAGGCTCCTGGCATTTAGGAAGCACAAACGCTCTGTCTGGTTCAGGCCTTCCACTAAGCGATGGGCACATAATGAAAGGCAGAGGCCAGTGCCTGTCCACGAAGGGCCCATAGTCTGACGTGAGGGAAGCAGTGCTGGTAAGAACCCTGCATCACATGAGTCTGGGTTTCTGGCTTCAGAAAGTTAGGGGCCGGGGGCGGAGCCAAGATGGCAGCGTAGCAGCAGCAACACATCGCAGCTCTCACATAGCCACCCCAAAATACCCATAAAATAGGACTCTAAACCAATCCTGGAACTCCAAAACGCACACAAAGATACTTCCCACTAAAGTCAGCTCGG
>CM053582.1:61986227-62002967 GCA_028627135.1 Pseudochirops cupreus | reverse complement strand
AGGCACTGCAGTTGGGAGATCCATCCTGCCCTACCAAAAAGTGACATAGGAGAGAATAGAGTGGGGGAGGGGGGAAACACTGGGATGGCTGTCTTGGGGTGGTGGGCGGGGGAAAGACGGGGAGAAAATAAAAAAAAATAAAATAAAAAAAAAAAGAAAGTTAGGGGCCTCCATTGGTTTAGGGATAGGGGTCCAAGAACTCGGGTTTTGTTTTTTAAAAAAAGTAGCAGGATTTCGGTGTTTCAATAGAATTGGTTTCCCATGTGGTCATCTTTTATTTTATACATAGAAAACCATTGTCCTAGGCAGGGCTCTGCCTGTAGACGCCTTCCCAAGGCCCTCCCCAACCTTGGCGCTATGACTGTTGGAATTGGCCCAGACCCTTGACCAAGGAAGCACCAGGCAGCAGGACTTCACTACGATTTTGCCTTTTGCCATTTCTTGCTGTTTTGACACAAGATGCTTCCCCTGAGATACCCAAACACTGCCCCCCACAAAGAACACCCACCCAGTCTTGCAGCAGTAGTATTCAGCTCCTTTGGAGAGAGTATCCTGGGTGCCTAACTGAGACATGGGGCTTCTCTACTGAGCTGTGAGGGCCCATGGCAAGCCAGCCAGACTCCTTTGCTTTGGGACCAGCCTTAGCTAAGTTCTCCAGGGTGTCTTCCTTTGTGGCCTTTTCCAGCCCTGGCAACTCTGGGAAACTGGCTTTTTAGGCAGAAGGGTCAGACCCACAACTCCTGAGGCCCATGCTTGCCTTCCTGAGCACAGATGAAGCCCATTAATATGGAGCTGGAAAAGACAACAGCCCCTGGGATCCTTCTTTAAGGTTTCTATTTGAGTTTGACACCTCTGAGCCAAGTTGGGGAGTGCTTGTGGTCTGCCTTGGTGGAGAGAGGCCAACCCCGGCGCAGAATCCCAGCTTTCGCTAACCCGTTCCTAGAGAGGACGTTAGGCTTGGAGACGGGAGACCTGGTTTAATCCTTGTTCTAATACTTCCCACCAGGTGCAAGTTGAATGGCCTCACTGGCCTTCCTCAGTTTCCTCCCCTGTAAGATGAGGATGTTGGGCTTAGCTTGGAGATTGTGCTGTCATCTGGGAACACGAGAAGCCTTAGACTCTAGTCTGGGGGTGGGGAGGTTCAATGGGCATGTAAGCTCATCTCTAAGTATGGCATGAGAATGCAAGAGGGTGTTTGCTGACCATAGGGAAGGGCTTCTAGAGCAGCAGCTGGGGCCAATTCCAGGAGTGCCAGCAGAAGACAGGAAGAAGGACATTTGGGGGCTGCTTAAAGCCAACTTTTAGAGACTTTGTTTGGGAGAGCTCTCTTTCTCGAGTGTTTCCATCCGTGCTCAGAACCCTGGCTTTCCCCAAGCCTCCCTCCAGAGAGGGCAGCCTGGCCCACCTACTATTACATCAAACAATGTGAAGCTGATGATGTCGGTGATGATTCTCTGGGGCAGGGCTCCTGAGGAGTGCTGGACCCTGGGCCCCAGTACCACTCCAAGGCCGGCCCTGAGGCCTTGCTGCGGCTGCTGTTCTAGGCTCCTTGGCCTCACCCCCAGCCCTCTTATGACAAGCATTTAGGACAAGGTTGGCTTGGCCTCTCTCCACTCTGGCCACTGGTACCAAACCTGATATTTGAGTTGGAGGAGTCAGTCATCTCAGAGCAAGTGGGAGACCGAGGGCCATCACCTGTGGGCAAGGGCTAGTGGAACATGTATTTGTGCTGTTCAGAGGGCTTCCTTGCTTCCATACATAACTGTGATCTCTTCTGGACAACTGCCATCAGGTACCAACCTGAAAGTGTCAGAGCGTCAGAAAGTGGCTTGGGATGGTGAGGGAGCTTTTGTTCAGAGCAGCACCACTAGCCTGAGGCCACCTCACCCACTTCCCACCTATGTGACTTTCCGTCTGGTGAGCACCAGGCTTCTGACTTTGAAAACCTTGGAAAACTTAATCGTTTGGCCATGGTGTCTGCCCAGTCTGATCACTCTTAGGTTGGTAGGCCCAGAGTGGTTGGGAGCAGGGTGGCAGCGCCCTACTTCATTCATTTTAATCTCCCAGGCATTCAGAGAGAATGGCTCAATCTGTGATCTTCTCTGCTAGACTTAGAGTTGGTCCACCCACTCAACTGCCAGAACTTTTGGAAATGGCCATGAAATAAGGGACGCTTGGCCTGGAAAGGACTGTCTTTAGTTCACTCACTTGGCAAAAAGGCTCCTCCCGTCTAAAGGGATGAGACATCTTGGAACTTTGACTAATTAGGGGGAATGACCAGCTTTTGTATTGGTTTCTGCTATTTGACCTAAGGCTTGGGTGGATCTCTGGCTTCTTCTCCTAACGTGTTTATTTTATTAGAGTAGATCATTAACAATCTTTCCAGGATAGACCTTACTTTTTTTTTCTTTTATTCAGAAAAAAAAAATCTTCACACATGACATTCTTTTGTCTTGCTAAAAATATCCCAGTCCTTGACTTTGCTTTGAATCTTACTAGAGCGGAGCTTGAAAGCTAGCTGGGAGATTGGGGAGCTTTCAGCCGGCCCTTCCCAGACAAGCCTTCTGTTTCTCTGTGCTTGTTTACAGTTGGAAGTGGGAATGGAACGAGATCTGGGGCCTGGGGAGCAGGACTTTGAGAAGGGCCTAATACAGGAAGAATCACTGTTAAGACATGCATGATGAAAGAATCAAGGCTTTATTTTCTTTTTCAAAAGGAGAGAAAATAAGGTTTTCTTTCTTAATGGTGATCTCTTTTGTGAGATGGTTTTTTAATATGTCCTCTTTTCTTCAGGTTGCTATGGGAATTCCGTATAACAGCACGAAAGGACGAACATTCCCATGATGTCGATGCTTGAGATGTGACTGGCCTGAGGAGCAGAGCGTGAACAGTTCTTGTGGCAACCTCAGTCTCACTGCGATGGCTACAGATTCGGGTGAGCCAGCAAGCACCGAAGATTCAGAGAAACCTGATGGGGTATCTTTGGAAAACAGAGTTCTTCCAGTGGCTGCCGCATTGACAATAGAGAATAGAGTGAAGGAAAATGCTAGGACTTTCTCTGCTTCTGGGGAAACCACAGAGAGGACCAGGGTCTTCAGGAAGAGCACAGAGATGATGGACAGTGAACCAGGCTCCAACTCCTCCCCTAGAGAAGAGGGTGCTCACCATGCACCAAACGGGCTGCGAGGGGGACAGCAGGAGAAGCATGGCCAGGCCTCAAAGCCTAACCCTGAAGCCCCTAAAGACTGTTGCAAGGAGAAGAGTGACAAGGAGATGGAGGAAGAAGCCGAGATGAAGGCGGTAGCAACTTCCCCCAGCGGCCGCTTCCTGAAATTTGACATTGAGCTGGGCCGAGGAGCCTTCAAAACAGTGTTTAAAGGGTTAGACACAGAGACATGGGTGGAGGTTGCCTGGTGTGAGCTGCAGGTCAGTGCACCCTTGATGCCCTCCCCTTGCGGGAGAAATGAGCCCCATGTCCAGTGTGGCTCTGGCGGCTTCTCACTCACTCGCCATCTTTCTGTCTCTGACTCTGTCTTCCTCCTTCTCTCTTTCTCTGTCTCTCCTCCCCTCCTCCCTTGCTCTCTCCTCTCTCTCCTTTCTCTCTTTTCCTCCTCTGTTCCCCTCCCCCTCTCTTTCCCTCCCTTTCCCTTCTCCCCTTTCTTTTCTCTCTCTGTCACTCTTTCTCTTTCTCCCTCTCTCTCACCCTCTCCCCCCTACCCCCTCTCTCTCCCTCCCTCTTCTTCTCTCTGTCTCTTTATCTCTGTCTCTGTGTCTCTGTCTCTCTCCCTCTCCCCCCTCCCCCCTCTGTCTTCCTCCCTCTTCTTCTCTCTCTCTCTGTCTCTCCCCCCCCATCTCTCTGTCTCTCTCTCCCTCCTTCCTTCTCTCTCCTCTCTCTCCCTCTCCCTGTCTCTCTCCCTCCCTCCCTCTCTCCCCCCATTCTCTCTGTCTCTGTCCCTCCATCCCTCTCTCTCTCCCTCCCTTGCTCTCTCACATCTTTATCTTTGTACTAATTTAGAGGTGCACATCCTTTGGTTTCGGTTTAAAAAACAACCCCATGCTTCTCAGCCACTGCCATCCATAGCCCTCATATGTAGAAGGCAGAAAATGCCCTGGTCCTTTGCTCTTTGGCCTTGCTCCCTCTGACTGAGTTGCTGCTTTGTTCTGTCTAGCTCAGGCTTTGCGGCTGGATCTGATCCCCTAGGGGGCGTCTAGAAGAGGGTGTCTCTAGCCTTGTCAAAGCTTCCCTTCATGCCAATGCCCAAGACCTCTTTGGAATAGAGAGGCATTGGAGCTCATTGGGCCACCCATACTTGGTAGCTGATTCCCTCCAGCTGCATAGGGCTACCTAGTACTTTGGACTTAATCATTAAGAAACGTAGCCCTTGAGATCATAAGAAACAGTGTGATGTTGAAGGTGTGCAGGCAGCTTTAGGTGAAGTGCAGATGGCTTAGCCCAGAAGCTGTGGGGAGGCTCCAGCACGTGCTGTGCTCAGTGCAGATATTAGGGCCTGCTGGGAGAGGCCGGGGCTGGAGGCCAGGGGCTCAAGAGGCCGGGGCTGGACAGGCCAGGGGCTCGGGACTCAGCTGCTTTGGCTTCGGAAGATTGGGTGCAGGATCGGTTTCCTTTGTCATTTGTCCATCTTGTGTATTTTATTTATGACCTTGAAAAGGAGCCCTGAGCTGCTCGAGATGCCCTGTTCTAGGCCAGCCCCTTCATTTTCCACAGGAGGAAGATGAGAAATTCAGGTTGCCCAACTCCCAGGGGCATATGGGGTCCCTTTTTTTTCTTCATTAAAAAAATTAATTTCTGGGATTTTTTAGTTTTTATATCACCTTCATTTTTAATTCTGTCCCCATCCGTCATAACAAAGACAGTTCAGCCATTAGTCAGCAGGGTATGTAGCATTCCACAGCCATAGGACCCTACCTCTGCCAAGACAGGAGCCAGGCATCATTTGGGCCCTTTCCTGGGAAGAATTGGTACCGGGCCCTAGGTTCTGCTGCCTCACTTTTGTTGGCAGTGGCCTGAGCAGAGAGCACAGCTAGCATAGTCACTGAGGACTTTCCTTTCAGCTGTCGGCGTAGACAGGGCAGGAAGCAGTGGCACGTGCTCATTCATTTCCAGTTACTTTAAGAAGCATCAGAAGTGAGGAGGGTTCCCTCTCTCCTCCACACCTGGTTTTTTCCAGGGTATGTGGGGTGCACATGGTCTGGCGAAAATGGTGGGGGCCAGATGTTCAAGGCAGCAAGGAGGCAGCAGTCCTTAGGCCTCTGAGCCCCACCCACTGTGGTGGGGAATGGATTGTAACAGGCATTGATCTGCCACCTACTATGTGCCAGGCATGAAGCACTTTTACAAATACTGTCTTATTTGATTCTCACAGCAAACCTGTTTTGCAGAAAAGGAAACTGAGACAGGTGAGTTGACTTGCTCAGGGTCACATGGCTAGTGAGTGTCTAAGGTCAGCTTTGACCTTGGGCCTTCCTGCTTGCCCTGAGGCCTGGCCCGCTGCTCAGGAAATGACAGAGTGAAGGCTCCTGCTCCGAGCTGCTCAGAAGAGTGTTGGCCATATGGGAGTCACCAGGAGAAGGCCCTGGGCCCACACGATGGGGGGCCTCAATTCTAGAAACTGGAAGAAAATAGGATGCTAAGAACATTGTCTCAGTTTAAGAGACAGAGACAGAGAGGAAAGAGAGACAGGAGAGACCAGAGGAGAGAGCCAGGAGAGGAGGAGAGAAGGAAAGAGAAGAAGAGACAGAAGGGAGAGAGGAGAGAAGCCAAACAGAGAGATGGAGAAGGAGAGGGAGAGAGGCCAGGAGATAAGGAGAAAGAAGAGAAGGAGAAGACTTGGGTAGGTATGGCCTTCTTTTGGCCTCTGGCTGCTCACAGGGGCTTGGGCGAACTCCTCCCTCAGTGTGCACATCCTCATTGGCTCGCATTTCTATCCCATGCTTCTGAGCAGGATTCTTACCTCAAGGAGATACCCAGGGTGACCGAATGCTAACTGCCTTTATTAAAATGCTCTCTGAGGTAAGCCTGGGTGGTTTCTAGAGGCAGGGAGACAGGAGTTCAAATCCAACCTCAGACACTTCCTAGCTGTGTGACCCTGGGCAAGTCACTTCACCTGGTTTGCTTCAGTTTCCTCGTCTGTAAAATGAGTTGTTGAAGGAAATCTTTGCCAAGAAAACCCCCAGTGGGGTCACAGAGAGTTGGATAGGACTGAGCAGCACCAACACAAGATAAGCCTAGCCAGTAAGGCACTCAGGGTTTTCTTAAGTGTTTGAAGGTGCTGGGACAAGGCTTTTGGACCCCCTGTTTGGAAATTGCCTTGAGAGACCTCATTGGCCAGCCCAGGTCCATCGGGTAGTCCTCGACTTCTTTTTGACAGCAGGGGCAGATGGTACCAGGCAGCTCAGAAGGTGCTCTCTCCCGGTTTTCCACAAAGGCTGAACCAGCTCGAGAAGCCAAGGGGTAGCTTTATGGGCCAAACTGGCCAGTCCCTTTCTAAGAGCCAATGTGGATTAGGAGGAAGTCCTGTGCTCTGCTCTCAGGGCACGAAGCATGGGCAGGTCAGGCTGGTCCCCCCTGCCTGTACATGTGGGCCAGGCAGCCTCTGGTTCTCTGCTTTAGAAGGCTCTGGAACCCTGCCCCAACCTTACCATCCTTTCTCCTTTGCCTAATAAAGTAGAGTTGGAGAATCATGGAGTCTAGCTTTCATGTTCCAGACAAGGAAGTAGATGGATATGGCCAAACTGGGCCTCCAGCATAATCACTTTCCCAAAAAACCTTTTGTTTTCAGCATTCCCCACTGACCATAAGTCCCCAAGAAAGCAGAACTACAGTGACTTAGCAAACTGAGAACATTTCTGGCACCTAGTTCCTGACTGTATGTGCTTCCCGTGGGGCCACAGGCCAGGCAGGGCTCTTTTTTTCTGACTTTTCTCTTCATGTTCCATTTCCCTGTGTCTTCCTGACTTTCTCTCCTGCACTTCTGCTTGTTTAGGGGGTTGCCACAGCACTGTTGGACGCTGCCAGGCCACCATGTGTTCAGTGTGTCCCTGGCCTGCAGACATCTAATACTGGCTGTTCAGATGCTCATGGAATGCAATTACAGAATTGAATTCCACATTTTTGCTCTTAGATATTTTGGTATTGATTCATTTTTTAAAAATCCTTAAGGACACACACGGAGCAGTGCAGCCTCACAGTCAGGAGACATGGCTTTAACCCTTGCCCCCGACACCTGTTAGCTATTTGATCAGGGGCTTAGTGTACACTGAAGGTTTGGGTGCTCCATTCTTCCCCAACCCCAACTAGAATGGAATCATTCAACCTTCCCCCCCCCCCCCCGCCGGAAGTGCTGCCGTCGCTGGGTAAGTGTGCCTGCCCGAGGCCCAGTGCTGGTGAGTCTTGTTCCTTGGCACACGTTTCTGTGTACCTCCAAGTTGTTGTACCTCAGTGCAGGTCTTGGCAGTGAGACCTGGGGCTCCATAGCCACACAGGAGTGTTTCCCAGATCTCCCCAGGTTTCATTCACACAGAAAATGAGGCACGCTACATTCCCAGGCCCACAGCACTGTGTGCTCCCAGGAATGAGCGATTGTGGCCTCCTATTGCTGCCAGGTCCCCCCTTCTCAGCCCCAGAGAGCAACCATCCATTTCTAGACAGCTGTGTCCAAGGAGCCAGAACCTACTATGCCTGGGGACACCAAAAGAAATAAAAGACAGCTTTTGCCTTCAAGGACCTTACAGTCTAATGAGGGAGACCATGAGCAAACTCTCTAGCAGATGGACAGAGGGAAAGCCCTGGGATAGAGGCTACATGTGGAAGGCCAAGATGAAGAGGGAGAGCTTTCCAGACCTAGGGCACAGCCACAGAGCATGTTGGGAGTCTTGTTTGTGGAACAGCCAGGAGGCTGGGCTCACCAGATGGGGAGTGAGGGCTGAGAAGGTATGGAGGAGCTAGAAATATCCAACAGAGTCTTATGTATTTGATCCTGGAGACAATGGGGAGCCCCTAGAGTTTATTGAATGGGGGGGATGACATTCTCAGACCTGTGCGTTGGGAAGAATCACTTTGGTGGCTGAATGGAGGCTGGACTGGAGCTGGGGGAGGGAGGTGGTGAAGCAGGCAGAGCCCCTGGCGTGAGGCCACAGCACTGTCAAAGGTATGGGGACAGTGTCAGAGGACAGAAGGGGCCATATTCAAGAGGTGCTGCAAAGGGGACATCTACAGGCTTTGGCACTATATTGGATATGCGGGGTAGTGTTAGCAAGTGAGGGTCCCAGGATGATGTCTAGTTTGGGAGACTGAGGGACAAGAAGGATGAAGGGGTGCCCTCCACAAAAAAGGGAAGATAGGAGTTGGCAGGCCTTAGAGCAGCAGTTCTCAGCCTGTGGGTTGCGACCCCTTTGGGGGTCGAATGACCCTTTCACAGGGGTCGCTTAAGACCATCAGAAAACACATATTTCCGATGGTCTTAGGAACCAAGACACCGCTCCTCTATCTATCTCCAGGCAGGTCCACCCACATGCAGATACGCCCGCATAAGGCATTTGGAAGGTTGAGAACCACTGCCTTAGAGGGAAAGAGAATGAATTCCATTTGGGATATGTAGAGTTTGAGATGTCTGAGAGGCGGATGGGGATGTAAGATTGGAGGTCAGTTGAAAGGCTGGGGCAGGGAAGAGAGAAGGGAGAATCCTTAGCATAGAGAGAGATGGGCATTCAATCCAGGGGAGCCTGAGGAGGTCCCAGTGTGGTAGGATAGGGGGAGGGAAGAGCAGAGAGTCCAGGATGAAGCCCAGGGGGGAGAGCTCTGAAGGAGGAGCCAGAGAAGGGGCAGTCAGGGAGGGAGGAGGGGAGCCAGGACAGAGCCTGGGGACCCCCACAGCTAGAGGGTGTGATCTGGAGGAGGAGCCAGAGCAGGGGCAGTAGGGGAGCCAGGATAGAGCCTGGGGACCCTCCTGGTTTCGAAGCCTTCCTGAACCCCTCTTAAATGTAGTGCCCTATCTTAACCATTTCCTCATGATCTTGTCTGGAGTTTGTTTTTGTACAGATTTGCTTGTTGTCTCCTCTGTCAGGCTGGAAGCTTGGTGAGGTCAGGGACAGGCTTTTGCCCATCTCTGTATCCCTAGTACTTGGCACAGGGCCCGGCACTTAATAGGTACTGAATCAATGTTGATCAGCCAACTGACAGATTGAGATGCCCAAGAGGCAGTGGCTTAGTATCAAGCACTTCACAAGGATTATCTCATTTGAGAAGAGGTAGATGCTGTGATCCCTACTTTACAGATGAGGAAACTGAGGCAGGCAGGTGGGAAATGACTTGTCCAGAGTCTCACAGCTGGGAAGGGTCTGAGATGAGATTTGAAGTCAGGTCTTCCTGACTCCATGCCAAATGCCCTATCCGGTGTGCTGCCAGCTGCCTCAGTCCAAGGTGTGGTCCAGAGAGAGGTTACATGTGAACAGTCGCTCCCCATTCTAATTTACTGAATTAAAACCAGCTCAAATCAGCTTTGAAGTGACTCTGGAGCTTTTGGGGTGTGTTCTCCCTGCCCTTTGGCCTGTCGGGGCCCCCACTCTGAATCTGGGGCCCCTCTGCTAATGTGCCTACTTGGAGCAGTAGGGTTAGGAGCAAAGGTTTTGAGGCCATTGACTTTCAAGGTGTTGGCCAGATTAGGCAGAAGTCAACTCCTATTGGTTGATCTACTCTGCGAGCCTGGCCACCTGTGTTCTGAGGGCTGGCTGAGGGCTTGCTAGTGGGATGTCTCGGGGCAGTCTCTTCTCAATTCTCCTTGCTAGGCTTGGCTGCCTCTGCTCTTTGCATGGCCCCTTGGCGCGCTCCCAACTCAAAACCAGGTGGCTGTAGGCACAGAATCAGAAGCCTTTTGGCTCAGTCAGCTCCTCTGGGTTCATGGCTTTGTCCCCCCTCCCTTTTAGTGGCCCGTCACCAGATGGCCTGCCAGCACAAGTGTTAGCCTTTGGCATTGTCGTTTTGGCATGTTGGCAGTAGGGAAGTGGGCCTCCCAGTCTCAGCTTCTGCTTCCTAGAATTAGTGGGGTTTTCTAAGACAAATGTTGCAGTGAATCATCCCCCTAATTATCTGCCAATAGGAGAGGAGGAAATTTGATCAGTGTTCTTGCAGAGAAGCTTGTGTGGGAACACCAGTTGTCTCATCAGTCAGCCTTGGATCCAGCTCCCGCCTGCCCTAATTGCGAGGTGCACATTTAGGCCTGTGAATTTCCCCAGCTTACACAGGTAGTCAGTGGGACACATGAGAGTTGCCCCCAAGTCCCAACTCCAGGATTGGTGACATTCTCACCATTTCTCTGTGGATTTGATGACCAGCTGTCCCCTTTTCCTTCCTTTCTTGTACATCTCTCTCTCTTGTGGGTGTGTCTGGTTTTTGCTGGTGGTCTAATAGAGCATGAGAGTCTTTTTTCCTGTCCAGTTTCAATATTAAGAGATTTGGGGACATTGTGGTTCCAGGTGATCTGACTAAAGAAGCCAGGGTTGTTGGAAAGTCTTGTTAGCAGTTAGATGAATTCTGAGGAAGAATCACTCTTTTTGTCTGCTTTGACTGGTGAATGAATGAATGAATGAGGGAAATAGCATTGATGCATCACCTACTATGCGCAAAGCTATTTGCTAAGTGCTGGGAATAAAAACAGAAGCCGGGCCCTGCAGTCTGGGACCTCCCATGTTGATGGTGGGAGATGGCCCAGCAGCGGGGCAGGTGGAAAGGCCCCATGTTCCTTAGGCTGTGCTGCTCATAGCCCTTCTTTTTTAGGCCCATTTCCACTGAGAACTGGGGCAGCTTCAAGGGGAACTTTCAGACCCCACTAAGCTCCTCTGATGTCTAAGAACTTGTTTGTGTGAGAAATGATTTTTCATCTCACTTTGATTCCAAAATGCCACCTGCATTTCAGGACCGGAAACTGAGCAAAGCTGAGCAGCAGAGATTCAGAGAAGAAGCTGAGATGCTGAAGGGCCTTCAGCACCCCAATATCGTACGATTCTATGACTCTTGGGAATCCACAGTGAAAGGGAAAAAGTGCATCGTTTTAGTGACTGAGCTCATGACATCAGGCACTTTAAAGACGTAAGTTAACTTGACTTTGGGATAGAGTATGTAGTTGTAAGTGTGGGTGGGTGGGTGGGTGGGTGTAGTGGGGGGAGTGAATGTACATGTGGGCTGTGTGTATGGGGGTATGGCTGTGAATTTGTGATATGTGGGGGTGAGGGTGTGAATGTGTGTGTGGTGTGTGGGTGTTATCAATCCAGAGTTCTCTGTTCTATTCTCTCTGTCCTTTGGCGCCCTTCCCACCTTGCCTCTCCATGAACATTTTGGGGAATTTGGATATAGATACTCCTAAAACTTACCTCCTTAAGACTGTGGACTTTGTGAGCACACTCCAGATTGGCTTGAAAATAGTTAATTCAGGTCATTTGAAGCAACATTTTGATGATAAACTATGTAGGAAGTTGTTTTCTTCCTTTAGAACAACTTAGAGGTGGCTGGTGATTCAGTGCAGAGAGGGCATCTTGAGTCAGGAAGTCCTGAGAGCAAATCTGCCCTTGGCCACTTGTAGCAGCAAGCACCCTGGCATACCCAGGGTGGCTGCTAGCACAGATTCTTTGATCTGCTTTTCTAAAGGAAAGCAACTCAAAAAGGGGTTAACAATCTTAGTTTAATCAAACATATATCATTTATCTAGTTCAGGGGAAAAAGTCAGCACCCTGAACTTCAGAGAACACAAACAGAAGTTACAAGCAGACAAAGAAACAGATCAGCAGACAGGCTTCCAGCGTCTGACCATTACATCCATACCTAGTCAGTTACCAGAGAGGGAAGCACCAACATCTGAGTTTTTCAAAGCCAGGGGGCTCAACAACTTCCAGAGTCTCGTCTGGCCAAATCACACAAGTCTTCCCAAAGTGAGCCCTGAAGCCAAACCTCACCTCAGAGTATATATGCCCTTCTCCAGGGTCAGAGAATGTCACAACCCTTGTGACCCACTCCCTGATTACAAAGTAACAAGGTATGGGCATTCCTGAAAAACAAGCCTCCCACCACAGGTTCCATGTGACCACATTCAGCCTATTAGGGGGCAGAGTATATTTTCAAATCACAAAAGGTCCTCAAATTCAACTTAGGCTTATTAAGGGGCAGGGAAGATCTTCAAATTCCCATTACCATTACACTACTTCTTAGCTGTGTGACCCTGGGCAGGTCACCTCACTGCTGTCTGCCTCATCTTCTAAAACCTGTAAAACAAGGATCCCCCTTTTCCTTTCAAACTTCTTGTTAGGCCTTGTTTTTATAGAAACCGTTTGAGGGAATCATGGTATTTCAGAAGGGGGTCAAGTGTAAGCCCAACATCTTTTATTTTTTATTTTTATTTTTGCTTTTTTTTTTGGAGGGGGGAAGGTAGGGCAATTGGGGTTAAGTGACTTGCCCAACGTCATACGGCTAGTTTTGTGTTACGTGTCTGAGGCTGGACTCAGATCCTCCTGACTCTAGGGCCGGTGCTCTATTCACTGCGCCACCTAGCCGCCTCAAGCCCAACGTCTTTTAACAGACAAACAGCAGATGGCTTAGAGGGTCAGTAACTTTCCCAAGGTCACCCAGCTAGCTCCCTTGGCCTTGATCCGAAAAGCAGGTGTTTCTGCTGGTCTGGGGTGACCTGGCCAGTTGTTCTCTGAGCTGAGATAAGGCTCTTTGTTTGTATCTCAGCAGCCCTGAGGCAAAGGAAGGGAAATGTCCACCCCACTGCCTGTAGGCACCTTCACCCTCCAGTGGTGCTGGAAGCCAGAGCCAAGGCAGATGGAAGAACCTGGGAAAGAACATGGGGAAGGCACTGGTTCTTTGCCCCCCAAGCAGGAGACTCCATGTTTCTCTGTGTAGGTACTTGAAAAGATTTAAAGTCATGAAGCCAAAGGTGTTAAGAAGCTGGTGCCGGCAGATTCTGAAGGGTCTACAGTTCTTGCACACGAGGACGCCACCCATCATCCACCGGGACTTGAAGTGTGACAACATTTTCATCACTGGCCCAACTGGTTCAGTGAAGATCGGAGACCTGGGCCTAGCCACCTTAATGCGCACATCATTTGCCAAGAGTGTGATTGGTAATGCTGGGGTAATGCTTGGGCCAAGGGTGGGGTTTCTTGTCAAGTAACAAGAGTGTAGGGCTAGGCTATGTGACTTTTCAAGAGCCCTAATTGATCTCTCTTCTCTAAGAGTGCCTCAGCTATCTTTCTGTCTTTTACTATACTCTCTTAAGATGAGGGTGAGGATTTACTAGTTTGCCAACCAAGACACTGAGACAACATAGGATAAGCAGAAGCCGCCAGTGGCCAAGTGTTGGCCAGTAAACAGCTTCATTCGCCATTTGCTAGGAAGAGGCATCATTACCTGTGGTGATCAAGCAGCGAGTGTGGACGCATGCAGTGTCCAGAGTCTCTTTTGGGGAGTGGTAGGAGGAAAGGCCTTGTCATGTGCTATGCAGGGGGCAGCTTTTCCTCCTTTCAGGCAATGTTCTGCTTATAGGAACTCCTGAGTTTATGGCTCCAGAAATGTACGAAGAGCACTATGATGAATGTGTTGATGTCTATGCCTTTGGCATGTGTATGCTGGAGATGGCGACTTCCGAATATCCGTATTCTGAGTGTCAGAATGCTGCTCAGATCTACCGCAAAGTTACCAGCGTAAGTCTGATCTGGGACACACTAGCCATTGGCGGGTCTGCTCTGGGAAGGAAATGGGGCCAGACAGGGATCTGGGCAGTGCTATGTTTATGCATTGACTGACCAGAGAGTGTTTCTTTGTTTTTCTCTCTCTCTCTGTCAGTCTGTCTGTCTGTCCGTCTGTCTGTCTCTCTCTCTCTCTCTCTCTCTCCCTCCCTCCCTCTCTTTCTCTCTGTCTCAGCTTTCTGTGCAGATGGCTGGGAGGCTGCACATGATGGTTCTAACCTAGGTTAGTGTTGTTTGGATGCAGATCACATAGGTGATGAAGAGCTTCCCTTAGACTGAGGCAGGCTTGGGGCTCCCCTCATTTCTCAGGCCCCCTTTGGAGAGCTGAGGCTTGCTATGCCCCAAGCCCCCTTTCACAGTCCCTGAATCTGCCTGTCTGCCATGTACCAGGTGCTCTGGAAGCCCTTGGCAAACGGGGATCCTTTGGTGTGTATGAGGCCATCTTGTTGCCCCTGAGACTGTGGTGTGGTAGACTTGGCTGAGTTGACTGCAGGATGTTGTTGTCAGGGACTTGTACCAGTCACTTACCTGGCCAGCAAAGCACTTTCATTGCAAGGGAGGTGAGCAGCCAAAGCTGCTTGCAGCTCTGGCGGCTGAGAAGACCCCTCCGCCCACCAACACCAGCTTGTCACATGGTGCCTTTTGGCTTGTTCTGGCCCCAGTTCTCCAACAGTTGGTCTCCATTTTTTCCTTAGGGAATCAAACCAGCCAGTTTCAACAAGGTGACTGATCCGGAAGTGAAGGAGATCATTGAAGGGTGCATCCGCCAGAACAAACGGGAAAGGTGAGTGTGTGTGGTGTGCCTGGCGGGGTGGCAGGAGGCCTCACCTTCCTCACTTCACACATGGCCTCAGACACTTCTGAGCTGGGTGACCTTGAGGAAGTCACTAAACCTCTGCCTCTGTTTCCTCAACTGTAAAAAGGGGACTCATAATCAGATCTACCTCCCAGGGTTGCTGTGAGGGTCTAATGAGAAGCTTGTGAGGTGCTAAATGCAACATAGATGAAAGTTAGTGTCTGACAGAGTGGAATTGACGTTCTCTAGCATGAGGGTATGAGGTGGCAAAGTGGATAGAGTGCCAGACCTGGATTCAGGAAGACCTGAGGTCAAATCAGACCTCAGACACTTCTGAACTGTGTGACCTTGGACAAGTCATTTTGCCCTGTTGGTCTCAGTTACCTCATCTGTAAAATAATCTGGAGAAGGAAATGGCAGTCCTCCAGGATCTTTGCTAAGAAAATCCCAAATGGAGTCTGAACAGCAATAATCAATGTGCCAGGCTACCAGCAACAAAGAGGTGTAAAATAGTCCCTGCCCTCAAGGGGAGACAAGAAGTGAACAAATCCATACAAAGTAAGCTCTCTAGGGGGGAGACTGCAGGCAATGATGACCAGAGAGAAGGCCCTGGGCTGAGTGGGCAAGGCTCCTTGGAGAAGGTGGGACTGGAGCTGAGGATGGAGAGCATTCCAGGGCCATGGGATGGCTCTTGTTGGTAAAATAACCAGAAGGCCACTGGCGCTGGGTGGAGAGAAGTAGAAGAAATCTGGAAAGGGAGGAGGGGGCTGGGTTATGTAGGGCTTTGAATGCCACACCCAGCACTTCATAGGGAGCCTCTGGAGTTTATTCTGGAATGGGGGTGGAGGGGTCAGACCCACACTTTGATGAATGAATGGTGGATGGAATCACATGGGGGAGAGAACCTCCCCCACACACACACCCAGCAGCTACTGCTGTGGTCTAGGTGTGAGATGATGGGGGCCATGTCAGAGGAGACAAAGGGGTGTGTATGAGTTGGACAGGCCTTGGCACCAGCTTGGATACGGAGGATGAAAGCTAGTGGAGCCCAGGATGAGCCCCTGAGGGCCTGGGAGGATGGTGGTAACTGGACAGTCAGTGGGAAGGCAGCAGGGCTGGAGTTTGGAGATTGTGTCTACTGGCCTTCCAGTAGGAGGTGTCTGAGGGCCAGCTCATTGACCTTGAGCCTTGGCTGTCTTCTCATGTATCCTCCTGGCAGAGAGTGGGCTCTCACAAGGCCAGCTTGCTTAGAATACTAGCTGTGCAAACTGCTTGTACTACATGAGACCCGTAGAATCACTTTGCGGGGGGGCAGGGAGCAGACAGATGGATTTTTTTCCTAAACTCTTCCCTTGCTATTAAAAGAAAAGGATCTCCTTTCCTTTGGACACACCAGAAATCCTATCAGATCCCAGACAAACCCCCCCTGCAAGGCCCTTGACTGCCATACAGAAACAATGGCTCTTCATTTGTTTTCAGGGCTATCTTTACCTTGTGGTCTTCCTGCCTTTGGCCCAGCAGTATTCCACTGCAGTTGTGTTCTGTTCCTTGGCCACCTTGGCTCCAGTGACTGTAAACAAAGTTTGTCCTTAGCTTGTGCTTGTCACAAATCAAGCATCAGAGGTCCTTGTGATAGGAAAGGTGTCGTGTGGGCACGGTTTTAAAAAATGAATCTGTCGTGATTTCTTTTTCAGTCCCCCACATTTCTCTCCCACTTGCAGAGAACTGTCCCGTGGATACCTCCACCAGATCTCTGCATGCATGTGTGGGTGTGTGGGTGCATGGTGGGCACAGCTTTGGAAAAGGTGACTTTTGATTCCAGCCTTGGCAGACACCAAGAAACATGTCCATCTCTCTGAACAACCAAAGAAGATGTGCATGCCCAGCATCAGTGTTCTCTTTTTCTTTTTAACTTTTGTTTATTTTTAGTTTACATCATTCATTTCTATGAGATTTTGAGTTACAAATTTTCTACCTGTCTTTCCTCTACCTACCACTCCAAAACAGCAATCCCACTGTATACCACTTCCTGCAATCTGCTCTCTCCTATATCCTCCCCCATCACCCCTCTGACTTTCCAGTAGGGCAAGATGGATCTCCCTACCCCCCCAGTGCTTGTATATTTTATTTCCCAGTTGCATGTAAATAATAATAATAATAATAATAATATACACACACACACACACACA
>CM053582.1:61937913-61985727 GCA_028627135.1 Pseudochirops cupreus | reverse complement strand
TATACACACACTCACATATGTATTCATACACATATGTACTCTCCTATATATGTGTATGTATACATATATATACATATATATATATATATATATACATATATATATATATATATATATACATACACACACACACACATTTATATTCCCTTCAACTATCCTCATACTGAGAAAAGTTTCATAAGTTACAATTATCGTTTTTCCATGTTGGCATGTAAATAGTTCAACTTTGATAAGTTCCTCATGATTTCTTTTCCCTGTTTACCTTCTAATGCTTCTCTTGCTTCTTGTTCTTGTATTTGAATGTCAGATTTTCTATTTAGTTCTGGTTTTTTCAGCAAGAATGTCTGAAAGTCCTCCACCTCATTGAATGACCATGTTTTTCCCTGGGACATTATACTCAATTTTGCTAGGTAGGTGATTCTTGGTTTTAATCCTAGCTCCCTTGATCTCCAGAATATCACATTCCATATCATATTCCTTTGATCCCTTAATGTGGGAGCTGGTAGATCCTGGGTTATCCTGATTGTGTTTCCACGATATTCAAATTGTTTCTTCTTGGCAGCTTGTAATATTTTCTCCTTGATCTGGGGACTCCAGAACCTGGCTATAACATTCCTAGGAGTTTTCTTTTGGGGATCTTTTTCAAGAGGTGAATTCAAGTTCTATTTTGCCTTCTGGTCCTAAAATATCAGGGCAATTTTCCTTGAGAATTTCTCGAAGGATGCTTTCTAGGTCCTTTTTTTGATCATGGCTTTCAGGTAGTCAAATAATTTTTAAATTGTGTCTTCTGGATCTATTTTCCAGGTCAGTGGTTTTTTCAGTGAGATATTTCACATTGCCTTCTGTTTCTTCATTTGTTTGGATCTGTTTTCTCATAAAGTCATTTGCTTCCATTTGCTCCACTCTAATTCTGAAGGAATTATTTTCTTCAGAAAGCTTTTGAGATTTTTTTTCCATCTGGCAAATTCGGCTTTTTAAGGCATTCTTCTCCTCGCTTTTTGGGCCTCTTTTCCCATTTGAGTTGTTCTATTTTTTAAGGTGTTATTTTCTTCAGTCAGGTTGTTGACTCTCTTTTCATGATTTTCTTGCATCATTCTCATTTCTCTTCCCAATTTTTCCTCCACTTCTCTTATATGGTTTTCAAATCCTTCTTAAGTTGCTCTATGGCTTGTAATCAGTCTACATGTTTCTTGGAAGCTTTTGGTGCAGGAGTTCTGACTCTGTTGTCTTCCTCCCGTTCCATGATTTGATCCTTTTTGTCCATCGGTGTTCTCTTTATGCTTTTGTATCATTTCCCCACTGGGTTCACTTTCTCTACCCCCTGCTAACCTGCCTTCCACTCTCTTGTTTGCAGTCATTTGCAGACATGTTTTTCTTGTAGCCTTAGTTCTGGGTTCTCCCTCAACTGCCCCCTCCCCCAAAGGAGCCCTTCTGTCTACCAGATGAGGGTAGGCATGCAAAAGAAATGTGCCAGAGTTGAGGCAGGAAACTTGGGGAGCTGGCAGCCCGGGGCTGTGCTTCCAGTACTGCACCTCTCTCGCTTTTGTATTTCCTCGGCAGCTTCTTCTGACCCCACTGTCCCCTCTGTCTCAGCTTCCCTCTCAGCATTTCCTGCCATCTGCCATCATTCCTTTTCACACTAGGCTTGGTTTACAAAGTTGTAGACCTTCACTCACTCGCCTTCTTGCTGATGAATCTTGGTGGCAATGGCCTTCCCTGGTTTGAGGCATCCGTTCTTCGTGATGTCTGTCAGGCCAGCTTCAGTGAGTGTAAGTGCATAGTCACATAGTTGAGGGCTAGACTGAGGCCCATGATGGTGCTCTTAGGAAAAGCCCCCTGCCCAGCGTTTCCCTGGCATTCTCTTCAGTGGAGTATTTGGACCCCAATCTGTTATCAAAGAACACTGAGGTATTTCAAAGTGTTCTTAGGTCAGAACATCAATAGTAAACACTGGCCTCGCCCTCCTTGGACCTTCAGACAGGTTTGCTTTTCCCCTCATTTGAATTAGTCTAGTCAAACTTGCCCTAGTCTGCCCCTAGTCTGCTGGCAGAGGGAACTGTCACAAGCCAGCAGAGAGACCATGTGTGATCTTGGCAAGTTGTCAGTTTTTTCTTTTGTCAAATGGGGAAGTTGCATGAGATGACCTCTTGAGGTCCCTTCTCGCTGCAAATGTGCGATCCTTTTTTATAGTAAAGGCCAAGAAGGAAGAGAGATTGAAGCTGCATGTGCTATTATTGGCAGCCATTGGGTTTTGAATTCCTCCCATCTTTTGTATTTCTCTCTAAAGAGATAGTTAAAGACTAATCTATTGGAAGGGACAAGAGTCTGCTTCTGTCTGTCTGTCTGCCTGTCAGCCTAAATGTAATCTCTAGGAGGCAGGAAGGCCAAGCATCTCTAGGCAGAGCCAAGCGTCCCTTCCTTTCCAGAAGTGAGTGGGCTCCGGGGCTAGCTGCAGTGAACATTGGCTCTGGCCCCCCCCAACCCAGCAGGGGATGTTCCTGCATACAGTGTGGAACAAGGAAAAAGTGGTTACATACAAAAATACAGATCTCTTTTATGTGAAACTTGGGTCCTTTTTAAAAAGCATGTAATAGATTCCCCATGTTCTTTGCAGAGCTTTCAGCTAGGTGGCGCCATTGTGGAGAAGGAAGGAAGGAAGACAAGTTCAAATCCAGTCTCATACACTGTGTGACCTTGGGCGAGTTTCTTTGCTGCTACTTGCCTCAGTTTCCTCAGTTGTGAGAAGGGGATAATAATAGCACCCGTCTCCCAAAGGTTTTTGTGAGGATTGAATGAAACAGTCCTTGTAAAGCACTGAGCACACACTAGGTGCCCTATAAATGACAGCTGCCCCTCCTCTTCCTCCTCCTCCTCTTTCTCCATCATCATCATCATCATCATCAGTGCTTCCCTTTGACTTTCTTTCAGTTCTTTTTGGTGCATTTTCAGAAGTGTTTCATTGACCTCTTTTTGGACAACCTTATTGCAATAACCAAACAAAACAATCCAATTCTTTTCACAAATCAAAAGCGATCTTTGCCTCTGCCACGTCCACCAATATTTGTGTCGTTCCTCAGCTTGAGGCTTCCAGGACATCAGGAGCTCATTGGTTTCTTCATTGTCATCATCCTCATCACTAACATTCATCTGTGGGCCTGATGTTGTGCCTAGGGGCTTTACCAGGACAATCTCATTTGGTGCTCACGACAGTCCTGGCTCGTAGGTGCCATTCTTCTCATCCCCATGGCACAGCTGAGGAAACAGAGGCAGGCAGATGTTGAGTGACTGCCTGAGATCACATAGCTAGGAGCCATCTGAGGCCAGATTGGAAGTCAGGTCTTCCTGATTGCTGTTTTAGCACCTCTAACCATCGGGCTGCCTGGTTAGCAGCTCTGAAAGGCCCATGTGGAATGTGTTCTATACTTTTTGATATCGCGGGTTCTCTGGAATGAGTTGTGGTTGGTAGTTGAGTTGATCTGAGTTTGAAAAGACTTTCAAAATGGTTTTCTTTTACAAAAAGACCAAAAGGCAGCATTTAGGGTTAGAGATAGGGGTGGGGAACCTGTAGCCTTCTCGGTCTTCCGGTACAGGGCTCTGACTGAGTCCAAGTTTTACAGAACCAATCCTTTATTAAGGAGATTTGTTCTGTGAAGGCTGGATTCATTCTAAGGGCCACACTTGAGGACTTACAGGGCCACATGTGGCCTTGAGGCTACAAGATCCCCCTCCCCCCCAGTCCTGCCCTAGGAGTTTCTAGTCTGTTAAGAGAGTGGCCTATACATGTCCTTATTGGTCCAGAATATCTGTGAGTTATTCCCAGCCCAGCTCATCTCAGCCAGCTTCCTTCCACCACACATGGCTAACAGCTCCTGGCTTGTTTCTGTTAGGTTATCCATCAAGGACCTCTTAACCCAAGCATTTTTTGCTGAAGACACAGGGCTGAGAGTGGAGTCGGCCGAGGATGACGACGGTTTCAATTCTTCCTTGGCGCTAAGACTCTGGGTCGAAGACCCTAAGAAACTGAAGGGCAAGCACAAGGACAATGAGGCTCTGGAATTCAGCTTTAATTTAGAAACAGATATTCCTGAAGAAGTGGCCTATGAGATGGTAAGTTTGTCCCCTCCCCAAGCCTGGGCTTGGGCCTCCTGGGCTCTGGGCCTCCTGGGCTTGGGCCTTCTGGGCTCTGGGCCTCCTGGGCTCTGGGCCTCCTGGGTTCAGGTCTCCTGGCCTCTTCTCAGCAGTCTCTTTATGTAGATGCCTCCAGGGGGTGCTTGAGGCTCTCCTTGAATTTTTGTTGGGGGGGTGGCGCTGTTCAAGGGCTCCACTTGGGCCAAACAGCTGTTCCTCCTGCTCCATACCTTTTTCTGCCCTGTCTGGCATTGGAATGTCTTATAACACTTCTCCCAAGTCTTCCCCACTGTCTCATCATGGTTCTCATGGGTTGTACTAGTAGAATTGGAAGTTTCTAGTCAAGGCCCTGTGATGGACCATTGGAGTGGGCCAGGGCTGGGGAACTTGCGACCTGGAGGGCACATGTGGCTCTCTAAGTCTTGAAGTGTGGTTGAATCCAGACTTCTCAGAAGAAATCTCCTTGAGTAAAAGGATTTGTTCTGTAAAACTTGGATTCAGTCAAAAGGCTGTGGGCCAAGGACCTAGAAGACCACATGTGGCCTCCAGGCCACAGGTTCCCCAGCCTTGTGGGCCATCTGAGCACCTGCCAAGCTCAGGTTGGCCATTCATTCAGTGGTAATTGATAAGCTAGTTTATGGTGAGAGAGGAAAGTCCACTTTGGGGGAGTATTTATCTTTTAATATCATACTCTGAGGGAATCGAACCAAGGTTTTCTCCTTCATCTTTAAGGCCACTTTGTAAAAGTTCTGAGCTGTCAGTGTGGAAGGGCCCTCCAAGGTCCTCTAGGCTAACTGCCTCATATCACCAAGGAGGCAGCCGCACAGCTAAGTTCCCAGAAGCCACCTGCAAATGGAGCTGTCTGGGGTTCCTCTTGGATTCCTATAATCCAGCCTAGAATTGACCACAGTCATTTCCATGTGAAGAAAATTCTTATCTGGGATATGACTTGGCCTTGCCCTGGCTTGTGTTTTTTAGGTAAAGTCTGGCTTCTTCCATGAGAGTGATTCCAAAGCAGTTGCTAAGTCCATTCGAGACCGGGTTGCTTTGATCAAGAAGACAAGGGAGAGGAAGCAGGCTGGCTTTTTGGGGGAAGAGCGCCGAGCTTCCCAGTGCAAGCAGCAAAGCCCTGCTCAGCTGGCCGGGCCAGAGTGTGAAGACACTGAGGTTGATCAGCATGTGCGCCAGCAGCTCATCCAGCAGCAGCAGGCCCAGCCACTTCACTGTCCCGCCTCAGTCCTTGGTATCTGTCCCATCTGCCCCTCTCCTGGGGATGGGGAGGGGGTGGAGGCTCCAGACTCACCTTGTTTTAAGTTGTCTTTGAGGTCCAAATAAGGGCCATTCCCTGGTGGTCTTATGGGTAGTCTGATCATCTAGGATGGCACTTTGGAGCCCCTGGAACCTTTTTCAAGTATTGTTTTCTGTTTATCATGGGACATGATCACCTCATCAACAGGTGTTGGACTGAGAGGCCCTGTTTTCACACAGTCATGAAGCATTAAGCACCAACTATAAGCCTGGCACCGGGGAGGCAAAACGAAGCCTGAGGCAGGCCTTGTCTCAGAGAAGTTGGTTTCTGTTCTTGCCACTTCCAACTACTAGCGCTGTGACTTTGGCCAGATCACTTCCCCTCTATCTTGGGTCCCATGCCCCTTGTTGAGTTCTCCCTTGTAACAAAAAGAGATGGAGAAGAGGAAAAGACAAGCTCTCCTTTTTCTTCCCTCTCCTTGGCTCTGTGCCTCAGCAGTGGTGGCAGCAGAGCAGCAAGAGAGCGGAAGGCCCCAGTCCTCCAAGGCTGGGTTAGGGTTTGAGCTAGAAATGCTAACCAGTCCAACCCCCTGATTTGACAGTGGAGGGAAACAGGCATCAAGAGAGGAAGGGACGAAGCCCAGTTCCCACTGGTTAGAAGCGGCACAGGGGGGCCTTTGATTGCACTGTGCCTCTTCCATGTTTAGAGAAGACCAGAGCTGTGTCTGTGGATGAAGGGAGCGGAATGTTCAAGGGGTTGCTCTCTTCGTCTTGGACTTCCCTAACCTTCCCACCTTTGGGTGCAGCCTCATGGTGCCTTTGAGCATTGCCTGGTATCCCAAGCTGAAGTGACTTTGTAGGGATGAGAGCCAGCCAGTGACAAAAATGTTTCAAAATCTACGCGGCTCTGTCCACTACCAGGGTGCCAGTCTGGGGTGGGGGCCTCATGTTGCCCATGCGGCCCTTTAAGGGGGAAGAAACTACATGCTTGGCCTAGTCCTGCCTAGCCATGAAGGGCTCCTCTTCTGCAGCCTGTCTGCTGGAGGAGATCACTGATTTCTTCTCCATGGATACCAGCCAACCTCTTTTTTCACTGCTGAGTTTCTTTCTCCTCTTCCCCTTCCCTTTGCTCTTCCCCTTCTGTTCCTCATGTCTTCTTTCCTTCTACCTCCTTCCCCCACCCCATCCCCCCAGTATAGTAAGCTATGGGAACCCCTCAAAAGGTCAGAGGTTGAACAAGCCATTTCTCCTCTCTGCCATGCTGGCAGAGCCGGGCTGCATCCCCAGTTGGATTCAGACCCAAGTTTTTCTTGGTTCCAAGTCCAGCATCTCAGTTTCCTATTTTTTTTTTCTGCCTCTGAGCCCCCCTCCAGTTCTAGCCACATGTGACAGCCAGGAGGAGAGGTGATGCTGCCATTTAAGGAGATGGCTGAGCCCCAATTCCCGGAAGGGAAGTATCTCAGTTAGGATTAGTACCCCCCTCCCTTTTACACGTGAGGAAGCTGCTCAAGGTCACAGAAGCGCGGAACTCAGGACGGGGCCCAACATAGTGAAAAGGGGCTCTCATGGCTTGTTTCAGATGGATCCTGTAGTGGCTTTGGCTCATGTCTGTGTGTCTCAGTGACCGCCGGCTGCCATCTTTATCTTCATGGAATGCTCACAGTTGGCATATTTCTTTGCTGCAGCTGATGGTTTGCCTGAGGCAGGGGTCGGGGCGGTCAAGCATTCCGATTCTTCAAGTCAACACACCATGGCATGCTGCCCAGATCCGACGGTGGTTCCTGCCAAAGCCTCTCACGTTCCCCAGGCCAAAGCCCAACTTCCGGGGCACGTGTACCCACCCCAGCAGCTGGTGGGCCATTACCAGCACATGCCAGGGGTGAGAGTTATTCAGATGCTTGAACCTGTTTGAACTCTAGTCTCAGAGTTGACTCTGAATAGGAAAGTTGTTTTCAACATTGTTTTTAAACATTTCTTTTGGAATCAGGTCCAACAACAAGGAAGCCTCACCCAGCTCCAGATGTTTCCACCGGTAGCTATCCAGCAGTTCTCGCAGAGAATGGTAAGATTCTGTGGGCGGAGTGGCTCCCACTCTTACACACATATCCCCCCCTCCCCCTTCAGGGCTGGGGGAGGGGGGGGCTGAAATAGACCATTGGTGTCAAAGGCTCATTCCACTGACAGACTTTTTGAGCCCAACTTGTCAGTGCCTAATGCCTATCATCCCTAGAAGTGGCTCTCACACCAGTCCTGCATGTCCCCCTTTGGTTTCATTGATCCTTGCTCCAATTCCCCTTTTCCCTCATTGCCCCTGCTCCCTTCCACCCATGATTCCCAGGCCCTCGGAAGCCATCACCAAGTGCACAGAGTTCTTTAGGTGCCCAGTTTATTCTGTTCTGCATAGACTACTTGAGGAAGCTTCAGTCCTGGGCAAGCTGGAGCTCCGGGAATCCTTCAAGTGGCTTGTCACTGTCTACTTTTCCACACAGCATTGTTGGGTTTGATCTGCACTCCTCTCTCCCACTAGTATCCGCTTCTTGTCATTAGGAGCAATGTCTTCCGGTGATTGTCATCACTCTGTATTGAGTTCAGCTGAGGATTTGATGCTTGCAAAGGTCCCAGACACGTCACATTGTGAAGAATCTGGTGGGGGAGGGGGAGAGTTGGCTTTGTCCAGTTGAAGGGAGCTCTTTAGCTTCGGGGCTCGACTGCAGAGAGACCCCAGCTTGCTTTGGATGTTGCCAAGTCAAGAGTGGCTTCTCTACTTTGCCCAAGCACTGTGAGTGTCAGGCTTATCTTAGTAGGGAGAGATCCAAGTCAAGGCATGTGCTGGCCACAATGACTGTCCAGGCAGCTCCTGGAGAGGGGCTTCTCAGGGGAATGTCTTGGGCTCCTGCAACCTCAGTGAGTTTTCTGTTGACTTTCACCATCTGATCTTTGGGAAGCCCAGATCCACTTTTTGGGCAGGTCCGTCTCAACTGGAAAGAAACAGCACAGAGGGAGGGAGAGCCAATGTCTTACTAGGTATTGGGCTGTGAAAGCTGGGGGGTGCCCCTCTCTTGGGCTGGGGGAAGGGGCCACCACCTTAAAGCTCCTTAGGGAGATGTTAAGCCTGAAGACATAGAGATCAAAGCAGTAAATGCTAATCTCTGCTGTTCTGGAACACGGGAATTAGAACTCCCAAGGAAAACCAGGCTTAGTGACACTTAGCTTTTTAAAGTCCTCAGTGTCCAAGTCAGCCAGACATACTGGACTGGGCTTAATCTGTACATGTTCCCTACCTACCTTTTCCTTGTACCAGGAGCCTCAGCAGGCCTTTGGAGCAGATGGACAGGCCTCAAATCCACCAACCTTGCCCTCAGCGCAGAATCCTGCAGCAGGCACCATGCTCGATCACAGCCCTCAGAACAGAAATCAGATGGCGGGCCCGGCAGTGGATGCTGAGCAGCCTTCAGCCTTCTTGCCAAATCCCCCCACAGCTCAGTATGTCACTAGCACCCAGGGTGCTCTCAGGGTAACCCAGCAACTTCCGGCCTCTCTGGCTGGCCATCCGGGAGCACAGTGTGCCACCCCCCAGCTGCCTTTAGTGTCCCAAGCGTACTCGGTGATCCAGCAGGATTCTGGTCCTCTTTGTGCAGGACAGCAGCCCCACTACTACCCGGGGCCTTGCCCTCCTCCCCCAGTGGCTTTGTTGCTGAAGGCTGTGGAGCCAACTCGAGATGCTGGGCTCCAGGAGCCTGACACCCAGGGGCTGCTGCAGCAGCCAGAAGGAGGCCTGATTTCCCTCAGTGAACAACAGCCCATCTTTGTGGTGAAGCGGTCTGAGCCACTGTCTTACCCCCCCTATCCCGGGCAGCCTTCTTGTGTGGTTCCAACTCCAGAGCAGTCTCCTTACCCTGGGCCCCCTCAGCCACTGTATGGCACGCCTCCTGTTTACACTCTGCCCCCAACTGCAACACCATCCCTCTATTCAGCGTCAGTCCCTGGACAGCCTGCGGCATGTCACGCTCAGCCGTCTTACCTGAACAAGCCAGCATATGTCATGCAAGGGACTTACACTGGGCAGCCTGGGGAGTGGCCTCCTTACCCTGTCCTAGCCCCTGAGACTGCTTCATATGTAGGTCAAGCAACTCCCTCCCTCCAGGCCCTGGACCGGGTAACATACTTGGGCCAGCAGGCACACTCAGTCAGCCCTAACTCTGAGCAGCAAGCAACAGATGAGCAGAAGTCATATGGCGTGCCGGCCTCAGAGCCCCAGGTGTGTCTAGGCCAGCCACCAGACACTCCTTTGGCTGCTTCGCAGGTGGATGTCAATGTGGGGAATGAGCAGCTCCAGGGCCTGGCCCCTCTACTGGCCATTGGCGCACTGACTGGGGAGGGCCAACCACATCCCTTCCCGCAGCAGTCTCTTCCCCCAGCCCCACTGCGGCAGTGTGGCCTGAGTGCTTTCTCAAAGTCCACCTTCATTCCACATCAGCAGGTCGTTCACCCTTCTCATTTACCAGCAGCACCGTGCCATGAGTTACTGACTCCCGAAGTTTCTCAGTGTCAGCAGCAACTCTCGTATGGCCAGCCTGGTACCTTCTATCAGCAGGCCCCCAGCCAGACCCAGAAAGCACCAGCTCTAGTCCCCCACTTGGCCACTGAGTGCCAGAAGCACCAGCCCGTGTACAGCCAGCCACAGCGGCAGCCTCCGCTGAGCCCAGTGCCCGTCCCTGGGCCATCGGAATTTCACCAGCAGCAGCAGGTTCTTTATCAGACTCCAGGGGCAGGCCTTCCCAAGCAGCCACCTCTGACTAGTCCAGCACAAGCCTCCGTTCCCACCCAGGGCATTCCTGTCTTGCAGGCCCAGCCACAGCACCAGGCTTTAAAAGGCCAAAATGTTCCAAAGGTAAATCTGGGAGGGAAGATTCAGGGGGTTGGAGTGGAGAAGGGGATTGGCTTCTGGACTAGATTCTCCTCAGTCCTCAGTTTCCTCTTATGTGAAATGTCTAGGCCTGCCCGGGGTCTGGCCTCTGGCCTTCTGTCCCCTGCCAGTCACAGAAATGGTCACACGTTTGGGAGCTTGGGAAGGGGGACCAGGGACTCCCGTCCTTAATTAGAGGAAGGGGCAGGCCCCATACTTTCCCTCCTTGGTCTTCCTGTATTGTTGCCACTTAGGCCAAATCTCCTCCTTGGCTTTCCTCGAGTGACAGAACATGCTGAGCCCTTCCTAGTCCCCTGAGGGTTCAAGAGGCCTTTGGAGCAGAGGTAGGGCTTGCTGTGTGAGTTCTTTGATACTGAGCAGATTTTTCAGGGCTGCTTTGGATTTCGGAGCATGTTCTAGAAGATACCATTTAGAAATGAAGAGGAATTTCAGCATGTGGTGGGGCCAGGCCTGAGGAAGACTGGGAGAACATTAGAGAGTGGTTCTCATTGTTCTTTCCTGCCGCTCTTACTGGCCATGTCCCTTGTGTTTGGATTCTTGGCCTGATTAACATTGAGAGAGAAGGTTTTGGGGCCGACTGAGCCAGGGCTGTGGTGACTGCAGTTGAGGTCATGACGGCTCCAGTTGGCACACTAAATTGTTCAGAGGCTTGATCCTTGTGCTTTTTGTCTCATGAGTGGAAGCTGAAGGTTCTAGATGGAGGCCTTTGGGGGTTGCTCTGGGCCTGTCTCAGTTAAAGGAATAAGTTACATTTTCATGGTGAAATCCAGGGCCTGCCCTGCCCCCCCCCCAACGGCGACAGGAAGTCAACCCTTGCATTATACTTGCCAGGCGCAGAAAGCTCCTAGGGTTGTTCTGCATTCATTATTCTGCTCGCTGTTTCTTTGAATGTGAGGACTTTGTGGGGGCTGAGTATCCATGGATTCTCATCTGATTGCAGAGGTGCCTTATTATTATTGGCCTTATTAGCAACATACTGATTCCCGGCTTCCCCCACAGTTCCCCCTTGTTGAGACCTGGCATGTGGAACCCAACAGAATGGCCCTGGCCAGACTCCCGAACACCAGGGCCTGGTCTAGATTCACATTTGACTCCTTTGGCCTGAACCAGATTCAGATGGCATTGGGAAATGTTTGACTGAATCAGTACAAAGACAGTACAATGTAGGTAATCTTCATTTGCTGTCCTGGATACCACTGGGCTAGACAGATAAGCTCTGACACTTCTCAGACACTTCCAAAGGCCCATAACCTTGAACAGAGGCCCTTATAGCTAGATGTGGAACCAACTGGCAAATCCTTCTGCTGCTTTCCCAGCCACCCCACAAGCTCTGAGGAGGTCACTATATTAGGGGAGTCGCCGACACCTAACAGGCTGGAAAATGAGCCAATGGTGAGTTGGGTAGCTCTAGAATCATGGTTGGGCAAGGCAACCTGGGCTCCCTGGCTCTTTGGTTGGTTTTGTGGGTATCTTCTCTTTCTCATTTCTACTTTGGTGCTCATTCTAGGACATGTGTGGACCTTACTTGGGTGAGGCACTTTATGGAATGATTGATGGATCTAGTCACATTTGAAATACCTAGGGGGCAGGGGCCATGAATATTTCCAGAATGAGGTTGAAGTTGCCCCAGCAGCTACCTGTCCCCCCAGACTGGGCAGAGCCCAGGAGGGCTCACAGCACACATCTTTTAACTTTGGAAGGAAGTTCATCAAGTGGAGTTTTTCTCACCACCCACTGTATAACAAGTGCCATTGGGAAATAGCTGAGGTGTACCTTAGAGGCCATCCAGTCTAAACCCTCGCTTTACTGAAGCCTGGAGAGGACAAGAGATTTGCCAAGGGTCATATAGCTAATAAATGTCAGAGGCAGGATTGGAACCTTGATCATCTGCCTAACGACAAGCCCAGACCATTGACTGTCTAGCTCCTTCCATCTCCAGGGAACTTCTAGGAACTCACTAGGGCTCAGGTGAGGCACCACAGGTGCAGAGGAAGGCTGACTCTAGATTGGAGGCCCAGGTGTATGTATGCTGAGTTAGTGTGTGCATAGCGTTGGGAGCACTCACGGAGAGGAATCGCCCGCCATATCTGGATAACAAGTTGGTCCCTGAAAAGTTAATGTTAGCACTTCTTTTGCTGCCTTTCCTGGCCCGACCAGGCAGGGTTTGAAGGGATGGGCTCCAGCAAGCAAGGGAGCAGTGAATAGGCAGACTTGGTGCTGATTGGTAATCTGGACTGATACCTGCAGTGGCTGGCATCTTCCAGTTTTCCTGCTTGGGTGGCAGAGTTGGCAATTAGAGGCAGCTTTTCCCAGGAAGGCCAATCTATTCCCTTTCTAAGTGTTAAAATAAGAGATTGGTCATTATGCACCTTCTGTGGTTTTCCTAGGTTGGTTAGTGGCTTTTTAGTAGGTCTCTAAGCCAGATGTGGTCTATGTTGTACTGTGGGCCAGGGAATAGCCTTTTATGTCCTGAGGTCAAGGCCTTTCCTCAGGACCCAACCACAACCAAGGGATTGAGCTGATGGTACCATTAGCTATATTATTGAAGAAGAGTAGATAGGTTCTCTGTAAAGGTAAAAAAAATTTACCAAAACCCTGAAATAGCTGTCATTAATAGCTACCTTAGAAGATGGCTAAAGGCCTCTGGGAGAACAGAAGGATTGACTTAGTTGTCTAGATTGGATTGGTGAGCAAATCTGGACTGAAAGCTGCTGATGGGGTCATGGTTGGAACAAAAGGAAAGATAAAGTGTGAGGGCCTGGGTGGCCAGGTAGCCAGCTTCAGTCCAAGCAAGGGCTGTTTGGGCCTCAGTGGGAAGGGACTGACTATTGAGTCTCTCTCCAAGGTGATGGTGTGGCCATTTCTCTTCCTGCCTTCCCTTGTTCCTTGAGACGGTGCTGAAGAAGACTCCCAAGGCATTGGCCTGCAAGTATCTGTGTGGAGGGGGACAAGTAAGGTTCCCAGAGCTCCCTGAGGCCTTGTGGCTATGGCTCGCCCCCTCCACTCCTGGTTCTGGAGGAAAAACTAATCCTTCTGGCAAGTCACTTAAGTGACTGCTTTGCTTTCTGATTTCTAAGTGGGACAGAGAAAGGAAGAAGATGACTGTGTTCCTGAAGATGTTAAGCTTAGACAAAATTAGTGTTTGAAGTAGACCGCTCTTGTATCCCACTTTGGTCTTCAGTTCTGATGGTATAGACATGTCTTTCAATGTGATAGGGCCTAGCCCAGGCTGTCATTTCACAAAGTAGAAGAGTGAGGCTCAGAGGTAGAGGGTCACACAGTGATCAGGAAATAGGTGGGCTGGGATTCAAGCCAGCCCTTTGGGCCTCTGACTCCATGGCCACCAATATGGGCTCAGCTTTAGCTCTGTCCTCCCAGGAAGTAGCTTTTCGGCTTGGTCCCTGAATGTCTAATAGTCAGAATCCACAGGAAGGAGCACACCCCTCCCCAGACAGAGAGCACCTTTCCCAGGAGAGTTGGGTTTCTAATGACCAGTCTGTTCCACAGCATCAGCATGCCTGTGTTGAGAAGGGAGATGTTTTGTAAGAGATAAGCAAGTATCTTATCCCCCTCCTTCACAAACGTTGGCCCAGAAGAAGCTTTTGGGGACAGTCCAGCAGGTGCCCAAGGTCCAAATAGCCAGCTTGGGGTTCTAGAGACCAGTGGAGGGACTTGGGTAATGGATGCTGGTGGTGTGCTCCCATATGCCCCCTATGGCAGCTCTTCCCAGGCTTTTGGGGCCACAGAGTCATTTCACTGGGGAGGAGTGTGGGCTCTTCTGACCCCCAAGGCCATGGCCTTATTCTTAGTTGGGGTTTCATCCTTTAAGCATGAGGGCATCAGAATGACAGTGCAGATTCATTTCCCAATACTTCTCCTTCCCTAAAAGATTGATGGGTTAGGGTTAGGGTTGAGAGTGGTGAAGGGCACAGCCTAGCTCCCAGAGCATTGGGACACCCTCTCACTGAGCAGCAGTGGGTGCCTGGGGCTTCCCGGAGATGCCCAGGCACTCTGTACTCATTTCCTTCTCTCTTGTCCTCCACCAGCATATCTGGACCCTTTCCAGAGAGCAAGGATAAACTCTGGCCAGTGACAGGCTACCTCCCTTCCCATTGCCCATGGGTTCAGTAGGCCCCCGGCAGCATTGCTCTTGGCCTAACACCTAGGCTTGGAAATTGTCATGAAGCAGATGGAGGCGGGGACAGGGACTTGGGGGGTACCGTGCATTTTAGCTGTTTTTCTGATAAGTTTTATTCCAACAGAGCTCACAGCCTACATCCCAGGTACCAGTAGGAGACCTACAAACAGCTCTTCCAAAAGCAGATTTAGCCCGAGGGTGAGTGTGAACCAGTGAATTCTCTGAGAACAAAGGAGGTGTGTGCCCTGGACCATTGATTAGAGTGAAGCTAACCTTTAACCTCTGAAAAGAAGAGTAATCTGCTATTACCTTTAAGGTCTCTCTTGAGTGCCCTCAGGAAGAACCATGTGAGTCTAGGGGGCTTGGGGAGCTTGGCCCGTCTGCAGTAGGTGCTGATCCTCTGAGCTCATTGTCTCTGTTTTTGTCAGAAAAGCTGAGTATTTTGTAGAGTAGGGAATTTGGCGTCAAAAAGCATTGAAAACAATTGCCAGAGCTCCCTAGGGCCTGGCATTCCTCACCAGCAAATGAGGTATAGGGTGCCTTGCAGGCCCACCCTGCCTGGGCTGAGCCACCTTTGTCTTTTATGTTTCTTGATGACCTCAGTTAATAGCCCTTTGTGGGTTAATGACAAGTGCAGTTCCTTTTTCCTGCTTTATTTTATTTTTGTAGCTTTTTTAAAAATTCCATCTTCCTTCCCATTCCAAATTGTCTCCTTTGCCCCCTCCCACTCTGACCCATTACAAAATGTGTCTAGGGTTGAGACAAGTGTCCCCATCAGGCACATCCCAAAAAAATAAAGCAAAAGAGGAAAGGTGACATACATCAGCCTGCCCTGAGCCCACCAGCTCTGGCTGGAGGTGGGGTGCAGGCAGGTTCCTTCCTGACTTAAGGACACTCTTTAGCTGACCTGCGGGAGATGTTATCTCCACCCATTAGCAAAATCCCCCCAACGAAGCCTCCTTCCCTGTCCCCTGAAGGGCTGGCTTCTCCTGACATCCACCTTTGCCCTCTCCTGCTTTTGGGGCTCTGACTTTCTTCTCCAGGGTTTTCTGGGCAAGTTAGTCACATTTGTTCCGGGGACAAAACCTGGTGGACTCTTTGGCAATAATTTGGGATAAAAACCATTTCCTTGGTGGAAAAGCACACAGCCCCCTATCCATAACACTGAGGTCTTCCCCCATCCAGCACAGCTCCTCGGGTGTTGGGAGCACTGGGGGAGCTAGCAGCCTTGGCATGCTGGGACCTGGGATTTCCTTTCCTCTCTCCAGCCCAGCTTCCTATCAGCTACCCAAGTTGCCTTCTGAAAGGGTCCACCCTGATCACGTCACCCCCTTGCTCAATGAGCTCTGGGGCTTCCTCCCTGGTTCAAACATAAACTTTTCTGTTTGCTCCTCCTTGGCCATCAATCTCCTTCCCACGTTCTCCCTCCAGCCCACCTGGCCTTACCTGTCTCCCTCACACGTGCTCTATGTCCTGTATTTGTTCTGGCATCTTGCCCTTCTGCATCCCCACCTGCCTGCCTCTCAGTCCCTGGCTCCTTTTTATTTCCAGTTCAAGCAGCCCCTTGTCTCCAAAGCCTTTCCTGATTTTCCCCCTGAAATGACCGTGTCTATGTGTATCTGTGTCTGTGTCTGTGTGTGTCTGTGTGTGTGTCTATGTGTGTCTGTGTTCGTGTGTGTCTGTGTTCGTGTGTGTGTCTGTGTCTGTGTGTCTGTGTTCATCTGTGTGTGTGTCTGTGTTCATCTGTGTGTGTGTCTGTGTTCGTCTGTGTGTGTGTCTGTGTTCGTGTCTGTGTCTGTGTGTGTCTGTCTGTGTCTGTGTTCATCTGTGTGTCTGTGTGTGTGTCTGTGTTTGTGTGTGTGTCTGGATGCTGTTGATTCAAGCAGGAGGCCATTGCCTTTAGAGCAGGCCTTGCCTCACAAAGTCTGCCTTTCCAGCTCCAGCAGCCTGGCAGCGCCTGGCACAAAGTAGACCTCCTTGACAGAAACTGTGCCCCCTTTCCAGTTTGCTGGTTCCCCCCTCAGTCACTAAGGAAGTGAGTTCTTTTCCATGTACTCATCAGCCATGTCATGTTCCAGTTCAGGCTGTACGGCTCCCACTTTGGTCTGGGCTTCCTGGCGTGGGCAGGTTCCCTGAGCTCCTCCTGATTGGATTCCCAGCCTTTGCACTTCCTCATTTCTCCCTGTGACTTTTTTCTTCTCATTCCTGCTCTCAGTTCACCTTACCAAGTTTCCAACCCCAACTGGCCCAAGGTGTGCCCTTACATTGGCCAAAAAGACACATGACTAGTCTCGGGGTTTCCCATTTGGGGCCTGCTTCTCAAAGTGTCTCCTGAGGACCCTTCTGTTGCCAAGTGCCTGCTATCTTTCATGGCCCCAGATACTGTTTTCCTTTTCAAGGTGACTCATCCCTATCTCACTCCCTTACCCCCAGGAAGTCCCTCACAAGACAAGATTGTCCACACTTAAACTAATTTGCTTCTTTTGAGCCCCTTGCTATGACTGTTGAAGGGGGGAATATGGCTCCTTGGGGACCCTTCCACCTGCACTCTGTCCCTCAGGTCTAACTCAGGAAGGTAGGCACAACATTCCAAATGGGGTGGCTGCTTTGGGCTTTGCCTTTGTTGGACAGTGTTGTCAGCTCTCAGAGATTTGATGACACTTATTCTTTGTGATTCTTAGCATTGGTGCCGATGTAGCTGTGTCGAAGGATGGGACTGGTGGCTTTGAGAATCTTGCTGGCAATGGGAAACAGGATCGGATGAAGCAGAGGAGAGCTTCATGTCCTCGGCCAGAGAAGGGGCCCAGATTCCAACTGACCGTCCTTCAGGTACAGCTGCACTTTTGTTTGGAGGTCGAGGGCATGGCATGTTGGGGAAGAGAAGACTGGGGAGTGTGGGTTCTTGAGAGGCAGCAGGGCTAGCTGCCGCTCACTCCCAGAGGCCACAGGCCCCAGAGTCTCCCCTGAAAGGACCAAAGTTAGGAGAGAAAAGGTCAGAGATCATCTAGTCTTACTTCTGTTTTTGTGATGATGCCAGTGGCTCCAGAGAAAATCCTATGCCTGAGGTCCACAAGTCAACCTGTGCTATTGCATAGACTTGAGTGGGACATGTCCTGCTGGGCCAGGGCCCTTCTGTACTGTCTGTTCTCCATTCGCATCTGTATCACTTGACTACCTAGTCCTAATTCCCCCCCCCCCAATAAGATAGCCATTCCTTGGAACCTCCATAGTCCAGTAGTCCCAGTCAGTGCATTTAGGGTCTAGTTCATGTCAGAATGGGTTCTGTTTGTTTTCCAGAGAAGAGAAGGTGCCTGCGCTATCTAGTTACATTCTCTGTTTACTTAGGTTTCAATGTTCGGAGACAACATGGTGGAGTGTCAGCTGGAAACTCACAATAACAAGATGGTCACTTTCAAGTTTGATGTGGATGGAGATGCCCCTGAGGACATTGCTGACTACATGGTATCACTATCTCCTGCTTGTGCTCGGGGCTTGGGATGGCTCACAGAGAAGCGGGAGCCAGTGAAAATGAACTCTTGGCATCTTTATCAGTATCTTTGGGTTTTTTACATCCCCAGAACCCTTCCCATTATCTCACCCTCCCCTTCCCCTTGCCAATCCTTATGATGATGTTTTTTAAAGAAAGATCAGGACAATAAAGGGAGGGAAGGAAAAAAAGAAACAAAAAGGATCAATAGAGTGCAAAAGCCTGGAGAGTATCTGGCCTGTTCCACGCCAGGACGCTTCTCTCTGTGGGGCTCTCAGCTTGGGGGCCGAGTTTGCCCTTTGAAATTCCATAGTGTTCTCTTTGTCCATCGATGGCTCTCACCTAACTCGCCACTGAGTTGCTTCATGCATCCACCGTACTTCTTTCTGGGTTCCCAGATCAGTGGCCATCTACTTTGTTTCCAATTCTTAGCCACCATAAAAAGGGGGAGGTAAAGGAAGGGAACAGGGCCTCATTGAAGTGCCCACTCTGTGCCAGGCCTGGGACTGAGCACTTGCTCCTCACAACAACCCTGGGATGGAGGTGCTGTTCTGATGCCAATTTTACAGTTGAGGAAACTGAAGCAGGCTTGCTCAGGGTCACCCAGGAAGTCTGTGACACCAGCTCCAGCTCTCTGCTGTTGCTGAAGGTGCTGTGCCCTTCCTGGTGTATAGGCCTAGTAGTGGAATCTCAGGATCAAAGGGCATGGTTCAGAGCCACACCAACAATGCACTTGTCTTCACACAACCCCTCCAACATTCTTATTCCCATCTTTTGTCATCTTTATGTAGCACATGATTCCAAGCAGACATCAGAGAGTGATTACTCTAGTCAGTTTGTGTGTAACTCATCTTTACACACTGGCTGACATTTGAACTTACATTTCATTCCTCTGCAGTACCCATAATGCAGTGAGGAAGAGCCCAGTAGGTATTTGATGATCTTCCTTGGAAAATGGAAGTATACTGCATTCCCCCAGTGTAGTTTCCAAACCCTTCATGGCCCGTTGAGTTCCTTATTCCATGACTATCAGAAAAGGAGTGAAGATTGGATGGTGCTCCTTTTCTTTGTTTTGAGGGAAGAAGGAAGATGTGACATTCTTGGAATTTTGTTCATGCTTCCTGCTCAGCAGAACACCAATGGCTGCCCCTTGTGGGGCTCTGTGCACTTTGCGTGTCTTCTTGCTTTCCCAAGAGATCTTCTCTTCTCTTCTCTTCTCTTCTCTTCTCTTCTCTTCTCTT
The DNA here is from genome assembly GCA_028627135.1 of Pseudochirops cupreus. Classification (NCBI taxonomy): domain Eukaryota; kingdom Metazoa; phylum Chordata; class Mammalia; order Diprotodontia; family Pseudocheiridae; genus Pseudochirops; species Pseudochirops cupreus. Next base: position 61,966,558 of record CM053582.1, on the reverse strand, counting down.
CTCTTCTCTATCTGTTTCTAATTTCTTTCCATATTCATTAATACATTAGTCACCCTCACACAGTCTATGCAGCAAAAATGGCTTCCTTGGGTTACTCTCCTTGCATGCCCTTCATCACCTGCCTCTATGCCTTTGCCTAGGCTTTCTTCCCCCCCTCCCACCTTGGAAAGCTCTCCCTCTTCTCTTCTGCCTTTTGGAACCCCAGGCTCCTGTCAGGCTTCAACTTAGGTGCCCCTTCCTAGAGGAGACCTTTTGTGGCTTCCTCCAGGCCCTTTGGATATGTCTTCTAGGTACTTTCGTATGTGCCTGCTGTAAGCCCCTCTGAGAAACATGGCGGCCCCTGGGGGTAAAGATCTGACCCCTTCCTCTAGCTCTTTATCTCAATTTTGGGGCATGTATACTAGGCACTCAGTAAGACCTTAGTGACAGAGAGATGTTTGCAGACCAGCCTTGGTCATCTTTGATGTGATGTGTCCTGTGAGGTACTTTGTGTTTCCAGAAGAGTGTGAGGGGCTTGTTAGAGAGCCAGTTATCACCACAAGACACAAATGAGAGAGCACATGCTCTTCCTGCCTTTTCTGGCTTCTGTGCATGTCTAGCAGCCAACCCAACTGTTTTTGGTCAAGCTCAGCACTCGGTCCATTGTGGGGCCTGCCATAAGGCGAGAATCCCATTCTTGAAGGGGGACTTATTTCTTGGCAGGTTGAAGATAACTTTGTGCTAGAGTGTGAAAAGGGGAAGTTTGTGGAAGAATTGCAGGTGGTTGTGTGCCATGCCCAGGAGATCCTTTGCACCCTCCCTGGCGGGGAGTCAGCTTCATCAGAATCCAGCATTTACCAAGTAAGAGCTATTTAGGAAATTGTGTGAGTGTATGTATGTGTGTATGTGTGTATATGTGTGTGTGAGAGTGTGTACATGTGAGAGTGTGTGTGAATTGTGTGTGTATGTGTGACAGAGTGAGAATGTGTGTGTGCGTGTGTGTACATGTGTGTGTAAATGTGTGACGGTGTGTGTATGTACATGTGTGCATATGTGTGTGAGTGTGTGTATGTATGTGACAGTGTGAGTGTGAGTGTGTGAGTATGTGCAGGTGGGGATGTATGTGTGTGGCCATTATGTGAGCGTGCAGTATAGAAAAGGCCTTACTCTCTTTCTTTGTTTGTCATTCAGACAGGATCAGCCGAACAAGTACAGATGAATCCTGTACCCGCTCAAGGCTGCAGTGAGTACCCAGAGTCTGTTCACCATTTGGCACGATCTTGCCCCAATTCCCAGAAACAGTGTTTGTAAGGAAGGGAACTGCCCCGAAATTTCCCAAGGACTCTTCTAGGGCCCACTAGGAAAATCTGAGGCTGTATATCCACCCCTGGTTTCTGCTCTGATTGCATGCACACTTTGGGACCAGAAGAGATATTGTCTGAGACTCATTTTTCAAATCGCCTTTCCTTGCCTTGCTTAGGCTCCTTCCAACAATGGTGGTATCTGGCCCCATTCTTGCCAATTGAAAGATGATGCAGAAACTGGAGAAGCGTTCGTTTGGGGGGAATCTCAAACCTGGGGCCCTTAACTCTCTTCCTTCGTTTTTGGCCTTTTGCTGCATATTTTGGGGGAGGGGCAGAAATGGAAATGTGCCAGGTGAGGGACCAGTGGGAAGTGTGATCTGAGGCTCTGCGTCTGTGTGGTACCTCCATTTTGTGGGAAAGCAGAGCCTGGGGAGTATTGGTTGCTACAACTAAACTGGAGCATGAAGAGAGGTTTTAGAGGAAAGCATGGTCCCACTGAAAAGCCCAGAAGGGCCTGGCCTGCATCTGATAGTTGCCAGTGGTGACTTTTGTTCTTCTAGGACGTTGCAAGCTGATGAGAGGTGGCTTTATGTTTGGCACATCAGCTTCCTTGCCAGTCAATTGAACACGCCTGACTGCTCTGAAAAATCAGTGTTTTGGAGCCGATTGCCTTAGTCCACAAGGCCAAAAAGCTTCCTCATGAATTTAATGTATTTGTGTCATTTTTTCTGCAGCTGACTCTGCTCCTCAGTCCTCCCCAGTTGGTCGCTGGAGGTTCTGTATCAATCAGACCACACGCAATCGCGAACCCCTGAGCCTTCCTGAGTCACAGCTCCTTGCTGGTAAGCTTTCGTTCTCTAGCTGGCTTTCTCCACCAGACTCTTTCAGGTCCTCTTGTTAGGACTTGGTGCTAGGCCCTGGTGTTGAGAAGGGGCAGAGAAACAAAACCAAGCACTGGGAGCAGCCAAGCTTGGGGCTCATGATCCTGCAGCTTTAGCTGCCAGCTCCCATCTGCTTGGAGAAACCTTGGGTTTGCCTTGGATGTTGTGCTTTTACATTGACTCTCCAAAGAGTCTGTGGCCAAAAAGCTTCCTAAGGTTAGGGTTAGCTCCCTGCATGAGGTTTCCAACATCTGGTTAAGTCATAGTCCACTTCGTGACCTTGGATCCTTCTCTTCAGTTTCTCCTCAGCATCTCCTGTAATCATGTTGAATTAGATGATCTCTGCAAACAGAAAACTCTTGACTATGAAGTTGCCTTTGTGACTTTCCCATCTTGGAGCAGCCTCAGCTTCTCTTCCACAAGACTGAGACTATACAGTTCAGTCACAGAGGCAGGCTGTTGATCAGAAGCATGGCAGCCAGGGGGAGGGCACTTGAATTCACCAGTGTGATCAACAAAGGGCTGCATCATTCCACATTCTTCTTTGAAAAAGAACCTTTCACAATTACGAGCACAAAGGAAAAGCTCCAAGCTCCACCTTCTTTGCCGTGACTGGAAATCATTCATTCTCTGGTGGCCAAGGGTTTTGAAGTGAGCCTCTCTGAACTGACCTGGACTGGACACTGGACATTATCTAATCCAACAAACTTCTATTAAACACCTTCTGTATACAAGACACTGTACTAGGCACTGTGGAAACAAGGAGAAAGTGAAGCACAGTCTCTTTCTTCCAGGAGTTTCCAGTCTAATGCAGAGCCAAGATATAAAGAGAAAAAGGCAATGGGGTAGTGTCAGGGCTGGAGGCAGGGAGGCAGTGCTCTGCTAGAGAGGCCTTTTTGCAGTAGGGTGAATCTTGAGGGAAACCAGTAGGTACAGCAGGGGAACGAGAGCATTCCAGGCATGGGGGAGAGCCCAAGAAAATGCCTGGAGCTGAAAGAGGAATAGCCAGGAGGACAATGTGACTGGATCAAAGAGTCACACTGCTGGGGAGTGAGAGGAAGCAGGTGATGAAGGCCAGAGGCGATTGAGCAGAGTGATGACATGGTCAGACCTACACTCTGGAGGCGGACTGGAGGATGGCCTGGAGTGGGGAGAGACCAGAGGTGGGCAGAGCCCCCAGGTAGCAGGACTTGTGGTCAAGATGACTTCTTGAATGGCAGCTTAGAGTTGGGGTTATAGCAATTCACCCAAGACCAAACACAGATCCAGAAATCCTAGATGGCTAGAACTTTGGATTAGAGTCAAGAGTCTTCCTGTGTGAACCAGGTGGGTCAGTTGACTTCTCTCAACCTCAGTTTCCCCATCTATAAAATGGGAATAATATTAGTGCCTCCCTTCCATTGTTGTTGTGTAGATCAGATGAGGTAATGTGTAAAGTGCTTAAGGTTCCATAGAAGTGTACACTGGTTAATGACCCCTTCCACCGCAGAACTATATCAGAGGCTAGCCAGAAGGAAGTAAAGCCAGAGAGACACTGAGGGTTGTAGATCGAGAGACCCCCTAAAGGAAAGAGTATCTCCCCACCAAACGCAAGCAGACCCAAAGGGAAAGAAAGGGATTTTCCACAAGGACTACCCAAATAGCTAAGATAAATGAAGCAAGAGAGAAGAATAAAAAGCTGTAGAAGAAAGAATTGGAAGGAGAATCGACCATTTAGAGGAGAATGTGGCCAGCCTCCTCCAAAGAACAAAGTCCCTGAAAATGAGGAGAGACCAAAGAGAAATCAGCCACTCCATGAGATAATGAGTGACTATGTGGGCACAAAATCAAAAGTTGAAAAAAGAGAACATGTAAGGCCTCTGCTGTCAAAAGCTGACCTCAAAGACAGGGCCAAGATAGAAAACTAGAGAATGTTTGAGATTCCCTGAAAACAATTATTTAAAAAAAAACCCAAATTCTGGACCTTCTATTTCAAACTAAATAAATAACTGAAAACTGCCCAGGCTGCTTTAAGCCAGGGGGGAAAGTGAAGACAGAAAGAACCCACCAATTGCCTCCTGTACTCAGTTTCAACAGAGAAAGGCCCAGGAATGTCCCAGTCATTATCCAGACCTTCTGCACCAAAGCAAAAATCCTGCCCAAAAAAAGCACAGAAAAGCAGCACACAGAACCAGGGGAATGCAGTCAGGATCACACGAGCCCTGGCAACTTGGGCTAGAAATCAGCATCGTATGCCAAGAAGAGACCCCTGGCATATAGCATCCCAAACAGGACTTCTGACAGCTTACAGTCGAGAAGAACTTAGCAGGCGAACCTGAGGGGGAAAAAAATGGAGCTTGAAAGGAACAGAGGAATTTAAACATTCCTTATGAAAAGCCCAGAGCTGAGGAGGAAGAGACTCTCCAGAATCCAGAGAAACCTAGAAAGGGAAATTTCTCTGAAGAAGGATATATGACAAGCTTGGGCTGATACTCCAGCAGGGGAGAAGAAACGAGGGGCGCTGTGAACCTTGGATATCTTCGAAGGGTACTGAGGGAGTAGAATGAGAAAAACGGAGGCCTTGAGGAGGAGGGATGGACGACAAAGATACTCATGTGGAGGGAGGAAGAAGAATGGGGTGGAGGGACCTGCTATCTCCCCTGATTGGAGTGCCTGAAAAGAAGAGTAGAGTAGAGAAACACAGAAGAAGAAATGGGGGCACTGGTCACCAGGGGAAGCTCACTGTTCTTTGAAACAGACCAAGGAGGTTGGACCAAGAAGGTAGACAGTCAGGTACAGAAATACACCCCTTAGTGAGCAGACTTGGGGAGCAGGGAATGACGGGGGGTAAGGAAGATGAAACCAAGCCCCGATCCTGAAGCCGCCATAAAAAGACCAAGGACAAAGTCAAGTCCTAGAAACCAAACTGCAGCATGGGAATGGCATGGGAGGGTATTGTGCTGTAAGAAAAGCCAGTGGAGCTGATTTCAGAGAATTCTGGGAATATGTGTAGGAACTGGGCAGAATGAAGGGAACCCTTTCTGCAAGCCTGGCCACATGCTCAAGGCCAACCATTTGGAAAGACTACTAAATTCTGCCCAGTGTAGTGTCTCCAGAGGACTAATGATGAATGGGGTCAGAGAAATGATGGGCTCAGGGTGCAGAAAGACCCTTGCCACATTTGTGTAGGGTTCAGTTTGCTTAGTTCTGCTTATTTGTTACAATATTTTCTATTCCTTGAGATTTTTTTCATTGGGAGTGGGTGAGGTGCTGGGAGAGGGTTTGCACTAGTGATTCCTTCCAAAAAAAGAAGGCTACAAAATGAACAGAAGAGAAAAGAAGGAAATACAGCAGGGAGCACAGACAGGCTGGACAGTTTTGAAAGTAATGTGCAGGATTTGTTATTTACTTTTTTAAAAGTTTGGTACAAGATGGAGATTGGTTGTGTCATATAGAACTTAAATCCTTTTGTGTTCTGCTGTGTGTATGGAAGTGCTCTTTTTTTTGGTGTTTAAGTTCAAAATGAAAAAAAAATGACTGCAAAGGCTCAGTGGTTCCTGATTATGAGGAATGATTTCTTGCATTCATTTGGTAAAGGCTTTGTTCTCTCCAGAGCTGAGATGGATGGCTCCCTTTTCTTCTTATTTTCTGATGCGAGTACCAGTGAGTTTAGAGATTAGTAATCCAGATTTAGGAGCATTGTTTTAGGGTTAGGGTTAGAGATCTCATTTTTCAAAACTTCAAAACTACTTGTAAAGATTGTTTTCAACATTCATTTTTGTAAGATTTTGAGTTTCCCATTTTTCTTCCTCCCTCTTCCCCAAAACAGCAAGCAATCTGACGTTGTATGCGTGCAATTATGTGAACCTGTTCCCACATTAGTCATAGTGTAAAAGCGCACTTGGTTTTTGGATCGCTTTTAAATGATGGTTCCCTTGTCCCAGTGTAATATGAGTTTATCAAGCAGCAATCTTCTCAGTTGGGTTCTGAGTCTCTTCAGTCTTTTCTTTCCCAGCCTGGACAGACTAGTCTGTCATCTCTTTTGTGCACATCCTTCCTGCCTCTAGCAGCTGTTTCCAAAAGGCTGGTTCGCACCCCATGGCCCAGAGTCCCAAGCCATGGGCGTATTGCTTTTTTTCTAGTTGTTGAGACATACTTCCAGGGCCATGTTGGAAGCTCCCAAAATTTCTTCTTTGGGGTCTCAGGCCTGAAAAACTGTTCTTTCTTTCCTTACCCCCATATATATATATATATATATATATATATATATATATATATATATATATATCAAGTCATTATAGGGCCCTGACTTCCTGGTAATTTAAAAGAATAAGCGAAGCCTCACGTTCTTGGCACCCTTGTACAATTAGCAGTGGAGACATTAGTTGAGATTGGAAGGCAGAGATACTGCATGATTTGTGTGACTACTCCATATGTTAAACATTATCAAACGTCGTGCCAAGGAAGATGGAAGATGTGTGTCCTTAGGGTCTAAGTTGTAACCTTTGAGTTCAAATGGGGAATAGTTTGTTTGTTTTCAACTTTGCAAACCTCCCTCGATGGAGTCCCCTGTGACAGAGAGGGTCTGTACCAGGTGTGCCACAGCTTTAACTCATTCCTGAACTCCTGACTTACCTTTTATTCTCCTTGTTCTAGATTTGGGGAACATGAGCAACCGAGAACTCTCCTCACAGGATGCGCTTCTCATTGTGGCACCTGCCCTAGAGCCCAAGGATTTAGCAGATGGTAAGACTTCTGAATGTGCTGGTCCTGAAACTGAACAGCTAGCCTCTCCTCATCAGGTGGAAGAGAACAAGATCCCGATGGTCCATTCTGCAGGGAGTCCTCGTGGCCCTGCTGTTTCAGTCCATCCTGCTCAGACTGAGTTGGGGGAGTCCATCGACCAAGTCCCTGGCACATGTCTACCTGCGTATCCAGGACGCCAAGCTGAGGACCACCTGGTTTTAGGTGTTTCCCACCCTGGAGAGTCAACTGCATTCACTGAGACCTCGGTTCCACTGCAGATGTGTGTGTCTGAGCCAAGCCCTCAGTCCTCCTCAGCACAGTGGCTACCTGGGTGCAGCACCTTGGCCTCTCGAGAGGGGACAGCTGCTGTGAGCGTGGAGCCTGCTTCTGCCCCTCAGTTGGTGACACTTGCTCAGAGCCCAGGCCTTGATCCAGCCCCTCTTCATTCCTCCTCGGTGCCTGAGGCAGATGGTGAAAGACCTCCAAAATTAGAATTTGTAGATAACCGCATTAAAACCTTGGATGAAAAATTAAGAACCTTGCTGTATCAAGAGCACAGCCCATGTGGTGTTTGCTCAGAGAGTCAGAAGGACGCCCCAAACCTAGAGTCTCCATTCTCTTCTTCCTCCTCGGCTGAGGAGGCACTCTGTGGCCCTGGGCCCGAGGTTCTGGGTGTGCAGCAGGCCAGCTCTGAGCTTCTGTCTCCCTCTGCTGCAGCCCAGCCTGCCTATGGGGCTGTGCTAAAAAGGGAGCCAGCCAGCATGGCCACTTGTGCATCTGGTGGGCCAGCTTCACATGTAAGTATCTCTAATTCTACCCTAGTGTCTTCTTCCCTCAGAGGTCAGAGTGACCTGGGTCAAAGGAGTTGGGAGCTGAGACTTGGCCAGTGGAGGTTCTCCCCTGACTGATGGCCATCTTTAGGCCGGCTCTGATAGAAAAATCCCTTACCCTACAGCCAACCTGAATTCAGTTCAGCTTGTTGGGGGACAACAGCCAGTGTGTCAGGCCCCAGGCCTACCAGGTGTGGCCTTGGACACTTCTTGATCACTTCCAGGCCACAGTCAGGTGCCTGAGGTTAGGGCTAGACAGAGGAAGCCTGAGAGCCCTAGTAAACTGGGTGAGTAGCCTCTGGACTGGAGACAGAGGAAGATGAGCACTTTTTTCTCGGAGGAGCCGACACACCACTATACCGTACGGAGTTGAAAGGGGCCTCGGAAGCTCAGAAGCCGTCTAGTCTACCCCTAAGAGTGGACTTTCCCAAGGTCCCACGGGTAGGAAGGAGTACATAGCAGAGGCTGGAAGCCATCTGCAGGGTTGGTTCACAGGCCATGGTACTCAGCAGCTCATTGCAGCCCCCAAATGTGCCTAATTAACACAGTGGTCTGACTTTGTTAGGATTGGCAGGCAGGAAAACCCCAAACCTATCCTCTGAGCTCCCTGGGGAGCTTTGGCTTTTGACCCCTATCCTTCTGGCATCTAATGGGCTTTGTATCTCTTGGGATCTCATGGGGCTGATGAGTTTCCCCAGTTCTAAGCTATCTTCTTCTTCTGCTCCTTTTTGGGTGTGTGGGGAAGATAGCAGTGCTAATAGCCAACATTCTTTGGGAGTAGATTTGAAAGTAGCCTGGAGGACCAGAAGGAATCTCACACTCCCTGTCAGGGTCAAATGGTGGCTCACTCTCCCGCAGCCCATCCCTGGGGCCAGCTCTCCTTAGAGTAATGTGTCCAGTTGGTTTTCTGGGCACCCTAGAGGAAGAGAGGTGAGTCATGTCCATTCTATCCCTGCTTTCAGTGTCGACCTTTACCCAGCACCTGCCTCTGCCCAGGGGAGCTACCTGCTGGCTTGGATTGAGGTTCTAGTTTTACCAGTTCCTGAAACTTTCTGGATAGGAGAGCCTGAGCCAGCCTTTGGACCTTTCTTTCCGTTGGCCCCTTTTCAGGCTCCAAATAGGTAGTTGTTGCATTTCCAGTAATCCCTCAGAAGGCAGCTCTGTCCAGCTCTTCCCAGATTATGTGGCTCCTTGAGGAACTCCAATCACAAGGCCTTGGGAGTGGAAGGAAGGAATTTATCCAGTACCTACTAGGTACCAGGCCTTGTGCTAAGCCCCTTATAGATCTGGGAGGGAGGGGGTAATATAAGTCCCATTTTACAGATGAGGAAACTGAGGTGGACCGAAATGAAGTAGCCTGCCCAGGGTCACTCAGCTGGTCAATGTGTGAGGCCAGATTGGAACCCAGCTCTCCCAAGGCCATTCATGCCATTTGTGGTCTGAAACAAACCAAGCACATGCAATCTGTTAGGCCCCTCCTGGTTCTCTAGAAGAGTGGTTCTCAACCTGTGGGTTGCGACCCCTTTGGGGGTTGAACGACCCTTTCATAGGGGTCGCCTAAGACCATTGGAAAACACACATTTCCAATGATCTTAGGAACCAAGACACCCCTCCTCTATCCATCTCCAGGCAGGTCTGCCCACATGCAGATATGCTCGCATACGAGTATTAAAGGGTTGTGGCATTAGGAAGCTTGAAAACCTTCTCTAGAAGAACTATTGGAGCCGTTGGCACCATGTGTTTTTCCGCACTCTTCTCTCCTTTAGGAGATGTCTCCTGATGCCCCCCTTCTAGGGGACCCTGAAGCCTCCCCTGCTTCTTTGTTGAGTGGCAGTGGTGGTGGTGGCAGCACCTTCCATCTGCACACGGGAGGTGGGTATCTTGACCCAAGTTTTACTTTTCCTAGTCTCAAAAATCCTATTAGCAACAAGTCCTGGACTCACAAATTAAAAAGCTAGGCACATGCCTTGGCAGTCAGGCAGCTTTGGTGAGCAGTCCAAAGCCCATCAAGGCAGCGTGCTTGCAGTCAGGGCTGAAGATGGGAACATCACTTGGAGCTTCCCACTTTTCTCACCCAGCGCATGTTTGCAACATGTCCCATGAATTCTGTTTGTTCCCATTTTTCATTCCCATAGAAGGTGAGATCAGGAAGGCATCTCACAGTGCCCAATTCCAAGCTGGGGACTCTTGCACTGATGCCTTGTAAACTATGTAGTCCAAGAGAAGCTCCCTTCTGCTACTTTTTTGGGGGTCTGATGAATGAGATCTTCACAAGCGCTATTCTTGTTTGTGTGTTTCTCATTGGGCCCAACCTGCAGTGGAGCCGGAGATGACATCCAGAATTGCTTCAGTCCCGCTGCCTTTGGTGGGAGAATCTGCGGTTCTCAGCAGGTGGACGGCAATGGGCTCGTTTCAGCGGGGCAGATTCCAGGTGGGCGTCTCAATTCAGTTGTTTCTTCAGAATTTTGGGGGGGGTGGGAGTGATGTAGGACCTGGACTTGTCATCTCCTTTTCCTTATGCTGCGCTAGGTGGCGTGGTCTCTCCTGATTGACTTTTCTCTGTTGCATTCACATCCCAGTGTTAGGTATTCAACTTCTGTGTGTTGGGGCCCTTCGAATGAAGGCCCTTGATCCTCTCACTCCCAGGGTCAACGGTGGGGCTCCCCTCAGGCCATTTAGGACATTCTCTGCCACTTGACTCTCTGTGCCTTATCAGCAGGTGAATAAAGTTGCTTTTTGTGACAAAGACTATGTACCCACAACCAAACAGGTCCTGACCAGTCCCAGAGAAGATGCTGGAAAAGAGCCTTGGCTTTCTTTAGCTACGGAACCTCACAGAAATGACCAAGCCTTGAAAGAAGGGGAAAACCTTTTGTCTGTCAGCACGTGTGAGACTGATCCAGCCTCCGTGACTCCAGGGAAAGATACCTCTGCTACAGAAAGTAGTGCACAGTCTGGGCCTGAGCCCCCTGGGGGGGCTGTCTGGACCCAGCTGAGCTCAGAGAGTGAGTCTTCTGCTCCTTTTGGCCCCTCAGAAGAGTTGGCAGGAAGTCCTGGTGAAGAGAACACCTGTTGCTTACCAGTCCAAGAAGCAGCACCCTATGCTCAGACCCAGAGTGTACTCTTCTATTCTCCATCCTCCCCAATGAGTAGTGACGACGAATCCGAAATCGAAGATGAGGACTTGAGAGTGGAACTTCAGAAATTACGGGAAAAGTAAGTAGTGGTTGTCATGTCAGCCACCTGGTGGCCGAGCTGGGAATTCGGGTTGGGGGAGGCCCGGCATTGGGGATGGAGAAGGCCTGACACAAGACCCACAGCCCACACTGCAGGGTTAGCTAGGAACGTGGAAAGCCAACTTCCTTCTCTCAGAGCTTCAGGAATTTCCATTCCAAGTTTTCTTCTTCTTTAATCAACAAGCATTTCTTAAGACCTTACTTAAGTGTCTCGATTCTGGTGATTCAAAGATAACAATAAATAATCGCTGCTTTTTTTTGCTCAAGATTCAAATGATCATGTTTTGCCCATTTTTAGACATTGCTTTTTAAGTGCAGTGCACAAAACATAGAGTGTTCTTTGTTTAATTTTTCAGATCTGGAATTGTCACCAAAAGAACCAAAATTTTTTTTTCATAGTATCGAAAACCAATAGTTGAATATGTTTTTAGGTGTTTGGGTGTGTTTAGATACAGAGTCACAAAGTAAACAGAAAATGAAGCCCATGCTTCTGAAACACTTCACTGCCTAAATTTCCATGGGATGTCTGTCGCAGTAAAGAGCTTGGTTTCTGTGTTTTCTCCAGGGTTTCTGTGTTTTCTCCAGGGTTTAAGAACAGGACACAGCTCTTTATCTAATTTCCAGGTCACAGATGAATGAATAGGAGCTCAGAGTTTCTAAGGCCCTGTTTGCATGTGCTGGGAGTTTATATGAGGTAGAAGGATTCTCAGCCCCACAGTCGAATCGGATCCCTCTCTACCTCAGCATCTCCCAAAGGGTCATCCTGTGAGAGGAGAAGGGGCTGTGTGGCAGCTCCTCCAGGTGATGGTGCACCACATTGAAAATGCCCATTCCACTTTAAAAATGTGGTTAATTTTGACTCCTCCTTCACATGCCAGCCCTTCACCGAGTCAGACACGGCCAGGGCATCTTCCCCAAGCCTTTTCTTCTGCAGCCTTGTCCACGCCTCCATTTCTTCACCTTTCAGTGCCAGCTCTGGATCTAAGGTCTGTGAACCCAGATGGTGGTGAAGAGCTGGACGAAAAAGCTCTGGGCATCTCCCTAGGTGCCCGACTGTACTCACTATTCTGGTGACCTTCCTCTAGAGCAGTGGTTCTCAACCTTCCTAATGCCACGACCCTTTCATACTCGCATGTGTGCATATCTGCATGTGGGCAGACCCTCCTGGAGACGGATAGAGGAGCACAGTGTCAAGTGTGGAAATATGTGTTTTCCGATGGTCTTAAGCGACCCCTGTGAAAGGGTCATTTGACCCCCGAAGGGTTTGCAACCCACAGGTTGAGAACTGCTGTTCTAGATGCTAATTGCACCACACTCTTTATTATAATACCTCTGGAATGAATGAATGAAGAGTTTCTTAGGCCCTTGTTGAGCCTTGGGATCCAAAGAAGAGCCCTGCCCTCTAGAGCTTTGGGTGCTTTGGGTTTGGGGTTTTTTTTAGTTCAGCAAATATCTTCTTTCTCTTCCTCCCAGCCATTCTTCCCCATTGAGAATGAAAGAAAATCAAATTCCTGCATTAACCATTTCCCCCCAGACATCCGTTAGTTGGCCTGTCAGAGGCCTGTCACTTCTCTGCCCAGAGGTAGATGGCCAGTGTCACTGTGAGCCTGCTGGAGCTGGGCCCAGGCATTGTTTGTCTTTATAGTATTGTCCTTGTACACATTGCCCATCCCCCTGGTTCTGCTCATTGATTTCCCTCTGAAGCCATCCCCTAAATTAGCTCTCACAGCCCAACAGTTCACCATCACATTGATTCATATGCCGTAACTTGTTGAGCCATTGCCTGGGTGCTAGGTGAGCTCACCTTCTTGTAGGGAGGACCTATGAAGAGGTGTCAGGACAAGGTCAACTGAAAAGGTCCCCATGTACCTTCAGATGTAGAGATGAGACAGGCGGTGGCACATTTTCATTAATAAACCACTTTCATTTCTGCTGCACCTACCTCAAGGTTCTTCAGTAGCCTGGGGGCTGCTGCTGTTGCCAGGGCTTTTGGGTGACTCTGCCCATCAATGGGGGTGGGGATTATTAGCCCCTCTTCCCCAGGGCTTTTTCCTCTGAATGATGGCTGTTAGAGGTAGAGCTGGTGATCTCAGGGGCACACCCTGCTTCTCCCCCAACTCTTAGCTTTGGGGACTTGGGCTGTCTCCACCAGGGTCTTTGGGAAGCTGGTGGTCTCTGTCTACATTCTTCTGTCTGTCAGCCCCTAAACTCTGAACCCCCCACCTCCCACCCCCACACATATAGAGATCAGAGGGCTGACTTAGAGCTCCATCTTTCAGATCCCAAGTCATGTGTGTGGGTCTTTCTCATGGAAGACCAGAAGCCTGTGACATCTTCATACCCTCTACTGTTCAGCTCTTCTATAGTGTTGGCCAGCTAGTTTCCCCTAGTCTTTTGCATTATAAATAATGCTGCTAGGTATATTTTTGGACAGTTTTTATCCCCCTTGTCATGAACTGCCTTGGGTTGTAATCCCAGTAGTGGGATTACTATATCCACATGTATATATAGTTCTGGGATCTGTGATTTGGTGAATTGGAGATTTGGAAAGAAGCTCAAGAGAAAGAACTAGACACAAGATAGCCCCCACTATAACACACTTGATAAATCCACATTGGTCTTTTCCCCACGTGATGTGCTCCTGTGGCCACTTAGTCTTCTCTTCTTCAGGATGTCCTCAGATGTCATGAACACTCTGATTTAATGATGATTTTGTTAAACAGTGAAACCCAGAACAGAAGGCCTCCCTGCTCCACTGGGAGCTATGCCTGCCTTGATGTTGTCCCAGATTGCAGTAGCATTTTTGGCTACCACATCACACTGCTGTCCACTCAGACCTCCAGATCCTTTTCAGACAAATTACTTCCCCATCTTGTGCTTCTCAAGTTTTAGATTCAGTCCTTAATTCCACCCTCCTAACCTGCCACCTAATTGTACACTGTTGTCTATTCCACAGTTTGAAAGGCTTTTATGACAGGAAAGCCAGAATGATAATAGACCAAATTATACCCCCAACCTCCCAAATCACGTGATTCCATCAGTAGACACAGAAAAGGCCTTTGACTAAACCAACCCTAAAAACCCCCCAGGGGCATCAGGTAGCACCAACACCACCTGGGATTTTTCTGGAATAGGAACTTCCAGATGAGGCATTGCCATACACCAATCCAGGTTGGCATCTTCTCTGGACAATGTGAGAGTTGCCTAGGGCATTGAGAGATGGGGCTTTTCTAGGGACGCGCAGCCAGCATCAGTCAGACACGGGACTTGTAGCCACTGCATCACATCTTCTCTCATGAAAAAGAGACAAAGAAAAAAGGCAAAGAGGAGGTGACTCAAATCGAGCTCTTTCTCTTCCTGCAGATGGAGTGGCTGCCCCCCCCCCTTTTGTTTGCACCTGGCCTTGGAATCAGGCTTGGAGATGGCCCGCCTGCTGGCCATGTGCTTCTCTGCACCTGCTTGCCTTCACTCTAACTTGCGATTTTTCTCTTTGGGCTCTTCAGACACATTCAGGAGGTCATGAGCCTTCAAGCCCAGCAAAATCGGGAACTCCAGGAGCTCTATAATCGCCTCTGGTCCATTAAAGACAGCAAGTCAGAATCCTCCGAGCTGCGTCTGCAACCTGCATCCCCTCGCCGCCCAAGGTCCTTCAAGAGTAAACTCCGAAGCCGTCCGCAGTCCTTGACCCACGTGGACAATGGTATTGTTGTTGCTACAGGTAACCTAAGGAAAACAAGGTTGCCTAAAGAGGCTCTCCATGGTCCATATGAAAAATTGCTAAGTGACAAGGCCACACTTCTCTTGTAAATAGGGCCTTAGGGCTAAGGGGTGGCCTTGAGAAGATTTTGAAAGAGAGGCCAAGCCCAAGAGTCTCTCTGCATTTTCCTTGGGGGACATGATCTGTGTGTGGTAGGTGGTGGGGAGGAACCACTGTGCCCACAGGAGTGCCCAAGTGTGGACAGAGGCACATTGGTTAGACTCTGAGAGTTTGTTTCCAGGTAATCTCAGAACTCTGTGTATCCAAAGGGCAACTTCTGGCAGCTTCATGTTGCTTCCCTCCCGCAGTCATTGAAACACAAATATCTTTGCTTAAGCTTTTTTAAGCTAGCCCCAGCATTCTTTGAGGATGGCACATGTTTCCTAGAGCTTTGAACAAAAATGATTATTGGGTGTGCTTGAGTAGCGTGGTAACTCTTTGATGCAGTGCTGGTGTTTGGTTTGGTCATTGGATCTTAATCTCAGCCCTGCCTGATACTGGAGGGTCCATCAAAGGACATTGAGAAGGTGGTTCTCACGTGTCCTATGCTGCTACTGCCTTCATGGAGCTCAGACCCTCATAGGGGATGGGCATTTGACATGAGGTAAATGGTGGCTACTAAGTATTTATTGAATTTCAGCCTCCACACAGCCCTGTGAAGTCAATGGCAATTGGTCTAGTTGAGAGCTGAGAGTCCTTAAGCCAGGGATGTGAGGGGACAGTGGATGTTCCAGGGCCAGCTGCGATTCTCACTCAGATTTCTGGTCCTGAAGTCGAGGGCACCTTCCATAGTACACATTGCTTGTAAATGATAAAAGGACTTTTTTTCCCATTTTTCTTGATTCTTTTGGGTTTTATATCACCTTCATTTCTGAATCTATCCCTCCCATCTTCTCTACCCAGAAAGCCTTGCCTTTGAATAAAAAAGAGACAAAATTACCTAACCACAACTTCAGGGTACCCAAAGCCCCCTGCCCTAGTGGCCCCCACCTTAGCATTTTTCTGCTTCTTTAGGGACATTTTAATTACACAGCACTCAATTTCATTTTAAAAGATTATTTCACGATATCTAATTGAACTTAAAAAATGTTTGCTGCCTAACTGTCCCCAGTATCCAGAAAAGGGCCCCCACATAAATGCATGCCTGGCCTTTGTTTCAGGCCACTTCCCAGGTGGCTGTACTCTGGAGTGGTCCCCTGATTTTTCAGTTAAGCTTTTCTAAGAAGTAGACTGGGACCCTTCACTCCAATTCTCCCAAATCCCAGTCCCATAGCCCTGGGGTGTCAGAGTAGAGAGATTGGGATCTGGGGAAGCCGAGGCCACGTTGAGAGACAGCCTAGAAAAATCAGGGGTCATGGTCTCTAGTCCCCATGGGACTTTGGGGTCCTGGAGCTTTAGCAATTTGTTCTCATATCACGTCCTTGGAAAATGGGGATGTATATTTTGCAGAGCATAACAGAATTCAAATCTTCATTGATCTTATTGGAGAAATTCATCTCAAAGACAGGCATGTAAATGATGCCTTGTAAAAATGGGACTTGTTTTGTGTGAGAGATTTGGCTTTCCCAGCTTCTCAGTGACACAGCCTGAGGACACAGAACTAGAGGTTTGAGGTCGACGGAGGAGAATGAGAGGTGCACGGTGTGGGGGAGGCTGAGTCAGAGGACAGCAATGTCAGTGGCCTTTGTTTGGGGGCTATTCTGGATTCTGTCCTTACCTCAGTCTGGCCTTTATAACATTGCTTTTTTCCACATGCTAGTCAGAGTCTCTTGTCATTTGGGTTGAAGTCAGGTCTGAGGGTTGTCACTTTATAGACTGTATCTTCACACTGTCAAAATAGAGGAAGCTTAAGAAAAAATATTATTCACTCAACATTTATGAAGTGCATACTGTGTGCCAGGTTCTGCTGTGGCCTGGGGATAGCTACAAAGAGATAAGTGAAACAGAAGGCTGATCCACTGATTCTGGGGAGGAGACCATGAGGCCTTGAGGGAAGTTGTGCTATCATGTTGATGCTGTGTTTACCTGGGAGTTAGGCAGGACTATGCTTAGGATCATTGCTCTGCTTTCTGAATGTCTCTTGTAACCAAGTGGTTCTAACTCCCACTCACGGTGACCCTCAACATTTGACTTCCCTGCTCTTTGTTCTAGAGCCACTGTGTGTGGTGAACAGCACATCGTCTTGTCAGCAGTCACCGGCCAGCAAGAAGGGCATGTTCACTGATGACTTGCACAAGCTGGTGGATGATTGGACAAAGGAAGCCATGGGGAATGCTCTCATTAAGCCAAGCCTGAACCAGCTCAAGCAGAATCAGCACAGATTGGAGACAGACAACTGGAGCAAAGGCTACGAGGTGAGTGGTGAGCCCCAGATCAGGGCAGCTCTGGGCTCAGGCTAGTGACACTTCTGGGATGAGTGCAGTGAGGCCCGAACTTTGTAAAGCTCAGTGGCTGCTTTGGCGGCTTCAGGTGTTTGCCCACTTTGGGCGTGGTGCTGTACACTGCCACCGCTGCTGCTGCTGCCACTGCTGCTCACAGGCTAAGTGACACTTGGAAGATGGAGCAGATTTCCAGGCCATGAGACAGTATGGCCCCCTCCAGTGGGAGAATCAGCTCCTAAGCAGGGACTATGACAACCCACTGGGTGATGGGTGCTCACTTTGTCTGTGCCTGTGGCACGTGGCATCCTGACACCTCTGTGAGTGAGCTGCTGATTTCTTTGGTAATTTCTTTGGATTTAGTGAATAATATCTTAAATATTTGGGTAGAAGCTACTCTGTGTTCAGAAGCTAAAGCTTTTCTGCCCGTGGTGGCCCAGAAAGACCTGGAGAGCACTGTGAGCTGTGGAGGGAAGCCTACAGAATGGGTTGGCTTTGGGAGATGGGGAAGGTCTTTGGGCCCCATTGGAGGCGAGGGAAGTGTCAAGAAACTGATCCTGTTTTGGTTTTACTGTTTTTTTTCATCAGAACCCTTCATCTACAGTGGCTTACGCATCAGCCTGGATCTCATCTCTCTCCCAAATCCGTGGCCCTGTTCCAGCAGCCTTGCCACAAGGAATCTCCATTCCATCTTTCCCAGGAGCCTTGCCTTCTTATGGAGTGCCACACGCCTGCCAATTTAACACTGTGGGCACCGCTGGGTACCCAGTGCAATGGGTGGGAATTTCGGGAACGGCCCCACAACCTGTAGTGATCCCCAGTCAAGCAGTGGGCCCTTTCCAGCCAGGGCTGAATTTGCCAGCCTTTCCAGCTGCCCCTGTGCCGAACTCAGCCCCAGGTTCGGCCGGGCCCAAGTGAGAGCGCCCCTCCCCCTTCTGCCTTGGTGTGGTTGTCATTCACTTTGTACAGCGGGTGCCGCAATCATTTTTCACTCCAGACCCTAATTCCTCTTTGATACTTGACGTTTTGTAAAATGCTGGTCAGAATGCTTTGGGAAGCTTGCCTTTTGCATCACCATCCCCGAGAAACTCTTCCCCCCCACCCCCCACCCCCATTCAGCTTGGTGAGCCTTGTCCATAAATTTCAGATAATTGGCAGAGAATGGGAACCGTGTGAGGACATTCTGGACGGTCCAGTCCCATTGGACTTCATGTGCTGTAAGGTTGAGTTTAGGCCAAGGCTCATCACCCTGGGCTGGTGGAGATGGCTTACTGTGAGCACCTTTGGGTACATGGACAGAGGGAACCCTCCCTGGCATGCTCCCTTTGGAATGAGAACTGACCAGCATTCTATGGGGTGGGGGTGGGGGGCTGGGAATAACCAACTTCTGCCTAAGGGGTTCCCTATATGCCACACACACAACATGGTTTTCTGAGCAGCTGAGAGGTATGTTTGGTTGTGGATCCCCTTTGTAGGGTTCCTTGGAACTGTGGCCCCATTTGTGCATTTACTTGATGGGAAATGTACTTGGCCCAGCTTTGGAGGTTAGGAGACTTCTCCTTGAAACCCTTGAGTCCCCTGGCCTCTATGAGGTACTGAGTTGGCCTCTTTGCCCTTGAGCGAGACAGGAGACCCACTGTGAAGCATGGGGGAGGGGAGGGGAGAGCCTTGGTTGGTAACAATTTCTCTAAATAACTCTACCCCAGAAAGGATGGCTTGGGTATTTACAGGGGTTTGAACTGATGTCTGGGTTGTGTTGAGAAAGGCAGATGTGGTTCCTTTTCCTTTTTTGGAAGTTCATCACAAGGCCATCTTAGAGCCTCCCAGGCTTGGCCTTCGGGCACCTAGAAGTACTTGAACTCTTTCCCTTCAACTCGAAAGGTTTCAGGACCCTTCTTCTGGTCTTCAGGCCCCTTCTTGGACCCTTTGCTCAATTAAGGACCCCTTTCTTCTAATAAACACTTCCCCAGAGCACCAGTTTTTACCCATCACAAATAGGATTTAAAGAATGCTTCTCAAAATTTTGTCCTGAGGCTTAACATCACTACAGGCTTTGAGGTGACTCCCACTTGGTCTACTTGTTATGGCCTCTGCCCTCTAAAGAGAACCTGGCCCCCCTTACCTCACACCTACACTAGTCAAAATTCAGCATGGGGTGGAAGGAACCACCACAGTAGACATGGATTGAGCTCTTGCGCCATCCTTCCCAACGTGCGTCACATTTTCAGATCCCTCCATTGGCTCAAAGGCAGTGTGCCTTGGTACACTGGTGTATGTAATGCACCCATTCGAATGAGTGCTCTTTTGACCAGGAAGACTTCCTCGAAACCACAGTCCCACATTTCCTTTCCTGAAATTGACTATAGAATTGGGCTAAGACCTGAAGCCTCTGAAGGCCCAGGCCATGCTCTTAAATGCCACAAGCCCTGAGGAGGGATGGCATCACTAACGATGATCTTGTTGGCTGTCGTACACCAGGTGCGACCTCTGCTTCACATAGAGAATTCATCATTTTTGTTCGCCTGCAGACTTTTGGGTGGTGCCTTGTGATAATTAGAATCTTTTCAGGTTTTTACTGGAAAGGAGATTTGTTTGAAGATGTTGGAGAATATCCTGCTGTCTCCATTGTGAACACAGCAGCTAGGGATGATGTGATAGAGATGTATGGGTGTATCTCTCTATAGAAACACATGCCTAAAACAGTGAGTCTGTGTCAAATTGAAGAAAACTAATGTTGGCATCACTGTTTTTCTTTCAATTTTTTTTCATTCCTTAAGATTTCCTTCAGATTATAGGCACTTTGTAAATACTGGCTAGTTTTCTACTTGAGGATTTTGCATTATTTCGTAATTTTGCTAAATCAGATAACAGTGCCGTTTTCACCTTTTCTGAGGTATGTGAAACTCCCTTGTCCTTCCCCCCCCCCAAAAAAATGAACTTGAAGTCAAGCTGATAAAGAAGAGAATGCTCTGGCAGGAGGCACCAACCTGTCCCTGGTGAGCGTCCTGGCTGCTTCTGAGGTCTCCCCTCCCCTCCCCTGTGATACACCTGCCAGTTTTCTCTGAGACTCTTCTGGAGAAGTTTGTGTGTTAGAGATCAGACCTCCATGCGGACTTGCACAGTGCTGTATCTTCAGACCGAAATGTGGGAGTGTCTGCCACTGTGCCTGGTACCTTGGCTGACACGCTGTGAGAGCAGGAAACCAGCTTCTAGCAGGAAGCTGAGGAAAAGACCCCTTGGGATTTCAGAGAATTGGCTGGAATGTGAAAAATGGCTGTGCCACTCCTCACCCCTTCCTTGCCAATTTTAGACCAAGCATGAATTCTAGTGATTTGACAGTGGGGGAAAAAAAAGTGACAATTGTAAAGGCCGTTTTCTGCTGGGATTTTGAGATTGAGTGTGGCTGGAGACGCACAGTCCCACGGAGCAGATCATTTTTGTAACTCCACGTTTGGTTCTAGTCTGGTTACTTTGCTTTATCTACCTCGTTTTTCAGTGCTGTTTGAGGTGCACAAGTTGACGGTGTTGCCTGTGAACTTTGATTTTGGGGATGAGGGATGCTTGATTTCAGTATTTCTTTCAGCCTGGTGGATCCCCTCATCCCAAAGCTGGGAGCTCGGGAATGGGATGAGGACAGTCCACACTCCCCATCAGCAGCCTCTTTCAAATCCCCTTTTTGCAAGTGGTGCAAACTCTGCATCTCAGTTGAAATAAGCGTTGGGAATTTGAGGAGAGGCGTTATGGAGGGAAGTGATGTTGCAGCTTGATTTCTGGTGATTAATCCCATGGAAATGAGTTGAAAAAGCAGTGTCGGGGAGAATGTCGCGAATCAGACAATCCCATGCCTCCCCTCCACTGTATGCCTAGCTTTTCCTGCAATGGGCGAACATTGGGAAAGCAACCCCCTGCTGGCGGTACCCAACACCAAAGCTCAGAGGGCCATTGGAATTGATCTTTGCTGTCTCTGGGTGTTTCCTAATGATTCAATTGTGTTGGATTTCAGGGTTTGATTTGGGAAAACCCAGGAAATGATTGGCAGCCACTGGTTTTCAATGTTTTTCCAGGCACATCACTGGATAGCCGTTCCAGAAAGACACTGACCAGCGGCTTTCTGGTTCCTCATTCAGGGGAAGTGGAAGATCTGGAGGCAAAGGGCGCGAGCCCTCTTCCCATGAGGGCCTTCCACTTTGACTGCCTTTTGCACCCCTCCCTTATTCAGCAGATGAGTTCCATGGAGGGAATGAAGCCAATCACCATTGGCATGTGCACGGCCCTAGATTTGGCATGGGAAGAAGGGCAAGCTGGTAGAGAGCCAAATGTGAAGCTAGGAATATGACAGAGATATCCTTGAACCCCAAATCTAGACCCTAGAGAAAGAATTCGAGTTTAGGGCTCGGGTTGGGGAGGTGCTTTGGTGGCCTTTCTGATGAGTAGGAGCCATTGGGCAGTGTTTTGTAAAAAGAGCGGGCCAGAGTGGGCAGTGAGGTGACGCTTGCACCCTGTCCTCCGAGTGCAGACGGCAGTAAGCCAGCAGCTCACTTGGGGGAAAGCCAAAGGAGAGTGGAGAGGGGCCCTCTCGCCCGGGGCTCGCCCGCTGTCTTATGAACCTTTCTCGGCCGAAGCCATGGGCCCTGCTGAATGAAGGTGCCTTTTTTCTTTGTAGGAGCTCCTTAGGCAGCGTGTTTGCGTGCGGGGACCTCACGCAGATCAGGTTGGGGGGGAGCTCCTGCTGCCCTCCCCCCACAAAATGCAGAAGCGTCTTGGCCTCGTGGGGCGGGTGGGTGACACCCGTGCCGGGGTCCGGGTCTCGCTTCTGGAAAACTGTGACTTTTGTTTTCTTTGTACTCGACCATGACAAATGTTTTCTTTAGGGGGAATTTTTATTTGGAAAAGGAAATAAAGGCTGTGTTCATGGAGTGCCGGCTCTTTTCTTAGAAGGGCCCTGCAGGACTTCACTGGCCGCTGGGGGAGCCAGCGCGCACAGCTGGCTTTGTGCCCCCTCCCTCCCCACACGGGCGGGGGGGGGTGTCTCCCGCGCGCCGGCCCCTAGCCGAGGGCGCCCACGTTTTGGACCCTGCCGGCCGCCATAGGGGTGCAGGGGTTCTTGGAAAAGCTCTTCCCGGGCGGGACGGTGCCCGCGTACTGGAGGCAGAGGTCTCGCGAGGAGGAGGGGGGGGGCCTGAGGAGAGGGAAGCCGGTCAGGGCGGCGAGCAGCCACTCTCCCCCGGGGACGCGGGCGCAGTAGGAGGAGGGGGGGGAATGTGGAGGCCGGGCACGCCCCCTGGCGCAGGTTCGAGGCTCGGCGGCGGCCCGGGGAGCGCTGGGCCTGGCTACGTGGCCGCCGGGGGCCCGCCCGCTGGAGCTCATCGTCCACTTTCCCGGCGGGCTGGACGAGGGGCGGTGCCGGGTGGAGCGCTAGTTGGGCCATCTCTACTTGGGCCACGTGGGCAGTCGTGCACGCTGCCGCCGCCTCAGTCTTGGCGTGCGTTTGTCGCTCCTGCGTTTCTGGGTCAAGAAGTGCCGGACCCGGAGCTCTCTGGCTTCCCCGCTGGCATGGCGCACGCGCGTGTTGCTAAGCTAAGAGGGAGGGGAAGGGAAGGGAAAGGAAGGGAAGGGAGGGGGGAGAGAGCTAGAGCGAGCGCGCCCAGGAGGTTCCGGAGTGGAGACCAGGCTCCAGTTAGCTTGGCTCCAGCTCTACTGAGCGTGCTCGCGTGTGTGTCTGTGCCTGTGTTTGTGTGCGTCTGTGGGCAAGGGCGATGCGTATTGCTGTCAGTGAAGTCACAGGGTCGCCCTTCGCCCTAGATGCAAAGTCAACGATAAGAGAGCGTTGGACCCTTCCTTCAGCACCTAGAATCTAGGCGGAAGCCAGTGCAGACCCTCAAGGTGCTCCCAATTCCCCCTGGCACGTACTAAGTGCTTGTTGACTCACTGACCATTTTGGGAAGGGGGCCCAAAACAACCTTTCTGCAGGAGGCCACTGACCCACTTAGGGTCACTTTGGGAGGGAGCAAGAGGTAGAAGGCAAAGCAGAGCACATTCCAGGAATGGGGATCCAGCTGGGTCAGACCAGGTGAGAGGATCCACATTAGAACAGTGACGGGAAGAGAAAGCGACAGAGGGGGGAGTTATTAGGAAGGTCAAAACAAGACTGGCAACTGAATGGGATGCTTGAAACTAAAGAGTTGAGAATGGCAAAGGTGAATTCGAAGGACTCTTAATAGGTAGACTCAGAAGGAGGCAAAATAAGGAACTATTTTTGGCATGATAATCTGCTTCAGTCTGCACTCAGTGTTCACCAGGTCATCAGCATTTTTTTTATCATGAGTTCTTTGGGATTGCCTTGGATCATTGTCTTGCTAAAGGATAGCGAAAGTCACTCACGGTTGAGCATCCTACAATACTGCTGTTGCTCTGCACAGTGTTCTGGTTCTGCTCACTTGACTTTGCATCAGGTCAAGTGAGCTTTTCCAGGTTTTTTGCAGTTTTGATTTTAAAATGAAATCTGCAGAAGAGGAAACATGGGGTGACTCTACAGTTACTGAGGGGAGCTTCTCCACAACCTCTGAATGAGCTAAGACTTTGAGGACCAGCAGAAGGGTGCCAATGTGGGGGAGGTTGGTTCCAGCCATCTTTGGTCAAATTGGGGAGAGAACTTTCAATGGGACTGTGATAAATGACTTCAGAGAGAAGACAGAGCAGTTTCTCTATTCTTTGCCAAGGGCACTAACCTTTGCACTAGAAACAGAAATGCCATTGACAAAGATCAACTGACCTGCCTAGATGAACTTTTATCTGAATCTCAGAGAAAGCCTTGGTGACTGAGCATGCTGAGCCACTGGCAGTGATATGTGGAGGTAAAAGAAAACTGAAGAGGGGCAAGTAAACAGGAGAGAAGAGAGTCTGCCAGCTATAGGCTGAGGAACTTGACTTGGATTCCTGGGATCTGATCATTGAGGAGTGGAGATTGTGGCATCATCCTGTCTCTGCAAAGGCAGGGTTTGGGAGCTAACAAAAGAAAGTTGTTCATGGTTTAGTGGCAACTCAAGAGGTTTCCCATGCTCAGCACTGTGTCGTCTAACATTTTTCTCAGTGATTTGGGCAAAGGCATTGATGGTCTGCTCATCCAATTTGCAGATGATACCAAACTGGAAGAGCGAGCCAACCCACTGGGTAGTGGAGTTGGGATCCAAGAGGATTTTGTTAGGCTAGAGCATTTAATGTTCAGGTTAGAAGTTTAGAGTTAGGCTACAGCACTGACCTAAATCTAATGAGATGAAATGCAATTGGAGTCTGGATAAATGTGTGCCTTACGTTTGGGTCCAAAAAACAATCAACCTCCCAAGTGTAAGATGGGGTAGCATTTGGGACATTGTTGTTATAGCTATAATTGGCTTGTGGGCTACTTTTCTTGTTCTTTTGTCCCTCTGCCCCGAACTGGAGGATCCCTCTAATTCTGAATCCCCAACGAAAAACTTGAGTCCTACAACTCTCATTAATAGCCAGTGAAAGCTGGTTATGATTTCCCCCCTAGAACCTTAGGGATACAATTTCTTTAGACCTGGTTTTTGTTATTGGTGGGCTGTCCCTCTAACCTAAAGGTCATCTATCACTATGTTAATTAGTCATTAAAGAGTGTGCGTTGAATTGGGGTTGGTTCTTTTCTTAAAGGCTGCAGTACCCCCACTGGACACCAGAGGACACTTTGTCTTAAAAGCCTTAGTCTACTCCTCACAGCTTCTTCTCCTCCAGTCTCACCCCTGTATCTGGAATCCCCTCTCTCCTGTATGGGGAAGGAAATTTGGCTGTATTGTTTCCTCTTCCCTGGGCCTTCATGTCATCATCCCAATTAATGAAGTTGGGAATTTTGAGTAAGGAGGAGGTCATGATGGCTTCTCGGCCTCTGTGTGCCCCAGTAGCTTTAAGAAAGCTTTGTCCTTCTCTAGGGTTGCCAGGACCCTTAAGAAGTTCCCATGTGTCTGAAATGATTCCTAACTAACTGAGAACTTTCCTTTTTTTTCCTCTTCTGGCCCATATCTAGTCCTGTGCCTGATTAACAGTGGAATGATTAGACAGGAAATCTCTTGTGGCTGTTTGGTTTCTACATCTCCTTTGGGTGCTTCAGGTTCCTGTAAGTACCTTTATGTCTGTCCTTTCCACTAGATTTTCTTTAGTGCTTAGAGGCTGTAATTTAGAGAAACCAACTGTTTGGGGTCCTTAACTTTTCATGGCATTTCAGGACAGAAGATAAAATCAAGCAGTTCAAGATAACAGTTGAATACTACTCAGTTATGAGTTGCCAGTGGGCCCATCACACTTGCTAGCTAAGGCTCTCTACCTGACCTGTTCATTTGTTTCTAGTGTGCATGAGAAGAGAGATGGGTTGTGGGCCAACATAGAGTTCCCTCAACTTCCAAATGATGGGGGGTCTGCTTAGGTATGTCCCAGGGCCATTTTCTTTGAATTCGCTTCTTAACCACAGAAAGTGCCTTCCAGTAAATAGATCAGCTGATACCTGCTGTGTGGAATGATGCTTAGAGTATTAATTTTGTGCTAGATAGATAGTGATAGATTCTCAAAATGACAGTCTTTTCTTTCCAGCTAACATTTGGGTCCCATCAGTTGGGAGCCCCTCCCCTTTGACAAGAACTAAAACAAGCCTCTGCTGAAAGTAACTCTCTAGTGGCCTTTGGGGCACTGTGGCAACATGGGAAAGTGATGTCATCCACTCTAGTCAGCTTGCCAATAGGACTTTGCATTCGGTCATTTCATTCTCATTTGATTTGTCCTCTAGTTTCCTCACCAGGCTGCACTGTCTTTCCATCGAGGTGCATTTCAGCTCTCCTTTTCTCCCCTCATAATCTAGGGGAATTTGTCCCTTTTGCTGAGGAACCTGTGATGAAATACAGCCCTTGCTCCAACTGATCTATCTGCCATGATTCCTCAGCATCCTCTGACCTCCAAGGCCTCCCTGCCTTCAGGGTCTGGCAGTAGTACAAGTTGAAAGTAAGTGGGGTTCTATAGAGGTAAGAAGGGTGTGTGTGTGTGTGTGTTTGTGTTCTTGCCGTGTCCTTGCCCTGGTTTGGGGAGAAAGACATGTTCCCTTGAAGAGGAAAAGAGATGTTCTTGGAGAGGGAGATGTACTCTCTTTTATTGCTAATGACCCAAGGGAGGGTATGAATTTTGGGGGCAAAAAGTTGCTCCAAGTGATTCCTCAGGGAATGAAGCTTAGCTCCTCAGCTCTCTTGGGGCAAAGGCTCATTGTAACTCTGGTGGCTTCATGTCTTCATGAATACAGACTTGGCAGGAAGGCAGTTCATTGTCTTACAAGGTTCCCAGGGTCTCTTTTGGTCTGAGTCAGATAAACCCAGTGATGAAAGGCAGTGGTGACTTGGTCAGTTTTCCCACTAGCTCTCTCTTGTGTCTTGGAGCTGATCCACTGTCCAAAGAACAAGAGGAAATCTTTTCCCTAACCTCACTTTCTAAATTACCTGGTTAGTCAGCATAAGATGGGCTGGGAAGATGCCAATGATGACAAAGGGCTCCAAGGCTGGCTGCACCCAGTCACCACTAGGAAGTCAAATGCCAGCCTGGCCAGCGGGGAGCCCCACATCCTAACTCTGCTGTCCAGCAGGGACAGCACTAGTCTGCTTCTGCCACCAGTAGCCCCAGAGGACTTCTGAGTTGCTGAACACTGACAGAGGAGATGATGTACCCTTTTATCTACCATGTTTTCACCAAGGTGAGAGTGTAGACCACTCAGGTCATGCTCTTTTCCTCTCCACTTTCCAAGCCTGAGAGTCTTTGTTGTGCTGCTCCCCCCCCTCGCCCCAAAATGTTAGGGAAGCCTAGCAGAAAGGAGCCATCCTGGGCTTACCCACCTTGGATGTTGCCCATTATTTCATCTTTCAGAGTCAGGAGGGCCTCAAGACTTAGGGAATGAAAAAGGAGAGGGCCCTTCCTATGCAAACCTCCTGCAGCAGTTATAGAAAGGACCAGTTGTCATCTTGCCCCTGCTTTGACCACTTTCTGCCTGTTCCCCTAGCCAGAGAGTGGTGAGGGAGCCTACTTGGGATGGACCCAGCTATAAAGGAGGCATGTTTAGGGCTCAGGAGTGGTCTTTTCTCTTCTGGAGTCACATGGGAAGAATAAAGGCCCAGCAGAATGGCTACTGGTAGACATGTGATATGGCTAGGGGGCAGAGCACTGAGCCTGAAGTTCAGAAGATCTGAGTTCAAATCTAGCTTTAGGCATTTATCGGCTAGGTGACCCTAGGCTAGTCACTTAACCCCTGTCTGTTTCAGCTGTAACATGGGGATGATAAGAACCTCTGCCTCCCTGGGTTATTGTGAGGATCAAATGAAATGATATATGTAAAGTATTTTGCAAACCTTGAAATGCTCTAGAAATGCTAATGATTCTGGCTCCCACTGGTCCTTTCACATCGAGGTGGAAAATACAAGAAGCCGGGAAGTCATGTGAGGAAGGGGTTAGCCAGGCACAGGCCTCATGGGATGAAGTTCTAGTCACAGGCTCCCTTTGACCTTTTCCTTCTAGAGTGAGATCAGGATCCCTTTGTGTGTTGAGGATGCATGTAACCCTGAGCTGCCCCCAGCTGTTCCCCTGTTCTGGCCCACCCAGCAGTATGTGTATGGCAGAGACTCAGAGGAGACTAGCCAGTGGCTTCCTGTGGAAAGTAAGAGATGTGCCACTGGCTTCCTTATCTGCTGTGGCTGACTGGTACCAGCTGGTGCTGTCTCTGCTTCATCCCCCCACCAGTGGCTAGTGCAGAGACCTCCATGTGGAAGGAGCTGAGGCCCAGCTAGCACACGCTCACACTTGGCACTCCTTCTCCAGGTCATTCCTTCTCAGTGGGGATCATCCACCAGTGACGGGTCACCCTTTGCTCCAGGTTCCTGCCTGACAGGACTCTTCCTGACTCCTCTCTCTTGCCTTCCCAGGTCATTCAGAGACCACTTCCTGGCAACTTCCAGTCTCTGGAACACAGCCAGGAAACAAAGAAGTTGCTTGTGTGGCCCAGATCAGTGCCACCAAGGTTCTGCTGGTCAGTGGAGGAGCGCCCACACTGTCGCCAGCTCCAGCTGAGGATAGCTTTGTTTGGTTAATGTTTTATTCCTGTCCTTACTAGATGTGTCCTGTAGTGGGATCACTGGGGTCCAAAGGTGTGACCACTTTATGTGACTTTTCTCACATAGTTCCAAAGTATTTTCCAGAGGCGCTGGACCAATTCTTGTTTCCACCTGGAATTTCCTCAGAGGCAGCAGAGCAGTGTAGATAGAACTCATCTTAGATTTAGGTTCATGCCTTAGCTCTAACACATCCTGGCTTTGGAACCCTGAGCAAGTCCCCAGGTTCTGGTGGGAGGGCTCAGGAGATGGGGAGGAGGTACAGATGAGGGATGATAGGTGTAACAGCAAGCACCCCAGCACACCCAGGGCGGCTACTAGCACAGGTTCTTAGATCTGCTTTTCTAAAGGAAAGCAACTCAAAATGGGTTAACAATCTTACTTTAATTAATCAAATACCATTTACCTAGT
>CM053582.1:61919496-61937413 GCA_028627135.1 Pseudochirops cupreus | reverse complement strand
AAGATGCAAATTCATTTGGGGACAAGGGACGAAGGTCTCAGCTTCCCAAGCTGCTTCATGCTGAAAAAGGTTGTAGTGCTGTCCCTGTCCAAACAAGGGGTGGGGGGTGGGGGGGTGGGGTTCATCAGTCAAGTGGCAGGGGACTGCAGCCACTGTCCGGAACTCAGCAGACACCAGATCCAAAGGTATTGGGCCTAAAAGATGCAAATCTAGCAAAGTGAGTAAACAAACAAGAGCCTAGAAGAAGTAGGAAAATGACCAGAAGTAGAGTGAGTATGGGCTAGTATAATCCATTGCTCAGACTATTTAACTGTCCTTAGTATCTCTACCTGCTACATAGACTAGGTGCCTCATAAAATATTTTTCACTAACATAATTGTAAACCTTAAACAAGAGAGGTTTCTGACTTAAACTTCACAACTGAATAGCAAACATACATCCTTGTTTCACAAAGCTTGTCTATCCTCTCATTGGAAGAAAGAGATAATTCAGAAATTGACTCTTTTACAAATACATTTAGTTACAAATGTTAACTTTTGCTTAGTTCGTGGAATAACCACAAATCCATATTGGAGCAACAAACACTTTTCTGCTTTACAACCTATTACATCAATTTAGCAATACTCAATTGAAAACTTTATAACCTTCAGAAATTGTCACATAAGATTTTCTAACAGTAAGGGAGATCAAAGTAACACAAAGAGAATAACACAAAGCAATAATCCGAAGCTGTGACAGTTCCTGTGCAGGCCTGGATTCTTTGAGAAGCTGGAGATGCCATCTGCATCTGATTTCGTCTTTGCCAGGTCCCCGGGGTCAGATGTTCTAGCAGAGGCAGGGACGCTCAGGCCTGACGGTGCTCACAGAAACATGATTTAACACCAAAGGCACATAGAAATAGTTCAGTTTCCTAGCCCTGCAAGACTAGTATCACAAAAAGTTCAGTTTTTTTAGCCACACAAAGCTAGGCACATTACAATAAAGTTTCATAAACAGTTACCACACTGCATCAAAAAAATCCAAACTTTTAATCTTATTACCAAACATGCTCTGAAACTCAAGTGATTGTGGAACTGAATCTTGTAAATTAAAAGTAAATAAGTAAATAAAAAAAATTTAAAAAAAGAAAAGAAGAATCCATCTGATCCTATTGCTTTCCTCAAAATTTTAGAATCAACTTACAAATCTTTCTGTTTTCTAAAAATACTTCCTCACACCCTCTCAACATACTTAAACCTTTCTGAAACTGATATCAACTTTCTCGAGACAGGAGGGGCTTGGATAACCCCTCATTTGTTCCCAAACCTTCCTATCTGTCTTTCACATTCCCCATCAAACATATATCTATCTTTCCAAATCCCTCAAAACCATTATCCTGTTTACTCAGCAATTCCTTACATTTGTTAACCACAAAACAAGATGGTTCAAATCTTTTACTGACTACTTGCTCTGATCATAGGAACTTGCTATAGAAAGGATAAGCAGGGACATATGACATTCCAAATATGACAGGATAAAACATCCTTGGCTCTGTTTAAACTCAGGTAAAGTCACAGATATCCATCCATATGGTGTTAGTGCCACCTCGTCGCTAGACTCGGGAATAGGTGGACACATTCCCTTTTCAAAGGAATTTCATGGACAGTTTGCCAGAGGGGTCCTACCCCAGTTGAGACTATGATCGCCCCTTCGTCCTTTACCAAATGTAGACTTGGTATCAGTATAGGATCACACTTCCTCCGAGTAGCTTGTGGAGCATTTGATGCAGGCACTGACTGATGCAGGCACTGACTTATGCAGACAACCATACGCGAATTCAAACTCCAAACAAAATTTTGTTATGGTCCCAAATGCCTTTTCCTCAAACAGCAAATCCCATTAATCACAGCTTAGAGCCAGTTCTCTTATTTATTCATTTTCCTTATGGCCCTAAGGCCAAAGGCTCTATATACTTTAGCAAATGAGAGACCACACTTCGCCCTACACAATAGGTGTTTCAGGGACCCTAATGATCAGACTCCCTTGGTGGACAGTCTGGAATGAATTTACAGGCTCAAGCATCCTGAGTCAAGTTGGTAAAATTTTATTGTTATGCTATACAGCGGGCAGCAGGTCTTAGGGAACCTGCCGCCTTAACGGGTAGAGTTAAAGTTTTTATAGGATAATCCAGAGTATAACCTGTGCCAATTATGCTAACTAGGTGAGTGAGGATGGGATTAGGGAGGAGTTAAGGAGTGGTCAGTGCTTAAAGGGACATGAACCTTTAATATTTACTGCACAGGCGTATTGCCCACAATTCACTGGGAAATAGCCCAAGGCAGGGATGCATGGAGGTGTGGTTTTAGGCTTGAAACGTGACTAAGTCAACTAGCGGTCAGGGATGACTGAGAAGTGCCCAGTGTGCCACCCATCAATGTCCTGTTTGACAAGATGGATGTTGGGAGTACACATGTGTCCCAAGCTAACACGGGATCCAGGATGTGCATAATGGGACTTAGAGATATCCAGTGAAGGATTCATGAGTGCAGCTGGTCATTGTACTAAGGGGAGATAAACATTTCATGAATGGTTGCTAGGCAGAGTGCTGGCAGGGGGAGGGGCAGAGTTAATGCTCTGAGGCTGGGGAGAAATGTGATTTTATAAGCTGTGCTTCAAGCACAGGCACCCAAGCAGCACCATTTGGGCAGGGGGGGGGCCAGCAGCAGATCCTGCTGATGCTGTTTAGCCAGCCAGTGTTTCTCAGCAGGGCAGCAAGGCAAGGTCTCAGAAATGGTTTTTAACTAAATTGTATTTTTTTAAAAGAACAAAATTGTATTTTATTTCCTTCCTCCCCAAGATGAAAAAAATCCCTGTAACAAATCCCTCCATTGGCTACATCGACAAAGGAAGGCCCCACTCTGCCCTCAGAGGGCCTCACCTCTAGAAACAGTTGGATACATAAAGATCATTGCAAAGGAAATCAGGGATCTTTTTGCCTTATCACTTGCAAATCCCCCATGTTACTTTCTAAATTGACTTCTTTATCTCGGTTTTCTCTGTGTACTTTGAAAAACGTTTCAATGGTCCTCCTCTTTTGTTTTTCTTTTCTTTCAGAATCACCTTTGTTATCCCTGACCTCCACCTCCAGTTACAAACTGAGAAGGGAAAAAAGAAAACCCTAAACCCTTGTAACGAGAAAGCAGAGTCAAGAGCAGAGAGTTCAGCCACTGGTCACAGCCCCCGATGTGGGGAGGGGGGAGAAGGGGTCTTTCTGTTCCTTCTGTCCATGACCCCTCTCTCAGAAGATGACTAGCGCTGGAGGTTCTCACAGGAAGGGAGAGAACAAGCATTTATATAGAGCTTGCTGTATCCCAGGCACCAGGCTAAGAGGATTTCACAAACACGATCTCATTGGATCCTCACAACGGCCCTGGGAGGTGAGAGCTACTATGACCCCCATTTGATAGAAGAGATAACCGAGGCAGCAAAAGTGAAGGGACTTGCCAGGGTCACCCAGCTTGGTAGTGTCTCAGGCCAGATTCTTTTTTTTCCCCAGGGGAATTGGAGTTAAGTGACTTGCCCAAGGTCACACAGCTAGTAAGTGTTAACTGTCTGAGGCTGGGTTTAAACTCAGGTCCTCCTGATTCCAGGGCCAGTGCTCTATTCACTGCTCCACCTAGCCGCCCAGAGGCCAGATTCTTAACTCTGGTTTTCCTGTTCCCACTGGTCCTAGCTGCCTCATTGCACTGGGCAGAATTTAGTAGTCTTTCAGAATGATTGGCGTCTAGCATGTGGCCAGGCTTGTAGAAAGGGTTCCCTTCATTCTGCTCACTTCACTCTGCCTAGTTCCTATATATCTTCCCAGGATTCTCTGAAATCAGCTCCACTGTCTTGGAAGAGAATTCTGACCACCCTGGATAGTAGGCTTAATGGAGCCATTATGCAAATCCTCTTAACTGTCTGAAAGCAGCCAGCTGGAGAGGTAGAGGGATTGCAGCCCATCTCCCACGATGTTGGAAGAGCTGCCTTCTGGCTTTGTGATATCGCACAGAGCATATGTTTGATGCAGAGCCTGTGGGGCTGCTCAGGAACTTGCTGGCCTTTGGGCAACTTCCACTGATGGACCCAAATTGGTGGGTCCATGAAAGGGAGGTTTAGGTAAATACTTCTTAAGCCTTAACTGGATAAGGATCCTCTGATAATTATTGTCAGAGGGGAATTCCCTAACCAATTCTATCTTGTTTGCTATAGATTGAGAAGCTGGTGACCTGGGGGATCCAGCTGGCTGCCCCTCTTTATGAGTGGGGTTGGCACTGCTCTGTCTGCCAGTGATGCCTGTGGCCAGCCAGTCCCCTGGGAACACTGCTGCCCCTGGATCTACTTTAATAGGAAGTTGTTTCAGAGCAAGCTGATTAAGGCAGGAAGAGAACAGATAACACTGATTGTGTTTGTGGCGGTCAGGTGGGGAGACTGAGGCAGTTTGGTCGAGAAATAGTTTTGTGATCGGGATATGTTTATAGGGGCAGAGGAGGGGCTTTGGGAAGTTGAGTAAGCCATGCAAAATATTGTTCCAGAAGCCAGACCCTGGAAGCCTGGCATAGAGGAAAAATAGTGGGTAAATGTTTGTTTTATAAGTTTAAAAAAAAATTACTGCATTTTGTTTTGATGTGATAGATATTTCTCAAAAACTGTCACAAACAAATCACATTTTCAATTTTTAAAAAAAAGTTGTTTTTTTTTTGTTAGTGTTGCTTTTTTTTTTGGAGGGGGGGAGGCAGGGCAATTGGGGTTAAGTGACTTGCCCAAGGTCACACAGCTAGTTAAGTGTCAAGTGTCTGAGGCCACATTTGAATTCAGGTCCTCCTGACTCCAGGGCTGGTGTTCTACTCACTGTGCCGCCTCTGCCATTAATTCTTAACAGACAGGAAATGATGGCAGGACCATTGGCCATTGTCTTTGATCTCATTTCTGTCTTGTCTCCTCTCCATCTGGGCTTTATTTACATTGGTAAATATATCTGTGTCATTCTGTTACTTATGCTGGCTCTAACTTGCTTTACTTTAGGCAAGTGATCTGGGGGTTCTCTTCATTCATCACACCAGCCATTCCTGTCTCCTTGGGCACATATTTTTCCCCACTTATTTCTTATCACAAACATTTTTGTATGTGGGGCCTTTTCTTGCTCTACCTGCTTTAGGTATGGGTCCAGTGTCTGAATATCTGGGATAAAGAGGATATACTTTTCCTTCATAATTTCTAATTGTCTTCCCAAATAGCTGAAGCATTTAGCAGCTGCATCAGTTGTGAATTAACAGCCCCTCCAGCCGCCTTGGGGTGGATAATATCAAGGTATCTACCTTAGTAGGGGTCAAGTGAAGACTCGTTTGAATTTCCATTTCTCTTCATTATGAATAGCTACAAAGAAAGTATTCTTCATTTGGTAATATTTTCAGGGGATTACTGATGGCTCACAGTTCTTTTAAAAATGTCCTATATTTTGCATCTGTCTCTTAAGTACAACTGTCAGTCTTAGATGATCTTCTCAACTTGCTATCAATGGAAAAGGCAGACTTCTTTTTCTGTTTATATTTTTTTTAAAAATTCCCAAACATGGATTTTTCTCTACTGCCAACCTCCTCATCATTGAAAAAAAAGAAGAAAAACAACGCTCATTCTTACAGATTTGAATAGATTCCATGTGTAGCTTAGAAATGAGACTTTAAGCAGAAAAACTCACTACAAAACTTTTTTCCCCCAGGTATCTATCTCCCTTCTAGTTTTGGCTGCATTGATTTTATTTGACTTTTTAGTTTTGTGTGACCAAAATTGTTGACCTCTCAGCACTTTGTTTGGTCATGAACCCTTTCCCTGTTCATTGATATGAAAGGTAATTTCCCTGCTCCTTGATTTTGGTAGGCCTGAGTATGATGTGATTCTAAAAAGTCACCATTTAGGAAAAGGTAAGAAGAGTAATTATGTTATACTTATGAGGTGCAAGAGAGAACTAACACAGAGGAACTAGATGGTAGTTCTGGAACCCTGCTCTCACCAGGAATGGGTTAAAGAGGGAACAATACATTATTATCTAGAAAGGTATAAATGTCTTCTAAATTCAGAAAGAAATAAAAAGCCAATGGGATAGGGAGGCAGAGGGAGAAAGGAGGGATTTGGAGGGAACCCTACTCACATCAGATTTAGGTTAAAGAGAGAACAATATATATATTTTGAAGGGAATAAAAGCCTTCTAAATTTATAAAGAATAAGAGGGTGAGAGAATAGGATAAAGGGAGGTATAGAAGGGAGTCTAGGGGCGGCTAGGTGGCACAGTGAATAGAGCACCAGCCCTGGAGTCAGGAGGACCTGAGTTCAAATCTGGCCTCAGACACTTAACACAAAAACTAGCTGTGTGACCTTGGGCAAGTCACTTAACCCCAATTGCCCTCCAAAAAAGCAAAAAAACAAAAAAGGGGGGGATGTCTAGATTAATGGAAATCTGATAAAGAGGGAATAACATATATTTGGAAGGCTATGAAAGTCTTCTAAATTCAGATAGAAACAAAAGGGTAAGGGGAAAGGGTGGGGTGAGGATTAGGGAGGGATCTTTGGGAGGTAGGTTAAGTAATAGAAGGGCAAGGTAGAGAGGGTAGAAGTAAAGTAGAGGAGTCAGGAGGGACAGGAGATAAGAGAGACACAAACATAAAATAAAGATCAGGAGTAGAATTGATTAGGGGGAAAAAGCAGGGGTAGGAATCATGATCACAGACAAAGTTAAAATAGATTTCATCAAAAGGGAAAAGTAGGAAAAGGATTGTTTTAGCCTATTTAAAATAACTGGACAGCGTAAGGTTGGAGCATTGCTGTGGTGCAGGAAATGAGGCGGTGGACTTGGAAAGATAGGGGAAGATTGGAATTTATGAAGGAAGAGGTTATTCAGCCTCAGAGAAACAGAGGGCAAACAAGTAGAGTATGGTCTTATATAGATGTGTATAAATATGTCTATATATGAGTATGGTGAGAGATATCTAAGTATATATAGGGGTATATGTATCTATATATGTCCGTGTATTATATATGTATATATCCTTGATTAGCGGTAGCCTTTGGGGGGGGGGAGGAAAGAACAAAGTAAAAATGGTGCATCAGAGAACAAAAGAAAACCTCCAAGGAAGAAAAGCCAAGCTGGGCAGCTCGGAACACGACGTGCAGTATTTATTATACAGCTTTCTTGAAATGGAAATTCATTGCCTTATATTCTGAATCCTCTCTTACGTTCTGCTGCCCACAAGGCAATGCTTTTTTTCTTTTCCTACTGTGTATTTAAATTTAAAATAAAGAATATTTTGGAGCTGTGTTCAGATTCTTCCCCTGTGTGTTTGGGTAGGCAGACTCCCAAGTATTTTTGGAGTTATTTGGTAGCTACTTGAAGATTGTTTTCCCATCTTTTCTTTCTAGGGTTTGGTAGTAATACACAGAAATGCAAATGATTTATGAGAATTGATTCTCTGTCCTGCCATTTGGTAATGTTATTCACTGTTTCAGTTGAGTTTTGAATTGACCATCTTGGGTTCTGACATTAAACCGTCATCTTGTATTCCAGAAGTGATTGTTCTGTTTCTCCTCTGCCAGTCCCAAGTAGTTTTGATGACTGCTGCTTTACAATACAGTTTCAAATCTGGTATGGCCAGGCCACCTTCCTTAGCATTACTTTTCATTAATTCCCTTGATATTCTGGACCTTTTGGTTTTCCAGATAAATTTTGTTATTCTTTAGCTCTATAAGGAAAGAGAGGAAGCTTATTTAGTGAGGCTGGAAACTGAGGGGATGTCAATCAGTTGGGAGAAGTGACTGAACAAATTGTGGTATGTGAATGTAATGGAATATTATTGTGCTTTAAGAAATGAGGAGCAGACAGACTTCAGAAAAACCTGGAAAGACTTATATAAACTGATGCTGACTGAGGGGAGCAGAACCAGGAGAACCTTGTACACAGTTACAGCCACATTATGACTAACTTTAATAGACTTGGCTCTTTTCAGCAATGCAAGGTGCTAAGGCAACTCCAAAAGGCTGAAGCTGGAAAATACTATCCACATCCAGAGAAAGAATTACAGTCTGAATGCAGATGGAAACAGACTACTTACTCTCTCTTGTGTTTTCATTTCTCCTCTCTCATGGTTCATTCCATTAGTTATAATTCTTCTTTGCAACATGATTAATGTGAAAATATGTTTAATGTGAATGTATTTGCAGAGCCTATATCAGATTGCATGCCATCTGGAGGGGGCGGGGTGGGGGAGAAGAGAAGGGAGGGAGGGAGAGAAAATTTGGAACTCAAAAGCTTGTGGAACTGAATGTTGTAAACTAAAAATAAATAAATAAATTAGGGGAAAAAAATACTCTTCTTCTCCTTCCTGTGTCCCTCTATCCTCACAAGTGATACCCCATCTGCTATATCTATGCCTTTACTCCCTCTTTGCTTCTTTAGGCCTTGTGTTCCTTCTGTTCTTTTGGGGGGTTTTCCCCTGCAACTCCACTTGTGATTATTGCAGAACCATTTCCTTCTTTGGGGATTTTATCTTGGGATTCTCTTAACTCCTAGGATTTCTTCATGATGCCAAGAATTTTCTTCTTTACTCATGTCTGCTAAGGAGGTCTCATTGTGGATGCCCTCGTTGTTTCTGTGTTTGTCAAAGTTATCATCAATGTCTCCATGCAGAAGCTAGTTAGGAATAGACAGCTACAAGAAGCCACACTGAGTTCTCGGTCTACAAATGTGGCTGATAATAGAGATCTGCCTCCTCTAGCAGACTTAGTCTAGATAGATAGCTAACATGGCTAGCATGGCTGAACTGGAGTTCACAATCTCTGTCCCTCTGCCCCCTCTGTTAGTCTTAGGATGGGGTACCTGAGTTGGGATCACCCATTCCAAACCATGCCACCTATACTCTGGATGTCATCCCCACTTTCTCCACACAGGATCTTGAACTCAGCTCCTGGAACCATCCTGGGAAGTGATCTCTTGCCTTATCCAGAACCAGAATTATATTCCCAGCCATTTCCAAACCACACTATCCCTTCTGTTGCTTCTTCTGGCATCCCCATTCTATCACTGTCTCCTAGCTGCTTCCCATGTCTCATAATCCTCATCCCATGTCTCTCTTGTCTCTTGTGGCAAAACTTGAGAAGGCTGTACAATCAGTACCTCCATTTCCTTTCCTTTCACTTTCTTCTGAACTGTATGGTGTGACCTCCTCATATCACTGAAATTTGCTATTCCAAAGTGACCACTGATCTTTTCTTTTTTTTCCAGTTTTTATGAGTATTTTTAAAATCAAGTTTTAAAATAAAATTCAAATAAAGATCCAACTTCTTTCTCTTTCAATTACCCTCCCCCCAACACCATTGAGAAAATAAGAAAAGCAATTGAATTGCTTGTCTTTCCAGTAGGGGTGGGTGATGAGGGAGGAAGGGAAAGAATCTAGAATTTAAAGTTCTAAAACAAATGTTAAATATATATATATATATATATACATATATACATATATATGTATATGTATATGTATATATATGTATATATATAATTATTATTTACATGCAACTGGGAAATAAGATAAACAGGCACTGGGGTAGGGAGACCCATCCTGCCCTACCTGAAAGTCAGAAGGGTGATGGGGGAGGACATAGGAGAGAATAGATTGGGGGAGGGGTTATACAGTGGGATCACTGTTTTGGAGGGGGTAGGGGAAAGATGGGGAGAAAATTTGTAACTCAAAATCTTGTGGAAATGAATGATGTAAACTAAAATAAATAAAAGTTAATAATAATAAAAAAAGAAAACAGAAAAGGTCAAAAGGTGCATACAGTTTAATAGCTTTGGGGGCTTAGTTCTAAATTGTTTTCCAGAATGGTTGGAGCATGGAGTTCACAGTTCCATCAACAGTGCATTTGTATACCTAAAATAGGTATATTGGAGGTCTAGTTAGGTATTCTTAAAACATCTCCCTCCAACATTTGTCACTTTCCTGATGGGTGTGAGGTGGAACTTCAGAGTTGTTCTAATTTACATGCTTCTAATTAGCAGTGATTTAAATCTTTTTTTTCCCCTTTAATCAGTTGAGGAATGATACTCTTAGACATTTGAACTCATTTCCTTTCTACCTTGGAGATTGGACCTTTTTTAGACAAATTCAATGCAGAGATTTCCCCCCCCCCTCCCCATTTGCCTGCTTCTTTTCCACTTTTTCTTATACTGGTTTTGTTTCTGCAAAAAAAAAAAAAGTCTATTTCATAGAATCAGAATCATCCATTTGACCTTCTTTGTTCCTTTCTATTCCTTGCTTGGTCATAAACTCTTTCCCTTTCCATAGATCTGCCAGGGAATTGTGTCCTTGCTCCTCTAATTTGTTTCTGATGCCAGCACTCCTGTGGAGTTTATCTTGATGTATGGTATCAGATGCTGGTTTAGATGGAATTTTTGCCAGAGTGCTTTCTAGTTTTCCTAAGAGTTTATATTAAATATAGAGTTCATGTTCCAATAGCTGGGATCACTATGTTTCTTGAATACAGGCTGTACTTCTCATTTGCTTCTGTATATCATGTCCCTGATCTGTTCCAGGGAGCAACCTCTCCTTAGTCAGGACCAAATTGTTTTGGTGATTACTGCTATGCAGTATAGTTGGAGATCTGGTATGACTAGGCCTCCTTCCCTCCCTTGAGATTTTTGACCTTTTATTTCCCAGATGAATTTTGTTGGGTTTTCCCCCACCTCTATAAAAGTAATGCTTTGGTAATTTGGGGATGGTGTGAGGGTTAGGAAATACGTGCAGGCTGCAGGCGGTTATGTTGAGGCACAGGGAGTGCTGAGGCCCTGGAACAAGCTGGGTCATGTAGAGTTCAGAGCATTGCTCAAGGTTCTCCCACGTGTGGTTACCAGGTGTTCCAGATTAGCATCTCCACATCCTGGGGCCTTCATGCCCTTGTGACTGCACCTCCCCTCTCAGAATTCTGTTCAGCTGGGCTCTGTTTTTGTCACATGGGGTATGTGCATCTGGGAGATATATAGGGCTTAAGCTTTGGGGGTAGTTTGAAGTCTGTACTGAGATCTTACTGTAAGGCTTCCCCATGGAGAGACCTCAATAAACCATCTCTGCTTGCACCTACGAGCCTCGACTCTTCTGTTCTTGAGAATGCACTGGCACCTTCTCGATTAGGGTAAGTAACCGGCTGCCCCTGTTGTCAGGTTAGGATATCCTGACAGATGGTACTAAGTAAGTAAATTCATCTAGAAAGCCTGCCATTTTAAAAAAATCTTGACTCCTCCTACCCATGAACAATGACTATTTCTCCAGTTATGTAGATCTGTCATTATTTCTGCCAAGTGTGTTTTGTAATTGTATTCATCTAGTTCCTGTTTGTGTCTTGCCAGGCAGATCCCCAAATATTTTCTCTTTTCTAGATTTTTCATAGAATTTCTCTATCTCTTCCTACTGGATTTCATTGGCACTATCCATAAATGCTGATGATTTGTGTGGCTTTGTTTTACTTCCTGCTAATCTGCTGAAGGTGTTGTTCATTGTTTCAATTCGTTTTTTCAGTTGACTCTGGGTTCTCTAAGTAAAACAACATATCACCTGCAAAAAACTCCCACTAACTTTGTTTCCTTTTTCTTACACTTATTCCTTTCATTTCTCTTTTTTCTTATTGCAATAGTGTGCATTTTTAGCATGATATCAAACAGTAATGATCCCTCATCTTCCCAGAAAAGCCTCTTTATCCTCATTACAGATAATGCCGGCTTTTGATTTTAGGTAGATATGACTTCTCATATTAGGGAAAGATCCAGTTATTCTTAACCTTTCTAGTGTTTTTCATAGGTGTGGCTGTTGCATGCTGCCAAAAGTCTTGATACAATCATATGATTTGGGTTGTTCTTGCCACCATGAATCTGGTCCGTCTTCCTCACACTGACTCAGTCCTGCATTCCTGGTATAAATCCTGCCTGGCTGTCAGGAAGAATCCTATGCATGATGTGTTGTTGTGATTCCCAGGCTTTTCCCTTTTTGGGTCGTTCCTATTTATTTGGTACATTTCTAGCTGGAAAAAGGTGATGAAGGGGAGCTGGGGTCACACACTTCTTACTTGGCCATCTTGTTGGAATTTTCTCTTTCATGTAAGGCCACCTCTCTTTTCTCATCCAGGTGACTGTTCCAGTTGGAGCTGTCTAAATGAATCATCACTGATAGAGATTCAAAGGGTTAAAAGCAAAAGTTGAGATGGCTGGTCAAGGCCCTTTGTGAGCCTTCATCATATGTGTCAACACCCTGTGGCACTGCAGAGACTCCAGTGGTCCTACAACAGAGAGGAGCCCTCTACTGCTTTTTTGGTTGAGATTTCCTTGGGTGGATGGGGTGTTCTTCTCTCTTACCCATTTTTGTTATTGCTTATTGTTGTTCTTTTTCTGTATTTGCTACAGTTCTTATTGTCTCAACCTTTTTGTTGAACTAGCCTTTTGCTACTTTGATTTTTTTAATTAAATTTTTTTTCCCAATTAACCAAAATCTGTCTTTTCTCTTTCCCCCATT
Organism: Pseudochirops cupreus; assembly: GCA_028627135.1. Taxonomy (NCBI): domain Eukaryota; kingdom Metazoa; phylum Chordata; class Mammalia; order Diprotodontia; family Pseudocheiridae; genus Pseudochirops; species Pseudochirops cupreus. The sequence goes on along the minus strand of CM053582.1, from coordinate 61,924,853 downwards.
CCCATTCCATTTGAAAAAGAAGGGAGAACAAACCCTTGTAACAAATATCAATAGGGCAAAACAAATTGGGGCCATGTCCAAACATATATATTTCGATCTGTGCTCTGAACCCTTCACCCCTCTGTCCTCATGAGGGCCTAGCTAGATTTCTTTCCCAACTGTATTTGCAAGCCCATGCCAAGTAGAGACCTGAATTCCTCATTCTCTCTGTCTGGGAAATTAATTGAATGGTGAGCCTACTTGAAGTATAAATTGTGGAGTTCTTCCCTCTGTCCCTTGACTTCTGAACATTGAGTCAGTCCAGAATTGGTGTGATGGATTTTCTCTTCTTTGTTTCCAGACTGAACAGACAACTCAATTAGAAAAGGTGAGACCGAATATTCTGGAAGGAAGCCAGCTAAATGGCCAGTTGCAGCCTCTGTCAGTGTTGCCCATAGGATCCCCTTGCTCTACTATCCCCCGGCCTTTACTTCCATGTCACCTGCTCTGGTGCCCTCATGACTGCTGTTTTCTAGCAGTGCCATTTTTTCCCTTTCCTTGTTCCCCTAGAAGACCCTTAGCATTTAAAGCCCTTTATACCCTGGTCCAGTCTTCTTGTGATGCAGTGACACTGGTCTCCAACACAACTGACATTCCATCTCTAGACTGTGCATTTTCAGTGGCTGCTCCCCCTCCCCTACCTTGAATCCTCACTCCCTTCATCTCCATCTCTCGGCTTCCTTTAGATCTCAGATAAAATCCTGCCTCCCCTCATCTCCTTTGTGCATAGTTGTTTGTATGTTGTCACCCTCATTAGAATGTCAACTCTTTGATGGCAGGGAGTATACTTTTCCCTTTCTTCATACCCTCGTCATTTAGCACAGTCAGTGTCTGGCATGTAGTAAGTGCTGAATTGAAATCATTTTCTTCTCCCTGTCCAGGTTTCCATTCACTCCCACCACAAGGAAAGAAGCTGCAGATTGCCAGGATGGTGGTGGGCCAGGGGCTGGCAGCAGACAGTCAAAGCCAAGGTTTCTATTGGCAGGTTGGTGAAAGGGTATGCATGGAAGCCAAGCCATCATGTTGATAATGAGGACGTCCAAAGGAGAATGCAGAGTGATGGAGCCCTACTCATTTGGGTGCAGAAGTGGGGAGCTCCTAGTTTGGGGAGTGACTTTTCAGAATGCTTCCATTTGGCTTGCTTCCCCTTGCTCCTGTTTCACCAGTTCTTGCTGGAAGACAGCTTTCTACACAGTTCAAAAAGCCATTGGGCATCTGATGCTTGCAAGGAAAAGGCAGCCCAGGGCTTAAGGTGGTCTCTGCCCTCTGTGTTCTTGAACAGGTCCCCTTTTGTGACCATCTAGCACTCCTGGGGCCCCCTCATCAGCCTGCATGATGGGAGACCCTGTTTACCTTTAAGCGTGTCTCCCTTCTTGCAGGTGTGGACAATTCCCAACTGGCAAGTTCTCCAAAGGCCAGAAGAAGGTAAATGTGTCTTTCAGGTGCTCCTTAGCCCCAGTCATGTCTCTCTCCCAGGGTTGCTGTGGTTGTAGCATAAGCAGCTTTGATCACTTGTCTAAGCCTGTGTTCTTTGGACCCCTTGGAACCTGAGCAAGAGGACAATATTTCACGTGTGACCTCTTTGCTCTGTTCTTCATTTGGGCTTCACAGAGTTAAGCTCAGTCAGAGTAGGCAGCTTCATAACATAGCCATGGCCAATTCTGAATCCCTTCCATCAAGCTCCTGGAGGACCCATATCCGCCACCATCAGCATGGCTGTGCTCAAGGAGTTCAGTTAAATTCCACCAACATTTCTTCCACATCTAGCTATATATGCAAGACTGTCAATGGCACGATTTAAGCAGTTAGCATCGGAAGGCTGACCCTTGTGGGATAAAATTCTTTGATTAGAGTAAGTCTCAAAGCTGTCTATAAAGGCTTTGGAGGGGCTATGACCTGCTTCAGGGGAGAGAGTGCTCATCCTGAAGAAATCATGGCTACTGCCAACTATCAAGTCATTGCCTCTGTTTGTGGTAGCACTGAACTGTAGCTGCTCCATTTCTGACCCTCAGGGTGCCATTTCTTAGCCTTTGTGTCTTTCCAGGGTTCTCCAGATGGAATGTCCAAGCCGACTGAATCACTAGTCATCCCCAACAATCCCAACAGCCTGAAGGAGGAAGCTTCAAAGAAACATGCCCTTTCCTCATTCCGTGCTTAAATTCAAGGAAGGCATGAATATAGAACCTGGCCTCTGAGAATGGTCCCAGTCACCTTTTGTTCTGATCCAAGGTCCTGGGTTTGGTTCTGGTCCAAGGTGGTTGCAAAACAAGCCTAATTTCCCCTGGGCCCAAGGCAGTCCCACAAGTGCCATCAGAGACTCTCCCTTCATTGGCAGCACATCCACTTTGGAGTTTCTTGTCTCCCCAGGAGCTTTGTTCTGTTTCATGGACATGACACCCAATTAGGGTTATTCAAAGTAGATGTTCCAAACCCTAATTACAACCCATTTTTTGCCTGCTTCTCTTCTGGCCTCTAGCTCAGGCAGTAAGTAGCTCCACTGCCAGACAGTCAGTTGTGTGTGTGTGTGTGTGTGTCTGTGTCTGTGTGTGTGTGTGTTTGAGTTGTACTTTCCATGGTTTATCTTCTAAAGGTACCCTAAAATACAGAGGTGCCCTAAAGGTTGAGTTGCTCATTCCCTGGAATCCTCAAGTTTACCCTTATCTTGAAATACTACAATACTTTCCCTTATCCTAAAATTCCTTGTCTCCTCCTATCCTATGTCATAAAATTCCCTTATGTTATTTATCGTCCTCATCCTGTGTCCTTATCTTGCAAGATTTATCTTGTCCCTAAATCTCCAACCCCCTTTAGAAACCCTAAAACTTACATCACCATCCTATTGACTGTATAGCTTTCTGGCTATATAAGTCTAATCCTTGTCCTATGTCATTGCCTTTGTTTAGCTCCTTGCTAAGTCTTAGGCCCACATGCGTTTGTGTCAATAAAGCTCCCTTTGGCTAAAGAGACGTTCTGATTGAATTCTTTCAAAAATCTGAACCAGCTCTCCGAACCCTCAACCCCAACATGTATATGTTGGGGGGGGGTTGGATTGGTGATGATTAAAATTAAAATTGATTTGGTTTTTTTCTATTCAAAAGACAAATGGTCTTGGTACTCATACTAGGGGATTCAAGTGAATCAGACAAGTTTGGGACAGATATTCCTGTCTTTGACCTAATGTATCACCTGTATGATGGAAAAGACTGGAAAACTTCCCCAGAGGTAGGGTACAAAGAGATTGATTCAAATTTGACTGTGGGTTTATGTGGGTGTGACTGCACATGTGACTGAGTGCCTTTCTGGGTACATCCAATCTCATATATAGGAGGCCACGTATATCTATACACATACTGTTTATCTAAAGCCCCAGAGCTCTCCCTTCCCTCACATGTTCCCCAGAAATGCCTATGCTATTAAAGAGGGGTTCACAAGAAACCCTGCTAAGGCTCAGTCCATCCCCTATGTCTTTCCCTCCAAGTTACATGGAAAATGCTGTTCGATGCAAAGACTGATCTAATAGGTATTTCCAAAGAGAGAAACACTGCCTTGCAACAAGGTCCTAACTTGGAGAGCCCTTCGAGGATGGGCATTTCTTCCCGGAGTCCCAGCGGTGGAGGAGGGGGGAGGACATGGAGTATCTACCATTTGCCCAGGGCTGCCTCACGTTTCTTAACTGATGGGGACCATTGGACTAGCACCAGGGGCAAGGAGCCGTCTGTTCACTGACACTGTACCACTTCAGTCTTCTTAGTCTTTGGCTCAAGGATTCTAATCTGGGCCCTAGGGACAGGGTTTGGTGGTTAGTCCAAGTGCCAGCCCCTTGGATGATTAGCATCAGGAGAATCCATTCCCCCACTTTGATGGGCATCTGTGAGCAGCTTTGTTTTTTCTGGAGGAGGCTCAGTATAGTTCTCAGGCCTCGAAGGTGAGGCTTTTGACACTTGAATGATTTCATGCTTTCTTTTTTTAGGGATCCAATCTCCTAGGTGGTCACAGCCTCTCCAGCAAGTAACATTCCCCTCTAGTGTGCCAGATGAGTAGGCTTTTATAAGAGGAACATGTTTCTTTATCATTTCCTGCCACCACCACCCCCATTCATTGAGCCCCCAGCTCTTTGGTGACTGCTTATTTGCTGCTTCTTGCCACTTAGGAAATGTTGTGAACCATTTCAAACCTGTCTTTTTTCCTTGCACATTCAGCTTTGTCCTCTTAGTGAAATTGGTTGGGATTGCTAAGGGGCCAGGAGAAAATTTCTAGTTGGTTCTAGGAGGAAACCCTCATGCCTTTAATGCACCCTTTAAAGAGAAGGCTCTTGGGGGCGGAGCCAAGATGGCAGCGTAGCAGCAGCAACATATCGCAGCTCTCACATAGCCACCCCAAAATACCCATAAAATATGACTCTAAACTTATCCTAGAACTCCAAAACGCACACAAATATACCTTCCACTAAAGTCAGCTCAGCTACGCGGAACCATATTAGCATTGCGAACTAAAACCAGCCTGGCCTGAAGCTGGGGCTGTGCCCCGGGGCCGCTGGACAGGAGGAGTGGAGGAGCCTCTCTGGTGAGCAGATTAGCAGCAGCTGCGAGCAGCGAGCAGAACTAGGTCAGTGGGACTTGTGAAATTGGGGGAGAAAAGCGTCTGGCCGAAACGCCTCCAAGGTGGGAAAGCAAAAGGCAGAGGTTTTGCACCTGCCTCTGCATTGCAGCTTCCATGCCCGTGGCCTGCAGACAGCAGGGGGACTAAGTGATTGTTCAGAGGCCAGTGCTCTTGCGTTGAGCAGCCTGGATCCGGATCGTGGTCTTGGGCTTTCGGTTCTGGAGTCTTCATTATCCAGTGAGCCGGAAGTAAGTAGGAAGGGACCCAGCACCTTCCCGAGAGCTACGGCAGCCGGGAGGACCCCAGCGATTTGGGACAGAGCTTTCCCTTCTGGAAGCAGAACCCCATAGAGATTAAAAAAAAAATCACGGACTGACCAACCATGAGTAAGAATAAGCATAAGAAGCAAAGTAAGAACAGCACCCAAACCCTAGATTCCTTCTTTGGGGAAAAGAAGGATCATGGCATAGGGAGGGAGGAGGAGAGTGTAGCCAGAGCACCCCCACCAGGGTGAATGCCTTAAAGCTAGAGATGAGCTGAAGAAGGATTTTCAAAACCAAATAAGAGAAGTGGAAGAAAAATTGGGAAGAGAAATAAGAATGTTGCAAGAAAATCATGAAAAGAGAGTCAGCAATATGACTGAAGAAATCAACACCCTAAAAAATAGATTAGCTCAAATGACAAAAGAGGCCCAAAAAGCCAATGAGGAGAAGAACGCC
>CM053582.1:61843293-61918996 GCA_028627135.1 Pseudochirops cupreus | reverse complement strand
CGTCGTCGTCGTCGTCGTCGTCGTCGTCGTCGTCGTCGCCGCCGTCGCCGCCGTCGCCGCCCCGCCTCCTGTGCGAGCAGCCGCGCGTGGCAGAGCCGGAGGGCCGCGGGAGAGTCTGACCCGGCTCCGCCGTCGCCGTGACGTAACGTCACGTCACGCCGCGCGGGCGGGGGGAGAGCCCGCGCCCGTGCTCGCGCCCGCCACTCGCCCCCCGCGCCGCAGCTGCTCCCGCTTGCCGCCACCGCCGCTCTTGTCCGTCCGCTCGGCGTCCGGGCCCGGCTCCGCCCGCCCACCCGGGCCCCAGGCCGCGCCGCCCATGTCCGCGCCGCCCGCCCAGCCGCCGGCCTCCGGCGGCCAACTCTGCCCCCCGCGGGGGGCGCGGGCCCAAGAGCGGGCCCAGGCGCGGGCCCAGGCGCGGGCCAAGATGGCCTCCCCGCCGGTCTACTGCCTGTGCCGGCTGCCCTACGACGTGACCCGCTTCATGATCGAGTGCGACCTGTGCCAGGACTGGTTCCACGGCAGGTGAGAGCGGCCGGCGTCGCCTCCCCCGCCCCCCGCGCGCGGGTCCCCCCCCCCGGGGTTCTCCCCCCCAAGCCCGGGCGCGCCCCCTGCGCGTCTTCCGCCGCGTTCCCTACTCTCACCCCCCCCCCCGCCGAGTGGTGCCCCCTCCCCGCCGAGTGGTGCCCCCTCCCCCTGGCCTTCCTGCCCCGGCCCCGCTCTGCACCGAGCACCTGTTGCCTTCCTACCACCGGGAGCTTCCCGCAGAATTCCAATCCTGGGGGGTGGGGCACCGGGACACAGACGTCTTGTTCCTGTCTCTTTCCATCCTGAGGGTATGGGATCACTTGGGACTGCTTGGCTCTCCTTAATCTCCCTTGACCCTGGGGGCTCCCATTTCATTGGGCTCTGGGAGCAAAAGCAGCACCAGCCTGCGAAGTGACCCCCCCCCCTTCTGAGCTTGGGAACCCAGACACACCTCCGCCAACAAATCCCAACTTCGACTGGAGTCCTCCAGCGGGCTGTGGCGAGGCAGCATCGCTGGAGCACCTGCTCCAATTGGGGCACTCCTGCAGATAAGCTAGATGCTGGCCGAATCGGCACCGCTGAGGGGAGCCACCAGGAAAAGCTTTCGAGGGTGGAAGCCAGGATGAAGAGAGGAGGGGGAGCGTGGCAGGCATGCATGGGGCACTCTGAGTGGACAGATGGAGTCTTGTGTGGGGAACAACCCGGAGGCCGGTGTCACCAGATCAGAGACAATGTTTTGGGGACACCTAGACAGGGAGCAGGGGGCTGGTGATGAAGGCCTTTGAACACCAACCAGAGTGCTTGGGATTTGTTCCCAGAGGCCATAGGGAGTCACTGGAGTTTGTCTTTGAATGGGGGGGGAGGGCTGTGTGTGTGTGTGTGTGTGTGTGTGTGTGTGTGTGTGTGTGTGTGTGTGTGAGAGAGAGAGAGAGAGAGAGAGAGAGAGAGAGAGACAGAGACATGGTCAGACCCCCGATTTAGGAAGATCACTTTGGTGGCTGAATGAGAAAGCTGGACTCAAGTGGGGAGAGACCGCACCCCTCAGTAGCTACTGCCATGGACCATGCATGAGGATATCAGGGCCTGCACCAGGGTGGGGGGCAGGCTCAGAGGAGACAAGGGGGCCTATATGAGGGATGCTGCAAAGGTAAAACTGACAGGCCTTGGCAACAGGTGGATATGGTGATGAGAAAGTGAGGTGTCTGGGAGGAGGTCTGGAGCCCTCCACAGTGATAGGAGACAATGGGGTTACCAAACACACGACTCCATTGTTGAGGTAGGAAGTGGGGAAAGGTTACGGGGTTCTGTTCTAGACATGTAGAGTTTCAGATGCCCAGTTGGAGATGTCTGAGAGGTGGACGGAGATGAGAGTTTGGAGGTCCGAGGAGAAGTTGGAGCAGGGAAGGGAGATCGGAGCATCCTCACCATAGAGAGAGACGGGCATTCAATCCAGGGGAGCCGAGGAGGTCCCATGTGGGGTAGGATGGTGGGGGGGAAGAGCAGAAGGCCCAGGACAGAGCCCCAGCACCCCTAGGGCTAGAGGGTGCAATCTGGAGGAGGAGCCAGAGAAGGGTCCTTCAGAGAGAGAGAGCAGAAGAGAGAGAGGTGTGGCCTGGACACCTAGAGATAAGGGAGGATCCAGGAGGAGAGAAGGTGATCAACAGTGTCAGAGGCCACAAAGAAGTCAAGGATGAAAAGAGACCATTGGATTTAGCAACTAAGAGATTGTGGATAACTCCAGAGAGAATAGTTAACAGGGTAACAATGAGGTCAGAAGCTGGTTTTATAAAAGGTCAAGAAGTGACTATGAGGAGAGAAAGTGGAGGTGGCCACAAAAAGGAGAGGAGATTTCATATAGTAGTAGAGATGGAAGGATCAAATAAGGGTGTTTTGAGGATGGGGGAGATATTTTTGTAGGCAAGGCAGTAGGGAAAGAACCAGGAGAGAGGGAGAGATTGAAGATGAGTGAAAGAGTGGGGCTGACAGAGGCTGGAAGGGTCTCAGTAAGGAGTAAGGCCACATTTTTTGTGTGAGACAGGTGAGGGAGGAGATGAGGCAGAAGGCACTTGAGTGATAGGAGATGGAGAGAAGGGGGGAGCTCTCACTAAATAAGCCCCCAATCAATTAAGTAAGATATGAGGCAGGATTTTCAGCTGGGATGGGAGGCTAGGACATGGGAGGTTTCAGGGAAGAGGAAAGGGTTTTGTTGATAGTGGATGAGGTCTGTATGATAGGATTGCCTAGCAGCAGTGAGGGCCCAGGTGACATATAACAGTCTGACCCAGTTAGAATGATAACTCGATTTTCCCCACCTTCATGCAGCTGCTTCTGTGGAGGAATGAAGGGAACTGATAATAAGAGTGATCTGAAACTGAGGGATGGCTGGGCATGATACGTAATATAAGGAAGTAAAAGATTTGGGAGAGGAGGTGACCAGAGTTGGACTGGTTTCTCAAGGGGTCATGATGGGGGAAGGAGGGCATGGCCAGTACAGTAGACATGGCCCAGGAGAGACCTGAGTTCAGAAGAGGCTGCCAATGGAAGGTGCTCCTCAAAGGTACAACCTGGAAAAAGGCTGGGGAAGAATGCCACACTTGACCCCTACCCGGGGATCCATTTTTGGTGGTGCTTGTTTAGTTGTTTTCAGTTGTACCCAAATCTCCGGGACTTCATTTGGGGTTTCCTTAGCAGAGATACTGGAGCATTTCGCCATTTCATTCTCCAGCTCATTCTACAGATGAGGAAACTGAAGCAAACAGTGAAGTGACTTGGCCAGGGTCACATAGCTAGGAAGTGTCTGAGGCCAGATTTGAACTCAGGAACTTGAGTCTCTGACTCCAGGCCTGGAGCTTTATGCACTGCACTGCCCAGCTACCTAATCTATTTTTAGCTGACCCCTGAAACACCTGGGGACCAGCGCTGGGAATCTAGAAGGATAAAATCATGTGGGCAGAATGGTTGGCAGAGCCACTCCCTTTCTTTGTCAGGCCATTAAAAGCCGAGTGTTGGCCTTAAGCAGAGGCCTAGTATGGCCAAACTCCCCCTCCTCTATGTGGCTCCTCACTGAAGCACAAGGCTGCCCCACCCCCACCCCGCAGTGGCATGTCCATGAGGAGTGCCCTTCCCCCTACTTTTCTCTGCCACTTCTCCATAGCCTTTGGGGAGGATTTGCTCAAACCTATCATCGGCCTTTTGAGTTGGTTTTCTGCAGGCCCTTTCTGGTCTCCAGTAGGAGCCAGAGGCAGCTAGAGGCTGCTGTGATTGCTGAAAGGGTCGTTTGGAAGGTGATGCCCGATGTGGCCAGTTCCTTTCTGGCTGCTACTGGTGCCATACCTTGGCTCTTCTCTGTGCCCCTGGATAGGAGGGTCTTCCCTCCCTCCCACAGCCTAGCATTTCTGGTGGATATGAGGAAATTTCTAGGGACTCTTGCAACTGTCCTCCATAGAGAGAAGCTCTTCCTCTTCACCATCTCCTCCAAGCTTGTATGTGCCTTTTCTGAGGAGCATTTGGGCCTGGCTGAGCTAGACCTTGGGGCCCTAACTCTGTTTCCTCTGACCCCTTGCCAGCCTTTGAATGGGGGCCAGAACCCATTTTAGCTGAGGAGGGAATGTAAAGGGGAGATTCCCTTAAGGCAGGTGATCAGAGATGTCTCTGGGAAGGGCAGGCACACTTCTGCAAGGCTGGCCTGGGCCACTGCATGGCTTGTATCCCTTCGACTGGGTCTTGGAGCCAGCGTGGCATTTTCACAGCCGAGAGGGCCTCACAGTGTGCCCTGACCTGGACTCTAAGTGGCTGCAGAACCCTTGACATTGTGGAAAGTTCTCATCACACTGGGTGTGGACCATCTTCTAAGTGCCTTAGTGATTTCCTTTGAATCCTCCAGGTCCTCAGAGGGTTGGCCCATGGAGAAGGGCCTCCTCCATTCTGCCTATTGGATTTAACAGAATTCAGCCCCATTTAGGGCAGCTGGCACACTTTTCACCAGAACGTGTTGGGATCAACCGAACTTCATTTCCTTTTTGGAGTTTGCTGAGATTTTACCGAATTTTCCCTTGTTGCTCCTCTGGGGAAGTCCTCTAGGGAGCATTCCAAACTGGTGGGCCCCGGCTCATTCATTAATAGATCAGCACCTTTGTGGTCTCTAGTGGAGTGGCCCAAGGATCTGTGTATGGCCCCAGGCTGTTTCACATGTTCATCAGTGAGTGCCTTGGATAAATGCCTAGCTGAGACAGGCAGCAAAACCAATCAGCCTTTACCCCTCACCAAGGCACGAATGCTCTTGCTGAGAATGCAGCATTCTGCTCTCTTGAGTTGTCTTCAAGTGTTTGGAGGTTACCACTTGTCCCTGTCGGTCTCAGAGGGCTCCCTAATGATCTGAGCCATCCCAGAGGATCAGCTTCAGAGGTGCACATGGATCCAAACGGTTGTGTGCAGCCCCCAAGTCTCATTCCTTTGCTAAACTTGAAGCATGGTGTGTAAAAAATGGGTCCTCCTGTCACACCTCTCTGTGTCATTATTGTTTAGAAGGCTTTTGTCCCTGGGACTTGGAGGAGAGCACCTTGAAACCTGGACTAGTTGGGATGTTTCCATCTATTTTCCAGTTGCGTTGGTGTAGAAGAGGAGAAGGCTGCTGACATTGACCTCTACCACTGCCCCAATTGTGAGGTCCTCCATGGGCCTTCTGTTAGTAAGTCAAGTCTTGTTCGCTTGTGGACAGAGAAGGGAGTGAGTGTCGGGGGGACCCCGAGGAAGCTGCCACTGCTGTGGCCTAGGTTCTCTGGGAGCTAACTGCGCTTTCTCCCCCCCCATAGACAGATCTTGACATGTTCGATTTCATCATAGAACAACGTCTAGTAGGATGTTCTTCATGTTCTAATAAAAAAAGAGAGAAACACCTCCAATTTCATAAATCATGTTGCACTTATTCTGTTATTCACATGATTATGGAAAAAGGCAATAACATGGCAATACCCAATTTATGAATGGCCAAAACCCCAAAACAATTCTAAAGTACATGCCTGCTCAGGAAATCTGGGCATGTTTTGCTGGGGGTTTACTTGATAACAGTGCAAAAACCACTTTATACTATGTTGAATTATTCTGAACAGCCATTTCAAAAAATAAATTTCCTCAACATAGTTGAATTTTTAATAGACCCACATTACAATGAAATTTCTATGCCCCCTTTTATGTTGATGGATAAAGCAAAAAAATAATCAGCCCCAAGGAAAAAAAAATAAAGTGCTGTCTTCTTTCCATGGCACCATTCTAGAATCCTGTCTGATTTCCAATATTCTCAGGCCTCTGTGGGCCTCGCCGGGTTGCCTCTGTGCCCTTGAGCATAGGGCCCTAGGCATCAGTTCTCCAGCCCAAGCCCAGCCTCGTTAGGCTGTGTTTAACAGCTCTGGGAGACCCCGAGTTCAGATTTGGCTTCAGACAGTTACTGGCTACAGTGCTGAGCAAGGCGCTTCACCTACACCTCAGTTTCCCCAAATGTACAATTGTGATAAGAACAGTTGCTGTCTCCCAGGGTTGTTATGAACATCTGTTAAGTGCTTAGCACACTGCCTGGCACATAGTAGGCACTTTGAATATTGATCCAGCTAGCTAGACGTGTATAGATAGATGTGTGTATGTGTGTGTATATGTATGTACATGTATGTATGGAAAAATGCTTTGTTTCTTCCTCCCTCTCTCTGTCCTTTTCCATACTTTTCTTGGCACAGTGAAAAGGCGTCGAGGGGCCCCAAAGGTGCAGGAACTGATGGTGAGCAAAGAAGCAGGGAAGACGGTGCAGACTGGGAGCCCCATGTTCATCCGGGAGCTTCGGGGAAGGCCCTTCCGCAGGTAAGGGCTTCTGAGCAGAGGTAGGGGGCTGTACCTCTATACTCTCGCCCCAGGATCTGGCCACAATGTCCCTTGGCAGGTGTGCGCCAATGCCTCTGTTCATCTTAGATCCACATCCAAGTGGAGAACTCCATTAAGAAGGGGCCTGGCCCATTCTGAGACACAGAAGGCTGCTGCCTGTGGGTGTGTCCAGGCCAGCCCTCCTCTCTCCCTGGCTTGCTATTTTACGATATTTCGGGCAGCTGAAACTTTCACAGATGCCCTCCATCTTGGAATAGCGGCCTAACTGAATTTTTCTCAGATCCTTCTCATGTTCCCTGCCATTGCTAGGCCAGAGAGCCAGTGGAACTCCCAGGTCTCTGTGCCTCTGCCTCTTCTAATGGTAGCACAGCCTGTCAGAATTTGTTCTGCCATCAGGTGTTTCTGTGAGGTGGTACCATGTGTGGGACCTGCTGAGCTGGGACAGCCCCATGGCTTTGAGGAGGGGGGTTGATTAGGCCGGCCACTGGGCCTGGTCAGGATGGCCACAGGCTGGGGACGAGCCCCTCCCTGCTCCTCTGTGTCTCCTCAGTGCTGATGAGGTGATCTTGAAGCCCACGGGGACCCAGCTGACTGTGGAATACTTGGAGGAGAACAGCTTCAGTGTGCCCATTTTGGTGCTGAAGAAGGATGGCCTGGGCATGACCCTGCCCTCCCCAGCCTTCACCGTGAGGGAAGTGGAGTATTATGTCGGTGAGTGCCTGGAGTTCTGGGGCAGCCTTCCTTTGCAGTCTGATGGCCCAGGTGCTGACTCTTCCTTCCTTACACTTGTGGGCAAGGGGTGGGGACCTGACTCCAGTGTTCTCTCCAGTGTCCCTTAGCAACTGTGACCATGGACCACTCTGACCCTTCACTTCCTCATCTGGTATTTAGAGGAACCATCTTGTGTCTAAAATAAGATGATATCTGTGGAAGGCTCTTTGTTTTAAAGAAGTGATTGCTCTTGCAGGGAGTAGGCAGGCCTTTGAAAAGAACTGGAGCTAATGGGAAGGAAGGCCAAGCTCTTTCCTAGGTGGAAGGGGGATGATGGCCGGGTCGGGATGGAGTGGGGTGCTGTCTGGCCCAGTTTGTGTGAGGCCCCTCCCTCTGGCCCAGGTTCTGACAAAGAGATCGATGTTATTGACGTGACCCGGCAGGCTGATTGCAAAATGAAACTTGGGGACTTTGTGCGTTATTACTGCAGCGGCAAAAGGGAGAAAGTCCTCAACGTCATCAGCCTTGAGTTTTCTGATACCAGGTGAGTATGGGGGCCTTGTGATCACCTGACTTGTTTCTTTTGATTTCCCCTCTCCACACATGCTTGGCACAGGACCAGACCTACAGTTGGCCCTCCAGAAAGGCCTGTTGCTTGATTGGTTTTTATGTCTATACCAAGACAAAGTTCAGTATGAATAGCATTCAGGCCTCAGAAAAAGTCCTTGTCCTTGGGAATTGATTTTGCAAAATTGGTTCCAATGCATTTTCCCTTCAGTTAAGCTTTTGTCAACCTTCTAAGAAAGCTGAAAAACTTGCAGCGTATGGCTTGAGTGATTCAACATGTGCTCCCTCCAGCTATCCGTCCAACAAATGGCCTCATTTGGGGCCAATGCATCTTTACCCTCAACCTTGGGGAACTTGTTTTCTGCAGAATGCAGGTGATGATGTGGGCATGTGTGCCAAGGAGCCTGGCGAACTTGTCATGATAGTAGTTGTTACAGGATTCCAGAGAGGGAGTTAGAACCCTGTGGCCAAAGGCAAGACTTAGTAGAGAGCCCGAAGCAGTTAGGGGCTGGTTGGTTGGCCCAAGGAGATTGGAAATAGGCCCAAAAAAGGACTTGTCCGAGTAGTAGTGCAACCTGGCTGATTCCTTCCCACATATCCCTATGGACTCTGGGAAAGAATTCTTTCCAGGCTCATCTGTTTCAAAGTACCAGACACCCCAGCACCTTTCTGTATCTAACCTTTTGCCTTGAGAATCCCCCATTTGTCTAAGAGGACAGGGTCATGACTGACATCGACCCTGATCCCTCTGTTTGTAGGCTTTCAAATCTCGTGGAGACCCCTAAGATTGTCCGGAAGCTGTCCTGGGTGGAGAACTTGTGGCCCGAGGAGTCTGTGTTTGAACGGCCCAGTGTGCAGAAGTATTGCCTCATGGGTGTTCGGGACAGCTATACTGACTTCCACATTGACTTTGGTGGCACCTCTGTCTGGTATCACGTGCTCAGGGTAGGTGGTGGGGCCCTTTGCCCTGCTCTAGCCCCTGCAAGCTTTCTTGCTTATGACTCACTGTTCCCAGGGACAATATAGACCCCCCAGTTCTGCCTTCTAGTCTGTTCAGGGGATGACCAAGCTTGGGTACAGTTTCTGAGGAAGTTTCCTAGGTCACGTGCAAACACTTGGTGGTTTGACCATGCTTGTTGTGAAGGTGACCTGTTGATTAGGAAACTCCTGGCCATCTGGTTGGGGCTCACTTCTCGAGGGCGCCTTGGTCTCTGGCTACCTCCCCTACTCATTCTTTACCTGAGTAATAGAAACTCGGTGACAGAGTAACTGCCTCCTTGGGAGGGCCATTGCCAACCAGGGACTGACTTGTGAGAGTTTACAGTGATTTTTTGGAAAAGGCAGAGTCCATTATTTTTAAGCATAGACAGTTGAGGCAGAAAGGAATGAGATGTCCGTTGACAGATGTGGCAGGCTACCTCAGCGGTGCTTCTCAGGAGAACCAGGTAGCAGCAGATTCTCTCGGCAGCCCCTTTCTTAGTGGGGACTACTTTTGTGTGAAGCACTGTTGCCATTCCTGAGTGGCGTCCTTTTTTTGGGCCAAGCCTGGTAGCAAGGCCAGCACACAGCTAAGCATCCAGTTCAGACACACTGAGGCCTGGCCCCAACATTCACAACCCTTCAAAGCAGCTGCTACTTGGGGATGGTTCGAATTAGGGATGTTTGTTGGGGGCAGGACTCAGGAGCCCTGGGGCCACAGCCTGTGTTCATCCCTCTGTGCCTCCGTTGCTTTGTCTGGCTACTGCCTTAAGGCCCCTCAGTCTCCCCGTCTGCGCCCCCCCCCCCCTTCTTGTCCTTCAGGGTGAGAAGGTTTTCTACTTAATCCGCCCGACCGCAGCCAACCTGTCCTTGTTTGAGTGCTGGAGCAGCTCCTCCAACCAGCGAGAGATGTTCTTTGGGGACCAGGTGGACATGTGCTACAAGTGCTCTGTGAAGCAAGGCCAGACACTCTTCATTCCTACAGGTTCTTTGCAGCCCTCTCAGGGGAAGGAAGAAGGCAGTGCTGCTGCCTATAGGAGGCCTGTCTCCACTCCCATCGGGGCTAGCCAGGACCCTCCTCATGAAGGAGATGGCCCTGGCTAAGTCTGGGGCTAATGGGAGCCTTTCTCTGGAGGTTGGGGCCTTCTTCCCTCTAACCTGCCTTTATGATGGGGGATGTGTACCCCTTGGGGATGGTCCCAGTCAGGAGAGGCGGAGAACTGGTGCCGAAGAAAGGGAGAGGGCTCTGAGAAGGAGGAGGTGCTCAGCATTGGTGGCCCTTGGGGTCAGAGTGAAGAATGTGGGACACGGAAGGAAAGAAGGAGGGAAGGAAGGAAGGAAGGAGGGAGGGAGGGAAGGAAGAAAGGGGGGAGGGAGAGAAGAAAGGAAGGACGGGTTCTGAGTGTACCTTGTGCTACTTTGGATGGCTTGGCTATAACTGCTGGCAGCAAGGGATTGTTAGAAAGCCGTTTGGCCTGTGAGGTGAAGCCAGCAGATGTGGGCAGAGTACACTAGGTCACAGTGATGGCTAGAGTGGGAGAGCCTAGGATCAAAGGCCAGAACATTCCCTCCAGGCTAGAAGGAGAAATGCTGAAGCAGACCTGGGGCCCCTTGATCCCCACCCTATCCCCATCCTTGGGGAGCTGAGGAAGACTTTCTCCCCAGGCTGGGAGGTGCCGGACCGTGGGGATTCTCCTACCTTCTAGTGAGGCCAACTGGGTTAGAGGACAGCTCTGAGCCTGGCCCTATATCCCTGTGGCCCTGTCATGCCACAGCCTGGAGTGGGTGTGACTTTCTCTTGTGCTGGCAGGTTGGATCCATGCAGTGCTGACTCCCGTGGACTGCCTTGCCTTTGGAGGGAACTTCCTACATAGCCTCAACATTGAGATGCAGCTCAAGTAAGTGCAGGCCTCAGGCTGGCCACTGGTTCTAGCCTTTCCCTCCCTCTCCCTGCCATGAACCCGAAATGGGGACCTTTTGAAGCAGAGGGTTCAAGGGGATGGAGAAGGCCTAGAGCAGCCACTGCCTGAGCCCAACAAATGCCCACCCTACTCAGTGGCCTGATGTGCTGGGCCCAGGGTGGGACAGGACAAGAAGGGGAGGGAAGAGTGGGGCACCAGGGTTCTGACTCAACCTGTCTCTTCCCCTCAGGGCCTACGAGATTGAGAAGAGACTGAGCACAGCTGAACTCTTCAGGTTCCCCAATTTTGAGACCATCTGTTGGTATGTGGGAAAGCACATACTGGACATCTTCCGAGGTAGGGAGCCCCTTCTTGTCTCCTCTCTGTTCATCTATTCCCTCCCTGCCCTGCTGTGCATGCCTTGGCTTTGGGGGCTGAGGTGAGAGTGGGGCCAACATTGAATTTGGGGCCAATGGCTGCCCTTGTTTCCCATTCCCCTGCCCTACCGTGTATTCCTTTGCTTCTATAGAAGAGGGACACATTCGGGAGGGCTGAGTCCCCCTGATTCTCACTAGATGGTTTAGGGGTACCTTTTGAGGCCAGGCTCACCCCCCACATGGAGTATCTCAAAAGCAGGTGCCCTCAAGGAGCTTCTGTTCTGGGCTCATTTGTCCCCAGCTGCCTACATATGTGTCATGCTTAGCCCCCCCCTTCCAAATTAACTTAGCCAGGGAAGTTGCCCAGACAGTTGAGCAGGCTTCTTTTCCCCGTGTGGATTCCTGCCAGGCTTGACTTGAGCAGGCCTTGGAGCAGTCCTAGGGTGACTGCCAGTGTCTATCTTCCCTTCCCTGTCACACATAGGATTACGAGAGAACAGGAGACACCCTGCTTCTTATCTGGTCCATGGAGCCAAAGCCTTGAACTTGGCTTTCAGATCGTGGACCAAGAAAGAGGTAAGATATTTCCCTCCTACGACTGTCCAAGTTCAGATTCGGTGTGGCACAGAAACCTAGCTGGGGGGGTGGGGGTGGGGGAGTGTCCAAGCTGGCCTGCCCATGGTCTGGGGCACCATTCCATGGGCAGAGAAGAGCCTTTTCGTCCACAGGGCTCTGCATTCAGTGGACCAGGGCCTTTGAGGCAAAAGGTACATTCTGGCCTTGAGTGGTTAATTCAGAGTCCAGGAAAGGAGGCCCTGAAGGCGCAGCTTGGGTTTTCTACCAGTAGGGGGCAGGCCTGCCTTTGGAACTGCTGCCATTTCTTATCCCTAATTCCATTTCTAACCTTCTTTTGCTGTAGGCTTTGCCAGAGCATGAAGCTGAGATCCCTGAGACCATGCGGACGGTCCAGCTTATCAAAGATCTGGCCAAGGAGATCCGTCTGGTTGAGGTGAGGGCCCTGGAATCCTGCCTCCCCCTCTCTGTTTGATTTTCTACTTACTTCTGGGACCCCTTTGTACTTATACCAGGGATTAGTGAAGACATTTATTTATTTTCTTGTTAATACCCTGAGGGAGGACATTTGGTTGATAGTCTCTTCCCTTTGACAGATGGGGAAACTGAGGCTGAACAGGCTTGTGGTTCTTCCTGTATAGAGTGGAGATGTGAAAAGGCTGGGAAAGGGTCCTGCAGAGGCATTCAGCTCCCCTCTCCCCACCCTTTTCTGGGGCCTGCTCACAGCAGTCTTAGGGGCATCAAACATCCATGTCCCAATCTCAGAATCCTCATTCAGTCACTCTGGCCTGAAGGGCTTGGGCTACATGTGAGAACCCATGTGTGTACTTGTGTCTGTGTGAACTCTCACACGTGTGGGGTGAGTGGGCAGCTAGCTCACTTCCCTGTCAGCCAGTGCCTCTGTCTCTACTGCAGGATATCTTCCATCAGAACATTGGGAAGACTGGCAGCCCCTTTGGCCTCCAGAGGCCTGGCTCAGGCAGTGGCACCCCAGCCTCCAAGTCAGCCCCTGGCCCTCCAACCTCCACTGCCAGGCTTTCCCCAGCCTCCAAAGCCAGCTCCAAAAAGAAAAGCTCCCGGAACAAGGTAGAGGCTGGGAAGAAGCCAGAGCGCAAGGGGAGAGAGAATATGGCCATGGTGGATCCTTGCGAGTTGGACCTCACTCTGCTGGACAAATATACACGGCAGGCCCTGAAGGCAGGCAGTCCTCCCAAGGGCCAGGTGGGCTTCTTTGAGGTCAGGGGAGGGGGGAGGGTCTCAGGCCCTTGTATACTGGGGGCCCCTAGACCCCCCCTGACTATCTGATCCCTCATCCATCAGCAGCTTCATTTTACAGAGGAGGAATCTGAGGCCCAGAGAGGGAATGAGTTTGGCTTGGGTCCTCTACTTTCTCGAGTCTTGCCTGGGGACAGGCTTCAGCTAAGCTGGTACCATCTTGTTCCACAGTTTTTGATCACAAACAGCTGCCTGGCTACCCCAGAGGAGCAGCTGGAGCTAGACCCAGACCCAGATCTAGACTTGGACCTAGAGCCTGACATTGAAGAGAGTCAAGTTACAGCAGTGCTGGCCAATGGCAAAGCCACAAGGTGAGCTAGGCCCTGATATCGAGAGCAGGCCAGGACCTTCCTCAGAGTGAGCAGGAAAGGGTCCGAAGGCTCTGGAGGTGCTTTAGGAGGTGCTGGAGTGGGGGAAATGGTGGAGTGGCCATCGGACACCAGAAAGTATCTGTTTTCCTGCTGTGATCCCTTGTCTCAGGCAGCCTCCTAGGGCTGAGATGTAGCTAGAAGGTTGCTCTTGACTCTGGTGGCTCAAGAGCTCTGGGCCAGGGGTCATGAAGCCGGGGGGAAGGCAGGGCCAGGAAAGGCCGGGCCGGGCCATTATCCCTTGGGAAATCAAGCATTAGTCACAGGGTACCCAGAGCAACTTGGAGCTTATTAGGAGCCTCTAAAGCATGTGGCATCAGGTTCTCCACAGATGGGAGCTCTCATTAGGGCAGCCTGAGCCATCATTGTCACATGGAGGCAGGTGGCTGGTGACCTCACCAGCTTTGTCACTTAGCACCAAGAAGCCTCAAGCTGGAAGCAATGTATGTTTCAGATATTTTCCAAATCCAGGCTTCACTGCCACGTTAGGTAGGCCTATGTAAGTTTGGAAGTGCTTTTAGGGCTTGAGAGAAAAGAGACAGGCAAGAGGTGGAGGACACAGAAGAAAAGGGCCATGGGACAAGCCGCCACTGTGTCATTGCTGATGCTCACCTGCTACTCAGAGACCTTTCTCTTTTGCCTCATCACCCACCCAAGGGGGAAATGGATTGTCTGGGCTCCAGCTGACCAGAGCAATGGTACCCTGCGGGTCAAATGAACTTGGCCACACCCAGCAAAGGGCCCTGGGTGCTTTCCTCTGGTGAAGGGGATCCAAAGGGCCCAACACTCACTATGTGTTTGGGCTACAAACGCTCTGCTGAGAGCATTTTGTTCTTCCAAGTGCTGTTCCTTCCTTGGCCTGCTCTTCCTGCTGGCTTTCTTGGGCCTCACTGGCAGTGTCTTGGTTTACTCTGTGTGTGTGTGCGCGTGTGTATGCGCGTGTGTATGTGTGTGCGCGTGCGTGTGCGCGTGTGTGTGCGTGCGTGTGTGTGTGTGCACGCATGGGTGTGTGCACTCGTGTGTGTGTTTGGCTTTCTCCAACCCAGTGACAAGAAGGTGAAGGTCTCAGCCAGGTCCCGAAATTCTAAGAGCGCATCAAGACGGGGAGCTAAGAGCAAGCTGCTGCTGAAGGGCGAGTTGGACCTGGACTCTGAGGAAGACCTGCAGATTGATGAGACTCCCCGAAAGGAGAAGAAGGTCACGGGCCCCAGGAAGAAGTTGCCCAGTGCGTCTCCTTCCCTCCTCCCTGCCCCCTTCCCGTCCCCCAACTCTCTGCAGATTCTGCTCCTTCGGGCCATCGCCTCCCTGCTCAAGGCCAGAGGTGTGCGACTCACAGCACTCTTGATTCTAGAGCAGAGGGATGAGTGATGTGTGGTGCGTGCTACCCGCACAGGGCCCCACCTTGACTCGTGGGTTTGCCCTCGCTACTGGACACCCTTCTAGCCCTACCAGCCACAACCAACTGATGCCCTCCCTGCCTTCTTCAGCTCAGAGATGAGAGGCTAGGCGTCGTCCTCTTTGTGTCTTAGAATTCCCCCGGAAGTTGCCTCGTGCCAAGCCCTGCTCCGACCCCAACCGAATCCGAGAACCAGGGGAGGTAGAGTTTGACATTGAGGTAGGAGCTAAGTTCTTTCCCGCGTGACTTCAGGCTTTGTTAGGTTGGATTAGGGCCTTGGGAGTGTGTCATTTTGTGAGGCCTACCCCATAGCAAGTGCCCAGTTCTGGGCAGGAGAGCATCCCCTGTGATGGGGTCGGGAAGAAGAGAGAAGGGCCAAGTCAAGGCAGGAGGAAGCCTCAATGTGAGCCAACGTATAGAGATGACAGGGGCATTTGGTGTGACTGGAATGAAGAAAGCATTAAAGGGGGAGATGGTGTGATGAAGAGATTGGAATGGCCTTGTGAAAGGCCTGGGCTTCTAGGGTGTGGCCTGCCCCTTTGGTTTGCTCCAGGAGGACTATACAACAGATGAGGAGCTGTCGGAAGGAGTGGAAGGCCAGCTTGGGCCCAGTGCGGGAGCCACAGGGATTCTAGATCTGCTCAAGGCCAGCAGGCAGGTGGGGGGACCCGACTCTGCAGCCCTCAAGTGAGTACCTGCCTGCATTTCTCCTTCCCCTGGCAGTCACACAGTTCATGGCCAGACTGAGGTACTTGGGTTCGGTATGTAACAAAGCCCAAGCTGCCTCCTGTGCCAGTCAGCAGAAGTCCAGAGCAAACCATGAGAGGGGGCTTAAGAGGACTGACTGTGTAGGAGATGGGAGGAGCCCCCCATTTACCTTACCAAGCACAGCTACTCAGCTTTGTGGGGGGGAGGCTCGATATCTCATTTCGGAGCTGGCTTTCCCCTTCCTTGGCCTGTTTCCGTTGGGCGGCTCCCTCTCCAAGAGGGCCTTTTTTCAGCTCCTTTTCTTTGCTCCTTGCAGTGAGGCCCCTGCATCCCCCAGCACTCAAGAAGCTATCCAGGGAATGTTGTGCATGGCAAACCTACGCTCCTCCTCATCCTCCCCCTCAGCCTCCAGCCTTCAGGCCTGGTGGGCTGCAGGGCAGGAGGGTGGTGGCAGCAGTGGCAGTGGCGGTGGCGTCTCTGCTCGTGGGAAGACTGATGGCCCTAGCACCCTAGCCAACCAGCGGGCCCTTAGCAAGCGAGCCCAACAGAGAATGGAGAGTGAGGAAGAGGAGGAAGAAGAAGCTGAGGCCAGCCTGGATGATGAACAGGAAAGCCTGGGGGCCTGCTTCAAGGACGCTGAGTACAGTAAGGACGAGGCCAGTGAGGCTGGCGATGGGCTTGTTTGAGGGCCACGTCTGTGTGCCCAAGGTGGCTGGGGATAGTGATTTGGCATGGCTCAGCTCAGCCTGGATCTTGGGGAAATCTTGACAGCAGTGGAGTTCATTCTATTCGCCTTGGGAAGGTGTCAGCTCAGTGGAAGGCCAAGGTGTTACCATTGTAGGGCTCCTAATATGGGACCCCCTCGAATTTTTCAGAGGCAGCCCTTGGGTGGGAGGGAGAGGGGTGTGCATGGGCATTTTCTCCACAGGATTTTGAGGAGCTTGGGGCAGTGAATGGGGAGGGTGAGAGACAGAACACACTCAAATAGCCTGTAGCAGAAAGCTGGCTAGCCAGGGGAGTGAAGTGGCAGAGGGAGATGGGCACCTCAGTCCCTGAGGCACCAGGCTTGAGGAGACATGAAGAGAGGGCAGGGACAGGGGAGAGGGGTGGCTAAAGGCTCAGCCTAGAGTCCGAGTTTTGGTGGTAAACCTATGGGGACATTAGTGTGTGGATTGACAAGTCTCTGCTCCTCTGGCCAGAAGTCCAGTAACCAACATGGCTTCCCCCTCACAGTCTACCCATCTCTAGAGTCAGACGATGATGACCCTGCTTTGAAATCGCGCCCCAGGAAGAGGAAGAGCACAGATGATGCTCCCTGGAGCCCCAAAGGTGATTTCAGGGTTCGGGCCTCTGACCTTCTGATCTATTCCCAACTCGGGTGAAGGGGCCAGGCCACTAATCTGCAGGGGCAAGGCAGTTGGCAGCATGAATTGAGTCACCATTTTCCAAACCTGGCTCTGATGAGATAAGCAGTTGGGGCCCACTGAATCAGCCCCCCAAGGAGGGAGCAGTGACAAGAATGCTGGGCTTTAGTTAAACAACAGGTGGCATTTGATTGTGGGGGTCCAGTTCTTTCTCTTTATTATTGGGACTTTGAGGCAGGGGCTAGCTGACTGTGGCCTGCCCCGAGGGTCAGAGTGGTTTGACCATGTTTAAACCCAAGAAACTCTTTGCAGCCATCCAAGCCACCCTCTGAGTGTGCAGGCACACCAGGATTTGCTGCCCCCAGCCCTAGGATATCTTAAGAAAAGCCAGATTGCTGGAAGGTCTATTTGTCACCCATGAAGGTGGCCGATATGAACAAAGGAAGCCATGTTAGAGCAGTATAAGAAGGCAGGATCCCCAGAACGTGAATTGGGCCAACTGCTTTGGAAAACACTTTGGAGTTATTCAAGGAAAGTCGCTAGGTTGTCCTTCCCCTTTGACCCAGAGATTCCATTGTTGAACAAAGCGTATACACAACAATTTCTGTCTTTGATGCCCTTGGAGTCAAAACCTGGAAGAAAGCTAGGCACTGTGTCCCCTAGTTTTTGTAGGTATGGGTTTCATGGTGTTGAAAAACTAGATAGAAGGCCAATTCCTTAGCTGGGGTCAGGAGCAGAGGCGGGCCTTTGTCATCCCTAGTTTGTGGGTCACAGGTTCTCCTTCCCATAGCGAATCAGGATTAGGGTTGAGATTTGAATCCAGATATCTTGGATTCTATACTCCCCATCCTTTCTTTGTACCAGAGAGGCCTGGAGTGGTCAGGAGTTCGGTTTGGGAAGTTGGTGTAGCGCACCCATTGCAGTAGGTATAGGGCAGGGAGGACCTTGGAGAAGAAGAGGCCTAGAGCAAGTGAAAGGGATAGATGGGTACAGACCTGACATGTCAGGAGAGCAAGGCTAGCTAGCCAGGGCTGGGGAGGCAGCAGGACCCTTGTTTCCTGAGAATGGACACTGTCTCTATTGACTCTGTTTTTATCACAGCCCGTGTGACTCCAACCCTCCCAAAGCAGGCCCGGCCTGTTCGGGAGGGTACTCGTGTGGCCTCCATTGAGACGGGTTTAGCTGCAGCAGCTGCAAAGCTGGCTCAGCAGGTAGGTTACTAGGGGCTGGGCTCCTCATGCTGACCAGGGGCCATCCTTTGTGTTTTGGAGGAGAGGAGAGGGTAAAGAAATGGCCAGGCTGCAGCCTCCCAGATAGGCTCCTCTCCATGTGCTCTTTGTATTAGAGCAGAGATGAGCTTTGGGTTAGGCTCAAGGGAAGCCACTAGCCACAAGATGTTTTTCAGAGTCATGCCTTGGCCTCTGGAGCTTGGAGGTTCCCTGCCAGGCCTGTCCTCTCCGAGGCGCTGGGTGAGAGGAGGCCCAGTGCTGGCAAACTCAGAAGGGCTTTTACATGTTGTTCTGAGGCCCAGCAGATATTAGGGGGTCATCATTAGTGGAGCTTATCATCAATAACTTAGAATGCTTCTTGACATCAGACCGGGGCAATTGTTCAGTTTTGTTAGTGTGTGAAATGGAAGGAAATAACAGTTGGGTCTCCATAGAAGATGTGGCACTAAAAAGTTGAGTCTGAAGATGAGTTCCACCCTTAGCCTTCTCCAAGACATCTCCTGCTCTTTCTCTCCCACTTGCCTTGTGTTTCAGGAGCAGCAAAGGGCCCAGAAGAGGAAATATTTCAAGAAGAAGCCATTGGCGAAGGAACTAGAACAGTTGCCCTCTCAAGATAATGGCTCTGGCACAGCTGCTCCTGTGCCAGTACCCCCACCTGTAGTTGTACCCCTTAGCCCCCCCCCACCCACTGAACCCAAGCAGGAACCCTTTGCTGGCAGCCTAGCTGACCATGAGTACACTGCCCGGCCCAGTGTTTTTGGCATGGCCCAGGTGAACCGAGGTACCACCCCTATGGCACCTGGTGTCTTCCTGTCTCAGCGGCGGCCCTCAGCCAGTTCCCAGGGGAGTCAGGCAACACAAGGTGAGCCAGGTGTTCCCACCTCCTCCTTCATAGATGTTGCCTGGTATGAAGCATTGTTCTAGTCTCTTCATTGGTCAGCTGCCAAGTGCTTTTCCTTGTGTGTCCCCTGTGCAATGAGTTCCTGTGGCTCCCTACTGTTTCTGTTATAAACTACAAAGTCCTTTCTGGGGGAGACCCTAGCAACTGGCAGGGAGGCCTCAGGCAGGAGATAGCACTTGAACTGAGGTCTGAAAGAAGAAGGCTTTGCCGAGATGGAGGTAAAGGAAATGTAATTAATGTCTCAGGCAGGAATGGGGCATCATGGGAAATCATCCCAGCCAGGTGGGTTGATGGTAGATGACTTGGAGGGGCTTGAAAAGGCAAACATTTGGCCCTTGAGGTAATAGGGAGCCACAGGAGCGCATTGAGCAAGAGAATGATACGGTCAGACCTTGACTCTTGGGCAGTTCACATCTGCCCTTGTGGACGCATCTCCCAGTTCTCCTCTGGACTCCCCAGCAGCTCCCGCACACGGCCTTCCTTGGTGGTGTCTCCAGGGAGCAGCTGCCCAGCTTCCGTCTCTCTTTCCTGAATTCTGGCCCCTCAGCAGTAGCTACCTTTTGGACATCTTTGATGTGCTGGAGATCCTTTGAACTCATCATGACATGGCCTAAGTGGGACTTTCTGTCCCTTTTTCCCCCACTTAATAGTGTTGTTATTTTTTCCAATTACATGTAAAGATCATTTTCCACATTCACTTTTATAAGATTTGAAGTTCTTCCCTACTTTTCTTCCTCTGTCCCCTCCCCCCACCAAGACAGCAAGCAATTGGCCATATTGTGGTTTGTTGTACAATATCCATACTTTCCTCTTGATTGGCCACACCCTTCCCTCTCCTCTCCCCACTCCCCACTCGCATCCCTTGTTTTCTTGGCAACTACCTAGTCCAGACCCAGCCTCAGGTGGCACTGATCATCTGCTATTCACAAGCTGGGAAAAGTCGCAGAACTGAGACTATTGGGTCAGCTACAGATGAATGTTACAGAGCCTCAGCTAGGCCCTCACTGCAGCAAGGCAATCCTTTCTCCGTCTCACTTGCCACAGAGACTGTTCTCAAGCTTCCCCCAGCACTCCCCTTCCCAACCTTCTTGAGGTGAGGGTCACACCACATCTTCATCTCCCACTAGCTGCTCTTTCACTGTGGTCTCTGATGAAGAGGTGGACCTTCTTCTCACCAAGACCAGGCTTTCTCTATGTACCCTGGATCCCATCCCTTTTCATCTTCTCCAACTGATTAAATCCCCTGTCTTCCTGATTCTCTCATCTGTGATCCTTCCCTATCTCTTGGCTCCTTCCTTGCTGCATACAAACGTGCCCATGTCTGTCATTTTCTTAAAAATTTTCCATTTGATGTGATCATCCTTGATTCCATTGGCCTAGAGCTCTTGTCTCTTTCATGGCAAAATTTCTGAAGAAAGTCGTCTGCACTGGACAGCCTCCTTTTCCTTTCTTTGTCTTCTAAAGCTTTGGCCACTTGGCTTCTGACCTCATCATCCAGTGTAGGCCTTTTCTAAGCTCTCATTCTCCTTGACCTCTCTGCAGCCTTAGACACTGTTGATGTTCCTCTTTCTGGGTCCTCTCTCTGATGTGGCTTTTTTGGCCACCACTCCCTCCTGGTTCTCCTCCATGTCTGATGGCTCCTTCTCTGCCCTTTTTGAGGTTCTCTTTGGCTGACCTGCTAAGTGGCTGACTGATTCTCTGTGGTTATGCCCTAAGGCTCTATTTCTGGCTCCTCTTCTCTGTATACTCCTATCGCTTAGTGGTCTTCGTGACTCCTAGAACGATTCATCTGGTCTTCCCCCCCACTCCGACTCTAGACGCACACCACCAACTGCCAGCTGGCCACCTTCTGCCTCACCCCCAAGACACCTCTCTTCCAAACTCCTTTTTCTCCCATGATCTCTTCAGTTTCCTGACCATGGTGTCACCCTTAACTGAGTGCTGTCCTCAAGCCCCCACCCGTTACAATCAGTTGCCAGGTTTTTTCAGCTGGCTGGCTCAAAGGATAGCACACTGGACCTGGAGTCAGGAAGACTCATCTTCCTGAGCTCCAGTCGAGCCTCAGATACTTCCTTTGTGTGACTCTGGCCAAGTTCACTTCACCCTGTTTGCCTCAGTTTCCTCATCTGTAAAATGAGCTGGAGAAGGAAATGGCAAAGCCCTCCTGTATCTCTGCTAAGAAAACCCCAAAAGGGGTCATGAAGTGCTTGACACAACTGAAAAATGCCTGGACCTAACAGCATTGGGCCTGGAGTCAGGAAGACCTGAAGTCAAATCCAGCCTATCAGTTAACCAGCTGAATGACCCTGGGCCAGTCATTTCACCTGCCCCACCTCAGTGTCCTGTAAAACTAAGTGAAGACAAGCATATGCCTCCCAACCTCGATATAATTGGGTTTGCACGTGGCCTTACTGATTATCACCAGCTTCCTCCTGACCTCTCACTGTTTCGTCCCAGGAGAAGTGAAGCCTGAGAGCAGGATTGGCCTGCCCTTTGGCTTTGGGGGCTCTTTGCAGATCAGTTTGTGACAAGGACCTCAATCTCAGGGGAGCAGGTGTCATGATGGAATTGGAGGCATTTGAGAAGCTGGCTTATACTGGTGGGGGTGGGGCAGGATACAACAAACAGGCCTTCTCCCAACTTAGGTTGTGGTGAAACCATTCCATAGGGAGAGCAGGGATCTGAGGCCCCTCATCACATGGTTCTGTCAGGTCAAAGCTGAGCTTGAGATCCACCTAGTTCTGTGAACTTGGCTAAGTCATCGCCCCATAGGTTCTTTATCTTTAAGGTAGAGCTAATAATGCTTAATCTCCAAGGACTTTCAGCCTTTGAGATGTATATTCAGGAGGCCAGACAAAGGTGAGGCATGTGTGTTTGAGGAGGCCCTAGACAGGGTCTCGTTTGGGTCTCCCACTATCCCTGAGTTTTATTTTCCCCACTTCACACATAAGGAAATAGAAGCTTGCAGGCTGAGAGGGGAGTTGGGCTGTTGGGGTCCTACCCACCTCAGCTGGGTCCTCATTTCCCTTTTTTCCTTCTGCTTCCAGGAAAGCGGCCCAAGAAGGGCCTGGCCACAGCCAAGCAGCGACTTGGTCGCATCCTGAAGATCCACAGAAACGGCAAACTGCTGCTGTGAGCCTCCCACATTGCTAGGGCCCTGCTCTGGCCTGCTGGCCCTCAAGAGGCTTTGCTTTTCCTTTGCAGACACTCCTCACGTCCGGCTTCTCTTTTCTTTGGAGCCCTTTTGGCCAACATTGGGGATGGCGAATGTCCTCGGTGGAGGGAGGGAGGAAGTCTGGCCTTTCTTTCATTCACTAGCCTCCCTCTCTGTTTCCTTTTGCCCTTTTTCTGCCTTTATTTCTGTTCCCTGTCCTGTTAGAGAATGGGGAGGCTAGAGGAGTGAAGTCTGACTTATGAGGGGCCTTCCTACAGCTTTTCCCCTGTTTGAATCACTTAGGACCCAAGAGTGAGGGGACTAAGGGGCCTAGGTGCTCCTTGCCAGCCTTCCCCCTTGGCCCATTCACTTAGTTTGGGGGAAAAGCAGCAGGAGGCTCGCTATGGGCTACCCCCACATCACTGTTGTGGCCCGTAGAGAAGCGATGTATGAACACCCAGCCCTGTTGGCTGCTCTGCCCTCCTGCCTTGCTCCTCCTCGTTCAGGGGACAGGTCTGTGACACTGAACACAGAAGAGGCTGCCTTCCATCACCTCATTAGACCCGGAAGCGCCCACAATCCAAGTATTGCCCCAATGGTGACCCCTGCTCAGTCCCTTCAGCCCCAATTTGACTGGTTTGGCAGGGATGGGCATCTCTATGCCCCCTCTGGAGAACTGGTCAGGGTTGGAAAATGGAGTCTATGGTGGAACCACTTCTCAGCTTGCTGCTTGCTCTGTGTGGCTGGGATTGCCCTGGTGACTCAGGGACCTGGGGGGCATCTCTCCACTGGGGCCACTCGCTCAAATCCTGAGCTAGCAGCTGTGGGGCTTCCATCCCTTGCACCCCCCTCCCCAAGCTCTCCCAGCCGCCTTTCACCATACTCCTTGTTATCCCTGCCACTTGGGTGGAATGGAGCTCGGCAGGGAAGCCTGTGGGGCATGGTTTCCCTTGGGTCTGGCACTGCCCTCTTCCCTCAAAGTTCCAGGTAAGCATGGGCCTGAGCCTGACTCTCTTCTCTCCTGTGTGGAGGTAGGCCTCACGGCAGAAAGAAGCCAAGGCAGCTAACCGCTAGCGGAAGACCACCTGGTCCACCAGGATACTTTCATTTCACCTTTTTTATTTCGGAGCTTCGGGGCCCCTTGTTTTGCTTTTCTGTTGTTGTTGTTGTTGACGATGAATGACGGTGAAGGAAAGGCCTGTCCCTCTCCCTCCAAGTCGTCTTACAAAGAGCTGAGTGGGGTGTCCCGTCTTCTTTGTTGGACTGGACTTTTCAGGTTGTGAACTTTGGGGGGGTGGGTACTGCCCAAGGGAGGGAGCCCGACCTTGGACTCTCTCCCTCCTTAGCCAAAGAGCCAGCCAGAGGCTGGGCTGGGGGCCCAGGAGAAAAGCATTTCTATTCATCTGGATTCTATTTTTACAAAAGAGAAAACGCACTCAAGCCGCCACCACGCTTCTGTACATGTTGAAATCTATTTTTAGAAGTGGGGAGGATTGTGTATTTCAGACACGAAGCCAGACTTTGGTGGTGGTGGTGGCGGTTTCTTTCAGTTTGAGGCCCCCTCCCCCCATTTGGTGTTATTACTGATGTAATTTATATTTTTTATTTAGATCCGTCCTTTCCTAGAGAGATAAAACTTGTTATATCTTGGCACTGACTTGGCGTCCAGTTCTTTGGGCAGTAGTAGTCTTCCCTTTTCAGGCTCCTTGGGTCAGGGAAGGAGGAGGGATTAGGGAACACAAGAAGCCTCATTTCTCAAAAGCTCATCCTAGCCCCAGAAACCATTTTGTGACCTGATGCGGCCAACCCGGTGCTGACGTTAACCAAGGCCCTGAGCCTTGGACAACAATCCTGAGGGAGATGGGCTGGGTGACTTGGGCCAGGATCACATAGGGTCTGCCACTCTTGGTGCTACACTCTGCTCCCTTCCCAAGAGGCAGCTCAGTTTCCAGGGGAAGACACTCTGCCTTGCTCTCACCCACCACCTTTTAGGAGTTAGGCCTCTGATAAACCCCGAAGTGCCTGAGGGAGGTACTATGGTACAATGCCTGGCCAATCACTGCTCTCCGTCAGACTCCTGCTCTCATATGCTGTGGCCTGATTGGTAAATAGGAAGTGCCTACTTACTGTGTGCAAGCAGTGAAACAAGGCCTGCCTTCAAGGGGCTGATATTCTACCAGGGGATACATATGTGTACATAAACAGGTTTTTCCAAGATTCATGCAAGCACATCGTGACTCAGGGAGGTGGCACCTGCCAGCTGAGGCAGCCCAGAAAGGCTTCTGGAAGGATGTGGCCCCTTGAGCTGAGCCTGCCAGGCTTTGGGTCCTGAATGAGGAGCACAGGGAGCAGTCCAGCTGGAACCTTTAAATGCCCAGCACAAGTTCGGATTCAATTGAGCTTTAGGAAGATCAGCTGGACAGCTGTGTGGAGGGCTAAAATTAGAGAGGAGAGCAGTAGTCCAAGGGACAGTCTGGCCCAGGGGGGAGAAGGGAGACATGAGACCTAGTTTGTTGAGGGGACATCAGGATGGAGGCATGGGGAATGCTGATATGTGAAGGGGAGAGACTAGCCAACCTCAGTGGCCAGAAGGAAGGGACTGAGAGGTCTGTTCTGGATGAGTTTATGTTTGAGGCGCCTGTTTGATAACTGCTGGACGTGTCTGGGAGCTGAGAAGACAGACCACAGAGGGAGCAAAGACCCACAAGTACAGGGTGGGTTCTGGACGAAAGGTGCTAGAAAACCTGGAGAGGCCTAGGGTGGCCCACTTGTGGGTGGTAGCACCGCCAAGAAGTCAACAAGAGGGACAATTGAGAAAGCACTGGGAGACTTGATATTTCAGAGTGAATTGGTACCTTTTCAGTTGATCTTAAGTGGGTCCATCAGAAGCCACATTGTGGGGCTTCAAAGACAAAGGGGAGCCAGACTAGGGCCCTGGAGCATAAATGACTGCCCCCCAGCTCACACTCCCAACCTGCATCATAACTGAAATAGTAGTGGCAGCGGAAGGACCTGGGGACAGGCAGGAGGCAGCACAATTGTCCAGAAGAGGGCAAAGGGAGTCAGGCCTTGACTTCAGGATTGGAAATGTTCTCAGCCAATACAAATACTTCACTATATAAAAAACAGGGAAGAAGCTGTGGACTTCTCCATAGTTTTTGAAGAAAGATAAAAGTTGAACAAAGTAGTCCCCAAATTGCTGTGTTCTGATCTGCATTTTGGTGAGCCCATTTTATGAAATGACACCCCCTCCCACTCCCCAGGACAGAGTCGGGGAGATCGGAGAACAAGTGGGCTGATGCTGTGCTGGGAGGCCAGAAGGAGTCTTCCTCGTCACTCCAGGCAGACACTGTGCTCAGTTTTTAGGTCTTCCACATTGAATTTGCCTCTCAGTTCTCAAAAGTCCTTGAAGTTGTCTGGGGCCTGCTCACTTTACTCGGGGATAAATTCTTGAATAGGATTTTCCTACTGTATTTTGTAGTTTGTTGGTGCAGGGGTGGTTTTTTTTTTTCCCCTAAATCTGGATGGATGATTTGAACTGGGGATTTCCTGCCATGGAAAGTCCTTCCAACAGTGCAGGTGGGGCAAGTCCTTCATAACTCCAGACATTTCCTAGGGAAGCTGGGACCTAGAGGGCCCCTAGAGGGCTGCAGGTTCCCCATCCCTAGATTAGGCCAACTAGCCACCAAGCCTTTCCCTGGCCCTGGAAGCCAGTGCATCAAAAATCCCAACACAGAAAGGCCATCCCAAGGCTCCTAAGCTTCCAAATGCTCTGAATCTAAAGACAGCCTCCCTCACTGGCCAGCATGCTCCTCCCCTTGGGCCATCCCCCACAGGAGTGGTCAGGCTGGGAGCACACAGGTCTCACGTAGGGCACTGTGGCTTTACTGGAAGAGGGGATGATTGCATGGGCAAGCAGATGCAGAAGATGCTGCTGAGGGCACATGGAGGGATTGACTTTGGCCAGGACAAAGTCCACCACGGCAGACTGGGGGATGACAAGAAGCTATTAGAGAATGGCCTCTATTTTCTCAGCCCAGTATGATGTGAGGACCTAAAGGGGAGGGGTTTGAGCAAATTGGGAGCAGCTGCCAGTGGAGCGTGGCCCTACATCATTCTGGAAGAGTGAAAGGCCTGGAGTTAGATGGCATTGAGGCCTTGGCTTCAACTCTCCCTTGTGTGTGACCTTGTTAATAGGTGTGACCTTGCCCAAGGGCTTTCCCCTCCCCGAAGCTCTGCCTTCCCATCTGTTAAACGGGAATGTTGGCCTCTGCCCAGTCCCAGCTCTCAATCTCGATCTTTGAGCTCAGGAGCATAAATTGATAGGCGAGCCAGTCAGGAGGGTCAGAGGAATACTCGTTTCGTTTTCCATATTGCCTTAAGATTGCGAGGGAGGTGTTAGCACAGAATCCAAGTTAAGAGGCCTCGGCAGCCAGTCTGAGCCGTGCCCACCGTGTGCTGCTAGCAGACCTGTGGAGCATTCCACTTGAGAACGTTGGTTTATTGGTGCTCAAGGTTCTGCCACCAGCCGGCCTCATCCTTCACTTCCTATTGGCCCTGCCTAGAGGTCGCTGGGAGGTATGTGTGCCTGGGGTCGCCCCCATTCCGGGCCGGGGCCAGGCTTTTGTCTTTCTTTGTGTCCCCAGCACGAAAGATGCGACCGGGTGGCCGGTGCCAGGTGCTTCATCCATGTGGCGCTTAATCAATGGAGCCTGAGAGCTGGGCTCTCTCGCAGCCTAGTGCGTACGAGAAGCGCCCTCTAGAGGACAGCAGCCGTAGCAGCAGTCGTCACTCGGGCCGCCAAGGGCCTGGCAGGTGGTTCGATCGCGGGAGCTGCAAGAGGAGTGGCAAGGGGCACTGGTTCTGGCACCACGCGGTGCCCTTCAGCAGCGGGCCTCTGCGGCCCGGAAGGTCAAGAAAAGCCCCCAGGAAGTCCCAGGAGCTGGGACAGGTTACCATCCTCCCCTTTTCCCCGCCCTCCGGCCCAGTCCATCTGCTCCTCCCCCTTTCCCAGCCCTCCGACCCAGCCCTCTGGCTCCTCCCCTTTCCCCCGCCCCTCGGCCTCCGCCTTCTCCAGGGAAGGCTCTCGAGATTTGGAGGCCTTATCGCGTCAGCTCGGGAACCAACCGGCTCTCCCGAACCCGGCGGGCCAGCCAATCCTGTTGGGGCGCTTGGTAGCTGGGGCGGCGGCGGCGGTGGCGGTCGTGCTGGTGCGGAGCTGTGCATCGGAGGTTTCTCCACACACATCTCCGGAGGGGCTCCTTCTACAGGCGAGAGGCCCGGTGGGGTAGCGCGAAGCTTCGCCGGCTCGCGACCGGGGAGAACTGAATAGGCCCTGATCTGACACTTTTGATTTTTTTTTTTATTCCTGCCCCTCCCCCTCCCCGCAGGAGCAGAGACCTAAGAGGGTGAGCTATCATCTCGCGATACCTTTTTCTACTCGCGTGCTCAGTTTCCCCCTTCCCTCCCGCCTTGCTCCGCCTTTTTAAGCCTCGCGAGAATTCGTCAGAGAAAAGGCTCAGCTAGCAATGCTAAAGGAAAGCCAGTAGGAAGGGCTAGGGCTGCCGACTTCTCGCGGAATCCTCTCTCTCCTTCCTGCTTCACTGGCCCCGCCTTCTTCCCAGGTCTCGCGACACCTCTCGTTAGCGGGGGCTGTGAGAAAGCCTGAAGGGCTGGCGGGAGAACCTTTTGCTGTCCCCTCCCCCCGAAGCTTCGGGGAGCCTGTGGAGGCCGGGGGTGCGGGCGCGTGCTCTGAGGGATCGGGAGGTTCGTGGCCGAGCGCGGATACCGACTCGCGAGGTCGCCGCCGCCTTTGCACGTGGGGGTGGGAGGGGTGGGGGGGCTAAGTTCTTTTTCCTAGTTCGTGAGGTCCCAGGCGAGGGTTATTGTGGGCGAACAGGGTGGGGAGGCCCGTGCGACCGGACAGAACTAGGAAGCGGCGGGCGCGCGGGCGCGCGCTTCGGCCCCGCCCCCGCCCCACCAGGCCTGGTCTCGTTGCGAGCTGGAGGGCGGCGGTGGCGGCGCGCGAGGGGGGGGGGTAGGGGGGTGGGGGGAGGGGGGGAGGTGGGCGGCCTCGTCCGAGATCTCGCGGGAATCCCTCCCCCGCTCCTCCCTTTTCTGGGCGAGATCTCGCGGGATCCGGTGGGAGGGCGGGAGGGAGGACGGACCGCGGACGGGTAGCGCCGGAGCCTAGGCCGGCTGCTGTTAAGATGGCGGCGGCTGGCTGCGAGGGCGCTGAGTGAAGCCTTTGCGGCCCATGCCGCGCCGCTTCTCCCGCCTGGGGCCTCTCCGCGGATCCAGGTAAGGGCGGCCGGGGCCCCTCCCGCCGCCCCTTCGCCTTCTCTTTCTTTCATGCCTTCCTTCTCTTCTTCCCCTTCTTTGGAGTCAAGGCTCCTGCATAGGTCGGCTCTGCCACGTGCCGGGGTGGGAGGCGGGATCCTTCTCGGTATTTCCAGGTTCCCCCCCTCCCCGCAGCTCATTGGAGGGGGGGCGCGGGAGGCGGGGCCCTTCCCGGTATTTCCTTCCCCCCCCTCCCGCCCCCGCGCGGGCACGTGGTGACCGTGGCCACCTCGGTGTGAAATCCTTGGCCGTCACCGCCCAGGCAACCCCGAATTTCCGAAAGGGGGGGGGGCTGGGCCACATCGAAGCTGACAAAGGACTTCTCGGCGACGTGTTCCTCCCCACTCTGTCTTCCATTTGACTTAATTCCCATCACCCCCTAGTGTCCTGCCCTGGTCTAGATTTCCCCCCCCCCCCCTTTGGGCAGCCTCTTCTGACATGTGCCCTTCAGCACTGATATATTTGCCTGTCATGCATTTTCTGGGAGCCTCCCTCCAGCCGTTAGTCAGCTCTCCTGGAATCTTCTCCCATCTCAAATCAGAATCAACGGAGTGAAATTATTCCCATTGTTTGGCCTGGCACCGAGAGCCAATGCCTTTCCAATCAATCTGGGAGTTCCTTGGTCTTTGCCATCCTTAGAGGGTTTTGTGCATATTTACTGCTTTTGCCGTTTTCAAAACCATTTGCCATTTGATTATTTCAGCCATAAGTGGCTCGTCCCAGACTGCCTGTAGTTCCCGTCTCACAAAGATCTTGGGATCAGTGGAGGTGGTGGCCATCAAGTTCTTGGCCAGTCTTGGGGTGCTGTGTAAAGGAACAGTAATAGGTGTGGTAGTAGGTATGCAAATTGCCATTTTTTAGGTATGAGGCACTTTTGGGGAAACAGCAGGGTCTAGATGAAATAGATGTAAATAAATTAATCATGGGTTCCTTCTTTAGTCAAGTGACTGTTTAGATCAGAAGCTTTGACTTTAGAAGTAGGCCCTCCCCCACTCCCCCTTTTTTTAAAGTGGTGAGGCTGGGGTCCAAGAATCCCCCTTAAAGCCTCTCTGCCTAAGCAGTAAAAAGAGAAATGGCATTGGGGTCTATTTTGAAGGCCCAATTCTCAATTTTAAGTTGAGAGCAGCTGAGTGGTTAAACCACAGCTTCAAGGTAGGCGTCATCTGCAATTCGAAGGCACTGGGCCTGGGCAGATGTGGCATAAGGTGTTCTAGGTTGAGTGTGGCAATCTGGGAGGGGACCTAAGATGAGTTTGTGCTAGAGAATGTAGCTATGCTGAGATCAGTTTGGAATTAGGTGATCATCAGAAATCTTGATCAGGGCCAAGTACACAGAACTGATCATATCTGAGACTTGACTTTTCTAGGGCTCAACTTTGAGCCTTCAGCACAGCCTTCAATAATGAATGTTGGGCAAAGTGGAGAAAATTGTTTCTGTAAGATGGCCTTTTTTCCAAAGCTCCCCAATAGTCTCATTGTATTGTGAAATCACAACAAATTGAATTAAAACTCAGGGCTGAGTTGATTCTGAGGGTGCTTTCATTAATCTACCTTTGAAATCTTTGCCTAAGGTACTGAGGGGGCTGGGGTTATGGTTTTTGTAGCACTTGGGTAGAATTGAGTTGTTGAATTACTACATGATGCCAGTTCTAGAACTAAGGGCATTGCCTTAAAACCAGTAATATTGAAATCGATGTAACTGGTGAATGTTGTCTGTTTTCTTGTAGGCCCTGAGCTGTAGAGGACGGTGCAGACATTAGCGACTGGGTCTGAGAAGGCCCTGGAAGGTGTTGGCTTGGGGATTCATTCAGCACTTCAGCCTGAGCTCATTATGGATTGGCTGTGATTTTAGGTTCGTTTCCACAGCTCTGTGGGTGTCTGAGTTTGTATGTCCTGTCCCTTTTCTGGAGAAAAAGGGAAGGGGCCCAGGAGGCATCTGGCTTCTCTTCATTAATTGAACTGCTTTGAAGGTTGATGTTGCCTGGGATCTGACCTAGGATCACAGGGTTTAGTCCACTTTTCAGAATCTCTTCCCCAATTTCCTTTGTCAGAGGCAGTAAACATTTAGTAAGCCTCGGCTGTGTTCTGGGGATACAAAGAAAGATAAGAGACAATCCCTGTTCAGTCCAAGGGGAAGACAATAAAGTGGCGGGGGGCACCTGGTCCTGTAGCCTGGGAAAGAAGATGTACAAAAGCAGGCACTGCAGAGTCAATGTGGCTTTGCATATTGTCCAGGAGAGTGGCGGGGTGAGGAATCCAGAGCTGCAGAATTCTCTGAAGTGCTTTATGCTGGGGTGTTTGAAAGTCCCACCACACTGTACTTTTTT
Organism: Pseudochirops cupreus; assembly: GCA_028627135.1. Taxonomy (NCBI): domain Eukaryota; kingdom Metazoa; phylum Chordata; class Mammalia; order Diprotodontia; family Pseudocheiridae; genus Pseudochirops; species Pseudochirops cupreus. Next base: position 61,888,436 of record CM053582.1, on the reverse strand, counting down.
TTTTTTGGCATAGGAAATTTCTCTCCCTTTTGATAGAGTGAATCTTATTAGTGGAGGGTTTTTGAGGCCTTACTTTGATGTTGGTGCAACTTAATGGCTCACTAAGCATTGAAGATCTGGGGCCTTGTAGGTACTTAGCCAGTGTTTGGATTCTAGCCAATGCCTGCCTACATGGATAAAATTTCAGTAGATTGGCTTTAGGGGCTTTTAAAGCCCCTTCATGTTGCCCTAAGATTGGCTTATCTGCTGCCTCTGGCCTAGGGTTCTAGATTCTGAAGAACATCAGCCCTCACCAACAGCTTTAACAGTTGTTCCTTCTGATCTACTCTGAGAATCTGCTGTCCTCATTCATTTGGCCTATCTTTGATGCTTCTAACTGCAGAGATTATTAGCTACCTTATTTTGCCTGTAGCATTTGTGAAATAGTTAATGAATCCTTAAGCTACCAGGCAATTGCCTTCATCAAAAAGCATTCATGTGATCTTAGACTTTATTGGAAAGCAAAGGAGGGTTTTGTATTTGATCCTGGGTATCAGGGAGCCATTGAAATTTCTGGAGCAGTGAAGTGATACCGCTTAGTGTGGAGGCTACATTGGAGAGGGCAGTCTGACAGTGCCCATTTGTTATACGCTTGCCTTCCTATTCACAATCTAAGAGGGGGGATTGTACAAACTTGATATGTAGACAAGATAAGTAGGAAATAATCAACAGCAGAGGGAAGGCCCCAGAATTCAGTGGGATTGTTAAAGGTTTCCTGTAGCTAGTGTTTGAAGGGAGCCAGAAGGTGGAGATAAAGAGGGAAAGCCTTCCGGGCATGGAGCACAGCCAGAAAAAATGCCCAGAACTGAGAGATGGTATGTCCTGTTTCAAGAATAGCCAGGAGGCCAGCATCACTAGATCAAAGTGTGGGTCAGGGAGCAAGGTGTAAGAAGACTGGAAAGGTAGGAAGGAGTAGGCTCTGGGGCAAGCAGACTCAGCTGTGAACTGTTGCAGCAATTCAGGCGTGAAAGTGGTTAGGCCTTGGAACCAATTGGATATGGGGGAGGGGAGATGAGAAATATTGAGGGGTCCAGGATGATTCCAAGGTTGGGAGAAGAAAATTAGGGTTAGGATAGAAGCAGTAGTTCTGGGGAGAAGGCCTCAGAATGGTGGCCATGTGAATTGACTGGGGTAAAGGAAGAGAGAATGGGGATGATGGGAAGGGGCTATCATATAGTGTAGGAGAGAAGACAACTCAAGAGATGTCGGCTTTCTCAGTGAAATATGAGGCAAAGGCCCATATCAGGACAGGGGAGCTTAGGAGAAATGAGAAGAGAGATTGCTGCTGGGGGCAGAGTGGGGGGGAGCAGTGACAGCAAATCAGTGTCGTCACCATTGGGCCCTGGTGAGATTAGATCACATAAATTTGTAGGGCACTCTTCAGTCTTCTTTTCCAGTACCATTTGGCTGCATGTGAGCAGCAGGGAAGGAGGAAGATGGTAGGAAAAATCCAAAATGAAAAACCTGAAGATGGTAGGAGATCACTCAAAGGGCTTGGAGAAGAGAAAATGGAGGGGTAGAGGGCGGCATGGAATATGATTGCTCCATGGGAGTAGATGAAAGAATCATCTGACTTGTTCTGCAGAGAGCAGAACTAGGAACGAGAAGACAGAGATTGTAGGAAAGCCTTCACAGACCAACCCACTGCCAGGTGTAATACGCCAGTGCATATGCCTCTGATCTGTGCCAGTGCTGAGGTGGAGTTCCAGAGTGCTGGGCTGAACAATCAGAAATCCTTACTGAGTCCGGCACCAAGATAATGAGGCTCAGGCTGCTAACTGTCCAGGTGATAAATCAAGGCAGTCCAAGCTAGGCTGGGGTTGGTCATGAATTTAGTTTGAGTAAGATGGGGAGACCTAGTCTCTTCAAAAGAAAACATCCCTGCCCCAAAATGAAGATGGTTCCCCCTTCGGAGAGGTCATGGTATGTCATGTCCTTGTTGGGCTTTTGTTTTGGGATGGGCTGGACATCCCTTCCACTTTAGATATTCTGCTTTTTGGGGAAATTTAGACCTGCCCTCAGGTCCTTGTGTTTCCCTTGGCAGAACAACAGTTGACCTATTGGTCAGGCATTGAATTTGGCTTAAAAACTAATTTACACAACAACAACAAGATGAATGGCCAGAACTTATCCAAAAGCCCTTCAATTAGAGTGACCAAACTTCATGTGGAGAAAGATTGAAAGTGTTAAGACACTGGGGGCTGCTTTTACTGGCAGGTGTTGGGGAGAGGTTTCTTTTGGCTTAGCTGGTCTTTTCTGATCTTGTTAGAAAGGACAGCTTGCTGGCTTTGGGAAGGAGGGTCAATACATTCAGAAAGAAAGGTGACATAAAGACCAAAAAATTAAGGATGTTAGGAATTTTCTTTTGGGGAACTTTAATGCTCTGGTCCAGGGAGGCTAGTTTTTGTTCTTCCCATGGAGAAGAGCATCTGAGGCATTAGTCCAAGGCCTTACGTGCATGGGGCACTGGGGAAAGTATTGAATAATTGAGTAAGTGTGGACCAGTCTGGCCAGCCTGATGCTGTAACTCCAACCCTTTCTTTGCTGTTTCCTTGAGCAGGGCTCTGGAAATAAGGTTCAGATGTGGCATCCCACCAGAATTCTTGTGTGCTGTTCATGAAGCTTTACCTTATTACCCTGCCAGGCATGTTTTCCCTCACTAAACTGGCTTGAAGAGGCTGCATTTAATCCTGTTCCTTGAGGGCAGGGTCAATCTTACTTTTCTTTCTATCTCCAGCCTCTGGTACATAGGGGCTTACTAAATGGTGTTTGGTTGGGTGGAAAGACTTGGCATTCAAGTTGGTTAGAACCGAACTCACTTGTATTGGCAACATTGGTCCCTCACCCTCAGACGTACCCATGGTGTTGTGGTTCTTAGATATTGTTTGCAGAGATTGGATTAGAAAAGTAGGTGGTGTCCTGCCTATTAGACATCATCGATGTCTTGCCTGGCCTTTTGTGTTCTGTGGGGCTAAAACTGGATGGACTTGCCGACCAGCTTTGGTTTAAGAGGCTGTTGCAATTTGAGCAAATAAGCCAGGGCTGCTTCTGGGCTGGCTGCTGGGCCTACCCCTAACACCTGCTGCCCTTTTAGCTCCCTGCCCCACAACTGTGCTTTGGGGCCTTGAAGGGAGCCTGGAATAACTGGGAGGGGAATTTTTAAATCAATTGATTTGTGTCCTGAATGACTTATTGTGAATGGAGTGGCCCAAAGAACCCAACCTGCCTGTTTTGGGTATGTTACATGGTATGTTGTGTCCCGTCTCTCTCTCCCCTCCCCCCCAGCTTATTTAACCTGCATGTGGTCTGCTTTCTTTGGACAACTTGGGTCTCAGCTCCTTGCAGAAAGCATTGGATAGACAAATGCTAGATGCTGGTGATGAGAAGCCAGGATGTTAGTGGCTTATTAGTCATGTTTTTTGACAACCCAAATGGTGTCAGAGGGCGGTTTATTCGTATATTGTTCATCAGCTTCATTTTCCTATTCTCCTTTCTGGGTTCTCACTGGGATTGATTGGAAAGTTGGGTCTCTGGGGATGCCTGAGAGTGGGTTGGCAGCATTAGGATCTAAAATGAGGTTGCCAGGCTGCAATGATGAACCATAGCTAAGCAAATGAAATGGAGTTGGAATAAATGCAGAGTTGTCCATCTCAGTTCCAGAAATCCACTGCTCATGGGCAACAGAAGCACACTTAAGGGAGTTTGGGTCCACGCTAAATGGCTGTTAACAACAGGTCCTTGGTCAGAATTCCCAGTTGAAGACAGGAATTGTTCTGCAGGTGGCCTTGTTCTAGTCATTGTATTCAGTGGAGACCTTGAGAAGCCTGAACTAATCTGAAACTCCACTGACTCCCTTTTACCTCCAGGAACAAATACAAACTGCCTACTGCTTAGCTTGTCAGGCCCTTCAGCAAACAGCCTCTTCCTCCCTCTTCTCCTCTTGATGCACTCTCCTCTCCTACTCCCAACTCCAGGCTGTCTTTTCTGGTCTTCTGCTTCCCAGGCTTCCTTCAAGGCCCAGTTCAAATTCTACCTTCTCCAAGGTTTTCCTATTCCCCCTTAATGCCAGGCCCTGCCCTCTCCTGATTCTGTCTGGTCTGTCCTCTTTTACTTGCTTGCTCCATGGTTGCTGGCATGTTGTTTCCCCCATTAGAATGGAAGGGCCTCGGAAGCCAGGCCTGCTTTTTTGGTCTTTTTTTGTATTCTTAGCACTTAGCCCAGTGGCTGGCATGTAGTAGGCCCTGGCTAAGCTTCTTGACCTGAATGAGGTTTTCTCAGGGGGTTTTCTGTCCTTGAGAATGAAAAGTTGCAGTTGGAGGTGAATCCATGTCTGAAGAGCAGAGCAGGGGCTGCTTTTTGGTCTTCTAGTGAGATTGTTGGTGCACCGCCTTCATTTCCAAATACATGCCTCCTCTTGCCCATTGATCTGCTGCCTCCCTTGGTCCCTGCCTCAGCAAAGAAAGGCGACAGGCATCCTTCTCTTGAGGGCCAGGCTTAGTGAAGGAAGCCTGAATTTAAATGGTTCTCATCTAATGGTTAAGGTCAGAATCATTGTTTTTTTCTGCTGCTTCAGTAAAGAGATTTTTTTCCTTTGTCTGGTCTTCAGGAGGCTGTTTCTAAAGAGCTGAAGCTGATTGGGAGGTGTGCAAGTTAGGCCCGATGCTGCTACGGTGAGGGAAGGCCTGACTGGCCCACTGCCTTAGAGTGATGCTTAGAAGTCTCTTACTTGGCCTCTGGCAATTGAGGACATTAGGCCAGGTGGTTTCTTGCTTTATTGTATGGAGGCCAGCACCTGCCAGGCCGGTAATGAGGAACAACTGTCAGAACCCCCAGTGTGTTATAAGCCCATTGTCATCTTGACTCCTACTCTATGGCAGGCTTGGGCTGAGCTCTTGGAGGAGTTGAGGAAAATGAGGCAGAGGGGAAGTGACTTGTCAGGATCACACAGCTAGGCCAGATTGGAACTTGAGTCTTCCTGATTTTGTGCCCTGTGGTTCCCCTGAGCTGCCTAAGCTTGTGGAGTAGTAGCACAAAGTTTGAACTCTGAGAACCTATCTATTGCCTCTCCGCCATGGTGCCACAGCTGCGCTTTGGATTAAGAAAGGGAGAATGAGTCACAGAAATAGTTCTGTAGGCAATACAGGTGCTTCCAGTCTTTTTGTGCTTGGAATGGATAAAGGCCAAATTTGAATGAGTTAGGAAAGGAAGACATGGCTGAAGAGGAGGGTCCACAGTGTAGCCAGAAACCACAAAACCCTCCTGGGTAGGCCTGGCATTGGCATTCACTGCTTCCCCAGGTTGGCTTTTGCAATTTGAATGTGAAGGATGGTTATTTAACCTCCTCCTGGACATGGGCAAGGCTGAATGAGGACATTAGATTGTCTTCACACTGGGTCATCACCTAAGATCAACCTGAACCATCTTTTGTATTACTGTTACTTGAGTGTAATCTAGCCAATAACGAGGTTGGATAGGGCTCTGTCTCAGTCTCCAGAGCAAGGATTTCTCTGCCACACCCCCTTGCAATTTGGGTTTTGGGTCATTCTCTTCTGCTCCTTGCTCCGTGGCTCCCAGCTCCTTCCTCTCCTCCAAACAGAACTGTAGAGTTAGCCTTACAAACTTGGGGGCATCTGTCCAGCATCTCTTTTGCCAAATCCCTGCCTTGCCAATGATCTCCTGTCCAATGGGGGCTGACTCCCTGATTTGTTTGCTGCTTGTTATATAGGCATAATAGGGCCTCCTCTGTTTCAGGGTTTTCTCTGCCCTGGGAACTTCCACACTACAGCACTGTGGTGAAATTTTCTTGGCTTCTGAAAGACCTGCCGGCCTGGCACAGAGCAGCCAAGCTGATGGTTTCCCAATTTGGGAGTGGGGGCTTGTAGGCCTTTCTGAGGACATGAGAACCCAGGGCAGAGTCTGCAGGCTGCCCTCCAGTCAGTTGGGAGGATGAGAGGATGATGACCTCCTCCTGCCTCCAACCAACAGCTGGACCTCATTTCCTTTAGTTCATCTTGGAATCAGACGGTTTCTGGGAGAGTTGTTCCCTTCTGTCATAATAGTTATATGTGTTCAACCTCTTTGCTTCATTTCATACTGGTTTGTCCCCTATTTCTTTTTCTTTTTATTAACTTTTATGTTTATTTTTAGTTTACATCATTCATTTCCACAAGATTCTGAGTTACACATTTTCGCCTCATCTTTTCCCTACCAACCACCCCAAAACAGCAATCCCACTGTATATCCCCTCCCCCAATCTGCTCTTTCCTATGTCCTCCCTCGTCACCCCTCTGACTTTCCAGTATGGCAAGATGGCTCTCCTTACCCCTTATCTTATTTCCCAGTTGCATGTAAATAATAGTAATAATGTTTTTTAAACATTTGATTTTGAAACTTTGAATTCCAGTTCTTTCCGTTCCTCCCTCATCTCCCACCCTTACTGGGAAGATAAGCAATTCAATATAGGTTGTACATGTGTAGTTATGCAAAACATTTCCATAGTGGACATATTGTGTAAGACTGACTATATTTCCCTCTACCCTATCCCATCCCCCACTTGTTCTATTCTCTACTTTGTCCCTGTCACTTTTCAAAAGTGTGCGCTTCTAACTACCCTCCCCCCAACCTGCCCTCCCCTCTATCATCCCCCTTCTTGTCCCCTTCCCCCCTACTTACCTATAGGGCAAGATACTCAATTTAGTGTATATGTCATTCCCTCTCTAAGCCAAATTCAATGAGAGTAAGGTTGACCCATTCCCTTTTGCCTTTCTGTTCTTCCCGTCCATTGTGACAATTATCCCTAGCCTCTTCTATAGGAGATAATTAACTCCATTCTGTCTCTCCCTGTCTCTTCTCATTCTATTCCTCTCTCACCTCTCAATTTCACCTTTTAAAATATCATCCCTTCCTATTCAATTGATCCTGTGCCCTCTGTCTGTACACATATATACACACACTCACATATATATTCATATGCATATATACCCTTCTATATAGACATGTGTATGTATACATATATACATTTATATTCCCTTCACCTCTCCTCATACTGAGAAAACTTTAATAAGTTAAAATTATCATTTTTCCCTGTAGTCATGTAAATAGTTCAACTTTGATTAAGTTCCTTATGATTTCTTTTCCCTGTTCACCTTCTCGGGCTTCTCTGACTTCTTGTGTTTGAATGTCAAATTTTCTATTCAGTTCTGGTTTTTTCATCAAGAATGCTTGAATGGCGCTTGCGTGAGGGATTGGGGGTGGGGAGGGGCGGGCCAGCCAGTTCCCTTGGTCCCCCGGGTTTGCAAGAGGCTAGGGAAGAATGGGGCTTGCGCGTTCTCGGGGGAGCGGGCCCGTTGTGTGAGGCGACCGGTGGACTGCAGCTACAAGCCCTGGGTGGTGCCGCCTCAGGCCGGGATGGAGCCGTTGACCCTTGCCACTGGGGAAGACGGGCTGGGACCGCCCGGGCCCTCAGAGATCGGTGGCCTGTCTGCCTCCCAGCGCCGGGCGGAGTTGAGGCAAAGAAAGCTGCTAATGAACTCGGAGCAGCGAATCAACCGGATCATGGGCTTCCACAGGAGCGTGAGTGCCCCAGAAGAAGAAGAGAACACAGAATCAAAGCAACGTGACACTGATAAGCTGAACTCCCTCCCTGTTCCTTCAGTTTCAAAGCGAGTGGTGCTGGGTGATTCGGCTAGTGCAGGAACAGTGGACCACCAGGGTGGCATTACAGAGATCAGGGGAACCCAACTGATAGATAAAAAGGACTCTTTACTTAATCCACCTGAGAGTAGTAGCGATAGTAACCTTGAACTCCGTCATTGAAAAAGAGGGGATCTTACAACGGAAACTGTCCAGAGAAGCTCCCAGCATGGCTTAGACCAGTATCTCTCCAGATTTGATGAAGCAATGAAATTAAGAAAACAGTTGATTAGTGAGAAACCTAGCCAAGAGAATGGAAGTACAGGGGAAGAATTTGATACTTTTCGAATTTTCAGATTGGTGGGATGTGCTCTTCTTGCCCTTGGAGTTCGGGCTTTTGTATGCAAATATTTGTCCATATTTGCTCCATTTCTTACTTTGCAACTTGCATTCATGGGATTATCTAAGTACTTCCCAAAGAGTGAAAAGAAGGTGAAGACGACAGTACTAACTGCTGCACTTTTATTGTCTGGAATCCCCGCTGAAGTAATCAGTCGTTCTATGGATACCTATAGCAAAATGGGAGATGTTTTTACAGACCTTTGTGTCTACTTTTTCACTTTCATCTTCTGCCGTGAACTACTTGTTTTTTGGGGCTCTGAAGTTCCATGAAAGCTGTAGAACACAAAAGAGTATCTTATAAAGCCAATTTTCTGTTCTTTACTAATTTCAGGGAAAGAAACCTGTTTATACTTTTATAGCATTCTTATTTGATAGGAGTTGTAAAACTACTGGATTGTGAATGGAATGGCAGAGTCCCCAGTTAAAAAGTTTTGCAGGTGTATTAGTCCTGATGGGAAGAATAGAGTACAAGTGTCATTCATTTGTTTGTCTTACTCAGTTAAAAGGTGTTTCTCTTACCCTGGCCTACATTCCACTCGGGTTGTATTGTTTCTTTTTTGGCCTATGATAATACAACTAAGATCTTTGTGCTCTTTGCAGAACTGTTAAACATTGTCTTAGCCATCCCTAAGAACTGCTTCTGGTATTTGTTTTTCCTTCTCTTAAAATAAATGAGTCCATCTTATACATTAAAAAAAAAAGAATGCTTGAAAGTCCTCCACCTCATTGAATGACCGTATTTTTCACTGAAACATGAGCTCCTTTGACCTCTTGGATATCATATTCCAAACCTTTTGATCCTTTAATGTAGAAGCTGCTAGATCCTGGATTATCCTGATTGTGTTTCCACAATATTGGAATTGTTTCTTCTTGGCTGCTTGTAATATTTTCTTCTTGATCTGGGAATTCCAGAACCTGGCTATAACCTTCCTAGGAGTTTTCTTTTTGGGATCTTTTTCAAGATCTTCTTTCAATTTCTATTTTGCCCTCTGGTTCTAAAATATCAGGGCAGTTTTCCTTGGGAATTTCTTGCAGGATGATTTCTAGTCCTTTTTTGGATCATGGCTTTCAGGTAGTCCAATAATTTTTAGATTGTCTCTCCTGGTCAGTGGTTTTTCCAATGAAATATTTCACATTACCTTCTATTTTTTCATTTGTTTGGATCTGTTTAATAGTATCTTGATTTCTCATAAAGTCATTTGCTTCCATTTTCTCCAATCTAATTCTGAAGGAATTATTCTCTTCAGTGAGCTTTTGAGATTCTTTTTCCATCTGGCAAGTTCGACTTTTTAAGGCATTCTCTCCCCATTGGCTTTTTGGGCCTCTTTTGCCATTTGAGTTGGTCTATTTTTTAATGTGTGTTTTCTTCAGTCAGGTTGTTGACTCTCTTTTCATGATTTTCTTGCATCGTTCTAATTTCTCTTCCCAATTTTTCCTCCACTTCGCTTACTTGATTTTCAAAATCCTTTTTGAACTCTATGGCCTGTATCCAGTTCATATTTTTCTTTTTCTTTTTTTAATCATTTATTTATTGATTGATTTGCTTTTTGGAGGGGGGAGGGTAGGGCAATTGGGGTTAAGTGACTTGCCCAAGGTCACACAGCTAGTAAGTGTTAAATGTCTGAGGTTGTATTTGAACTCAAGTCCTCCTGGCTCCAGGGCCAGTGCTCTATTGACAGCACCACCTACCCGCCCCCATATTTTTCTTGGAAGCTTTTGGTGCAGGAGTTCTGACTGTGTTGTCTTCCTCCCATTCCATGCTTTGATCCTTTTTGTCCCCAAAAAAGGAATCTAAGGTTTGATGTCTGTGCTTGCTTTGCTTCCTTTGCTTGCTCATGTTGCCATTCAATTACTTGACTTTTGAGCTCTTTGCCACAGTACTCTGCTTCCAGAGGGGAGAGCTTTGTCCCAAATCACTGGGGTTTTCGCAGCTGTCGGAGCTTTTAGGAGGGCACCTTCTCTATAGCCCCCACAAGCTCTGGCCCACTGGTTACACACCTCAGGACCACCACCCAAGACTGTGATCCAGATCCAGGCAGGTTAAGGCAAGAGCGCTTAGCCTCTGAATGGTCCCTTGGCCACTCTACGATATGCAGGCCAGGAGCTCTGAAGCAGCCACATGGAGGCGGTGGCACAGCCACCGCTTCTCACTCCAGGGGTAAAGGCCAGACCGCACCTTCATCCCCCCCAAATCCAGCAGAGTTCCACTGACCTTTTACTTTGGCATTTATGGGTTGATAATTCTGGAGACCTCCACAGCTGCTGCTGCTGGTCTGGGCCACCCTGGGACTAAAACCTCAGGCTCAGGTGAGGTGGGGCTGGGCTGGGCTCCCAGCTCCTGGGATGGACCCATCCTGCTGGCCTGCCAGGCTGCCTTCAGCGAGAGATTTGTTTCTCTCTGTCACTTCCTGGGTTTTGTAGTTCTAAAATTTGTTTAGAGTCATATTTTATAGGTATTTGAGATGGTTATGGGGAGAGCCCACCAAGTTTTCCTGCTTCTATGCTGCCATCTTGACTCTACCCTCCGGCCCCTATTTCTTACAACGTCATGCCCTTCCCTTCCATTACTAGGCCCACTAACTTGACTGTTCTCTCCTCACTGGGCTGCTGAGCTTTGCTGTCTGACCAAGGGCTGGTACAAAGGAATATTGGTGTCCTTTGAGCCTGCCTTTCCATGCTTTCCCTTGAGAAAGTGCATGGACAAGTTACAAAGAATTCTGCATCGCCAACCAGAAGAGAGCCTTTGCAGTGCCCCCTTGTTGCAGTATCACATTTCCAGGGCTTTATTGTGTCTGCTGTGGTCTTTGTTCTTCACCTAGATATTCTCCATCCTGCCGTTTCTCTCTGAGTCCTCAACTTCCATGCACGAATATATGGTGTGGCTCCATGGTGTTGCTCCATCCCCACCCTTTTTAGCCATCCTTTTCCTTTATAATTTAGCTCCACCACCCAGTTCAAATCCTGGTACCCGGTGCAGACAGCCAGCTCCACTCCTCTTCCTTCCTCATTTGATTAGTTTGCTCCCTGACTCCCAATTTTTCCCTTTTCCCCAACTCCTGCCTTCATATTTGTGAACTTCAACATATATATTGACTCTCCCTCCTATACTCTTAACACCTTACTTGCTCATCTTACCCATTTCCCATGACCTGCTCCTCCAGCCTCTTCAGACACACACAGATTCTCGTGCCTTTGGTCTTGCCATCACCCACAAACAGCACTGAGTCCCCAGTCAAGAAGTCCAAAATTCCGCCCCTAATTTTGGTTTTCCATTTCTCCCTCTGCCTTCTCATACCAATCCTTATTCTTCCTCCACACCATGACCTTCAATCCCTTGATCCCTCGCTTCTCTCCCAGGTCACTCTCCTTTTTCCCTCGTGTTGACCCCTTGGTGAACCAATTTACTTTTACACTGACGTCTTCAGTCCCAGGCCCCCTTAATCATATTGCTACCAAGCCTGGGAACATACCTATCTTCCACCACCTTCAAAAAATCCTCCCTTGATTCTTCCATCTTCACTAATTGTTATGTCTGCCCCTTGGAGCTGAACTCCTTGAAAAGGCCCCCCACTCCCTCTCTCCTCACTCTTAAGTCCTTCAACTCTAGCTTCTGACCTCATTCCACTGAAATTGCTCTAAGTTACTGATAATCTCTTAGTTGCCAAATCCTGTTGCCTTTTCTCCATCTTCATTCTCTTTGATCTCTCTGTGACCTTCTTTTCTCTCTAGGTTTTCAGGACACACACACACACACACACACACACACACACACACACACACAAACAAACACATTCTCCTCCCTCTCTGACTGTTCCCTCTCAGTCTCCTTTTCTGGCTCCTCTTCCAGGTTACCCCCTCTAACCATAGGTGCCCTCAAGGCTCTGTCCCGGCCCCTCTGTTCTTTTCCCTCTGTATTCCTTCTCTTGGTGATCTTTTCAGCTCTGCTGACCTCCCTCTAGTCTCACATTTTGACCTGTCTATCAGACATCTGGAACTGGATGTCTGGGAGACATCTTAACCTCAACTTGTCCAAGATACACTCATTCTCTTTCCTCCTAAACCCACAAGTCATTCCTGCCTTCCCTATCACTATAGAGGGCAACCACAGCCCCTAGGACTTATCCTGGACTCCTTTATGCCTTAACACCCCCCCCCCCCCCAGCATCCAGTCTGTGGCCAAGACATATGGATTCCCCTTTGTAGTGTCTTTCCCCTGTGTCCCCTTCTATTCTCTGACACTACCCCCACCCTGGTCACTTGGACCATTGGAATAACCTGACGGTGGCTCTGCTTGCCTTGCATCTCTGTTCAGCCACTAACGTGCTTTTCCCATTCCATGGGCTTCCTATTGCCTCCAAGATCAAATACAAAATGCCTCTCTTTGGTGTTTGGAGGCCAGCCCCTCCTACCCTCTTGCACTTTGCTCCATGATGGAGCTACAGTGATGCCAGCCTCCTCCTGGCTGTTCCACCAAGACCCTCCAAGTCTTGCCTGTTCTGCATTTTGTCTAGCTGAAGCCATGCTTGGAATCCTCTTCTCTTCTTCCCGACTCCTTCAAGGTAACTCAAACCTCGCTGTCTCCAGAGAGCCTTTGGCAGTATCTGTAACTTGTTTGTACACAATTGTTTGCCTCTTGTCTCCCCCATGGGATTGGAAGCTCCTGGAGGGCAGGGCCTGTCTTGGGCTTCTTTTTTGTTGGTTTTCATCCTTCCTAAATGTTAGCTACGCTTAGTGTTCTGTGTTTCCATGACTTTGGAAGTCTCTCCATTTGTTGTCCAATTTTTCATGTGGTACAGTAAGGTCCCATTACATTCATGGGTTGCTTTATCAATCACAGCTGGAAGGGGCATGCTGAGCGAGCAGAGGTTCAGGAGCTAGTCCAGGATTGCCCAGTGGGGGGAAGGTAGGAACTCTACTTTCTTTCCAGTTGTTTCCAACCACCAACAATGCTGCTTTGTAGCTTTTGCTTTCTTTAGGCCCTTTTTTGTGGGTGACTAGCCTCTGTGGGCTATATAGTCTGAAGCTGGGAGGCATTCTGGTCCCTTTGGGAGCCCACTTCCAAGTTTTCCCCAATTCGTTGCTCTGCTGGGCTGGCCTCTTTCTCTGCTCCTCCACCATTGACTCCAGTGTTTTTGGGATCTGGGCCTCTTTGCTGGCTATGAGGTGACACCTGAGGGTGGTTGGGATTTGGGTGTTGGTCATTTGGAGCATTCTCTCTTTTCATGGTTAATAGTTGACATTTCTCTAGAGAGCTGTTCATTCCTATGTTTTGGCCACTTAGCTATTGGGAAATGACTTTTGCTTTTCTCTATAGTCTCAGTACCAAATCTTTACCTGAGAAATTTGCTACAGAGGTGTTCCACCCCCCACCCCCCATTGACTCCCACTCCTATTATTCTAGCCCTCCATACCCACTTGCAGTGGGCTGGTTAACAAAGTCCCACCAAGAGCTTCCTCTAGACCTGATTCTGGGCATCCTTTTCCTGTTCTGCTGAGGTGGTGGACTAGATTCTCCAGCTCTAAATTCATTCTTGTGATTAGAAAGGTGTCTCTGGCGCCCCAGTTTTGGTCTGTGCACCTCTGTACAAGTCCAGCCAGGTCAGGGCTTTAGAAACAGGCCTTGTGTGGCAGCAAACGTCAGAGAATCATGTTCCTGGTAATGGGAGATCTAGGACAGTTTGCCAGCTGTTCTAAAAATGCAAATTAGGCCATAATCCCTTTGTGTTCTCAGATGCTAAGTGGTGACCACGCTTGGTTTTCTTCTGGTGCCTCCTTTGTGGGAAAGAGTTCATAGGATCCCTTGCACCTCCCTACCCCCTTTCCCCATTCTGACTCAGGACTCAACGGCAGAAGTAGGTAGGGATCTGCCCAGTAAGTGGGGGCATATCTTTGGCCTTGGCTCTTGTGGGAGGCATAATCTTTCTCTTTCATGTCTCAAGCCTTGAATGTCTAAGAAATTTGATCTGTAATCTGCTTCTGCAATTAGAGGGAGCCCCTTTTGACTTGTTTTTCATTTCCCTCTAATTGGTCCTTTAGGAATCATGTCAAACATAGACAAGCTGAAATATACGCTATCAGAAAGGATGTGGAAATTGGATTTTTTTAACATCTCTTTAGCTTGACTGTTTAGTTCTTTAAATTTGAACTTTTATTTTCAATGAGCAAGTCTTTATTTTCTCTTTGCCCTCCTTCACTCCCAGATTGGGGAGGGGGTGAATAGAACCATAGGAACAGATTGCCTGGTCCAAAAAACAAATCTCTGCATTGTCCATACCCAAGCCTGTATGGCTCATTCTGCAGATAACAGAGTTCATTTGTCCTCTGGAACCTTTCCTGGTTGTTCGCTGACTACATTAATCAGAGTTCTTAAAACTTTCCCTTTTTTTTTAATCTACTGACCTTGAATAGCACACTCACTACAGCTATCTGAGCCTGGGGAAGAGGGATTCTGTTTTCAAAATGTTGGTGGTCATCAGGGTATAATCCTTTCCATTCAAGTAGTTCTTTTGCTAGAGAAACTAATCCACTCCTGTATAGCCTTGGCTGGCCCACTGGAATCCCTGAAAGAAACTGAGTAGCCATTTCCAATAGTTCTGGGTTTGTCCTTATTTGTTGGAGATGGTTGCTGGGGAACTAGTCTTTGAAATCCCCTATTAACATACTTCTTGGCTGGTGCTTCCCTTTCCTCTCCCCAAGCCTGTTAAGAATTGAGCAGAGGGGGACTGCAGAGCTTATCTCCTACCCCTTTCAGACCCAGCCTCGGTTCACTTTGATGGTGCTGATGGTGGAATGAGGAGCAAGATCAAAGCTGCGAGGTCAAACAACTTTTTTCATACCTTATAATAAATACTTCATGTTACTTGCAGAAGGGTCCTGTTTGTCTGTGCTTCCTTCTGAACTTATGTTTTCTTCTGTCCAGTTAATGTTTCAATGCTTCCCCTTTTTACAACACTCACTGTTGCTACCTCTCCCAGTAAAAGAGAGGGGAAGGTTTTAATAAGCAGAGTCCAGCCCACTGAATCTACCCAGGGCCCTTGGCCACACAAGTAGTGAGTGGATCTCTTTCAGCACAGTCCATCCCTTCTCTTATCAGGAGATGAGTAACATACTTCTACATGAATCCTCTGGATACACATTTGTTCATGGTCTTTGAAGTGTGGTTGTTACTGTGTAAACTGTGCTCCTGGCTCTGGTTCTGCTGCCTGGAATTCTCTCTGAAATCTACTCTTTCATTGTTTTCCTGTGGTGTAATAATATTCCATTAGATTCATACCATAGTTTGTATGGCAGTTCTGACTTACTGGACACTAAGGGTTTCCAAATCTTTATTTAATTTTGTTTTTCTTATAATTGCTCTCCTCGGGATTAGTAAGATTTTCTTGTGGCTCCTTCTCACATGATACCACTTCTCTAAAACTTACCCCCTTTTAATCCATTTAGTTCAGATAAGAATGAAGGTCATCTGATGTCTTTTCCATCTACCCTTTACTTCATATTTTTGTTTGTTTTGTATTATTTTGGTATCCTCTTATTCTCACATGCCCCAATTAGGACAAGTTCTATGTTCTTTCTCTTTTCTACATTATTGTATTCCATTTAGCCTCCCTTCCTTCTTCCTTTCCTCTACCCTCAAGTCCTCAGAACAGAACTAATCTGCCTTCCAGGATACTGCCTTATTTCACCCCCTCAGTACCCTTTAAGAAGGGGATACTTGTTTCTTCTCCTAGTGGAATATCACAACGTCAGCTACTTAGAATTGCTCAAATACATTGATCTTTTTTAGGTTTCCCTTGATTCTAGTGTTTGCAATTTCAAAGTTCCTACTCAGCTCTGTTCTCATTAGGAATACTTGAAATTTCTTTATACCACTAAAAGTACACTTTTTTTTCTTGTAGGTTGATAACAGCTCTACAAGGTTATTCTTTGTTGATGAGCTCTTAGCTTTTGCTTTTTGGAATATTGCATTTCAAGCTCTCCTCATTTATAATAGAAACTGCAAGTCTTGTGTGATCCTGACTGCAGTGCCACATTTTTTTTTTCTTTGATGTGGAAGCTCTGGATCTTGGCTGACATTTCTGGGCCTTTGGGAACCGCTTTCCGGAGTCAATCAGTGGGTTTTTTCTATTTGTGCTTGGGTGCTACATAAATGCTTATTCTCTTCCCTTCTTTCAAAATCAAAAAAGGGAATTGCCATAACACCTTAAGATTGAGTCATGTAGCAGAAGATGGACAGTTTTCCGAGAAGTCAAACTGTCGACTGCTATCTTAAAAGCACTGACAATAAGACAAATTAAAATTAAATCAATTCTGAGGTACGACCTCCCATCTATCAGATTAGTAGAGATGGAAAGAAAACTTCATCTGTTGTTTTCATTCCAGTTCCATGTGTATAGGCCAGGATGGGACCTCGAACCCAAGAATCATGTCAGTGAAAGGCAGCTTGATTTGGGTAGGGCGGTGGGGGGAGAAATTGGTTTTTAGAGGAATCTTCCATTTACTTCATTATGTTTGCAAGCAGGAAGAACTGTGATCAATGCCATGACCATCTGTCATTCCATAGGAACAGTGATGAAGCAGATCAGTCACTTCTGACAGATATTTTTCCATAGAGCCATTGAGGTAATTTGTTTGGCTTTAACTATGAATATTTATTACTGTGATTCTGTTTTTCTTTTATTTTTTTCCAGTGGAATGGGGGGAGGGGTTGCGTGCTACTATAGATATGGATGTGGCATGCACTTTTAAATAAGGTTACCACATTGTTTTGTTTTGTTTTAGTTTTCAACATTTGTTTCCGCAAGATTTTGAGTTACAAATTTTCTCCCCATCTTTCCCCAACCCCCTGCCCCAAGATAGTGAGCCTACTGAATACCTCTTTCCCCAGTCTGTTCTCTCTTATATCCTCCCCCATACCCCCCTCAACTTTCTAGTAGGGCAAGATGAATTTCTGTACCCCAGTGCCTGTATCTCTTATTTCCCAGTTGCATGTAAAAACCAATTCTTTTTGCATTTGTTTTTAAAACTTTGATTTCCAGATTCTTTCCCTCCTGACCCACCCCCACTGGGGAGATAAGCAATTCAATGTAGATTGTACATATGTAGTTATGCAAAACATCTCCATAGTAAATATATTGTGAAAGACTAACTATATTTACCTCCATCCTATCCCGCCCCCAACTTGTTCTGTTTTCTACTTTGACCCTGTCCCTTTTCAAAAGTGTTTACTTCTAACTACACTCTTCCAATCTGCCCTCCCTTCTATCCTCCCCCATCTTATCCCCTTCCCCCCTGCTTTCCTGTAGGGTAAGATACCCAACTGAGTGTGTATGTTATTCCTTCCTTAAGCCAAATTCAATGAGAGTAAGGTTGACCCATTCCCTTTGTCCTTCCTGCTCTTCCCCTCCATTGTAACAGTTTTCTCTTGTCTCTTTTATATGAGATAATTTACCTTAATCTATCTCTCCCTTCTTCTCCCAATAAATTCCTCTCTCATCTCTTAATTTTATTTTTAGATATTATCCTTTCATATTCAACTCATCCTGTGCCCTCTATGTATACATGTACACACATATACCTTCCTATACATACGTGTATATATATATGTATGTATGTATGTATCCATATATATGCACATATATTCCCTTCAACTATCCTTATATTGAGACGTCTCATGAGTTACAATTATCGTTTTTCCATGTAGGAATGTAAATAGTTCAGCTTTAATAAGTTCCTTATGATTTCTTTTTCCTGTTTACCTTCTTGTGGTTCTATTGCTTCTTGTATTTGAAAGTCAACTTTTCTGTTCAGTTCTGGTTTTTCCATCAAGAATGTTTGAAAGTCCTCTTATTTCATTGAATGATCATATTTTCCCCTGAAGCATTATACTCAGTTTTGCTGGGTAGGTGATTCTTGGTTTTAATCCTAGCTCCTTTGACCTCCAGAATATCATATTCCAAGCCCTTTGATCCCTTAATATAGAAGTTGCTAGATCTTGTGTTAATCCTGATTGTGTTTACACAGTACTCACATTGTTTCTTCTTGACAGCTTGTAATTTCTCCTTGACCTGGGAACTCTGGAATTTGGGTATAATATTCCTAGGAGTTTGCTTTTTGGGATCTTTTTTCAAGAGGTGATCAGTGAATTCTTTCAATTTCTATTTTGCCATCTGGTTCTAGAATATCAGAGTGATTTTCTTTGGGAATTTCTTGAAGGATGATTTCTAGGCTCTTATTTTGATCATGGTCATAGCTTTCAGGTAGTCCAATAATTTTAAAGTGATCTCTTCTGGACCTATTTTCTAGGTCAGTGATTTTTACAATGAGATATTTCACTTTGCCTTCTATTTTTTCATTTGTTTGGATCTGTTTTATAGTATCTTGATTTCTCATAAAATTATTAGCTTCCATTTGCTCCAGTCTAATTTTGAAGGAATTATTCTCTTCAGTGAATTTTTGAAATTCCTTCTCCGTTTGGTAAATTTGGCTTTTTAAGGCATTCTTCTCCTCATTGGCTTTTTGGGCCTCTTTTGCCATTTGAGTTAGTCTATTTTTTAAGGTGTTATTTTCTTCAATCAGGCTGTTGACCCGCTTTTCATGATTTTCTTGTGTCATTCTCATTTCTCTTCCCAGTTTTTCCTCCACTTCTCTTACTTGATTTTCAAAATCCTTTTTGAACTCCTTCCTCCATAGCCTGCAACCAGTTCATATTTTTCTTGGAAGCTTTTGATGCAGGAGTTTTGACTTTGTTGTCATCCTCCCATTCCATGCTTTGATCCTTTTTGTCCCCCCAAAAACAATTCTATGGTCTTGATAGCTCATCTTGCCAGCCTTGACTTTTGAGCTCTTTGCCCAGGTAGAACTCTGCTTCCAGAGTGGAGAGAGCTGTGTCCCAAATTGCTGGGGTTTTTGCAGTTGTTGTCAGATCTGTTGCAGAGGTCTGAGTAGGGTGCCCTCTCTACAGCCACCACAAGCTCCGGCACACTAGCTTTCCGCACTCCAGGACCACCACCTAAGACTGTGACCCAGATTTAAGCAGGTCAAAGCAAGAGCGATTACACTCTGAGTGGTCCCTTTGTCCTGCTACGATCTGCAGGCCAGGTGCTGCTGCCACCTGTCACTTCACGGGTAGGGGCCAGATAAAGCTCTTCTTTCACCCAGTTCTAACAGAGTTCCCTTTTATTTTTTCTTTGGCGTTTATGGGTTGAGAAGTCTGGAAACCACCACAGCAGCCAGTGATTCACTCCTGAAGTCTGCTCCAGCCTGTCTGGGCCGTGAGTCTGGGCACTGGGTTATCTTTAAAGAGGTTGAAACTGAGTGTTGTCAGCTTCTGAAAACCTTGAGTCTTCTCCCTCTCTACTAATTAAGACCGGGAGCTCCTTAAGGACAGGTAATATTTTGCCTTCTCTTTGTATTCACAGCATCGAGCACAGTGCCTTGCACATAGTTAGCCTGACATGATCCTCTGGTTCTGCTCTTTGTTCAGTGGAGTAGCTTAATTCCTCCTGCACATTTCCCACTTTGCACTGCCCTGCGCTTTGAGGACCCAGAGAGACTTGGGTGGTAGGAGCTGCATCTGTACCTTTTTAGTTTGGCTATAGAGGAGAGCATTATCGAAATGTGAGAAAGCTTAGCTGTTCTTGTCGTTCAGTTGTGTCCTGCTCTTTGTGACCCCACTTGGGGTTTTCCTGGGCAGAGATACTGGAAAGGTTGGCCATTTCCTTTTCCAGCTCATTTTACAGATTGAAGAATTGAAGGAAACAAGGTGAAGTGAGTTGCCCAGGCTCACACAACTAGGAAGAGTCTGAGGCTGGATTTAAACTCAGGTAGACGTCTTCCTGACTCCAGGCCTGACACTCTATTCATGGCAGCAGCACCTAGCTGAAACTCACCTGAGAAGCTTTCAAACCCTAGTTTGAGTCTATCGAGAAAGATAGTTTAAAGCTTCTACTCTGAATAATGGACCTGGAGCAGATGGGTGGAGTGGACCTTTACACACCCCATTTTCCTTTGTCATCTTTTTCTTTTCAGCAACTTCTGACTCCCAGGACTGACCCGTTTGCCATTCCACTGACAGTAGACTGAGCCCTTCTCATTCTGTTTGGGGTCAGTACAGTTCTCTGGAAATCAGATACCTCAGCTAACCACATTTAAGAGCCCCCATACTGCCCTAGCACTTTGGATTTTTAGCAGTAAGCATAGGTTTATTGTCCATCACTCCATGGATGTCCTGAATATCTGGTACTTCAGTTTGAGCACATTGGACCTGTGCCAGAGATTTTGCTGTAGGCTCACACACTGCTCAGTTCTTGTGGTTAGGTTCCCTGAGAGCTCAGTATTCTAAATGGATGAGCCTTGGAATTCTGTGCGAGTTGAATTTGGTGACTTTTTCGTGATCTTTACGTATTGTATGTCTCTAGATTACAGAATAGTGAGTGGTCTCATGGGGACATGTGCCTACTCATTGGAGGTCAGAGTGTTGACTGCTTGCTTCCAAGATACTAAGACCATGTACTCTTTCACCACCCGTAACAGGCTGTGGGCTTTTAATCTGGAAAAGTTGAACCTGGTTCTTTGCAGACCTCAGTGTTTCTGTTTGCTGGAATATTGTAAAAGAATGCTGATTCGTTCCCATTACTAATCAAAAGTAGGAACAAGTTGTTCCTTCTTTTCCATTTGAATGATGTGTGAGTGGTCTCTCCTCAGTGACTGGACAGGGAAAGTGGTTACCCCAGTTACTTTTCACTCCGGGACTCCTGAGTGGGCTGAGGAAAGGGGGTGATAAAAGTCTTTTTCATTTTGGACTACTTGATCGGTTTTTTAGAATGTTGCCATTGCTGGCACTTTCTGTTTTTGAACACTTGTCTTCAAGGTCAGGGAGGGGGTTTGGGCAGGCCCAGCAGCAGCTTAGATATGATACTGGGGCTCCCCTTCCCAAGTTCGTCTGTGTCAGTTTTTTCTAATTTATCAGCTCCAAAATAGAACAGTTTTCTAAAAAGTTGCTAAGCAGAATAACATTTGTCTTTGTGGGTACGTCACCATCTAAATCACCAGGTGATGATCCCATTTTCAGAATGTTGGAATAAATTTGCTACCAGTTAGAGGCTAATGGTCTATGTGGTTAGGCAGTCACCATGGCCTCCCAGCCAGCATGGAATTAGCCTATGGATTTGGAGGCTCCTTTTGTGTGACCCCATAACGTATAGAGCAGAATTGGCATTTTTCATTTTGTTGACTTGATGATTTTCTTTTAGGGCTACACAGAAAATTTCCAAGATGAAGGTGGACAGGACTAAACTGAAGAAGACCCCTACCGAGGCTGTGAGTATTTGAGGCAGATGGCAGCTTTTTCCCTGAGGGAGCCTTGGTGCCCAGGCCAAGATGTAAGGCTGCCTTTCTATCCCTGAGCCTCCCTGCCTTGCTCACAAAGGCCTCCCACACACCACGCCTTGGAGTGGGAGCAGTGTCTCTGTTCTTCCTGCCATCAGTGGGCCTGAAATAGTGAGCTGTGCTCCCCAGACCTCCATGCTCAAAGTGTAGCCTAACTAACTCTGGCCCACTGTGCTATCCGAAGGTCTCTTTGACCTTATTTTGGTGACCCAGGTCCAGTCATACACATTCCTAGTTCATTGAACCTACCAATTGATTTTAAGATGGAGCTAGCCATTGACCAAATTTGAATTGCAATTTTAAATTATGAGATAGGTCTGTGGATTTTGTGGCAGGCCCAGATGCCAGATAAAATGATTGTTACTGACTGGTCGGGATCACTCGGTCTGAAACAGTGGGGCCAGGCAGTCTTGGAACCTAGGTGAAGGTGTGAGAGTGGTTGAAAAGCCCAGTTTTGCATTAGGATCAGTCTAGGGGAGTAGAGGTTATTGGAGGGAAAGAGCCTCCCTTGGAAAGTTACTCCATCATCTGGCACAGAGGTGTTGGGCTAATGAGCCATGAGATCCACTCAGCCAGATTTGGGGCTTTGGGCTTGGTGGAAGAGTTAGATGGTGGAGCACAGGCAAGCCGGCCCCAGAATTTAGACTCTGACCATCTTAATAGCTTACCAAAAGAAATAGTGCTCTTGGTAGGTTAAGGTGAACTGTCTGGGAGAGAGTCTTGGGCTTTGGACTCTGGGATGGCCTCTACTGTATTGAGGATGTAACTTAAGCCCCTTGGAAGGCAGGGCGAGGTATGAGACCTCAGATCTTCTGACCCTTCCACAGCTGCTTTTCCTAATGACTGTGTTGGGGAAGGAATCCCAAGAAAGAGGGATGGATAAAGTATGTACTCGGTGCCAGAGATGCCAGGACTCGGCGGGAGAGAATTTGAGAGAGAAAGTGCCAAGGAAGAGAGAGGGGGCCCAAGCCTTTAGGTCTTACTTTACATCTGAGGAAATAGCCACATTGTTGTTATCCACAGTCAACACAGGGAAGAAAACAGTCCAATTGAGGTTTTGAGACCTCCTGATCCGAAGTCTCCCATGTAGCAGTGGGTTTGAAGAAAGAAATTGGAAAGTGTCAGGGGATGTCAGAGTGGACTCTCTGTGCTGGAGCCTATGTTACTTTCCTTTTTGCTCCTTGGATCCATCTCCTGTCATCATGACACCCTTCTTAGTCTTGGGGTTTTTGTAGGGAGGGCCCTTAAATCATAGCCAAATTAGCTCTGATAATCACCTTTCCCGTCCAGCCCATCATTCAGAACAATCCCTGTTTTGGTGGTGACAGAGGCTACTCTGGTAGGAACTTGCAGGCGGGGACCCCAATCTTGAGTGCAAAACTCTATTTCCTCTCTCCAAAAGGGGGTGTGTGTGATTTTTTTACCTCTTCATTTGTTATATGACCCCACTCACTGCTTGGTTATAGATCTGAAGGAACCCTAGGTTCATGTTGGGGGAGGGGGGAGTAGCATTGCTGGGAAAGCAGACCTCCATTAATGAGTGTCCTGGTGTTTCCTTCTAGCCTGCAGACTGCCGGGCTCTCATAGACAAACTTAAGGGTTGTAATGATGAGCAGCTCCTCTTGGAACTTCAGCAGATCAAAACCTGGAATATTGGAAAGGTGGGTAGGATGGTGCAGACTGGCTTCTTCCACCCAAGGGAGGCTTAATGGGGAGGACATGATGTGCCTTGGCTGGTCTCATCATGAGAAGCACCTTAGGGTGCACCTTGCTGGCTTCCGTGGAACATGCCCTTTGACCCAGAGTAGTTGGATTTATGAACCACCAAGAAAGATATGGGTTAAGAGGAAATTTTGCCCATTGTGGATGAGGAAAACTTGGTTGGTTCTGAACTTCCAGTGCCAGTTCATAGCATTTCTTGTACCTGTTGGGTGACACTACCAAGAAACATTGCTGAGATTTGTGTACAAAGGCTTTTTTGTTCTGTTTCCCTGAGTTCCCTCAGGAATCTTACTGTTTACTTCATATAAAATCAATCCTGGGTAAGAAAGATTGACATTTCTCCTCTCAAGTTGGAGCAAGTGGAGCCTTTCACTTTGTAGGGGTAGATAGTCAAGTGTTCCACCTTTACCACTGAGATGACTTTGGTCAAAAAAAAAAGTGACTCAGGATGCCAGACCCATGAAGACAACCTGGGTCTCTTGAGCCCCAAAAGGAGCAAGAAAGTGACTGAGATGAGCAAAGGTGGGCTGGACGGGCAAGAGACCCACTGCCAGGCTTCAGGAAGCACACCCTCTTCCTTCCCTATTGCTTTTGCAGTGTGAGCTGTACCATTGGGTGGACCTGTTGGATCGCTTTGATGGGATTCTGGCTGATGCTGGACAGACTGTGGAAAACATGGCTTGGATGCTGATGTGTGATGGGCCTGACAAAGAGCATCTGAAATTATTGCTCTTGGCGGTCTTGAACTTTACCGCTCTGCTCATAGAATACAGCTTTTCTCGGCATCTGTACAGCTCCATAGAGGTATGTGGGAAAAGTGGGCCACTCACCAGCAACCTGCCCCTGATCCTGCTCTCTCGTGTTTGAATGGCCAAATTTCTTAAGCATCTACTGTATGCCTACTATGTAGTGAAGCAGACACTTGGGGTATGTTCTCCCAGAGCTCCCATGTGCAGGGGCTTCAGCTACAGGCCTGATGAACAATGCTCTTAGTCCTTAGGTTCAAGGGCAAAGCCACCATCTTCTTTGGTGTCCTTTTCCATCATTTGACAGTGCTATGGATGTTGGTTGCGATCACTTTGCTTCCCTGGTCTCCAGTTACCAGGCCTTGCCAGGGAGGGTTAACTTCCTCTTGGGGGAGGCTCTTGGCCTCACATGCTCTTAGCAGGCCTTTAGTCTGCACCTGACAGTGGCACTAATGCTTTGGCTTGGCTAAAGTGGCACACGCCTCCTTCTGTCTTTGCACCTTGTTGATTCATCGAGGTTTTAAATTGTGATCAGTGTCAATCTATTCAGGCTGGGGGGGGTGGGGCAGATTTGTTATGATCTCTGTTGCCAATAAATAAATAGCTTAGCCTATGGTGTGAAAGGGCTGGTGCATTTGGGAAGATTCCTGCCTGGAATTGGTGCCTTTTTTTTTTTGTCCCTGATATTTAAAAAACCTACCAAATAAAACCCCAAAGGCATTTTCCCAGCCTTCCTGGAAATATTTTGAGGAAACTGGTTATTTTCTGAGGCTGTTCCAAGCCTAGTGTTCTCTCTGCCTGCCAGTGGCTCACCCTTCTCACCCCTCCACCCTTGGCCAGTCCATGTTTCCGCAGCACTGAGAGTGCCTGTTGCTCTTCTCTGAGGCCTGGGTGGCCCTTGGGAATGGGCCACAATGGGCAGGGGGTGCAAGCTGGAAGGTGAAAAGAGATGAAGCTTACCAGCCACTTTTGTTCTGTCATTCCTCCCCTTTAGAACTAAACCCAAGCTTGGCAGGGATCTTGCCAAGTGTTTAAAGGAAAAGAATGAGAGTGAAAGAGCACCAGACAGGTCTTAAGAGATTGGCATGGGAAAAACATGAATCTGAGTAGTGAATGGCAGTTGCTTCAAGGCAGAGCATCCACCTCTACTGAAGCCCTGCTCTAGGCAAGCTGTGTCCTTGGGCAAACTCTGCCATTTCCTGCTTATTAAATCTCAAGAAGATAGAAGTGTAGAATTAAACCTGGAAGGCGTGTTAGAAGTCATTTAGTCCAGTCTCTATATTTCACAGACAAGGACACTGAGGCCCCAAGTGGTGGAATGGTTCTGGCAGGGCCCTGCATCTGAGTGGGCAGTGGCAAGGCCCAGGGCTGCTGCTGTCAAGTTGGGTAAACTTCAGAAAGCTTACACTTGGCTGGTCCACATCCAATAGTTGAGTCAGCTCTATCAGCAGATCCAAAAGTGCTGGAAATGAGAGGAGGCACATTCCTCGAAGAGAAAGCATGAGAGAGTGAGTCAGTGTTAGCAGGGATCAAGGCCTCTGCCCTGGGCAGTGGGAGAGGGACTGTCCTGGGAACTTGGGGTTCTTCAATCTGTCTTTCCTGTTGTCTGGCTCCTAAATGTTCCTCTTTCTTCTTTCTCCCTCCCAGAAAGTCATTATTTAGCAAAACATTGCTTTTTGTAATGTGATAGATGTAGGCTGGGGGCCTGCATGTGCTATTGCCCTTTGGTGACAAGGTTGGATAGATCTATGGAGCAACCAAGTCAAACATGGTTGGAAGCATCTCCCACCTCTCTCTGAAACCCTAGGGTGGGCTCTGCAGAGCCTGGTCCTTCTGTTTGGGGGAGCGACTATCCCCACAGAATGGCAATCTGTAAGACCAAGCTCAGAAAAACAGGCAGCAGGAACCTCTTGGCCTGTTTCTGGCTTGTGCCCTCATTTAGTCCCCTACTGGCCCTGATCTTGCAGTACCAACTACTCTAGAAACTTTTGCTCTTCGCTGGAAGGACTGTGCTACTTACTAGAGCCTTGAGGGCCAGACTAATGTGTGTGTCTGGGTTAGTTGGACATCTGACATTTGCAGCTTTGGGATCAACTCCTTTTGTTTCTCTGAGGCTTCATCTTTTCCTCTTTGTTGAGATGTTAGAACCTGCTTCTCTCAGCTCATAAATGTGAGTAGTTATCGTAGAGGAGGGGAAAGATGTATACATATAGAGCCTTTTGAATCCAAAATTCTTGGCCCAGCTTGTGTGTGTGTGTGTGTGTGTGTATCTGTATTTATACATATCTAGGTCCATACGTGCACCTGTACACTTGCCCATCCATCCCTTCAGCTCAGCATCAGCACCACAACCATCTGTGATGCACTGGGTGATTTCTTTATCAACAAGTAGTTTGCAAAGTGCTGTGTGGTTGTTCCTATTTTCTAGATGAAGAAGCTCAGTGGGCCTGTCTGCTAATCCTACAATCTAGAAGTCTATCAAGCCAAGCCTCCTCATCTTTGTCCTGAGCTTTGTTCCCACATCCCCCACTGCCTGTCAAACTTTTGGACACCACAAACTTCACTTATCCAAAACTCTACCTGCAGAATCCAGCGCTTTTCTGCAATTGCCCATCATCCTCTCTCTTTCCCATTTCTCTCTCAATGATCTCTCTCCTGTCTGTCCCCATCGCTCCACTCCCGTTGCTGCCCCTCACTTTCTGACTGGCATCACCACACCAGGCCAATTGCAGTTGATTCTTTATTTGTTTTTCCATAAACATTTTGCCCTCCTGCACCCAGTCCTCTCCATCATTTCTCCCATGATCTTATCCTAATCAAGACTCTACCCCAGCTCCCTTGACAATCAGTTTCAGGCCTACCATTCCCAGTTTATTCATCTTTCTCATACTTGACACACTCAGTGAATGTCCCAGGTGTACTTCCCCCCGAATCAGTGCCTTCCAAAGCTGCACCTCTTCGAATTCCCTGCTTCCTTCCAATTTCACTCCCATGAGACCTTTCAGTTACTAGTGGTGGTGTGGCCCCACCCATCACCGCTTTCCAGGCTTTTGTGCATGTCTGTCTGTCTGTCTGTTCTCATGTCCCCTTAGAAAGGAAATAAGGACTTGGCTTCTGGTGTGCTGGGATAAATTCTAAGCCCTACTATTTTGGTCACTGGCCGAAAGTGATCACCACCTCATTTACCATGGAAAATTTGCTTTCTGTCCTCATAGCATCTGACTACATTACTGGCTTCGTCTGATATGCAAGTGGTCCTCGCAGTGCTGAATCTCCTATATGTCTTCAGCAAGAGATCCAACTACATTACCCGCCTGGGTTCTGACAAGAGGACTCCACTGCTATCCCGTCTGCAGCACTTGGCAGAGGTCAGTCTTGGTGGTAGATAATGATGGGCAAGGGGGTGGGAGAGGAGGGGAGGCCCTAGCACCTGTGGTCTCCAGAACCTTCCAAATGGGTGCCCTGAGTGCCTGCAGCGGAGCGGACACTTTGATGGGCAGGCTTAGAGCGTCACTGTGCCCTCCACGAGCACATGAAGGGAAGATCCCTGGTTCTAGGTTACCACTACTTTCTGCACTGTCCACTATTGGTGCTTGGATTGGCATGCAGACTTAGAGTTAGTAATGACAAAGAATTGTTGGACTCAGTCTGTGCAGCTCAGACCTGGGGTCGCAGCGAGAACTTACTACTTGTTCTCTTCCTTTGCCATTTCTCCTCCTGCCTCCCTCTCTTGTTTCAAGAATTACCTGTTTACCTTAGATGTACTCTTCCCTTTTGGGATGTGTTTTTAACATTTGCAAATGACTCTAAATTGGTTTAGGAAACTGATGGAAATAGAGCACATGGTGGCAGAGTGTTCTTCTCCAGGCCACCAAGCACTGGGTGCTACATTTGTGGAAGTCCTTCAGATACTGGGGAAAAAGATTGGGCTTTCCCAGTGGCTTGCTGGAGAGTGTTGCTGCACTGTTGCCAAGATTAGCCAGGATCTCTTGATCGTTTAAAGCTTTAGCACATGTCTTAACCTGTTAGGCTCCTATCACATATCCAGGGATGGTGACTTGTTGCTCTTGAATACTGGCCAACAAAAGGCAGTTTCTACTTAAGTTTGGTTGCCTTTAGAAAGATGGGGCTTGGTGATCTCCACAGGGCTGCACCATTACCCAGGGGCCTCCAGCACCTGTGGCTACTTCTGCCCACTCCCAGAGCAAACCTTCCTTCTTGAACTCAGGATGCTCCATCTGCTGCGTGCTAGCAATGGTGCCCAAAGGCAGTGGGGGGGACCTCCCGCATTGCCTTTCTTGGAGCTTCAGCTCTATATGCCTGTTTGTACAGTGTATGTTTTTACATTTCTGGGTGGAACAAATTCACTGCAAACAGGAAAGGAAGGAGTGACCACGTTATCAGTTCTCAGCTTTGTTGTGTCCTGTTAAGATGCGGTTTTCATTCAGCATCATTGCTGCCTTTTGTGTTTTATGCTACCCTAAGCAAGTTGCTTAACCTCTTTGCCTCAGTTTCCTCATCTGTAAAATGAGCCAGAGAAGGAAATAACAAATTGCTCCAGTATCTTTGCCAAGGAAACCCCCATTGGGGTCAGGAAGAATTGAGTGTGACTGAAGTGGCTGAATGACATTGCCATTATCTGCTACCCCTCATAAAGAAAAAGGAAAAAGGTATTCAGCTCAAGCAGCTGCACAGCAGCCTTGCCTGACAGAAGTGCACAGAGCTCTTGTTCCTGTACTTTCCTGGCTTTTCTCAAAAGTTGGGATGCGTGTTTCTTTGCCTTTACTTTTGGATCAAGGCTGATCGTTGCTTGTTTGAGGATTCCTTTATGTTTCTTTTTCTGCCTGGCTCCATATACTTCGCTTTACTCTAGTTCATACCTGGCCTTTCCCTGTTTCTCAGTGTTCCTCATAATCATCATTCATATATCTCTTATTTGTACAGTAATAGTCCATTATGTTCTTAAATTCAGAATTTCACCAATTTTCAGCCTCTACTTTGTCTTTGCATGTTTCGGCGTGGATCCATAGGCTTTCTTTCTACCTTGGTTCTCCTTGGGTTGTATAGACAACAGTGGGATCACGGGTTCAGAGGTAAAGAATACTTTAGTGAGCCACTGGTCCAAGATCTTCTCCCAGAGCCTTCAGCATTGATGATTAGAGTGGAAGCTTTTTTTTAAATTTTTTTTATTTGTTCTGTTTTCCAGGTGACTTGTCTTTGATCATAGACATTTTACTTGGTTTTCCAATTTGCTGTATTTTTTGACTTAGTTCTTAATTGTGTCATTAGGTTTTTGAGTTATGTTTCCTTTATTTTTTGTGTGTTTGTATTTTCTGTAGGATTTGTCTAGTTTCTTTTCTTTTTCTTGTGAGGAAATCAGAGTTAAGTGACTTGCCCAAGGTCACACAGCTAATTGGTGGCAAGTGTCTAGGGCTGGATTTGACCCAGATCCTCCAGACTTCAGAGCAAGTGCTCTATCCATTCCGCTACCTAGCTGCCCCAAGTGTAAGCTCTTTGAAAGCATTTCTGTGCCCAGTACTTGGCGAGCAGCTGCTGAAGAAATTCTTGGTGATTGATTGTCTACTGCAATCCCTCAAGATCTCGGACTTCCCTCCTCAATGAATTCCCATCCCTCACTCCTCTGCCCTTGCCCTCAGCTCCACACAGATGGGCAGACCCAGGATCTTGCCAGGAGTCTGTGCTTAGAATCGTTCCATTGATAATTCCCTTTTTCTCTCCTCTTTAGAACTCCTGATCTTGTTCTCTCTCTCTCTTCATTGACCTTCAGTTCCTCCATTCCTCACTACTTTCCTAAACTACTCGTTACACTTTACTCCCTTTCTTATCTAAACCCATTTGTGAATTAATATCTTTGACATGAGGCCCTTGCCCCCTTGTCCTGTCTACACTTGATCCTTGCCAAATCCCCCAGTCTTGGACTTCTACCATCAACTTCCTTGGCTACTGTTAATGTGCTACTGAATAAAACTAGAGGGAATCACAAATTCATCCTGCCTGAGTGTACTACACATTGATATTATATAATCTTAAGTGGGCCCTCACTACAGTTCGGCGATCATTGGGTACCTGCCTAATTTGATTCACTCTCCCGCTCAACTGCATCTGCTCTTTACATCTCTTCAGACCTCCCACAGCATTCCCTGTGGGTTGTTTCCCTCCTCATTCTTCACCCAAAGTGAGGTTATTTGCAGAGAACTTCCTGTTCGCTCTTCCTCGTCTCACATCTCTCAGACATCATACCCACTAGCTTTGCCTTTGTCCTTCGTTCCAAGGCCAACCCCTCTACATGCACAACCTTCTTTGTCATCCCTGCTCTCCCAGTCTATAATAAACATCTCATTTGATCTCTCTATTGGCCTCTATATCTCCTCCTTTTTGTGGTGAAGCCTCTTGAGAAAGTTGTCTCTGCTCACAGCCTCACTTCTCTTTCACTCTTTTCCAAACATTCTGACCTCATCATTCAACCGACTTTCCTTTCCAGAGTTATCAGTGACTTCTTTGTTGCTAAATCCAGTTGAGGCCTTTGCTCAGTCTTCATTCTTCTTGACCTCTTGGGAGCCTCTGACCCTGTGGATCACCCCCTCTCTAGATTTGTCAGGAAAACGCTTTTCCTTGGTTGTCCTGCCTACCTTGCTAGGCTTTGCACATGAAATTAGGAATCTCTGTTCTATTTAGCTTCTTTTTCTTTTATACACACACACACACACACACACACACACACACACACAAAATATATGCAACTTCAACCTTTGAAGCCATCCCACTTGTCTGTGATTACATTTTTCTGGCCTTGTGTTCTCTTTGTTTTAAAAACAGAAAAAGAATGCTTTGATGTCTCTTCAGTCTGCTACCCAATCCTTGTCACTCTCCTTCCCTGCCCCCAATTTAAGAAAGAAAAAAAAAGTTAGATCATAGGCGAAATCAACCAAAATATTCATCTGTTGCCTGCACCTAAAACTGGATCTTAATTTGTATCTTGGATCAATCTCATGTGATTTGGGGTGGGGGGGGGGGGTGGCTTCATTCATCATCAACGAGGCCTCTGGTGGCATGGTTTCTAATTTAATTAATCAATGTGTGATCTTTCAGAGTTGTTTTTCTTTATGATGTTTTTATTCTATGAATTTATTCTCCAGGTTTTGCTCATTTCACTCTGTATCATTTACCAGGTTTCTCTGAAAACATTTCATCTTTCTCAAGGCTCTGTCCTGTGCCATTATGTTAATATACAGTAAGTGGTTTAGTGTTTTCCCAGTGGGCATTCCCTTAGTTTTATGTACTTATGTGTCCTTCTCTTTTCCCCTTTAAAAAAATTGATTTTTTTTTCAGTTATTAAAAATGTGTTTTGTTTAGGGGAGAGACACAAAAAACAAAATCTTCATAAAAATAGGCATTCTCAGTTCAAACAATTTGTCACATTGGTCATGTCCAATATCTTCCCCCTTCTACCCCAATATAGAGATAGATTGATGTCTGATTCTCTATCCTCTCTGTCACCTGACTTCAACGTTAGTCTTCTGGAACTGTGATGAGTCATTGCAGTAATCAGTGCACTTTGGACATTCCAAGTTGGTTTTCTTTATAGTGTGTTTCATGTTGTGTAAATAAATGGTTCCTGTTCTTTTTTCTTTACTCTGCATCAGTTTATATGTCTTTTGCAGGTTTTTCTCAAACCTTCTGTGTTATTCCAGCAAAATAGTATTTCATCACCTTCACATGCAGTGATTTGTTCATTCCCCTGTCTTCAGTTCTCATCTTTGTGCGGATGATTCCTGCACCAGTTTCTCCACCTCAAGTCTCCTCAGTTCCAATGTGGCTTCATCAGCTGCCTGTTGGATATTTCCAACTTGATGTCCCATAGGCATCTCAGACGCAACATTTCCAAAAAAGATTCCTCTTCTTTCCCCACTTTCCTTTTAGAATCATTAATTAGAATCATTTCACTTTGCCTTCATCTGCCTTGACTGCAAGCTTTCTCTCATTCTCCTGTCAGATCTCATCATTTCTACTTTGATATCATGCCTTCTGAACTTAAATACCAAAATACCAAAAAAAAGCATTTGGGTTCATGTAGCAGAAGCCAAAAGCCAGGATTTTATATATCTAGGAGTCACCATTTCCTGCCACTTGCATGTTAAAAATTATATCACAAATTCTGCACACTGATCCCAAAATTCTTCTGCTTCTTTGGGTTTCTTTCTCCTCCCTTTGTTCACTGAAAAGAACAAACCATGTCAGTGGTCCTCTTTGCTGGGGATCCATCACAGTTGCTAGATCTAAAAGGCGTGCTCTGACTCTTTGCTTCTCTTCCTTTCTTCTGCCCTTTAAGTAAGTTTGTTTTGTTTCCAGCTATTCCCTCCCCAGGACTATTTTCTTTCTTAATCTCTCCATCTCCACTTTTTTTTACTTTAGATAGATTTCAAAACCAAGTTGTGTTCTTGTCTATTTGTATTTGTGTCCATCCAGTTCCCAACTCCCTCAGCCCTTTCTGCATGCTCTTTACGGGCATATACATGGCCAATCTTCTTTCGGGCTGTTTCCATTAAGAGTGAGCTTTGCTTCTTATTCACTCCAGTCTTAGTGTGCCCCAGGTTTGAGAAGAAGCCAGTTCCACCATCACCCCCACCACCACCCTATTTCTCTCAAACTGTTGCCTGCGCCAGTTGGTCTTCTTCTCCTCGCCCTCTTTAGGCAATCATCCTCTGAACTGTTGATTCTAGTCAGACCACATGTGGAGCATTCTCTTGGGGGGACGCCCTTTGGGGGAAGTTTCTGGAGGTGGGGCCTTAGACTAGGCACTGGCTCAACCATGGTGGAGATACCACGTGTGATGACTGCCCGAAAGGCCCTGGTGACTGCTTGGCTCTGGGGGCTTTGTTGAAGTGACCTTAGTCTTCATGGGAGGACAAAACTTTTATTTGCTCACAACAGAAGGCTGATGTGGCTTCTGACAACATGGAATTGCTTCTGTTTCAGTTCACTGGTGCACCCTTTTATTCCATTTAACTATGCCCTTAAAGTTAAGTGGTCTCCTCCCTTCTGCCTCCCCTACTCCATCTGTTGGGCACATTTGTCCTTCATCCCTTGGGAATGTACGTGGATTCCCAGTCAAACTGCTGCTGCTGTTGATTGGATCGATGAAAGAGTGACACCTCTATGTGACAAGTTGTAACTCTGCTTTGTTCTTTCCCTGCAGAGCTGGGGTGGCAAGGAAAATGGCTTTGGACTTGCAGAGTGTTGTAGAGACCTGCACATGTTGGTAAGTCATCCTTTCCATTTGGGATGTCCCTTGATCTGACCTGACTGTGAGGGAGCTTTAGCTACTGGAAAGTGTTTGGATGGAGTGAGCATAAATAAAATGAGTTGTGGAGGAATCAAGAAAACACTTCAGCCTACTTCAGGTCTCACTGGTGCTTGTCTGTGAGGATGGGCACACTGTTCTGGCTGTGTACAGCTCTTTTGAGAGTGAAGTTTGATAGTTAAGCCTGGAAGAGAGACCAGGAAGCAAAGGCCCACTTTATAGTGTCCCATTGATGTCATTGGGGCCCTTGGAACTGGTGTGGCCCAGTTGGGCAGCGGCAGCCTCCTAGAGGTTTACTGTGGATTAACTGTCAAGCCTTTCCTAGTGTAGACAGTGCCAGTTACTTTGCATGAATCTGTGTGCTCCCCAGAATAATTGACCCCCTCCTACATTCATGTCATCTCTTTTGACACAGCTCTGCTTTTCGTTGGCTTGGCTTAACGTGGATCTTTGCCCTTGCTTAGGTCTGGCCCGAGCTCCGAGGTCAGTCGTTAACCCTCATATGTTTGCAGTTGAGGGGAGGGGTAGTACATTTCCTCTTCACCTCTCTGTTCTGCCCTTCTGCCGGATAACCATTCCCTCTGCACAGTCGCAGTGCGATGTGCAGTTGTGTCAGGCTCTGCTTTCTCTCAAGAATTCTTTTTCCACAGATAAATTCCGTGGTCTTTGATGGAACAAAAAGCAGATACTGTTTTTCTCTTTGCTGTATGTACTTATTCCCTGTTGGCCAAAGGGAGCTTAGTGATTCTCTCAGGGTCAGGTTGGAGCCTCCCTTTAGGTGACTTATACCAAAGATGAAATCTCTTCAAATACAGTTTTGCACTTTTCTATGCTGATGTCAGGCTGTGTTCTTGGGATTCTCTTGTGCCCTTGAGGTTATTGAGGTGACTTGGGATCCTTCCTCCCCAGGGCATTGTTTCCTACACTTTTTGCTTTAAGATGTGTGCACACATACAGAGTTACTGAGATTCAGTTGTTTGGGAGTCATTTCCTCGGCCTCTTTCTTTTGTCTTTGGTAAAGACTTTCCTGGCCCACCTGCAGTGGATACCGCCATTTCATGCCTGTTGCCATGAGGAATTTCAGCCTGTTGCATTAAAGCCCAGTTTGAGGGAGGGGATTTGCTGAAGGAAAGAGCCTTCATGGTACAGTGGTCGTGGAAAACAAAGCCTTAGCACACTGTGCCTGGAGCTAGAAACTTGGCCTTGGACCTGCCCTAATAGCCAACTCTCCTTCTGTGCTGTTCTGCTGCCCATCAAACTGACTCATTGGCAAAGGAAGGCCCAGCTGAGGTTATGTCCTCTCGAGAAAAAGGCAGGCAAGGGTTCTTCTCTAAAAGAGAAAGCCTATGTGACCGGAAGCCAGAGTAATCAGGGCCCCCACAGCTCCCTTCTGCCACTACACCCTACCCAGCTGTCAGGACTAAGACATCAGGTTTGGGAAGGGTCGCCAGCTTTATTCCCTACCCCATTCTAGCCCAGTATATGATGCTGTTCTGTGCTTTATCCACAGAAATACCCACCCAGTGCAACTACGCTACACTTTGAATTCTATGCAGACCCAGGGGCTGAGGTCAGAGTTGAGAAAAGGGTGAGTCTCCTGCTTGTTCTGGTAGTGTCTGCAGCACACTATGATGGGAACAATTGGCTAGAAAACATCTGTTAACTAGGGAAGGGATCCTGAGTTCAACTGTCAGCTTCTAAGCCTGACCCCCTCCCCTCAGTGAAAGGTGCCATTGCTAGCACCATCCCTCAAGGCCTGCCTTTGGAGGGTTTTTGTGGAGGTGGTTTGGTTATAGCTTGAAGTATGGCCACTTCCCTCACATGTCCCCAGGCCTTTCTCTAGGAAGCCAACAAAGAGTATAGGCCAGGGGCCATTATGCTCCTGGCTACCTGCATCACTGCCTATTGAGTCAGTCAAAATTAGAAGTAGCTGTTAAATTTTTTGCAATTTGTTCGCTCCTATAGATTTAAATTATGTGCCTATCATTCACACTTCTTTAGTGCCTTCTAAAAGTTACCTTTTTGAATGTTTAATGAGATACCAGTTTGCTTGGCTCAGACTTTATAAACCTAAGTTCACCCACAAATTGTGTGTTGAGAGTATATTTTGGGTCCAGTCAATGTTGAGTTAGAAGCAGGATGTTCAGGGGTTACCAGAGTGGTATTGGCCTGGCTCTGTGCCTGTGGCCTAGATTGTGGGCCAAAGGAACTCTCTATCCCAAGATAGGCCCATACCTAGAGGAAATCTTTGCTACGTCTTGACTCAATGTAGTTATACCTTGTTGATTTTATTGTAAGTCAAAATCAGTTCTCTAGTCACCTAACTTTAGAACACCAAGGCCCCATTGTAGGATGAGGTAACAAAGGAGGCTGAGAAGACAATATCTTCTTACTTGGCTTTCCCCTTTCTCTTCCTTTTCCTTTTAGACACCCAGTAATACACTACATTACATCCATATAGAACAGCTAGACAAGGTAAGAGAAGTCTCCGGCATGGCCGCGTCCAGTTGTTATGAGTTATTAATAGCTTGGACTTTAACCATTGGCTTTCTCAAACACCCCCCCCCTTTTTCTTTAATACAGATTTCAGAAAGTCCTTCTGAAATCATGGAATCTCTCACAAAAATGTACAGCATCCCCAAGGATAAGCAGGTACAGTATTGGCCCAGAAGGGGCCCTGAGTGGGGAAGGGATTGCTAGCAAAGGTCGTGCTCACGTATACAAGGCAACTCGTGGAACACACACTGTTGTGTGCTGTTTTGATTGGGTTCCATATAAACCAGAATGGTCTGTTGGTGGGCGTCAGCTTCTTCCTCCCAGCTCTCTGAAGCATAAATTCCTTAGATTCTGTTAGTGCTGCCTCCCCTGAGGCGATGTTGAACCCACTCCCTTGTATCCCTCATGACCGCTTTGGAAAGGGAAGCAGGAATTCATTAGAAGACCCTGCAGCTTGTGTGAAGGCAGAAAGTAAGTGTGCTCATATTGCCTCCTCACAGATGCTGCTGTTCACGCACATCCGCCTGGCCCATGGCTTTTCCAATCATAAGAAGAGACTACAAGCTGTTCAAGCCAGACTCCACGCAATCTCCATATTAGGTACGATTACTCTGTGATTGATGGCATGAAGTCATCAGTAAGTGCTCTTGTGCCCCTTTCCTCTACTCTCTGTGTCCCCTAACACTGTCAGGTTTGTGGCACACTTTGATGGGTTGATTATCATTGTTAATCCAAGCAGTGAGGTCACTGTTGGGCTGCTTGCTGCAACCATAGGAGGAGGGCTCTGGTAGCTTTCTGAGACAGGCTAGTTCCAGGGGGGAGGGGGGAGCATAACTGGGATGCATGGAGGACTAAAGAGGGATGAGAAAGTGCTTTTTCCATGTCCTGATGGACCATGGGACCAGGTTTCTCATCACTTCTTGTTCTTGTTCTTGGTTGATCCTGGTATAATGACCAGTGGCATATGTGTGGCTGCATTCAGCTGTGAATGTGTTGTAGACCTTTAGAATTCCATAACAGGCTTCAGCTGACTGGCTAGGGTCAGTGTTGTCTCAGATAAAACATGGGGAACATGGGAAGGTGGTAGATTTCCTTCACCTCGTACCTTCAGCCATCGACCACCATCAGTTCAGAAAGACCTCTCATAATCAAATGTAGGGCATCAGGTCATGTTTGTTGGTGCTAAATTCTCATCTGAAGAGTTCAGAACAAGAATTTAAAAAGGAGCGTTAAAAACTTTAAAAATGACTTATTAAGTTGGTAATTTTGGTATTGAAAAATCTACATGGAAATAATGTGTAAGTGGTCAAGAGATTTGATCAAGTATTTGAAAAATACTTGTTCTGGCGGTTCCATCACCTCCATTTCCAAATGTCTCCCCCGGCCCCAGCTGGCCGTTGTGGCCATCCAGAAGAAGAGATGCGGAGGGCAGAGGATTAGGTCAGCCAGTATACACACACACCTCAAAAGAATGCTCTGCTTTTCTGGAAGGCTATGTTTGTTCGTTCTTCTTTCCTGGTATTAAACTTCTTGCTTTTTCATTGATTTCCCTTTCATCTTCTAGTCCTGCTGGAGGATGTTTTCCTAGTTCTGCTTCACCATGCATCAGTTGATAGAAATCTTCTCACACACCTACTATTTCTCACCCTTCTCCTCTGTTCCCCAGTCTTTGTTGCTGTGAATACTTTGCATCTGTAGGTGACCCTGACCCCTCCGCAGTCAGACATGTAGCTTACTACACTTTCCCCATAAAAGTGGGGAGGCTTGGAAATGGCAGTACGGCTTTGTCCTGGGATCACTCATCATGTACACAGGTTGCCAAAGGGAGCCTTTCCCAGCCAACATTCAAATAGAGTAAGCAGCATCAAAATTGAGCCATTCCCCTGTTGTGTACAGAGCTGCTTTTCTTATCTTAGCCAAAGAACCTGGCCCAGCCTTAGATAAGCATGGGAGCTGAGGCAGGGCTTGGTCTTTCTGGGCTTTGGTGGGAGCTGAGGGAGGACTCTGTCTCTCTGGGCCTTGGTTTCATAGTTTGTGTAATAAGGATGTTTATGAGATTATCTGGACATCAAATATTGTCATATCATGTGATTCAGCTTTGGGAAGTTTAACCTTTCAGTCTTTTTTTTTTTTTGATTCTGTGTTTTTCCTTTTGCAGTATATTCCAATGCCTTACAGGAGTCTGCAAACAGTATCCTGTATAATGGGTTAATAGAGGAGTTGGTAGATGTCCTTCAAATAACAGATAAACAACTCATGGTAGGCTTTCCTCTTCTTTCTTTTTGTTTGTTCATCTGTATTCTTGGCATTCAATTGCTCCTCCTATTCTGGCAACCACAAGACACATAAAATGTACCAAGATTGAGAAGATGATAGTCACAGATCATCAACTTGGCACTGGCTCCAGGTCTTAATTGCTCCTTTTTCACGATGATACAAGAAAGTGCTAGTGGCCATGTTCCTGCTTCTCAGTTCAGCAGGCCCTTGGCTTCTGGACAACCCTGTGACCCCCGCCTTGAAGGGGTCTTTGACCAGTTTTCCTGGGCAAACCAGTCAGCCACTTGTCCCTTTGCTTTTCCCCATGTCAGACAAAAGCTTTTGGTTTTCACAACATTTTGTCTTGTTGTGAAGTTCTTTTTACTTAAGTGAAAAATTACCAAAGGCCCTGGCGTGTATGAATCAACTTCTGGCTGCAGATTGAGAAAGGTTCTGGTCATATGTTTCTTTCCTTTTCTAGGACATTAAGGCCGCCTCTTTGAGGACTTTGACATCAATTGTGCACTTAGAAAGGACACCCAAACTCAGCAGTATTATTGACTGCACTGGGACCGCCTCTTACCATGGATTCTTACCGGTCCTTGTTCGAAACTGTATCCAAGCCATGATTGGTAAGAGCGGGTTAGCCCCAGACTGACAGTTCCTTTTTCTTTGTGTGCCAGGTAGTGATGCCCTCAGATTCTGGGTTTTTCCTCTCTCTTTTTTCCCCCTCCAGATCCTTCCATGGATCCATACCCTCACCAGTTTGCCACCGCTCTCTTCTCCTTCTTGTACCACTTGGCCAGCTATGATGCTGGAGGGGAAGCCTTGGTGTCTTGTGGAATGATGGAGGCCTTACTTAAGGTATGTTACCTGTTTGTGTTGGTGGGAATATAGCAAGGCTGCAGGGAGACATGAGGTGATGAACATGAGAGCTGACTGGGACTCCAATCCAGTAATACCAGGAAACCCTCAGGAGTCCAGGCTGTATCCCCCAATCCCTGTTCCTACACTTGTCTCTGTTTGTGCTTGTGTTAGGCTGCCCACATGCAGCTTTCTGTGACTCACTGAGCGTACTCCTGAGAGCATGGACCATTGCCTTTTGGGGAGGGGGAGCCTCCATGTTCTCATCCGGAAAGTGAGGGGGGGCTTACATGAGAGAGGATTCCAGTATTTTTGCATCCTCAGCTGATCTGACCTTCCCATGCT
Organism: Pseudochirops cupreus; assembly: GCA_028627135.1. Lineage (NCBI taxonomy): Eukaryota > Metazoa > Chordata > Mammalia > Diprotodontia > Pseudocheiridae > Pseudochirops > Pseudochirops cupreus. The sequence continues at coordinate 61,849,226 of CM053582.1, read as the reverse complement.
GTTCATTCATGTGTCCATTTCCAATAGAAATCTCTTTGAACTCTGCATAGGTGATCAAGTTCCTTGGAGATGAACAGGACCAAATAACCTTTGTTACCAGAGCAGTCCGAGTCGTCGATCTCATCACCAACCTTGACATGGCAGCTTTTCAGTCACACAGTGGGCTGTCAATCTTCATTTACAGATTGGAGGTATTTAGATGAGCATTCCTCACCCCAGTCAGTTGCACACAGGCTATTTTAAAGGCCTTTGTGTCATTGCCAGCTGTAGACTCTTCTTTGCTGAAAATGAGCCCTTTCTTCCCTTTGGTTTCTCTCTGAAGTTGCCCACAAGAGCTCTTGTAATCAAACACTCCCTGGAATTTGCTTCTTCCTTTAATACAGCATGAAGTTGACTTGTGCCGAAAAGAGTGTCCTTTTGTGATCAAGCCAAAGATCCAGAGGCCCAGCACTGCCCACGAAGGAGAAGAAATGGAAACCGACATGGACGGTAGAGTTACTGCTTAGTACTCGGCAGAACTTGGCACACCTGGGGGCCTGGCTGCCTGGCACCTCTGGGCGAGAGGTTGCGATTGTTGCCCTTTTGTGCCATGTGCAATGCCTCCTGTCTTTGTCCTCTGCTCTTATAGCCATAGAAGGTGATTCGTGGTTTTCAGCTTTTCTGTTGAACATCTCTTATCAATGTTTTATCAAATGTGCAGTGAATGCACAGCTGGGAGGAAGAATTAACTGGACAGGAATTAAAAGAACAACCAAAAAGACCTGGGCAGACTAATTGGTATAAGGAGACTTGTCTTATCAAGGTCTATAGGTGTCTTCCAAGAAATCTGTAATGTAAGCACCAGCAAGGTGAGGTTGAGTGGAGCCTCTTAGTACAGTGTGAGTCAACATAGGAATGGATTTGGAAATCCCAAAGGAGAGTGGGATCTTTTGGGCCACATTCGGGGGGAGGGAGATCAAGTTCCATTAGAGTCTGTCCTCCTCAGGCCCCACTTGGATGGAGTACCATTTTTGAGGAAAGATTTCATAAACTGGGCCATGACCAAGATGGCAGTAGGCTGGATAGATGGCACTGGGACTGCTCAGCATGGAGAATGACAGCCTTTCAGATTTGAAAGGAACCTCCTTGCACAAATCAATAGTTACCGCAATAAGAGTCCCTTTGTACCCCGTAATGGGGTTGGGCATCTTCTAGCCTTTGCTTGAGGACCTTCCGAGAGGGTCTCCTCCCTCCCCCTCTGAGGTGGCTCCTCAGCTCTTTTGGCTAGAAAGCTTTTATTCAGACATGTGCAGCATTTTATTCCATTTACATAGTTGTGGTTGATAGATCACCATGCCCTCTTCACAATGCCCTTGGGCATGTGTTCACTTTTTCTTGACTTCGGATTTTGTAATCCCTGTACTCTAACCTAGACATATACAAGAGAGGGTTAGGTGTTGGATTTGAGTCAGATTCTTAAGTGGTGTTCTTAGTAAGCCCTCCCATGACTAAAACACATGGAGCTTAAGGATACACAGTATGACTTCTGGACCTTTGTTTGCAGTTTCTTGTTTCTGCCTTCTCTCAGCCCCAGGCAGTAAGGCATGCCTTGATCATACTCTCTTTTCTATTATGAGTCTGTTCTTCTTTGCTGACCCAGATCAGGTCCCAATTCTTCCGTGACTGTTCTCTTGCTTTGACTACCCGAATTGGATCTCTCCCCCCTCAGATTGGCTTTAGAGCATCTTGCGTGGATCTCTCATTCTCCCTCTTATTACATTTGCAAATATGTTAGGACTCTTTTTTTTTTCTTCTTTGTACCCCCGTTCCATGCACTAAATTGCCCTGGATTGTCATGGTCGCCACATAAGGAACTTGGATATTTGAGATGTTACCATCATGAAAATCTTGCTGAAACTTCCCACGCCTGCCCTTATCAAACGCTTTTTGGGATGGGCTAAGAATTTCACTATGAAGCATTTAGAAGGTCATTTACAGGGGGTATAGAAATTCCTTGTCTCTGATCTGGCTTTCATTTAGGTCATCTGCTTTGGAAAACTTAGTTTTCTGCATTGAGAGTTTTCTCTCACTTTATTTTCTCTTCCCCTTCTCCCACCCCCTCCCCCTCCTGATTTCTTCCTCAGTTGCAGATGTAGCCATGGAAAGCAGTCCAGGCCCATCCACCGCTTCGGTAGATCCCCGACCCGATGTGGAAACAAGGTCCCGGGCTCCCAGCATCAGCGGCAGCATCATGCTCCCTCCCCGTACTGGTGTGTAGTCTGACGTGATATCACTGGGCACAGCTGCTATTAGTTTGCAGAGAAATCAGTCATTAAGATTGGGTATCTCCAAGCTATGAGGGCTGTTGGATGCCCTGCCCTCAATTTCTGGTTGGATCAGCTGAGGCTGAGGTGAAGACTCTTGCCTGTTGGTGAAGATTTCTTCTCAGTGGCTATGCCTGAATTCTGCACATCTCTATCCATCAGTCTTCTCTCTATTGGGGCACATCGAAATCCTTCCACGTCTTTATAAGCTCATCTTCCTGATGTGCTCCCTTCTGGGCCAGGACACTGTTGTTAAGCCTTCTTAATACAGTTGTTTAGCAGCTTACTTTGTCCTGTGTATTTGATGCATCTTGAAATTGCAGAATGTTAACAATTGCAAAGTACCTCAGTGGTCCCATAAATGATCCTCAGCCTTCATTTGAATTTCTCTATGAGTGGGAAACTATCACCTCAAGAGACTGCCCATTCCACTCAAGGCCAGTTTTAGTGATTGGGAGGTTTTTCTTTACAGTCTGCATCTTTCCTTCCCCCCAAGTGTTTCTGGTTCTACTTTCTAGTACCAAGCAGAAAGTCTTATTCCTTTTTCTGGATTGGCTCCCCTAGTCCCTTTGCCAGTCTTCTGGGAAAAAATTCCCGACTTTCTTTCACTTGATCCTTATATCGTTTGGATTCAAGACCCTTAACCTACTTCATGACCTTCCTTTGATTGCTGCCTGGTGTATCAGTGTCGGTCTTAAACTGTGAGTACCTTTTCTAGGTGGACTCTGACCAATCCAGACTAGAGGCCATAGTTCTGGAAGCTATATATTTCTCAACCTAGCCTGGTGACATTAGCTTCTTGGCTTCCCATATCACACTGTTGCGAAGTCCACTTAGAACCACTACCACCATCCCTGTCTTGGGCTTGAGAATTCTAATAACAAGACTGGACATTTATCCCCCTTGACTTCTATCTTCTTAAAATCAGATACTTTAAGCTGTTGAGATATTTGTGGATTACTGTGTTAGATAGCCAGCTTGGTGACAGTTACTCTACCCAGGTAGTAATTCCTTCTAATATGAGTGAACTATCAAGGGGAAAGAAAAGCCATTTCATTCAGTCCTGTCTGTGCCAGAAAGTACAGTTTTCCACATCCACAGTTTCTCCCTTCCTCTAAACTCTGCACCTGAGGTGGTGGAAGGGCCGTTTTCTGTCCTTCTTGTCAGCTGAGCTTGGTCATTAGAAATAGTTCTGTGCCATTTTTTACATTGTTGCACTCAGGTCAATTGTACCTACCTAGCCTTCCTCCCTCTGAACCCTTTGGGAATTTGGTGTACTTGTCTGACAAGTTCCTAAACTCTCAGAGTGGTTGATTCTCCCCAAGGTTCCCATCACTTCCGTCCTAGCAGTGAGAATGATCCAGAATAGGATTTCCCCTTGCTTTCTTCCTCCAACTGTGTAAGGATGAACTTCTCCTTGCTTTTGGTCTGGCCAAGTGTCATTTCGCTGGGGTGTATGCACTAGCCGTTGGGTACCGTGTGTATAATCAGTCTCCTCTCGTTTGCCTTTGGCAGGAGTCCAGTGCATCCCTCAGCGTGCTGCGCTTCTCAAGTCTATGCTGAACTTTCTTAAGAAAGCCATCCAAGACCCGGCCTTCTCGGATGGCATTCGTCATGGTAATGGCTCAGCTTGGACTGGGTTGTCTTGGTGGGGATGAATGACTGGAGATCCCCAAGGGTGGCTTGTTTCCAGTCCCTGTTAGTTTGCCACTGTTTCAGGGTAGATTTCTGACACTTGATCAAACACCAGAAAGAACAGAACTATGGTCACGCTTGGAAAATGTTCCTGTTCCTCATCTAAGGATCGCTATGGGAGGGATTGTGGTGATCTTGGCTGTTGGCTCAGATGTTGCTTGTTTCTTCTCAGCCAGCTTTGGGCTCCCAGTGTAGTGAGGGAGTCAGCCTGGTTGATGCCAGTGGCACTTTGATATATATTTAAAGACAACAGAAAACATAGGGAAGAGTATTGCTTCCGGGAGATGGGAAAATCTGGGTGACTCCATGGCCTCTGGATTGCTTCATCCCCCAACAGTGGGCTGAGAGAACCAAGCCAAAGTCAGCCCCATGCTTTTCTTGCCATGGGGGAGGGGAGGACATCAGGGAAGCAGAATGGTATTCACAGAGAAATTGGTACTGTGGAATTGGACTGAACCTTGCCGCTTTTTACTCTCTGACTTTAGAGGATGATCATAAATACCTCCTATTTGTTTTGTCTTAGTGATGGATGGCTCTTTGCCTACCTCGCTGAAACACATCATCAGTAATGCCGAGTACTATGGGCCTTCGCTCTTTCTGCTAGGTAAGACAAGTTGGTACCTAATAAGACTGAATTGGGGTAGTCTTTCCTGGGAGAATTCACAGTCCTGGCTGTTGTGCATTGTCGGAGATAGTGCTGCAAGGACCTTTTAAGGAGTTCATCCCTCATTTTTTAAATCTTGGTAATGAAACATAGAAGATATTGCTTGACTTTTAAAAATAGAGTTTTTTATTGATGTTTTTGATTTCTAGATTTCTCCTGTAACCTTTCTACTCCAGACAGCTGTCTCTTATAAAATGAATTTTTTTTTAAAAGAAGGTAGAGGGGAAAAAAACTAAGCAATGAACAAATGTGACTTTATATCCCATTTTCCATTCCTGCCCATTCCCTTCTTTTATGTTTTAGTCAGGAGGAATTATCTTCTCCTATCTTTTTTTTGGACCAAGCTTAAGTTTTGTTCTTTTTAATTTTGCAGCATCCATATGTTTGAAATTTAATTAAAATTTTTTCAGTCAGCAAAGATCTGCCTTCTCTTCCCTCTCTCCCCCAACCTCTCGCATTTGACAATGAAAGAAAAACAAATATTTGCTTCCTTCTGCTTTGTGAGGCATTCAGCTCCATCTGGACATGGGGAGCAGGCTTTGTCATGAGTCCTTTGGAATTGTAGTCTCTCACTATGGGAATCAGATCCTAAGGCTTTCCTTACAATCTCACTGTTAGTGTACACATTGTACTTGTGGTTCTGCATCAGTTCATGCAAATCTTCCCAGGTTTCTCTGACCCCATCCCCCCTTCGTCTTCCTTATAGCACCATCATATGCCATTTATTCCCCAATTGTTGGGCACCCCTCAGATTGGGGTTCTAAGAGCTAGAGATATTTTTGTATATCTCTAGAGTTTGTTTTGCTTTAGACTAACCCTCCCATTAATCTTCTGCTGTGTCCAACTCTTCACTGTGACTTTTTCTTGGATTTCCCAACCATTTTTGGCTCTGGTACCTTTTCCAGATTCTCTTGCTGCTCTGCCTCCTCTGTTGTTTTCAGTGTCACTTGTTGGGTTGAAGTCATTGGCTTGACTCTTCTCCCTGTTCTGCTTACTTTCCCTTTGAATTAAGATTCATTGTGTTCATCTCCTCAGTTTCAAATTGTCTTTGGAATTCTTATCAATTTGAGCTTCTTGCCAACATGGAAAAGTGACAATTGTAACTGATGAAACTTTTCTCAGTATGAGGATAGGGCAAGGGAATACAAATGTATATATACATATACATACACATATATCTATATGAGAGGGTTTATATATGCATACAAGAATATATCTGAGTATGTGTATTTATGAATACATAGAGGGCACAAGATCAATTGAATAGGAAG
>CM053582.1:61821113-61842793 GCA_028627135.1 Pseudochirops cupreus | reverse complement strand
CTTCTGTAGAGGGACAGGGACAGGGTAGAGAGTGGAATGGGGTCGGGGTGGGATAGGAAGAAGGGACATGTAATTAGTTTCTCACAATATGCCCACTGTGGAGAGGTTCTGCGTAATTACGCGTGTTCAGCCTGTATTTGATTGCTTGTCCTTCCAGTGGGGGTGGGTGACGAGGGAGGAAGAGAAAGAAAGTCAGAGGGGCGATGGGGGAGGACATAGGAGAGAATAGATTGGGGGAGGGATTATACAAGGGCATGGCTGTTTTGGGGTGGTGGGTAGGGTAAAGATGGGGAGAAAATATGTAACTCAAAATCTCGTGGAAATGAATGATGTTAACTAAAATAAATAAAAGTTTATACAGCTTCAAAAAAAAATTGAGCTTCTTTACATGAGTAGCGGATTTTCTGTCTTTGTAATAGATTTTCTGTCTTAGTCACCTACATTTCCCAAAGGACCTGTCCCCCTCTCAATGAGAAAGCCATTTCTTATAAGGAAAACAATCTATTAGAAACCCAACCCAACCCCCCCCCCCCCCCGGTGAGCTGGCTGGTTGCTCCCCAGCCCCCCTCTACTAAATTGGCCACGATCGTGTACAGTGGGGTACACTTTTGTCCTTTTGTTTGTCACATTCTGAGCTCTGTTTATTTCACTTGGCTTTGTAGTTAGGACAATTCATTGTTTCTTTGAGAATTCTCTTGTTATATGAAGAATTTTGTCATTATAAGATTTTGGCTTGTGGATCTGAGTGCTTTAATTTTGGTTGGTAATATGGGTGTGAATCCATCAGTCTCTATGACAGGTACTATACTGGGTGCTGGAAATAGCAAGGAAAGAAAAGCCCTCAGGGAGGTTCCCTGCCTTCCAACCCAGCCCCTTTGATAGGAAATACCCACTTCACCCAGTTTACCCATCCTTTGCTTTTAATTTATTGGGGATTTTTGGGTTTTTGCCAGCAGAGCATACAGTAAACCAGTTACTGGTAGCTCAGATGAGAGTTCTCACTTTGGCCATCTTGGCAGCTACGTGCGTCTCTGCTGTTCAGCCCTTCCCCAAGTTTTTGGGAGCCTTGCTTCTTCTGCCCCTAGCAGGTCTTTCAAGTCATCGGAGTGGTTCTTATCAGGCACATTGACTGTCTCCAGTGTTGCTGTGCTGCATTCCAAGATTCATTTACTCAGCACCTCTGAGAGGGGACAGATCTCTAGGAGCAGGAGCCCAAGGGGCCTGGAGGGATTAGGAGAGGCCTGGGGCACTGGGGTACCTCATGTGCTGAGGGTGAGACCAAAAACCCAGAGTACATCTCTTTAAAATGGGCGGGGGTGGGGTGGGGGGCACCTAGGTGGAACAGCGATCAGAGCATCGGCCCTGGAGTCAGGAGGACCCAAGTTCAAATGCAGCCTCAGACACTTAACACTTACTGGCTGTGTGACCCTGGGCAAGTCACTTAACCCCAACTGCCTCTTAAAAAGAGGAGGAGAAGAAGGAAAAAACCCATGGGTTCATTCACTGGTATGGGTCACGGACTGACTTAATGGTGAAAGGCAGTTATGTCAGATGACCCCTTGAGGGGTAGCCAGGAAGGCCGCCATTCCAGAATAGTGGACTTGGACATGAGTTGCCTGATCACTTGTCTCCCTTTTCTCAGCTGTGAAATGGGGCTACAACATGGAACCTGACTTTGGGTTGTTGTGATTTTCAAATGATACGGGATTTGTAAAAAGCACTTAGCCCAGGCCCTGGCACAAAGTAGGCCCTTTCTACAAAAGTTGCTTCCCTTCCCCTGTTTCATTTGGTCTCACTTCTTGCAAACCCTTCTCTCCTCAGCTACTGAAGTGGTCACTGTGTTTGTGTTCCAAGAGCCATCACTCCTGTCCTCTCTGCAAGATAATGGACTGACTGATGTCATGCTCCATGCGCTGCTTATCAAAGATGTAAGTGCCCCTTTCTCAGGCCTGAGTGGGGTGTGGGTGGGGGGCTTCCTCTGCGTGGCTTTGTTCCTGTTTGCATTCCTCGGGGTCCCCCAGCTTCCATAGCTTCTTCCTTTTTCTTTCCGGAGGTTCCTGCGACCCGAGAAGTCCTGGGCTCCCTGCCCAATGTGTTTAGTGCACTGTGCTTGAATGCTCGAGGCCTCCAGTCATTTGTGCAGTGTCAGCCTTTTGAACGGCTCTTCAAAGTGCTGCTTTCTCCCGATTACCTGCCAGCCATGCGCAGGAGGAGGAGTTCCGACCCCCTTGGTGAGTTCCTGTTGCCAGGCTCTGATTAGCGCCCTGTAGCCACACCCACCCCAAAGCCGACTCAGTTCTCCACATTTGGCACCCACCTCGCCTCCATTTTTGGACTTGTCTATTGATATTACGTTCATTTCCAAATAGATTCTTCACCCTTTAGTTGTAATGAATGAGGATTTAAAATAGAAACCAAAAAAGGCTGCTTCTCCTAGTTTGCTTTCTGAGATGCCTTTTGGCATTTCCCTGACTGCTGGGACCTCAGGCATGTGTTTGCTCACTTTGGGTAGTCACTGTTTTCTTGCCCTGTCAGTTGGGTTGCTTGCCAGCTTCCCCTGGTCATGTGAGTCTGAGCCTCCACAGCCTTGGCTTCCCCATTTCTTGCAAAGTGAGTTCTTTTCCCAGCAGCATTGGGCTCCCCCTTTCGTGATTGTCCCAAGTTTATCATTCTTCTCTTCCCAACTGTTTGTTCATCTCTTTTGGCCACTTGCCTTCTGGAGACTGATTTTGGTCTGAAAGCTTGCTTTGTATTGATTCCTTATGGACCTTGGGAGTCAGACTCTTCCTTCTGAGAACTGTTGGATGCCAAGAATTATTTCTCTGTTGAAAGTTTACCTTAGAATTAAGCAGCTTTAGAAACTTGGATGCAGATTATTCCTTTTGTCCTTTGCCTATCCTATCCTTAGTTCTCAGCTTGTTGGCATGGTCTTCTAAGGTTTTTAGGGCATAACCTTAGCCCGTTGCATCCCTTGGGAGCTGATCGAGGTCTCGTTATAAGATGTTTGTCTAAGTCTAATTTTTGTCCAGCTGCTTTTGCATTTTCTGAGCAATTGTCAAGGAGGGGGGTGTGTCCTTCCCCCAAGGAAGTTGGACATTTGAGGGGATCACAAACTGGCTTAGGTTTTGAAATTGTTTCATTCTTGTTTCTCTCATTCATGTGACTTTTAATCAGCACCAAAGAATTTTGATAATTCCTACTCTGTCATGTAATTTGCTATCTGCTCATATTCTTCTCCCTTCATTTCTTCAGTTTACAAATTCTTTCCTGTGATATTCTAGCCCCTTTGTGCCTCTAAATCAGGGGTTCTTAGCCTTTCCTTGTGGGTCCTGGCGCCCTTTGGCAGCCTGAGAAAGTCTCAGACTGTCTCTCAAAATAATTCCAGGAGATGCTGCATTTCAGTCAGAGGTCAGTGAAAACTAAGAAGTAATTGGCTTTTTCTCTCCAAGTATCAGAGATCCTCTTAGTGTTCCTGAATCCCCTCAGAAAAACCCCTTCCCTAAGGGAATCTTGATATTACTTTGTCTAGTTCTATGAATTATGTAGACTAATTTACATAATACTGTCATTTTTCTCCTTGGTGTGACCCGATCTGAGCACTGAATTCTCCTTGTCATTTTAAAATTTGGGGAGTGTTGGGGCAGCTAGATGGTGTAGTGGGTAGAGCCCTGGAGTCAAGGAGGACCTGAGTTCAAAGTCCAGCCTCAGATATTAATCTAGATTGCCTCTCCCCCCCCCCAAAAAAAAACTGCAAAATATATTTGAACTTCAGTATCAAAATGATTATAAAATAGTCAGAAATTTTCAAAGTATTTTATAATTATTTTATGTGGGATTTGTGTAGATGTCCATTTTTTGCTGCTGTTTTTAATGGACTTTCCTTTTGACTTCCTCAACCTATTGGCTATAAATAGTTTGATACTTGAGCTAAAGATCACTAAAGATCTCATTGGAGTAGGGTGACAACCATTAAATGAAGGTGAAGCTCAGTATGCCTGCTAGTGTCTGGAGTCTCGCCCCTTCTCTTTGCCACTGGCAACTTGGTGGCTGAAGAGGCTGGTCGGCTTCTCCCGTGTCCACTTATGCCTTTGTCCTTCTCTGAAGTAGTGGGCTTGTCTTTGTAGGAGAGAGTGATGTCTCTTTACCCAGCCTAGGCAAAAGGTGTGATGCGGACATTGCTGTCACTTCTGGGGTTCTATTCTAGAAGAAGCCAACGTCCATTGACTAGACAGCTGAAGGGTTGGTCATTGTTGGTCTTTCCTTAGCCAGCGTTAATGATCTGCTCTATAGATTCAGCTAACCTGCCTTTGAGTTTGGTGCGGCCCTAGGCATTGCCATTAGTCCCCAAAGCAGCTCACCTGCAGGTGGACCTGTGGTCACTTAGTCCCAGCTGATGGCTGTGTTGGTCTTGAGCAAGAAGGGGCCCATTTCTGGTCCCACAGCCTTTCCTTTGCCCTAGGCGACACTGCTTCCAACCTGGGAAGTGCTGTGGATGAACTGATGAGGCACCAGCCTACCCTGAAGACCGATGCTACCACTGCCATTATCAAGGTAGGGAGTCCCCTGGGTGGCAGGGCAGAGAATGTTCTTCTGAAGCTGTATGTGTGAGACTGCCAGTGTCTGCAGACAACCCAAGGGGGCTGAAGGCCTAGAGAGGAGCCAGAGCCAAGCTCCTCAGAATGATCTGATGATGAGTTTCCCTCCTCCTGATAGGAAGCCTTCAGGAAAGGAGGAAGAGAGTTAGCTAGAAAGCAGTCGGCCCTCCTGCTGACTGTCAGCTCAGGGGCAGTGTGTCTTATCCCTGGGCAAAGCTGAGTCAGGTAGAATAGGCAGGCTATGGGAATCCCGACGCCTCCCTTTTCTCATCTGTCAGTCCTCTTTACCAAGTGGCAATTCCTAGTCACTGTAAATCCCATTCCATTGGTAAAATCCGGAACTTCACCCCACCCTGCCAAGCCCATTTCCACATTCCCAGGAGAACACATAGAAGAATATTCCAGAGGAAATTCAACCTTGCCCCTCTTCCACCATCAGCTTCTTTGCATTTTACTAATCCTTTGTTATTCCTGTCCCCTAGTTGTTAGAAGAGATCTGTAATCTTGGAAGGGACCCCAAATATATCTGCCAGAAGCCCTCCATTCAGAAGGCCGATGGCACCAGCACAGCCCCTCCTCAGAGAGCCAACCATGCTGCGGAAGAGGCCTCCAGTGAGGATGAGGAAGAGGAAGAGGTGCAGGCCATGCAGACCTTTAATGCCCCCACACAGAACGACAGCGACACCACCCAGCAGTGAGTTCAGCTTGGTCATCACTGAGGCCAGCTTTTCTTACATGCCCTTCTTCTTCCTTTGGAAAACTATTGGAAGGTCCCTCCCACCTTTTGGGTGCTGATCCTCTACCTTCCGAGGTCGCATGCCATGTTTGGGACAAAGCTGAGCAGGTCATCAGATCTCGTGGGGGGTGGGGTGGTGGGAGTACCTTGTGGAAAAGGCTTAGTGCCTCCTCAGTCCTTGAGCCTCCAGATATAATGGGCTGCTCAGCGAGCCTAGGGTGGGAGGTGGCCACCTTTTCATCTCATTGGAGGCAGAAGCAGCTGTATGGGGAACAGTGTAGTTCTGATGCCTATTTGCCTACCCATGTGGGCCCTTCTTAAATAGCTGCCTGGGGGGTCCCATGTGCCCAGTCAGTTTGTGTCATAGGTCTCCCTGAATTGGAAGCTGGTTGTTAGCAACCAGGCCGTGCTGCCTCCATTAAGATCTTGTACTACCAATTGTAGAAAAACAAAATACGTGGATACGTAGAATCCGCTGCCCTCCCAGTTCAGGGGAAGGTGCCAGGGGAGACGAAGGACGTCTCTAGCACCTGCCTGTAGTAGGCCAGAAATGTCTAGCTCCTGGGAAAGGACTCAGAGGCAACAGTGCAGATGGCTTCAGTCCACTGGACATCAGAAATTTGATTGAGAAGCATTTTGGGGGTCATTTCAAAATGTTTGCTTTTCTAGAAGAGGCAGAAGAAACCCTTGCTTAGCAGCAAGTCTTAAGCTTCCTTCTCCTTCTGGCCTCTCATAAGGCAGTTGGAGTCAAATAATTGCAACCCTAATTCTTGGAGCATGGTTGTGGGAGGCTCTGCACCACTGACTCTTGGATTTTTCTTTCCGGGCCTCTGGTCCTCTAGGTCTGTCAGGAAGCATGTATTTAGCCCCAGTCACTTTTGTCAAGTGTAGAGTCCAAAGGCAGACTCTCCCAGACTTCAGTTCTTCCATAGAAATTTCTATGGCGCTTTTTTCCATGCAGATCTTCTTGCCCCGGTCCACAGCCTCTGCCTGTGCTGTAATATCCTGTGGCACATTGCTGGCCAGGCCTCATATCCATTGTCCTCACAACTCACTGTCTCTCCATGCCAACTCATACTGGACAAATGACTCACTGGCTTTTTTCACCCCCATCATACGTTTTCTAGATTGGAGGGGTGAGGAGTGGGACAGTGCCACAGAGGCCCACAAGCTCGCCAGCTATGTCAACAAATCCCCTGTACAGAGATGTTCAATGGGCCCCAACAATGGCAGCTCACCCTGTGAAGCAGTCTAGAGGCCATGGTCAGAACCCTGGGGACGCCTGTGCTTAGAGAGAAGACGGGGGGTGTGATCTGGAGAGGGAGCAGTCAGAGAGAGAGAGAGAGAGGGGCATCCTATTAACCTAGGGAGGAGAGGGTCAAGGAGAAGAAAGTGCTAGGAGAGGCTGCATAGAGATGGAGAATGAGGAGGGAGAAGGGTTCACTTGGCACTTGGGAGAGAGTGGTTTCAGGTGGCTGATGAGGGGGCAAGCTTGGATGGTAGGGGCTCAAGAAGAAAGTGAGGGGGAAGAAATTGGAGGCTCCAAGGACACTTTTTTTTTTTTTGCTTTTTGTAGGGCAGTTGGGGTTAAGTAACTTGCCCAAGGTCACATGGCTACTAAGTGTTAAGTGTCTGAGGCCAGATTTGAACTCAGGTCCTCCTGACTTTAGGGCTGGTGCTGTATTCATTGCACCACCTAGCCACCCTCCAAGGACGCTTTTTTATAGCGTGGGTCAGGGAGTTGTGGGCATTTAGTATCTGGATTACAGAGAAAATGGTTAGATTATGGTGCTGACAGACTGGGGCTTTGGTCAAGAACAATCACTGCTATCTAGAAAGGGTACAAAATTGGACAAGGGGGATGGGGTTGGTTAGTGCTAGGCATAGGGGAACAGGCCAGAAGTGGGGAACAAGGAGCTGCAGTACAGCTCAGCCAGGGAAACAATGTTTTCTGCATGGATCCAGACAAAAGAAATGAGAGGGAAAGGGAGAACTTTCCCCATTACAGAGCGTATGTAGTATTTTGGAGTGGAGCATTCTGCCAGAATTAGGGTCCAAGTGTATGGGGACAGCTCTGCCAGCCATCGCCTGATTTGAGCGATGCTGCTGTAAGCCAAGCCACAATCATATGCTCATTCATTTGTTCCAAGTTTGGCTGTTTCTTCCCACATTCTGCCTTTCCAGATTCAGTTCCTCCCCTTGGCCACACCCACATATACCCAGCATGGTTTGGCTGGTTGTTTTTTACATCAATAGAATATAAGCTCCTTGAGGGAAGCAAGTCTTCTCATTTCTGCCTTTATGCTGTGGCTGAGCCATTCCAGATACCAAAATTGCATGGACTCCCAACTGCCCTTTGCTTTCAGCGCCACTGCTCTACTGGCTTCAGCCTTTGGGTTCAATTTCCAGTGGTCCTCATAAAACAAAATAAGAGTTGCAAAAGAAACCATTTCATTAAGATACCTGAAAAGCAGGATTTTTTGAAGGAAGAATCAGTGAGAAGAGCTGGCAGAGGCCTGTTCGCGGCAGGCCGGCACATCCCTTTCTGTTCTGTTCACGTGTCTCGACACCACATTCTCTAGCAGCTACCCTCTGGGTCAAAGCTGGGCCAAGGGCCCGGGGCCTGCCTCCTGCTGCCTCTCTGATTTCAGCTTATATATGGTTTCTGGTAACTGAGCCCCAGTAGAATCACCTTGGTGGCTCTTATTTTAGCTGCTACCTTCTGGGCATTTTGAAATCTCTTCTCTTCACTGACACCCTCTGTTCTCTTTGACTGTCACCACCCTCCTCCCTTCACACACGTGTGTGTGTGTGTGCACGCATGCGTGTGCCTGTGCATGTCTGTGCCTGTGCGCTCGGATTTCATGAGATTTAGGGTTTTTTGTTTGGCATTCCTCAGTTTCTTGTAAGGCCTCCTCCCTCCCCCCCCAAGTGTGCATGTACTTTTTTCCTCTTGGACTTGATTCGTTATTCTGTTCCCAGCTCTGTGTGTGCCCATGTTGTCATGCCTTGCTTTGTCCATTCCTGATAGTATATCTGGCTCATCTGGTGCCTTCCTCCATCTTGGATACTCTTCTCTCTGTGGAGCCCAGGTAGAAGCAGCAGCAAGTCCCTCCACCACACTCTTCTTGTGTCTCCATGAGTATCTTTATTCTCTTTCCCCTCTTCCAACCCTCCAAACAGTCTATCCCTCCCCTAGGGCCTCTGGTTTTCTCATTCCCCTCCCTCAGTATGCCTTCAAGACCTTGAGAGCCTGGTTTCTTTCTCCCTTGGTAGAGTGCTAGCCTGGCCTCACCCAATCCTTTTTGTGCTTTCCTACTCAGCTCTGGTGTTTTCATGAGGAGTGTGTGAAATTCTTCTCCTTTACAGGCCTGGTCCCTCTCCCCCCAGCCCTCCCCCATGACCTCAGATGCTCATAAGCCTTCATCTGGAGTCTTTGCTAGTCTGGGAGAAGGGGGCACTCAGCTCTTTGAGCTTCTTCTCTTGGATGGGCTTTTCTTTGTTGGGACCCCTGGATTTCGGCTCTGATGTTCAGATTTTCCTTTTGGAGTCTGATGTGATCAGTGCTTTCTTTCTTTTTGTTTTGCCCTCTAATTGATCTGGGTAATTTTCATTGACCGTTTCTTGCAACAGAGTATCCTGATCTGCAGGGAGTTCAGTGATCCTCAAAAAGCATATGTGGCCTGGTTTCCAGGTTAGTGCTTTGGCTTTGGGTTTTTTAAAACCAAATGTAACGGGGTAGCTGGGTGGCTCAGTGAACAGAGCACCAGCCCTGAAGTCAGGAGAACCTGAGTTCAAATATGGCCTCAGACACTTGACACACTAGCTGTGTGACCTTGGGCAAGTTGCTTAACCCCAGTTGCTTTGTCTTCCCCCTTCGCCCCCAATAAAAACCAAATACATCACATATGTACTATGGTACATGTTTTCTTTCTCATAATCTTGATTTTGTGCTAATATTCTAGCTTTCTCTGGTCTCTTTTAAGGATTAGCTTTTCTCTCTAGCTCATTAAGAATTCTCACATGTTTTGCATGTGTGGTATCATTTGATTCTCACAAGATCCCCGCCAAAGTAAATGCTGTTATGATCCTTGTGTTACAGATGAGGAAACTGAGGCAGTGGGAGGGAGGTTAAGCAGCGTGTCCAGAGTCCCAGAGCAGCTAGGAAGTCCCCAAGGCCAGATGTGACCCTGTAGCCCTCTTGGAAGTCTGGTGGCCTCTCCACTTCCCACCTCAGCACCATTGCTCCAGCCCAGGCTTCAACACGTCTGCTCAGCTTTTCCTAACTTTCCTCACAGCTTTTTTTTTTCATTTTTTTCTTTCTTGCTTTGTCTCTTCTAGGTTCATGGTTTGTCCTCGGACAGATCTGTTTGTTCTTTTGAGGGAACCTTGAGCTCTGCAGCAAATTTTCATGCTGGTCATTGTTTTCTTTATTTATCTCTTGGATTTTAGTTCCTGGACTGGATTTTAAAAAAAAATTTTCTTTTTTTTTTTGCCCAAGCCAGACTCTGTCTCTTGCTGGGCTTTTAAATAAAGTGAAGTCCCACCTGAACCTGACCATGCTTCTCCAATAAACTGCACCCCTCAGATTGAGGCCCCCTTAGATCTTTCAGATTCTGAGTGCTCAATTTCTGGGCCCTCAGGACAGTCTCACAGACTCCTGAAGGGCTTCCAGGGCCCGTCCCTCTGGTGCTGGGTAGGTGGGGGAGCCTCCCACTTTGGAGGCCTCTGGATGCAGAACCTTGGGATGCCACATGCCCTGGTCCATGTCTTCATCAGCCATGTCTGCAAACGTACGACAGTCTGGTCCTTCAACTTCCACCCCAGTGTCCTTATCTGAGACCTAGAATTGTAACTGCTCACTACGAAGAGCTCACACATCTCTCTGAGTTGCTTTCTGTCTTCCCCAGGAGGCTCCTCCGTGTGCTTCCTGCATGCCAGACTTGCAGATCAGTGCCGGGGTCCCATGCATCCTCCTTCTATCCTTTTGCTGTTTTGTATGTCACAGTAATAATTCCTGGACCACACCTTGAGGGGGAGCTGTTTGCCAGTGCATGAACATCTGCTTTGTTTTCAGTTCTGGGCTGCCGTAGTCATGCTGTCAAGATGATCTGGGCGTCTCCACTGCCTCTCTTTGAGTTCTTCAGCATGTTACCCAGTGGTACTCCTCGGCTGTTCTCTTTATCCATTGGCTACTTCTCCTGCTACCTGCAAAAAGGCCCAATAAGAAACCTTTGCTAGAATCTGCAGATCATGTCATTGCCCCCTTCTTCCTCACAACCAGACTCCTCCAGAACTCCATCCACACTCAATGGTTCTCTTTTCTTGCCTCCAGCCATCTTGGCATTCACTTACAGTGTGACTTCTGCCCCCCTCCCATGGCAGAAAAGGCTCACTTTTGAGCTTTCTTTTAAAAAATTTGTTTCTTTTTGGTCTTTTCCCCCATCACCTCTTTCTTAATATTTGCTTTTTCATTTCCTTTCTGTTATCCCTTGTAATGGGGGGAAAAAAAGCTGTTCAGTAAAAAGACATTTGTTGATGAAGTCTAGCTGTGATCTTTCTCTTGCAAAAAAAAAAAAGGTAGAAGCCTTCTCTCGCCTTTCTTGAGGTCCAAACTTTGGGTTCTAATTTTCCTGTGTTCCATCTGGAGTTGGTGTTCATTTACACTATCATCATGTTTGTGGTCCTAGTATTTCTTACTTCCTTTTCCTCTGCTTCTCTGGACTCCCCATCTTCAGCCTTTCTTGAATAAACGTTCTCCAGAGCTCTCATGGCCACTTACCACCATCACTTCTCATTAAGTACCATGCATTCACCAATTCTTTGCTACTGTCCACTCATATCCCCCATCAGAGAGCACAGCAGTTGAGAATTAAAAGATTCCTTAGTACCCAGCTAGTGCCAAGTGTACCCATAACAAAATCTCCATGAGAAATACGCCACTTATTTCACATTGAGACATTCTCATTGATGAGGAGCTTGTTTCCAGCTTCAAGCCTGTATTTGCATCTTTGCCTCTGGGGCTGTGCAGAACAATTGGAAGCTCACTGCCCTGTGAGCTTCCCTCCAGCCTCATTCTTCTCTTAAGTGGCATCATGCCCAGTTCCCTCCGCTGAGCCGTGTGCTATGGCTCTCATCCTCCAGGTGCTCTGTCTTCTCCTTTCACTGGTGTCCAGACCAGAACTGAGACAGACAATGGCAGAGCTCTTTTTCTCTTCTGCCATGTTTACCATCACATCCTGCTCTGGATCAGTCATTCACCTTCTCTCATTTTGTATTTGAATAGAAAGTAGGCGTTGCTACTGCCCTCCATATCAAAGCACATTAATCTGTGCCAGACCATTCTTGCCTCTCCTTGCCCCAGTCAACTTCCACTTGGTCTCTGCTTCTTCCTGCTTGTCCCTCAGGTTGTCTTCCCACAACTCCCAAAGTGAAGATCCTCAAGCTCAGCTCTGAGCATGGCCCTTCTTAGCCCAGGAAATCTCAGGGCTCTCTTTTGTTTCTCTTGTGTTTTCAGCTTTATTTCCTTTTCCTCATTCTCAATCTAATCTACTCTCTCACCAACCCTCTGTCATGCAATATTCCATCCCCTTCCTCCATACCTTTAATACTAACTGGTCCCCTTGTTCTTCAGATAGAAATAAAAGTAAACATTTTCTGCCCTCAGGGAGTTGAATGGAGGGGGATTGCAGCCAATGAAGAGCCCTCCAGACAGGACATTTTCTGGCCTGGTGAATGGGGCTGTAGCAGGGTAGTTTGAGACCAGTGTCAGCAATGATGATGTGATCTAGTGTTTGTGATTCTGGGCTGGAGGGGGCGGGGTTCCAGGAAAGGGAGTAAGAAATGCTGTATTATGGGCTAGTAAGGTGATGGGTTAAGACAGGTGGCAAGACACCAAGGTCCCAAGGCAGGGTTCATTCCTGAAGTATAGAGCTGACAGACTCTCGGCATGGTCCCTAGTGTGTCAAGGTGGTGCTTGGCAAGACTCACGATCTTTCATATATCAGTGCATGTCCATAGCGAGACTAAGGCTCACTGTATATAGGGATTAGATGACACGGTCACTTCAGGAGCTGGGGCAGTCTGGGGTCTTCCTAATCTCCAACAAACGTCCATCCAGCTTGGCTCTTGACTTTCCCCGGCTAGCAGTGCTGTGCAGCTACTTTGGCCTTCTTCCTTGCCCCAAGGTTCTGGGTGTCATTTGAAGCCCAGTGGTACAGAGCATAGCCCTCATGACCGCTTGGAGCTCCTCCAGTTTTTGACCAGTCGTGGGTTGTGGTATGGGGAGGCAGGCGGACTGAGGCCTTCTTGGGCTTTGTCACTGAATGGCGTTGGCAGGCTTGACCACAGCTGTTTCTTTGACAACTCAGTCTAAAGCTTTGTTTTGCCCCTTCAGGAAATTCCCACCTGTAGATCATTTTTGGTTCATTGTGCATCACTTTCTTCATTTTATCATGCATGTCCACGTTTTGTTTGATTCACTTTCTCCCTGTGGCCCTGGCTTAGTCCTTATTTTGGAGAGAGTTTGGACCTTAGTGCTTCTTTGCCAGGCAGATGAAATGGCCAGCTGGTTTTTGTTCTGTGTGATGGTAAGAAGATGTGGGTGCGGAAGGGGCTGAGAAGGGAGCAGGCAGAGGTTGGGAGAGTTGGAGCCTTGGTGCCTTCTTCCAGTCTGTCTGTGGACCAATCCATGTCTTTGTGGCGGGAATGTGTTACAGTCTTCCTCTGCTTCCCATCTGTGTGCACATCCTGAAGTGCCAACATACTGTAAGGCGCTGTGTGCGCGGGCGCGCACACACACACACTTGTATTTCCTTGTTTCGTCCTTTGAGAAGGTGATTTGTAGCTTTCTTTTTCACTATTTATTCCTTTTAAAAAACGTTTTGTTCCTAGTCGTGAAACAACCTTTATAATCGTTTTTGGAATAACTCCAAAATTCCTATTTCTCATTGTTTCTGAAGTTTTTGTCTGGATTAACGTGTGGTTACAACCCTCTTCTCATTGTAAAAGTATTTTCTCTGCCCCCCTCCCCCCACCCCCCTCCCTAGGGTTGTTGGAACAGAAGAGCGGGTCCCCATTCCCCTCATGGATTACATCCTCAATGTGGTAAGCTGGCCCGGTGCTGCTACTGGGAGGGTAGGGGGGGTGCGGAAAGCAGAGGGAAGAGAATATGATGACACTGTGCCACCCCCAGGGAAAAAGGTCAGGGGTGTAGGGAAAGCTTCTGTCAGCTGCGGTCAGATCCCCTGGCCTAGCAGTGAAGGAATCATGCACTTTGGCCTTTGTTCTCACATGTATAAATATGATGGGGGATGGGGTGGGGGCACAGGTAAGCAGTCCTAAAAGCCTACGAGAAGATTTGGGGATTTCTACTGTCTGAGCTGTCCAATCATAATCTTAGTTCAATTCCTATTCAGGTACCATTTTCTTTGGTTGCTTGTGGCCACACATAACCTCTGGGGTTATGGGTTGGTGGACTTGGGTATGATTGCCGCTGAGTAACTAGCATTGACTTGGGGCTAGCCAGATTTATTCAATGAGACCTTGCCTGCTTCGTTTCCAGATATAACTCTCCCTGCTTTTTTGTTACTAGATGAAGTTTGTGGAATCCATTTTAAGCAATAACACAACAGATGACCACTGCCAGGAGTTTGTGAATCAGAAGGGCTTGCTGCCCCTTGTGACTATCCTGGGGCTCCCCAACCTGCCCATAGACTTTCCCACCTCAGCTGCCTGTCAGGCTGTGGCAGGGGTCTGCAAGTCCATACTGGTAAGGCCCAGCAAAATGGCCACCCACCTACAGGCCCTCTTTGCTCCATCCCTTTCCCTCACCAATAGAAATGGAGCCCCAATGGGCCTGTGTGCCAATGAAGGTATCACATTGAGAGAAGAGATGCTGGGTTTCTCCATCAGAGCTGTCTTTGGGTTTTGCACCTTGCTCATTTCTCCGGAGTAGCACTGATTCCCCCAAAATCCTCTTTCCTATAACAATGGAATTTGAACCACTCTAACAGTGGCCATTTTGAGCTTTGTCCCATCTTTCATAACCAAGATTGGTCATTGCCACTATTTACCGTTTGATGTTCTCATTTTGTTCTGGCTTTCTTTGTGTAGTTTTCTCTTGGTCTTCCCATGTTTCTCTGAATTCATCCTTTGGATCTCAAACAGCTCCTCGAACCTCAAAACAGACAGAAAGGAATTATACAACATTGATGGCAGTTTAGGAAGGGTGACCTTTGGATCCCACCTCCAAGGTTTTTTCCCTCCTCATTTCCTTTGCTTCTAATTCTTTTGCTCTTGAGATTTGTCCAAAAATGATCTGACTTTGTTAGAAAAGAGAAATCTCTTTCATATTCTACCCAGTGCTGATACCCCTATCATCACACATGCAATGGCCTTTCATGAGCATTTTCTACCATTCTACATTTGTTGTAACATAATGAATTCCAAATGGTGGAAGCACAAAGGATCTGCTCATTAGAAAAATTGGAGAAACTCTTAAGTTGGGAAGAGAATTCACAATGAAGCTGAGCATAACAGAGGAGAATATAAAGGGATGAGGTGACATTAGATCAAGAACACTGTTACCACACCTAGCTACGGGGGGTATGGTGACATCCAATCTATAATCAGTTTATGTGACTAATTTCTTTCCCCTGTACAAAAGTTGTCAACAAATAAATTCTTAAAAAATAAGGACCATCAGCTATCATGGGAAAATACTACCAATTGCAAATAATGGACAGTTGAAACTGAAACAATTCTCCAATTGGCCATGATGCCCTTTAGAGACTGAAACCATGAATGTTGGAAGGACTGTGGAAAGGCAGGCCCAATAGTGTGCCCTGGGGCGAGTTTTGCTTTAGTCTAACTATTTTTATTTGTGTTATGGTTTTTCCTCCAGTTTCCTGCAAAACAATTTTTAATGTTCATTTTTTAAATTTTGAGTTCAAAATTCTCTCTGCTATTCCTTCCCCATCCCTTATTGAAAAGGTAAACAATTTGATATAGGTCATATATGTGTAGTCATATAAAACATATTGACACATTAGTCATATTATAAAAGAGAACATAGACACCCACCCCCACCCCCACCCCCCCCCAAAAAAAACAAGAAAAATAAAGTTTAAAAAATATGCTTTCATCCGTATTCAGACATCCATCAGTTCTCTCTGTAGGGATGAATAGTAGTCTTCATCATAAGTCCTTCAAGGTTGTCTTCTAATAGATCAAGCCTTCAAGATTCTTGAAAAACCTTTTGGACACATGTAACAAAAGCAACTAATTTGTTTGGTATCTTTCACCTGGCAGTCCCTTTGGAGGGTACATTGGGTGGGTAGATGTTTGCTAGAAGTAAAGGTCCCCTGTTCATTCAAGTACTTTCTGTGGTAGAACAAAATGGGCAAACCAGGAAGCTAAATGATAATATATCCTGAGAGTCCCTGAGCACTCACAGTTCTCAGACTTCCCATCACTGCCTTGAAACCCAGAAGGCATCCATATTGAGAGGAATGTATGTTCTTTAGCTTACCATTGGTGTAGACACCAGTTGTTCCATCTGTGGAGGAGAAACAGTGGAGTACGATGGAGTATGTCTAGGGGAGATGCAAGACAGGCAGACGTCACTCGGTGTGCTCCCTTTTTGTCTTGGGAAATCCTGTCATTCTCATGGAGAAAGACAGGTGAATCCAAAAAGATAGCTAAAGTAGTCACCAAATAGTAGAAAGTCAGGTACGTTTTCACCCCAGCTGGTTTTGTTGTCTGTGGCTCTGTTCTCTTTCTTCAAGCCCTTTGACAATGAGCAATCTTTGGTTTTACTCTTGGGGAAAGAAGCAAACAGACTTGCAAAGATGGATACCTTCTTATTCATGTGTGGACAGGAGAAGTGAAGGTTGGATTTGCTGGTGGATCACTGGGAGGCTCAAAGCAGAGTGCGATTCCTTGTCTTGGCCTGGTCATTTTGCCATCTGCTGTTGGGCAGAATCCTGTCCATGGTGGGCCTCCTCTCCTTTGGATGGTGCCATCGCAGCAGCGAGGCTGTGTGGCCTGTTCATTCTGGCCTTGTATACAAGACCTAGGCTCCTCCAGGATGCCCTTTATTAGTATTTGCTAGAGACGGAGGCAGTGTCACAAAGGGAGAGAATGGCTGGGAGAACCCTGTATTCGTAGGCCGCAACAACACTGAGAAGAGCCCAGAGCACATTGTAGTTCTAGCGGCTTGATGAGCAAGCCCACCCCCTCCTTGGGAGTAAAGAGGAGGCTCTGCCTACTGTCAGGCTGATGGTTGCTTTGGCTTCCTCATGAGGGAGATTTGGGGAGGGAAGCAGGGACCAGGTTGTTTGGATATGACAGTGATGTTGAAAAACAAAAATGTAAGTGAAATATTGTAATCCTCAGATCTTTTATTGCAGACTCTGTCCCATGAACCCAAAGTCCTGCAGGAGGGCCTTCTGCAGCTGGACTCTATCCTCTCCTCTCTGGAACCTCTGCACCGGCCAATAGAGGCCCCTGGGGGCTCTGTGCTTTTGCGAGAGCTTGCCTGTGCTGGCAATGTTGCAGACGCCACCCTCTCTGCCCAGGCTACCCCTTTACTGCACGCCCTCACAGCTGCTCATGCTTACATCATGATGTTCGTTCACACTTGCAGGGTTGGCCAGGTAATGAGATTCTTCGAGATGAATATGCTGTTTTCGAACTTGCGAATATCTTC
This sequence comes from Pseudochirops cupreus, assembly GCA_028627135.1. Classification (NCBI taxonomy): domain Eukaryota; kingdom Metazoa; phylum Chordata; class Mammalia; order Diprotodontia; family Pseudocheiridae; genus Pseudochirops; species Pseudochirops cupreus. The sequence goes on along the minus strand of CM053582.1, from coordinate 61,825,752 downwards.
CAGTCCCTGTAAGGTTGCTTTATTTAACCACCAAAATGTCTGCGTTCTTGGCGAGTTGCCACCAGGGAAGTAAATTTCCTTGAAGGTGCTAATTTTCCTGTCTAGATTAAAGTCAGCAGGATTATTAGCTCCTGGTGGACGATTGCTTTCCATCGCTATTCTTTAGTCTATTTGAATTTCTTCTGGTGAAATTGGCAAACATTTCATCTCTTTCAGTGGCAAGTGGATTGGTTCAGATTGGGCACATGGGAAATATTTCAGACCTTCAATATTGGGTCATTGGCTTTGAATCTAGTAGGCACTATGTGCTGTGGGCGCCTACCACCCTATCCTAAAGGGGCATATGGAGTAAGGGATGCAGGAGGTCCCCTGAATTGCATCCACCATTCTTTTCCCAAGACTGTTGTCTTCTGTGGAGTAAATGAGGGTATGGCAGAGTTATCAGGGATTGATATCTTTTCTGTGCCAGTGTGGGAGATGCCTGTCCGTGGGATGGAGCCATCTCTTTTCTTTATTCTAGAGTGAGATCCGTGCCATCTCAGTGAACCAGTGGGGCTCCCAGCTGGGTCTGAGCGTCCTAAGCAAGTTGAGCCAGCTCTACTGTTCTCTTGTGTGGGAAAGCACAGTTCTGCTCTCACTGTGTACACCAAACAGGTAGGGAAATAGAGCCCCTTCTGTCACATTGGCAGCTAGGTCGCCCAGTACTTAGTGCTAAATTCCAGGTCTCCAAGCTCTCATTTCATACCCTGCCTCTGAGGCTTTGAGCTATGTTCCCTCATTGGGGCCTTCACACTCTCTCTGTCATGTTTTTTGAAGTATAAAATGGGAGATCAGGAGTTGGCCTCCAAGGTCCCTTCCAACTCTAAATCTGTGATTCCGGGATCACAATCCAAGCCAGGCTTTATCTTTGGACCTTTGTTACCATCTCTTTGTCCCAAATGTGCTCCAGGAAGAATTGGTTTTGGGTTGTCTCTGACTTGCCTTCTCAGCTCATCGGAGAAGCCATAGAAGAGAGTGGCCAGCAGCAGCCTGGCAGGCAGTAATACTGCTGCATGCAGCTCCGTGCCTGTCACCTTGGCTCCTCCAGTGGCTGCTTTCTTAGCTCTCAATACTGCTACCTTGGGATTGCAACTTTTCCTTTGATAGAGCCGCTACTTCTGATTTCTCTAAGAGAGAAGCTGCTCTTTGCTTAGCTCCTGGGCATTGGTTAGCAGGCAAGATGGGAGACCTTATGTCATTTCTGGTGTGATTTCAGCCTCCCTTCTGGCTGTGAGTTTGGGCAGGTGGACATGCAGAAGTTGGTACCAAAGGAGGAAAAGACAGCCACCACAACAGCTACCCATGGAACCAAGAGAACAGGTAACTCTGGTACAAGTTCTATTTGGCGACCGCTGCTATTGAGCCTCACCCAAAAGATCAGCTACTCGTGAAAACCCCATCGAGTAGAATCCTACTTGGGCTGTCATTTCCAAGAGGAAGATGGCACAGCCCAAACAGTTTGTTCTTTGGCTCTCCTTGCTAAATGCAGTGCCCCAATATCGTGGTACCTATGAGGGGATTTTTTTTCCCATGGTCTCTTCATCGGGTTCCTGGTTAGTTTTGAACCCTCTCTGGGATTCAGTGTAACTTGGAGGATGTCTCTTTTTAGAAATGGGTAGATAAAGGTCTTCAAATGCAGTTGCCAAATCCAGTTGAACACCCCCCACCTCACCCCCAACCCCATCTGTCTACTTCTATGGGTGTTCCAGCCCTGCATTAAATGTATTCATTTTCAGCCAGAATGGCCAGCATTACTGTCTGGCCTTCCCCATTCACACATTGGAGGATAGCAAACTGCTAGACAGACTTTGATCAGGACTAATTTGTTGGACAGGTTTTTCTTTTGCTGACATCAGTGACCTTTTTCCTTCAGAATCCATTTGGGGTCACCCTTGCCTTATACATAGTTCAATCCTAAAAACCGGGGTTGAGCTTAGGATGAGACCAAAAGGTCCAGGGAGCTAGAGCATTTCCAGTCACCCTGTTCTTCATTTCTCTGTTTCGATCTGTGCAGAAGGAGAAAGCGAAGGGTCAACAGCTACTGTGGAGGCCTCTGCCCAGGGCTTATTGGAGGGCATTGGCTTGGATGGTGACACCTTGGCTCCCATGGAGACTGATGAGCCCAGTGCCTCTGATGCCAAGGGCAAGTCTAAGATAACCCCTGCCATGGCAGCTCGAATCAAACAGATTAAACCTTTACTTTCTGGTGAGTGACTCTGCTGTCTCCCCTTAGACCTAATGGACCAAAGTGGCTGTCTGGGCCAAGCTGCACAGACGCCTTGGGAAAATGGGGCCAATTCAGGCTATTCCAAAGCCATTTGGAGTCTCCTGTGCCTTCACCTTCCTTTTCTCTCATGAAAGTTACTAGTTTTTGTCTTTGAATCACCATGGTTTCTGCCCATTCCTTGTTATTCTCCCATGTGTGGCATTTCTTTGCAACAGAGAAACACCATTAAGCAGAACCATTGGTGCACAGCACAGAGCTGTGTGATTTTAGCGGATGCACCTTCTGGCTTTTTGGAGACCCACGCTGGGTGATTCTAGTGAGTCACTTGGACTTGTGTAGTTACTTAAGATTGAACTGAAATGGGTCACTTGCCTACCCAAACCTCGAAACGGGCTAAATTAGCACCACGGTCAGGTAATAAGCATTTATTAACCACTTGCTGTGTACTGGGCACTGTGCCAGTCTTGGCATACTGCTGATGCCAAGAATGACAAAGACTTGGTTCTTTGCCCTAGAGAAACTCACATGGAAACATATCTGTATATAGAAGATAATACACAACATAAATCCCCAAGGAATGGCACTTGTAGTGGAGAGAGAGGGAGGAAAGAAATGGGATTTGGCAAGGTCCCCCCAAAAAGTTGCAAGGTTAGTCCAGATTTGAAGGAAGCTGGAAGGGAGAGCGTTTCTGACTTGGTGGACAGCCAGACAAAATTCCCAGAGCTGAGAGATGGAGGGTTTTGTGTGTGTAAAGCAGCCAGGAGGTCACTGTCACAGAAGGGAAGAGTATGTTTTGGGGAGTCTGGGGTAGGAAGACTGACGAGGTGGGGGGAGGGTGGGTCTGAGTCATAAAAGGCTCTGAATGCCCAGCAGAGCTTTTTTATTTGATTCTGGAGGCCATAGGGAGCCACTAGGGTTTGTTGTTGGGGGGAGGGGGCCAAATTCGGACCTTTGCTTTAGGAAGAATGACCTTGGTGGTTGAGTGGCGAGTGGAGTATAGAGGAGCTTTAGCGGGCTATGGCAGTAGTCCCAGTGTGAGATGAGGAGGGCCTACGTCAAGTCGCAGTGTGAGAGAAGAGGAAGCGGTATATGAGAGAGGTGCTGCAAAGGTGAAATGAACAGAAACTAAGGAGGCATATTAAAGAGATGTTCTGCAGGTAGAAACAACAAGAAGCAAGGACTGATTAGCTATGTGGGATGAGTGGGAGGGAGGAATCAAGGTTGCTTGACAATGTTGGTGACTGGGAGCCTGGTGATGCCCCGAATGGTGATAGTGAAATTAGTGAAAGGGAGGTAATGAACTGCTTTGGAATGTCCTTAGGACACCTTGTTTACAACGTTTAAAAGGTAGTTGGTAAAGTGAAAATGTGCGAGAGCATTGGGCTGGAGAAAGAGAGATGATGATAGAGCCCACTGGCCTGAATTAAGATGGTGGGAGAAGAGCGAGCAGGCCAGAGTATTAGCACACACCTGGGTTAGCAAGAGGGACCTGAGAAGGAGCAGAATGAGCACCGTGGAGGCTCCAGGGCCCCTCGTCACCCTCCCAGGGTGTTTCTTGGATGTCATGTGAATTGGTCACCCTTCCTTATAGGCAGACAATTTGCCCCTTCCGTTGGTACAGCTGCATGCTACGACCACTATGTTGTTGCATGAACAAATAAACGATGCTGGGTGTTCCAAATCTTGAAGCCTTAAAGGCTCCATTCATGTTCTACTTCCTTTTCTGGTGCCTCCTTTCAATCCTTTTACATTTTTTGACCTGTCCATGTCCAATATTCCCCAGTAGAATGGAGGGAGGCCTGTTTCCCTTTTGCCTCTGTGTCCCAGGGGCCTTGTCCAGTACCCGACATCTTTTTCATGCTTCAGAATTGACAGGGATGGGTTTTGTGTTTCAGCCTCCTCACGGTTAGGCCGAGCACTTGCTGAGCTCTTTGGGCTTCTTGTTAAACTCTGTGTGGGATCCCCTGTTCGCCAGCGGAGGAGTCACCATGCAACCAGTACCACGACAGCACCGACCCCTGCAGCCCGGTCAACAGCTTCTGCTCTCACCAAACTCCTCACCAAGGGCTTGTCCTGGCAGCCTCCACCATATACACCCACACCCAGATTCAGGTGAGCCATCCCCAGAGGCTACTGGGCCCTAGCACTGGGCACTGCTCTCTTAACATTCAATACTACCTTTGTTCTGGCCTTCTGCAGAAGTGGTTATAATAAACTTTTGTTTATTTTTAGTTTACATCACTGATTTCTACAAGATTTTGAGTTACAAATTTTCTCCCCATCTTTCCCCTACCCAACCCCCCAAAACAGTGATCCCAGTGTATACCCCCCCTCCCCCAATCTGCTGTCTCCTATATCCTCCCCCATCACTCC
>CM053582.1:61792582-61820613 GCA_028627135.1 Pseudochirops cupreus | reverse complement strand
CCGGGACTCTGTTTACCCTCCTGCAGTCTTGTGGGCACTCTCCTGTTTTCCATCATCTTTTGAATCCCCCTCCATAGTCCCACCTATCAGTTCTCTCAAGCTCCAAGGGAGGAGGGAAGATGTCCATCTCTCCTCTGGACCAGGTGATTTGATTTCACTAGGGGCAGCCTGGTGCCGTCTCCTTTCTCCCTCCCTCCCTCCCTCCTTATCTGGGGCATGGACTGCATTTCTCTTCTGTCATGTCCAAGCCAAAGGTCATTCATTCTCCTTGACAGAGACCACCAAAGCCAAAGGCAGCTTGGGCAGCTCTTCCTTGTCTCTGGTATCTGGGAATCGTGGTCCCATCCATCCCAAGCAACAGTCACATGTCTTCTTCCATTCTCACCTTTCCTCCAAGAGAACAACAAACCCCAAGCTTTTTGTTGGCCTTGGCTTCCCTGGCCAGCCTCAGCTCATTCTGAAACTGAGCTTCCTGCTCACTCTGTTTATAGAACCCTATCTTTTTCCATTTTCCATGTATACCTCCATTTAGAAGGCATTCACCACTAACCATGACACATCATGGAATGCAAGACATTCCGATGACAGTCATTAGTGCCCTGAATGAGAATCTCCCTCTTGGTTGACTCCCTTCAGTCTGTTTTTGCTTCTTGGAGCTACTCAGAAAACATTTACTAAGTGAGTGGATGGGGAGGTAGGGTTGAGTGGGGTGAGATTCTTCAAGTACTGGCGACTGACGATCTCGGCCATATGATAGAAAAGAATGGGGGTTCCATGCCTGGAATACAGTGCCTTAGGCAGCCACTAGCACACAGCAGAACTCTTGTGTGTATTTCCTGGCCTTTTTGCAGAGTAGCAATGGATGTGGAAATTCATGAATATCTTTCTCTTATCTTTGCCCCTTTCTAGGTCTGGGAAGCCGCTGATGTTTTGATCAAAGCAGCTCTTCCCCTGACAACCAGTGACACAAAAACAGTGTCTGAATGGATCAGTCAGATGGTCACCCTTCCTCAGGCCTCGAACTTGGCTACTAGGATCTTGTTGTTGACATTGCTGTTTGAGGTAAGTTTCTGTGCTTTGTATGAGGTCTGAGGGTCACCAATGGAGGGCACCTTGAAATTAGGGCCTTTTTAAGCGCCAGAGCCACAGATCCCCTCCTCACTGCCTCAGTGAGTGGGAGGCAGCATTTCATTCCTTCTTTTGTCAACTCAGGAATTGAAACTCCCATGTGCACGTGTGGTTGAATCCAGTGGCATCCTCAATGTCCTCATCAAACTTCTGGAAGTGGTGCAGCCATGCCTTCAGGCTGCCAAAGAGCAGAAGGAAGTCCATACCCCAAAGTAAGTGACTCGTGCCAAGTTGCTGAGGCCTGCTTTGTCAGCCTGGGAGCCCCTTCTTAGAGCCTTGGGGCCCTGTGCCAGGGCTGTGGGAGTGATGAGCTTAGATTGGGAGCTCTCTCGGGTGGGGATGCAGAATCTCCTGAGGGCTACCTTTAGGGTGTTTCCTGCTTCCCTTTTTCAGATGGATCACCCCAGTGCTGCTCCTGATTGACTTCTATGAGAAGACAGCCATCTCCTCCAAGAGGAGAGCCCAGATGAACAAGGTAGGCAGAGGTGACAAGGCAAGGTTCCCAAGATGCTTCTTGGACATCCTCTGGCCCATGTTGAAGAGCTAGGGCAAAGTCATTGTCTGGTGTCTTCAATCCTATTTACCCTGGGGCTAGAGAGAACCTTAGGTGCAAATTGGGTTTGATGGTGCCTCCTGGAGGTTTTTGAAGTGGGTGTGACCATTAACTAACAGCCTCCCAAATAACAGTCTTTTTGTCCAAAAATAGTGGTTGGTTGTGGCTTTCTCCTCTCCCCTCTTAAAAGGGCCTAGTCCTCTTGAGGAAACCTTTCTAGACACCTGACCCAGGGAGAGGTGACTGCCCACCTACCTCCAGCAGAGGGTCGGTGATCCACTCCTTTGCCCACTAGTACCTCCAGGCTAACAACAACAACTGGCGCTGGTTTGATGACCGGTCTGGGCGCTGGTGCAGCTACAGTGCAAGCAACAATAGCACCATCGATGCTGCCTGGAAAGCTGGTGAGACAAGTGTTCGCTTCACAGCTGGCCGGCGGCGGTACACCGTGCAGTTCACCACAATGGTGCAGGTAGGTGAAGACGGCCTTTCTCTCAGCCAACCCCTCCCTGCCATGGCCTCACACATGGCAGATGTATCTGTTGGCAGCCAGAGAATTTGGGGAGAATGGACTTGAATGGGTTTTACACCAACAAAGGCCTAAACTGGCTCTTGTTGTGTTTGCTAAGCCAGTGGTTTAGGGTGATCTGGGAGCCGGGAGGCCAAGTTCAGAGCAGAGTGGCAATCAATCAAAGGATCGGCCAGCCTTTCTAAAGTCAGAGGCACATCCCTCATGTTGACCAAGGGTGGTCTTTGTTATTCTTATGTTTGCCTCATTGGAGCACTGCCAGTATCCTGATTGTGTATCCATGTGAAGGGCATCTTCATGGTGAGACTCTGCCTTTGTTTTGAATGCTCCCAGCATGCCTGTGACATGACAAGAGACTGAAAAGTAGGCTCTGGCCCAAGCACAGCAGGGTTAGCAGTCAGTCTGCCCAGCTCTTGATTGGAAGCTGGCTTTTACCTGTAGCGGACCACCAAGGCATGGATGGATTCATTCATTTCTGAAATGGGCAGGTCACATCTTGTGTACTGTCCCCCTTAATGTCCAGGTCAATGAGGAAACTGGCAACCGGCGCCCTGTGATGCTGACGCTCCTGCGAGTGCCGCGGCTTAGCAAGAACACCAAAGATGGCAATGAGCAGGAGCTGGACAAGACCCTGGATGAGGCAAAAGATGCCGATGCCAAACTGACTGAAGAGAAGGCGCCCAGTGGTATGGACCTCCTTCATCCTCTCCATATTGGTCAGGCTCCAGCCCCTGGTTGCTTGAGTCCATTTGGTTAACTGGCTCTTTATTATTCATCTCTAATTAAGCTTCCCACCTGGCTAGAGGCTTTGTGGTTCCTCTGTCTCCATAGAAAGCTTAGGCCTTTGTTCCAGGGAGTCAGCCATCTCAGGAGTCTTTAATATTCTCCTGTACCCCTTTCCCAGAATGCCTCTTGGCTCCTGAGAGTCCGACGGTTGAGAAGGAGCTTGTTGCTGAGGAGGCCTTGCTGGGGGAGATCCTGATCCAGGGCCTCACAGAGGAGATGGTGACAGTCTTGATCAGGGCCTGCGTGAGCATGCTGGGTGTCCCAGTGGACCCAGATACACTGCATGCCACTTTGCGCCTCTGCCTGCGGCTCACCCGAGACCACAAGTACGCCCTGATGTTCGCTGAGCTAAAGAGCACTCGAATGATCCTAAACTTGACTCAGAGCTCAGGCTTCAATGGATTTACACCCCTGGTCACTCTGCTCTTGAGGCACATCATTGAGGATCCGTGTACCCTGCAGCATACCATGGAAAAGGTGTGTGGCTGGCGCCTCTCTGTAAGCCTTGGCCTGCTGGGTGTGAGCCCTAATCCGGCCATCTGCTGCTCTTTCCCTTCAGTTTAACTTGAGATTCTTAGACCCCAGTTGGGTCTTTACCATGTGGTAGTGTGTCAGCAGTCACATGACAGGCTCATGCCAGGGACTCCTTGTGTGATGATGGCCCACCCCCCCAGCCCCCTGATCTTTAAAATGAAGGAATTGCATGGGAGCTGCGTTCAGCCCTAGGAATCAAGGCTGGCCCAGTTCCTGAGCAGTGGAGAGCCCTCTGGAGATCACCTTGTGCTTTGTCTCACTGTGACATGAATACTTTTGGAGCTCTTCCTCTTGACCTTCCCTTTGATGATCCAGGGGATGCTCAGAGTGGGCAGAGCTCTGGTTTTCCAAGGGCACTTTTGAAAGTCCATCATTTTCTAGGTTGTACGGTCTGCAGCTACCAGTGGGGCAGGAAGCACGACATCTGGAGTGGTATCTGGCAGCCTGGGCTCTCGGGAGATCAACTATATCCTCCGTGTGCTGGGACCAGCTGCGTGTCGTAATCCAGACATCTTCACTGAGGTGGCAAATGGCTGTATCCGCATTGCTCTTCCAGCACCTCGAGGCTCAGGAACCGGTGAGTCCTTCAAGGTGCAGTGGCCTTGGATGTCTCCCAGGTATCCTGATTCCAATCCATTAATGTGCTTGGCATCACGTTTGTGTCCTTACACTACTTTGGGGAGTTTTTTATTTTGCTAGGGAGTCCATTAGACAGCAACTGTGGGCCAAGCTATTTCAGTTCTTCTGTAAGCACGTTAGAGTCAGCAAAGGATTGGGGCAATTCAGGAAGGCCGTCTGCAGCAGGTGCACTCTGAGTTATAGCCTTACTCAGTGCAAACAGAAGACGCAATGTAGGCCAAACTGAACAAATAAAGATGAAGTTTGCGAGTAGGAGTAGGTCCAGCTCCCTCTTCGCCTGGAATTGTGTGCTTCTAATTGAAGACTTTGATTTTGACCAGTGGTTCTCAACCTTCCTAATGCCTGACGCTTTAATACTCGTATGTGGGCGTATCTGCATGTGGGTAGACCCGCCTGGAGACGGATAGAGGAGCTGTGTCTTGGTTCCTAAGACCATCGGAAATAAGTGTTTTCTGATGGTCTTGGGCGACCGCTGTGAAAGGGTCATTTGACCCCCAAAGGGGTCACAGCCCACAGGTTGAGAACCGCTGCTCTTAACAATCATGGAGCCACCTGCAGGCTCAGGATGCCCGGCTCCTGGTGCTTAGATTTTTGTCAGCTTGGGCAGGTCACTTCTTCCCCAAATGGGGGCATTGGGTCCAGATGGCGTCTCTGTTGTTCCATGTACCACAGCTGCGGGGAAATCGGCTTAGCCCAGGTCGCTAGAGTCTAGTTTGGGTCTAGGGTGTCAAGTACTAGAAGTCATACTTTCTCCCTTTGGAAGTCATCTCCTCCAACCTCATTCATTTTATCCATCTTTGCAAGTGGCCTAGATCAGGCTGTGGGAGCCTGGATTGCAACCCTAGCCTTAGACGAGTTCTCTTGCTAGCATGCCATACTTGTCTCCCCCAGTCCTAAGTCTGCTTGCGCTCTGTTGTGAGGGAAGCCTATACCATACCGCACCACCATCTCAGGACTACCTTGGCTGTAACCCTGCTTCTTCCTTCCCATTCCATCCAGTTAGAGAGCTAGAAAGAATTTCTGGCCTACGTCGCTGCCTACCCCTGCATACTGTGCCCCCCTTCCCTTGGCCTTTCAGTTTAGGGCCAAAGGGGAACTGGTGGCGATTTCTTTAGGGTATTCCAGGTTCAACTCCTTCTCATTTCCCATCCTACCTAAATGGGATTGAGAAGATGCGGAGGATTCCCAGTGTCATAGTGAAGCTTCAGCCATGGAGGTGTAAGGCTGGAGCTGTTCCCCATTGCTTGGGGCAGAGGGTTATCAGCTTTGCTGACTGAGAAACCTTCACTTTTGTCCCCCTCTTTGGCTCAGCATCAGACGACGAATTTGAGAATTTGAGAATCAAAGGTCCCAATGCTGTGCAGCTAGTGAAGACAACCCCAGTAAAGCCGTCTCCTCTGCCTCTCATTCCGGATACCATCAAGGAGGTGATTTATGACATGCTTAATGCCTTGGCTGCCTACCATGCTCCAGAGGAAGGTATGTGGTTTGCTGAAGAGTGGAACAGATTGCATGGGACTGAGGGAGCCCTTCCATGGATGGGGCTCCTGCTTTGGGTATCATTGGGCACCAGAAGGATATGAATTAGATTGTCTCAACCCTGGAATTCCCATGGAGTCTTAAATATTTCGCCTCTGGTTATGCAGACTTTCAATTTCTGGCCTCTGTAGCTGACTTCCAAGCCCATAAAAATGTCATTTGCAACACAGGATATATCTTGTGTTGGGTGAGAGCTGTGATCAAGGAGACACTAATGTACAACTGGGATATTTGGCTGTGTTTGATTACATTTTGACTACATGACTGGTACGATCATGTCGTGGGCCTGGCAGCTCTGTCCTGGCGAGAGAAATCAACTAGGCCTAACTAGTGCTTCAGCTTGCCCCCGAATGTCCTGACACTAAAGTTGTGCATTTATTGGGGGGCGGGGGTGTCTTGTAGCAGAAAAATCAGACCCCAAACCTGGGGTGATGACTCAGGAGGTTAGCCAGATCCTACAAGACATGGGGGATGAAGTATACCAGCAGTATCGATCTCTGACACGCCAGGGAAGCGACTTTGATGCTCAGACTGGCTTCGCCATTAATGTAAGTCACTTGTGCTGGTAGCTTGAGTGGGCCTCCTCCCTTAGGGACAAGAGCAATAACCTAAAAGACATTTATACATGTTGAATGATGGCAGCTAGAAAGTTCTTTTTCCTTGGCATCATTTGTTCCCTATTCGAATGGCTAGCTTCAGCTATAAAAAGGATTTCCTTTTCATTCAACTGCTGAAATTGTGGAGGGTCGTGCAAAGGGGGCTCACATCCTAACTGGAGCTCAGCTCTCTGTCTTTAGTTAATTCATTTTGTCTCTGGCCCTTGGAAATTAAAACCTGATTCCTAGTGCTTTCCTCACTCACAACAACCTGGCGTTACCCCTGTTTCGCAGACGAAGGCACTTCTGCATCAGTCATAAAGTGCATGGCTCCAGGGTGCCACTGCTACTCTGAGGTGCAATTCTCACCCAAGTCTCTTGTGCTCTCCCTGTAATGCCTGTGGTGGTAGTGGGGAGGAAATGGAGGTAATAGATGTGGAGGAGGACAGTTTCTTCCACATCTGAAGCAGTCAGCTTGCCTTCCCCCCCCCCATCCCCAACTCTTCCAGACGTTAGTGGGGATCCTTTCCAGGGAGAAACTGAAGGTCACTCTCCCTGTCTAGAAGAATGCCATTGGAGTCCCTGGAAACACAACATTGAAATGGAGGCTTTGTGTTCTTAATTTTTCCCCTGCATGCAGGCTCAAGTCTTTGCCACCGATGGTACGTCCACTGAGACACCTCAGTCAGGGACCCCGCAAGGAGGAGGTAACCATTAACCCAGCTATTCCTGGAGTCTTTGACCATCCTGCCGCACTGGCCTAGGGTAGCAGTGAGGCTGTAAGCATATGTGTATAGGGGGCCTTCTGGCCAGGTCTCCTCACTTAGCTTGCTCTCCTCTAGAAGAAAAATGCATTTTAGAAGCTCCTGAAGTGCTGATTTGCGTGATCTAACCCCAAGGTTTCTCTGGTGGCATTCTCACAGCCCACTGGGAAGCTAAGCTTGAGGTGCCCAAGGCCTAGGCCAGAGCCACCTTCTCCCAGGCAGCAGAGCAGAACCTCTTTCTTGATGGTTTTATGTCCTACCAACCACTCAGCATTCAGCCAGTTACTACACTGTTTTGCTGCCTGGGAGAAGGTGGCAGAAATGTTATGAACCTGCTCAGCAAGCTTACCTAGGGCAAGGCCTTGGGCCAGGGCCAGGCCTTGGCAGCCCAACAAAGCCGCCCTACTAGTTTACAGGCTCAGTACAAAGACAGAACGATTTCTGTTCTTATGTGCCCTCTAATAGGGCCTTAAACATGTAGATAAAAGGACATTCAGAATCGATACAAGAAAGTGTGGTAGGGGTGCAGAGCAGGGTGGGAGGTGAGGGAGACAACAGCTCAGTTTTGAAGGAAGGCAGCTGACTGGGAAGGAGACAGTCCTGAGGAGGAGACCTGCTGGAACCCACCACTGAGAGGGCACTTAGGGTACGAAGAGCCACAGAGCTCAACTACAGCACTGGGAAAGGAAAGGAGGGTTAATGGGGTTGGAAAGGTACATGGTTGGGGCCTGAGAAAGTCTTGAAATCCAACCTAAGTTGATGTTTGCCCCTAGTAGTTAAGAGCCACTGAGAAGGGCAGGGAAGTGGTCCAGTGTACATCTTTGACGGCAGAGTAGGTGAGAGGCTTGAGGCAGAGGGCATGAAGGCTGTGGGAGTTGGAGTGCAGAGATGGCGACATTTACAAGAGATGTTTGGACCACAAGATTTGGCCACTGCTTGGCTCTCTAGAGTGAAGAGCAGAGTTGGGGCTCATGCCAAGGTTGTGAATTGGTGTGATTGTGGTAATCTTGATAGAAGAGGCAAGTTTAAAAGAGAATTTGGGTCTGTATGTACTAAAGACTTGTGTCGCAAACTTTCCAGCTTTTACCCTACCTGAGGACTAATTTACCTTGCCACTCCCATTGGAACTGGATCTTCTGTTGATAGTCACTGTTGGCATTGGGTGTCCAAAGGACAAGGGTAGAAATGGTAATTTGATCCCTTTTCTCTGTCTCAGTAGCTTCTACTCCAGAGGAATCTCGGGAAGGGAAGAAAGACAAGGAAGGGGAAAGAGTTTCTGAAGAAGGGAAGCAGAAAGCCAAAGGCAGCAAGCCTTTAATGCCAACTTCCACCATCCTTAGGCTGCTGGCTGAGTTGGTGAGGTCCTACGTTGGTATCGCCACTCTGATTGCCAACTACAACTATGCTGTGGGCCAATCGGAGCTTATCAAAGAGGTATTTCCAGGCTGAAGCATGTCAGTCGCCCCTTCCTTGGGCACCAGAATGAACAAACCAGGGATTTCATGCCAGTTGAGGGCTTGATTTCTCAGTTTTTAGTGCTAGTCCACTCTTGGTATCCCTAATGCTGAAATCTCAGTCTTTTCCTACTTTGGAGGCTAGTTGCCTCCAAAATCTGAGCATGGGAAAGGAGGCAGTTGGACATCATAGGAAGTTCTTTGTGCTAAGAGATTGAAGGCCAAGGTTCTCCTGCTTCAAAGAGTGATGTGTCACCTACCCTTCTCTGGGTCTGTTTCTCCATCTTTACCATTAGGAGATTGGCCAATGGGCTCTTTTCTCACTTGGTTTCCAGTATTGCGCTCTGAAACGGAAAACCATGTTCCTACCAGGAAGGGTTTCCCTAGGCCCAGTCCTAGCTTTGAGTAAGCCTCACTCCTTCTCTAGCTTTTGCCAAAGCTCCCCTATTGGCCAGTCTAGTTCAGGGACTGCTAAGTGTTTGGGTAGACTGAGTCATGTAACTCCTGTAGAGACAACACTGTCTTTCTTTGAGCCCCAACTTTTGGTTTGTGGGCTGTGACAGGATGTTGTAGCAGGAAGATCTCCCGGCCTTCATTCTCAGCCCTTCCAACACTTTCCCTTTGATCATGGCTAAGACATTTTCCTCTATAGGGAATATGATCAATGTGATTCCCTCATCTCTGGAAGGCTCTCTGGAAGCACTGTGTGAAGAAGCAAGTGCCAGCCTCGTAAAAGGGCTTAGGGTAGCAGAATTGGAGGCTCTCTTTGGTACTAAGGTTGAGGGAGCCATTGCCAGATGACCTTCCAATCCGAGATCATGGCTTGTTTTTATAGGATTGCAGCGTGCTGGCGTTTGTCCTAGACCACCTTCTCCCACATACCCAGAATGCTGAGGACAAGGACACCCCGGCACTGGCCCGTCTCTTTCTTGCCAGCCTGGCTGCAGCAGGCAGTGGCACAGATGCCCAGGTCGCCCTGGTGAATGAAGTCAAGGCCGCTCTGAGCCGAGCATTGGCAATGGCCGAGAGCACAGAGAAACATGCCAGGTAAATGGTCAAGACCTGAAAATGCCGTGTCTAGCATGCTATGGCATGACTTCAGTCAGTGAACATTCGTTAAGCACCCATGGTGTGCCAGGTGCTTGCCCCTCCTCTCACGGAGCTTACAATCTAACAAGGGAGGCAGCTCTAGACAGGATACATAGAGGGTAGATAAGAGAGGGAAGAAATTGAGAAGTTAGGGAAGACTTCCTGTCATAGGTTAACCTTGAGTTTGAACTTAAAGGAAGCCAGAGAGGTCAGTAGGCTAGAGCAGAGGAGGGAGGGCATGAGAGCCAGTGAGAATGTCCAGGCGGAGGGTCTTGTTCGTGAGATAGGGAGACCGGTGTCACTGGATCAAAGAGGACTTGTCAGGAAGTGATGTGTAATATAAGAAGGCTAGAAAGAGCAGACAACAAACAGAGCATCTTCTCTTGGGTCCTGGAAGCAGTTTGGAGCCCCTGGATTTTCTACTGCTGAATGGAGGATGGACTGGGAGCAGGCAGAGCCACCATAAACTCCATAGTCATCCAGGTGTGAGGAGATGAGGGTCTGTATCAGGTGTGACAGGCAGTGACAGAAGGGGCCAGGTTATAAGCAAAGGTGAAATTGACAGGCCTTGGCACCATATTGGATACAGGGGGGTGAAAGTAAGTGTTGTCCAGGATGACTTCTAGGTTATGAGCCCCATGGGGGTGGGGGAGCATGCAGTTTAGGGGGAGAGATTATGAGTTCTGCCTTGGACATACGGCGTTTAACATACCTGCTAGGCATCCAGTTTGAGACATCTACAAGGCAACTGGACAGGCAAACTTGCAGGGCACTAGAGAGGTTGGGTTGGGAAAGCTAGATTTGAAAATTGTCAGCATAGAAAGAGTCATTCAATCAGTGGGAGCTGGGGAGGTCCCCCAGCAAAGTTAGTGTCGAGGGGAAAGAGCAGAGGGCTCAGGACAGACCCCTGAAGGACCCCTTCAGTGAGGGTGTGATCTGGAGAAGGATCCCACAAAGGAGATAGAACAGGAACAGTCAGAGAGGGAAGAAGTGAACCAGGGCAGAACATACCCTCAAAACCTCAGAAACAGTGAGGATTGAGGAAGAAAGGGTGATCAGCAGTGTCATAAATCTGCAGGGAGGTCGAGGCATATGAGGATGGAGAAGATACCATTAGATTTGACAGCTAAGAGATCATTGGTAACTTCGGAGAGAGTGATTTTTGTGGAATGGTCAGGTTGGAAGCACCATAATACTCATGGGAGGACAGGAAGTACATCTGTGTCCTGCAGGAATAGATGCAGTAATGCCAGGTTGCTCCCAACTCCAGATGTGTTGGGAGTACTAGAGACTAGGTCATGCCATGCATTGAGTGAAAAGTTCGGCCTCCATGGAACAAAGCCCTTATCTTCCGTGCTGCTCCAGAGTGTGGCCTTGGGAATTGGGGGTAGAGCAAAGAAGCAGTCCTGAGGAGTTCCTGGCAGCTTTCTCATCCCCCCCAGGCTCCAGGCAGTGATGTGCATTATAAGCACCATCATGGAGTCTTGCCCCTCCACCTCCAGCTTCTATAGTAGCACTGCAGCCAAGACCCAGCACAATGGCATGAACAATATCATTCGGCTGTTCTTGAAGAAGGGCCTTGTGAATGACTTAGCAAGAGTGCCCCACAGCCTGGACCTCTCCAGGTAAGACCTGAGCATGCAAGGTGGCAGAGTAAGTGCTGTTCCCCACCTTAACCTCCGTTGGCTCCTTTCTTCCTACCTTTCTCCCATGCACCCTTTTGACCTTGCTGGCTGCCTGCGAAACTGAGGTCTTCAGCTAGGTGATCGTGGAAGGTCTTGAAAGGCTTCTGATTGACTAGGTGCCCGCCTGTCTGCTGACAGAGCAGCTCAGATGTCCTCACTTCTTCTTTTTTCACTGCTGGCTTCTTTCTCTGTCCCTGAGCTCCAGTGTTGGGTCACTGAAGAGGCCATGATGGATGCCATTTTTAGAACCATATGCTTACATAGATCAAAGACCATACCTAGAATTATAGAGGAAACGCATTTCTGTTCAAATATAGTGATCAAGGAATCGAGGGGGGCTCCAATGGCCCCTCCTTAACCCTAGGGATTCTCTTGACCTCATGATCCATACAGATGGTCACTCCAGTCTGAGAGCTTTGCAGGCTCCTCTGTGCTCACTTCACCTTTCTCTCTCCCTGTGTGTCAGCCCCAACATGGCCAACACTGTCAATGCTGCCCTGAAGCCTTTGGAGACACTGTCACGGATTGTGAACCAACCCAGCAGCCTCTTTGGCAGCAAGAGCGCTTCTGGAAAAAGCAAATCTGAGCAGGATGCTCAAGGAGCATCTCAAGATGCCAACAGCAACACACAGGACCCAGGTAGGGGAGTTGGACTAGGGAGGCAGATGTTAAGCTCACAGGCGTGAACACGAGTGTGGTTTGCAGATGAGGTCCACAAAGTATAGTGGGGTCTCTCAGCCCAACCACAGAAAAAGCTACTCTGCTGTTCCTGAGTACTACAGTTTGCTGCTTCCGCTTTTCTTTCAGCTGGACCCTGCCTTTATTGATTGAAATGGCCCTCTCCTGTCTTCTTTTTCTCTTCTTGTCTGCCTTCCTCATCTAAATGAGTGTCATGAAATATATGTTCATTGTTTCAGGGGAGACGGGGGAGACAGAAGTACAGGAAGAAGACCATGATGCCACTCAGACTGAGGTGGCAGATGCTGATATCATGGATGGAGAAGCTGAAAATGACACCGTAGTGATTGCTGGGCAGCCACAGGTGCTCAGTACTCAGGAGATGCAGGTATGGCCCCTGCTTGGCCTGCTCATAACTATTGCCCAGGTCTCCAAAACTCTGGGGAGACAGCTGAAGAGACACTGACTGGCTTTGTGTCCCTGTGTGACTTAGGCGAGTCCCCGCATTTCTAGGTCACCAGGAAAAGAATGTTGGCCTTAGTGATACCTAAGAGCCCAGCATGAGCAAAGCTAGGTTAGTTGGACCCAAGTCAGAGACCTGTGGGCATTGGAGCTTTGGGAAACCTGCATATGTTTAAGCTAGCCTTTTCCTCTTTTCCCCAGCTCATTGAGCCATTAGGTAAGGTAGGAGTGAGACTTGTGGGATGGCGCTTCCTGCTAACTCCACTCTGAGCAAGAACCACGCTCGCATTGCTGCCTCTTGTTTCTCCTCAGGTTGAGAACGAGCTTGAAGACCTAATCGATGAATTGCTTGAGAGAGATGGCGGATCTGGGAACAGCACGATCCTAGGTAATGGCTGTAGAAGGAATCTTTCTGTTCTCTGGATCTGTCTCTCTTCTCTGCCCCATGCACACCTTCCGGCTCCCTCCTCCTCTCACTCGCCTCCTTCCTTTCTCTCTTCTCCCTCTCCCCTCCTTCCCTTCTCTTCTGCCCTCTCCCCACCCCCACGACTGAGAGAATGCTGCTCCTTCCTCAGCCCCCTGCTTGCTCAGCTCGACTTAAGCGTGTCTCAGTGGCATGTTGGGGCCTAGGGCCCAGCCTGTGGTACCATCAGGAAAACAGACATGTTTTTTCCCTGTACAAAGTTCTTGCTCTTCCTGGGGGTTTTGCATGAATTGTAGGTTGAAAGAGAGGTTGACTTCAGGGCCTTAGCAGTCTTGATACGGTGGTGGCCCTGCCCCATGGTGACAGGATCATGGAAAGGGGCAGAACTCCTTTGTTGTTATTCAGTTATGTTTCAGGATGGGCTGAGGAGGGTAGGAATTTGCCCTCTGAGCCACAAAGAAGGAACATTTCTGGGACCAGAATGTGTCCAGGCTCAGGGTCCAGAGGTAGCCTGGGCCGCCCCGAGGTAGAAGGGGAAGCCATTTCCTCCAATTTCAGTGGCCTGGTGGGTTCTGCTCTGTAACCTTCAGTGGGCAGAAGTGGCGAGGACGAGTCACAAGAAGATGTGCTGATGGATGAAGCTCCCTCCAACCTCAGCCAGGCTTCCACCTTGCAGGCCAACCGAGAAGGTGAGAGTGCAAAGGCAAATGAACCCTCCCACCATGCCCTTTCAAGCCTGGCACTCCACCCTGGCCAATTGGATGAAGTCATGGGGTCTCTGTTGGTCTGCATTTGGCTCCCAGGCCACGTGTGGATACATCTGCAGGTGGCCCAGTGTGTCCTGGGGTAGTTGGTAACTTACTGGTTTGGCATGTCTCACTCTTCCTCAAGTTTTCTCCTCCTCCATCTACCCATTTCCCTTGATTCTGAAAGCTCTCAATAAGAAGGTTGTGACAGATATGGGGAGAAAGCCAAGAGAAGGAAGGGTGGGTAGCTTTGGGTCCAGTATCTAGAAGTGTGTTCCCCTCTCCCCTACCCCCCACCCCCACCCAGCCTCCTCATTGCTACTAACCCTAATTCGCAGCTTGTTTTCAGGATAGGGGCCTCTTGGGGCTTGCAGGAAGCCTAGGCGAGCAGGAGGCCTCCAGGACTTGCCTTCATATTCCGCCTCTACCCCCAGCCCTCCTTCCCTGCCACCTGCCACCCCTTTGGCTCCACAGCCCTCTGGTGTGATTCTTTGTTGTAGATTCAATGAATCTCTTGGACGCTGAGGATGAGGAGGAGCACACCCAGGAGGAAGACAGCAGCGGCAGCAATGAGGATGAGGACGAGAGTCAGGATGAGGAGGAAGAGGAGGAGGAAGATGAGGAGGATGATCAGGTTGGTTCTGCTACCCTGATTACCCCAGGGCAGTGGCCAGACCGTCGTCTTCCCTCTTCGGAGCATCTTACACATGCTGGCAACATCTGTCTCCTTCCTTAGGACGATGAGGAAGGAGAAGAGGGAGATGAAGATGATGACGATGATGGCTCAGAAATGGAGTTGGATGAGGACTACCCTGACATGAATGCATCTCCTTTGGTCCGATTTGAGCGCTTCGATCGAGAGGATGACCTCATCATTGAATTTGACAACATGTTCTCCAGTGCCAGTAAGACTCACACCAGCACTCCCTGCTTTTCCCCCTCTGTCCTTCCTTTGTTTGAAGGTGGTCACTCCAGCTTACAACTGCTGTTTGCCTGAGGCCGTGGGTGGACTTGTCCTCCCTGGGTTAGGCTTCAGCCTCAGTGTACCCAAGAACACTAAGGTGGAGGCTGGTGTGCACATCTGTTTCCTCTTCCTTGGGTGGCTTGGCTATTGTAGACTTTGATGAGAAAGCCAACTTACCTTTTTGAACCAAGACATCTTCATTTTGGTTTTGAGAGACAAAGCCTCTTGGCCGTGAGACCTCTGTGCCCATGTGGTTAAGCCCCAGAAGAGGTGTGATGCTACCTTTTCCCTAAATATTAGGTCTTACCCATCAGACTTGAAAGGCACGTCCAACTGTATAGCAGAAGGGGAGTTAGGGCAACCTTGAACACCGCTACACACACTCCCAAAGAAGTGTGACAAGGGAAGGTTTGGGTCTTCTCAAAGGGTGCAGAAAAAGAATTTGGTGGGGCAGAAGTTAAGGTGGTTAGGAATATCCTAATCATTGAATTCCTCTGAGCCTGCTATGGGCCAGGCCCGAACTAGGCCTAGGGCTTCAAAGACAAGAAATGAAGTAGCCCCTTATGAGGAGCTGCCATTCCAGAGGGAGACAAGCAGTCTAGAGAAGGCCTGCAGAGGCCTTTGGTGCAAGGCCAGATTGAGAGTAAATCACATGAGGTTTGTTATAGCATAGCTTGAGAGGACGGGGGAGAACAGACCAGACATCTCAGCTGTTCGGGGGGACCACAGAGTTCAGAGAGTACAGGGGAGGGAGCTAACCCTAAACCTCTGTGCTGAGGCAGTAAAGCTAGGCCCAGAGCTGCTTGTGAAAGGAAGCTGCTACTCTGCACTATATGCTAAAAACAAGAGACCGCATAGACACCGAGTTTGACAGGAGTGACATGGTCACATTTGTGCCAGAAGGAAGGGAACTGGTGGCAGTATGGCCCAGCACAGGGAGAGTGAGAGGCCCACAGGCTTGAATCTATGGGAAAGATCCTTTGGAGTCAGAACTGGCTGGGTATGTGGGGAAAAGAAGAGTCTCAAATTAAGGTTGCTAACTAGGAAAGTGGGACGGACAGTTTCAGAAGGGTGTGCCTTCGGCGAAAAAGATGAGTTGTTGATGTCACGGGAACATCTAGTTTGGGAAGTATCCTGTAGGCAGTTGCCAATGGGGCCTGACACTCTGGAGTAAAACTGAGTCTGAGTCTCCATAGTTCCACATGTTGTCTATGGAGAAACTTAAACCCACAAGCGCTGTTGAGATCTCCAACAGCAAGTGTAGACAGGAGAGTCGGGCCTATGAAGAGAGCCGGGCCTATGAAGAGAGCCCTAGGGAACAGCCACCATGAGGGACCATTTTCAGGGCAGTTAGCCAGGTGGGCAGAGAGAGGATCCAGGCCAAGAAGGTGCCAGCTGTGTTCGTTGCCCCATAGATGTCAAGAATAGTGAGAGTGCCGCTGCACCCCACTCCTCCCCTGCCCCACTTTTGGCACTGGAACTGACTGACTGACTTTCAGGAAAGAAGGTTCAGTGGGATGAGGAGTCAGGCAGCCGGACAGCAAAGGTGTAGAAGACAGGAGAAAGAGTGAATGGAGGTCCTGAGTGTAGGGCAAGGTCAAAGGCCAGCAGCTGGAGGGCAACCTGTGGAGTGTTTCTTAGGGATGTTGGAATGCACGGGGGAGGGGATCTGGAGAAGACAGGTGAGAGGGCCTTGGGCAGGCCCCAGCCAATGAGGATGGGCTGGAAAGGAATTTGGAGGGGACGGGGAGAGTGGCATTATGGCTTGTGCCCGTTTGTTTCCCTCAGGTCTGCACCCAAGTCAATTCCCTCATCTGTAGACTTAGGTTCTGACTTTCTGTGACTTCAGATTTTCAGCCCACCAAGGCTTCTAGTGCAGCCTCTGGGTTAAGTGGGGCCCAGGAGACAGCAGGTGGCTTAGGAAGGTGCCCTGTCTGCCCTGACACCTCATGTATTTTCTTTATAGCAGATATCCCTCCATCCCCTGGGAACATCCCCACTACCCACCCATTAATGGTACGGCACGCAGACCACAGCTCCCTCACCCTGGGCAGTGGTTCCTCTACCACCCGCCTCACCCAGGGCATGGGCCGCAGCCAGAGGACACTGAGGCAGCTGACGGCCAACACAGGGCACACGATCCACGTGCACTACCCTGGCAATCGGCAGCCCAACCCTCCCCTCATACTGCAGAGGTGAGTTGACCAGGAAGTCCCTATTCTTCCCTCCAGCCCATGTCTGCTTGAGGTACAAGGTTGCTCTGCTGGGTGTGTAGGGGGAGGGGCTCAGACTGGCATTTCATTGGTAGAGGATTCCTCCCAAGCTGGGAAACACCAACCACCCCTTCAAGTCACCTTTTCTGTAACTTGGTGTCTCCCTGGGCGGCCTAGAGGAACAAGAGCTGAAGTGACCTGGTTGGGTTCCCACAGCCACTGTGCCAAAGGCAGGATTTGAACCCAGGGATTGCTGGCATAGAGGCCAGCCCCTCTGTCCTTCACTTTGCCTCGCCAGGACAGGGCTTGGGCCACGAGGGAGGGAGGGAGGCCAGAGAAGAGTTTGCACACTGGAACTTGTGTGTTTCCGGCCAGGCTCTGGAACCACCTCCAGTGTACGTTCTGTGAGCTCAGAGAACATGGGCCGGCAGCATGCAGTCTGGCCCCGATTGCCCCCACCTCTTTTTTTGGCAGATTAATGAAAGTCCCCTGTTTTCAGCAGGGCATCAAACACATGCTCGTGCTGTAGGGAAATAGAGATTATTTGTTGATGTGTCTTGGTGTTTTCTTGACAAAGCTACTGGACTGGTTTGCCATTTCACAGCTAGGGAAATAGAAGCACAGAGGGTTGTGTTACTTGTCCAGGATCATATAGCTAGGAAGTATCTGAGGTCAAATTTGAACTCCGATCTTCCTGACTCAAGGCCCCACGCTCTGTCCACTGTAACACTTAACTATCTCTAGGGGTTTAACAGATAAGCCTTTTAAGTGACTGTTATCCTGGAGAGAGGAATGTCTCCAGTGGAGTACCAGGGATCTTCCCCGAGCTGAGCCTTGTCCTGCTCAGCACTGTTGGCAGTGAGGTGATGATATGTGTAACAGCATGGCCAGCCTGTTCAGCTCGCTAGGTCCTGGCCCATGGTACAAAAGCCTGTCCAGAAGCCAGAGTTGAGGACGGTGAGCTGTCTGAGAATTGTCTGGGACCCCACAAAGGTCTCAAGGGAGGAAAATTTGCTGAGCCAAGGCAGGTAGAGCAGGCACAGGAGATGTGACCGTTGCTGTTGTACAAGACAAGCTAGCCAGCCAGGGTGAGCCCAAGCAGAGTTTGCTTGGCCTCTCTTCCTGCAGCTTGTTAGCAGTGTGGCGGGATGCTGCTGATGGTGACGATTTATTCTCATCCTGCTGCTTTACCTGAATGCTTTTCTCTGCTTTTTGCCATGTGCGTTTTCTGTGAATTATGGTTTCTCCTTGATTCTACTCACCTGTTTTTCTTTAATGAATTGAGAGTCAGGGTTCATGCCATATCGGGAAGGGAGGGATGGTGAAAATCTTTGGGTGTGGAAAAAATTGGTTGAAGCAGCTTTTACAGGCTTCTATAGCCATGTGGTTTTGTGGGCTCCATGAAGAAAGCTCTGCCCCAGTCACATTCCACCTGGGAACCTTGGGCTGCTATCCTAGTGTAAGAAGACGCCTGGAAACCCACATCATCCAGATCTTGTTTTATGAGAATTCAGGTTGTTTAGCCCAGAGAAACACTTGATGTTTGTGATTGGGATGCGTAAAGGGCCGCAGGCCAGGGCAGGGAAGTAGAGTGCATTGTGCTCAGCTGTGGCCTACCAAGTGGAGTGCTCCTGGCCTTGTAGTCAGGGCATGTGTGGCCCTGAACGTGCTGGCCCTTCAGGCCTGTCCAGTAACCGTCAGGCTTAATGATTTCTCTGAATCCCTTCAGTCCCTTGAGATGTCACGATTCCAAAACCCAGTAGGAGCTGGCAGTCAGTGGTGCAGGCTGGGAGGGTCTGAGCACAAGCTGGAGGCAGGCCATGTTGCTGAATGGACCTGGGGCTCCCAACACTTGGCAGGTTCTTTCTGAGAAGTCACTGCTTTGTTAGCCACCAGAGATGGAAAAAAGCTTGAGGCCGGGGGCGGGGGGGTATAGGGGGGGCACAAGGGACCAGGTCTCAAGGGCCAGGTCAAGGCACTTGGCCTTTCCTTTCACATGGGTGCGAGAGGCACGGCTTTAGCATTACTACCCTCTCCTGTGCAGATTGTTGGGTCCTTCTGCTGCAGCCGATATCCTTCAGCTGAGCAGCAGCCTGCCCCTCCAGAGTCGTGGCCGGGCCCGCCTGCTGGTGGGCAATGACGATGTGCACATCATTGCCCGCTCTGATGATGAGCTGCTAGACGACTTCTTCCATGACCAGAGCACAGCTACCAGCCAGGCAGGTATGTTGGCCCAGCTCCTGATATTGGCTCAGGAAGAGGACAGGGAATGATAGTCCCTGGGAGGGTGGACAGAGAGAGTTCCTCAGAATGAGCTCTTGGCTCCTAGGGAAGCCTCATCTTCTGCATTCATCCCCCTGATCTGCCATACTCACTTGCTCCTTGTTGGCCTTTGAGAGGCTTGGGACCCATGGGCCTTTTCGGGCCACCTTGGGGCAGTGCATTGGAAGGAGCCCCTGGCTCCATATCCCAGCCCTGCTGTTGCTTACAGCCTTGGGTGCATCACTCCCATCAAATTGTAGAATTTGGGCAGTTGTGCTGGGCCTAAGTTCTGGCTCTCAGTCTGTGACCCTTTCATCATTTAACTTGCCTTCATTTGCCCCTAGCACTTACTGGGGGGTAACAGCCGCTGCTGAACTTGAGAGCTGGGCAGGGAGAAGGGGGTGGACATTGGGGCCAATCCCTCCCTTGCTTCCTGCCACAGGGACCCTCTCGAGCATCCCCACAGCTCTGACTCGCTGGACAGAGGAATGCAAAGTGCTTGATGCTGAGAGTGTACACGACTGTGTGTCTGGTGAGTTGCGGCCAGGGCCACTGGACTCTCACTTCCCTCCGCCAAGCCACATCATGTCTAACCTGGCTCGTGGCCTTGTTCTGCTGGCCATCTCCTCTCCACAGTGGTGAAAGTGCCCGTCCTCAATCACCTGGAGTTCCTTAGGGATGAGGAGCTAGAGGAGAGGCGAGAGAAACGGAGGCAGCAGCTGGCCGATGGAGAGTCCAAGGGGAAGGAAGAAAAAGAGAATAAGGAGCAGAGCACACAGGTGAGTAGGCGTGGTCAGAGCTGGTGGGGACGTGGGGGTACAGACAGACTAGTCAGGCCCCATCTCATAACTGCATTTCTGGACTACAACCCAGACTCACCAGTGGAGGTTGCAGGGGCCAGCCCATTGTCCCCTGGTCACCTGGCCCAACAGTATAAGGCCCCAAAGTCGACCTCCCTTTTGTTGGCTGTGCATATGCTTGTTAAGGGCCACTCTGCTGTCTAGGGGGCAGGGCTCGGGAGTAGAGTTCACATAAACCCAGGCAGTGAGTCAGCGAGCTCCTGGAAGCCACCGGCCTCCCTCAGGCCAGTCCCACGTCGCTCTTCTGCTTCCCTCCACAGGACACTGCATCCAAAACGGACACTTCTACCCAACAGAATGCCTCAGGTAACTGGCCCCTCCCGCCCTTGGCTTCCCCAGTGTTGCTCTCACCGTTGGCTCCTTCATGCCCTTTTCTCTGTCAGGTGGGCTGAATCTCAAGGAGGAATCACTGTGCTCTGCGGGATGAGGTAGTAGATTGTATAGTTTTAGGGTCACACCCGATCTTGGAGATAACTATACAGTCTACTGTCTTTCTCACGGGGCTCCACTCTCACCAGCCATGCAGGGGTGCTGCTCCCATCTGGCCTCTCTTGGCCCCAGGTCAGCACTGCAGGCCACCTTCTGCCAAGGAGCCTCTCGGGGGCTTTGTCTTGGGGGCCTGTGCATCAGGGCCACAACATCTAGATGGGAAGGGACTTGGGCCTTCCAGGCCTCTGCTGGCCCCGCCCACGTAGATGGTGCTTGGAGGGGGCCCTTTGCCCCCTGCTCATTTTCAATCAACTGGCCCTCTGGGGGGCAGATGATGATTACATTGACATTTGTAGAGTACGTCCTACATGCCAGATACCAGCTCAGAGCTTCCTCCTAGCAACCTTGGGAGGCCAATGCTGTTATTATCCCCATGTTACAATTGAGGAAACTGAGGCAGGCAGCCATGAATTGATTTGCCTTGCCTGTCACAGCTTTTTAAGTGTCTCAAACCAGATTGGAACTCGAGTCTTTTCTGACTAGGCCCAGCTGCCTATCCACTGTGCTACCACCTAGCTGCCTACTTGGATAGGAATTAGGGTCTATCAGGCTTTGAGCCCAGGTCTTTGGGCTCCCAGTTTCTCATCTGGGGACAGGGAGAGTTAGGCTTAGGGTTAATGGGATTTTATTTATGTAGCCAAGGTAGGTCTGGGACTGTAGTCCGAAAGCTGCCCCCCCACCCCACCCAGAGTCACAGCTGGTAGTAGGTGTGTGAGGCACCTTTGGAACCAGCTCTTGTTGCTTCTAAGACTTGTGTGCATCAACGTGCTCACTCACTCTCTCACGCTCTCTCTCTCTTTCTCCCTCCCTCACTACCTCCTCTTATTCCCCTCTCTCCCTCTGTCTCTGTATCTCTCTCTTTCTTGCTCTCTACTTCTTCCCTTTCTCTCTTTTTTCCCCTCTGTTTCTCTCTCCTTTCTCTCTCTCTGTCCCTCTCCTTTCTCTCTCTCTCACTCCTTTTTCTTGCTCTCTCCTTTTTCTCCCTCTGTCTCCTTTCTCTGTCTCACTCCTTTTTCTCGCTCTCTTCTTTCTTTCCCTCTGTCTCTTTTTCTCACTCTCTCCTTTCTCTCCCTCTGTCCCTCTCCTTTCTGTCTCACTCCATTTTCTTGCTCTCCTTTCTCTCCCTCTTTCTCGCTATCTCCATTCTCTCCCTCTGTCTCTCTCCTTTCTCTCCCTCTGTCTCTCTCCTTTCTCTCTGTTTCTCTCTCTCTCTCTCACTCACTCTTGCACATGCTTGCTTTCTTCTCTCTCTTTCTCTCTCTCTTCCTCCTCCCTCCTCCTTTTCTATAGTAAGAGGAATCAGGTCTCCAGAAGGATCGTGAGGTAGTAAATTGGATTCTTTGGGGATTGGGATTGTTTTGGCCCCTTCTCCACTTTTCCTCCTCTCCCAATTGTGTGCTCCTTTATTGCCCTGAGGCCGAGTTCCACAGGCACTGCTCCTGTGGGCAAGCTTCTGCCAGCAAACGTTATATTCTCCCTCCTCAGTCTGATAGAAGGGCCTGCAATGTGTCTTTGCCACAGTTACTGGCCCAGGAAACAATGGCAGTGCCCCTGCTATGAGCTAAGAGCCCTGGGAGGCAGCCGGGAATGGGACAGCAGCAGGGAGGTGGCCTTCTGTTTCTCCAGACCCCACTCCTGAGTGGGCACTGTTTCCCCATCCCAGCCCAAAGTGGAGCAGTTGTCCTGGGCTTGCTGACCCAGGGCAGCCCCAGCACCTCCCCATTGCCTACTGAGGTCTGGCCTACTTCTTACCAGGCTGTAGATGATCACTGGCTTTAACACCCCTTCCCTACTTTTTCCGAGAAAGATCAGACTCCTGGATCTGACAGCTACCCAACGACCCCATCTTCAGCTGAAGGCGCCTCAGCCAGGCCCAAGCAGACCCTTGTCACTCTGGAAACCTCTCAGCAGCCACCTCCAGCATCCACAAGCAACCTCGGCCAGGAGCTCCCTGGCCCAGCACCAGCCACAGAGGCTGCCACTCAGCCCCTGATGCCCGCAGAGCATGAAGATTTGGGTGCCGGGCGAGCCAGTGGCGAAGCTGAAGCCACACAAATGGAGTTTTCCCCAGCCCCCACAATAAGTAAGCAGGAAGCAGAAGGTGCCGGTCACAGGGACTTGTTAGGGGCCATCATTGGGACTTGGGACCCTACAAAGCATCTAGACTTGGCCCCTCATGTTCTAGGCCCAATATCCTGCTCCAAATTGGAATTAAGACCCTCAGACTGAAAACACACACACACACACACACACACACACACCCCACCCCTTCAGGGGTGGGAAGGAAAGAACAAATGCTCAAAAACTCTCCACTGCCTAGTTTCTAGCCCAATGTAGAGGGCACACCATGAGCACACACAAGCCTGATGGGATTCAGTAGTGAGGAAAGCAGAGATTGCCTTGGAAGGGCAGCTAGGAGATGAAGTGAGGTACTTTATGGTGGCCTTTGATGAATGGGACAGGGACAGGGAGTGTGACCCGGGGACAAGGGAGAAGGCCTCTTCTTGATGGGAGGCAAGAGACCATGGCAGTGGGAAGCCATGAGGATTATGGTCAATTTTGCTGTTGTCTGTTGCTCTCCTGTTGCTGCTCTGGTCTCACCAGTGGCCCCTTCCCCTCCCCCCGGGCAGGCCTTAACTTCTGTCCTTCTGATTTCTCCATAGCATCCCTGTCTCCAGAAAGGGCTGAGGATTCAGATGCACTAACAGCTGTGAGCAGCCAGCTGGAGGGCTCCCCTATGGACACCAGCAGCCTGGCATCCTGTAACCTTGAGGAGGGTGTTGGTGACACTACTGTAGCCAGCAGTGTGGAAGCTCCTGGGCCAGCTCCCAGCACTCCCGGAGATCCTCCCCAGGCTGCACCAGAAACACAAGGCAGCAGTGATGGGCCGGGAGAGTCCCCAGGAGAGTCCCCACAGCAGGCTGAGGACAGGTATGCTTTTGGAGCCCTGCCTCCTCATTTCCCAGGGCACACTCCTTCTTAGACATTCAGTGACCTTTCCTCGCCTCGTGTTTGCCTAGCTCTCCCCCTGGCTCATCTTCAGAAAGCTCCTCTACCCGAGATTCTGCTGTGGCCATTTCCGGAGCAGACTCCAGGGGCCTCCTGGAAGAGCCTCTGCCCTCAACAAGCAGTGAAGAAGAAGACCCTCTGGCTGGTGAGACTCAGGACAGGGAAAGTGATGTGGTTTGTGTTGAAGCCGCCCCATTGGGGGAGGGGGCACATAGGCTTTGTGTATGTGGCTGCTTCCAAGGAAACTGGAGTACCTGTGACCCTAGGGCCCTACGCAGACCAGCTTTTCCCAGCATCCTGGGCAGAGGGTGTGCACAGGCACTGTCTATTGTGGTTCCTGACAAGTTAAGAAAATTAATTCACAAGCATTACAGAGATGAGCAGTGAGAGAGAGTAGGAAAAGGCATTTGAGTTTTGAGTCTGAAGACCTGAGGTCAAATCTCATCCCAGTCACTTTAGTGGCTGCTTGGTTGGGTGACTTTGGGTAGATGACCAGTGTTTGGGGTTGCTCATCTCTAAAGTGAAGCTGATAACCATACTCACAAAGTTAAATGAATGTGAGTTGATGCCTAAAGAGAGCGAGAAAGGAGGGGGTAGAGAGAGAGCATTGCTATTGGCTTTCAGCAAGCCTGAGCACAGTAGACATCGGAGTGTCTTGGCAGGAAGGTTGTGACTGAATTCTCCTCTTTGCCAACCACTAATAAGAGCAGCTACAGCCAAGGAGTCCCTCTTTGCGTGGAGAGATGCGATGCTCTCTGTGTTCTTTTAGAACTCAGATTTTCTAGGGCCTGGGTAAGTTGACCAGAAGGCCCTGACTTTAAAGGAAAGGAGTTTGGACAGGAAGATTTTCAGAGGCCCAGCTGGTCTGTATTTGGACTGGAGTGCCAGCAGTCTGTTGGTGGCATGGGAAGGTTTGGGATGACTATGTGGAACTATGGGTGGTATTGATCAATTGGTCCTTGTTTGAATCTAAGCCACCTGGCATATGCCTGCCTATGTGCCCTAGGATTTATGAGGCAGGCTCCACATATTTGGGGTGCTTTTCTCTAGGGGGTTTCCCGGGTATCACTGGGAAGCTGACAGTCTTGCATTGTTTTCCTTAGGTATCAGTCTTCCTGAAGGGGTGGATCCTTCCTTTCTGGCTGCTCTGCCTGATGATATCCGCAGGGAAGTCTTACAAAACCAGCTGGGCATCCGGCCCCCTGCCCGAGTCGCCCCTGCTGCCACCACCCCAACTCCTCCCCCTGTGGTGGGGAACCCTGGTGTGACTGAAGTGAGCCCTGAGTTTCTTGCAGCCCTGCCCCCTGCCATTCAGGAGGAGGTATGGGGGGGTACCGGGTACACCTTCTTTCCTGCATTCTTGGGGGGGTTTCCTGCATGCTTCCTCCCTCCCATTCAGTTGATTCAGCAGGCATGCAGTGCCTACTTTGTGCAGAGTTACAGTACCAGCCCTGTGAGCTTACTTTCTGCTTGGGGAATAACAGATATGGGGATGCTAAAAAGAAAGATGGCTCAATCTGCGGACCTAGCCCAGCTGGCTGGCCCGTGCTGTCATTCACTTCCCCTTTGCCCTGGCCAGTCAAGCGTTCCAGCTTCTTGGGCTCTAGCTGTGCATTGCTTCTCGCTGGGTGCGAGGGGGCTGGTGACTCTCAGAGCAGCCAAGGTTCCTCGAGTGTGTTCATGGCAGACCTGGGGGCCGAATCTTTTCCTTTTCTCTGCCTCTCAGCATCCTCTCTCTCTTAAGAGCCAGGCAGCTGGATAGCTTGGTGGCCTTTTGCCTTTGCCTTTCTCCTGAGCACCTTGGGGTCCACCCATCTTCCTAAATTGAGAAGATCAGGCTAAGTGCTAGTCTCTTCAGCCTTATTTTCTCTGTGCTTCAGGTCCTTGCCCAGCAGCGAGCTGAGCAGCAGAGACGAGAACTGGCCCAGAATGCCAGCTCAGACACCCCAATGGACCCCGTGACCTTCATCCAAACTCTGCCGTCGGACCTACGCCGAAGTGTGCTGGAGGACATGGAGGACAGTGTGCTTGCAGTGATGCCTCCTGACATCGCTGCAGAGGCCCAAGCCCTCCGGCGAGAGCAAGAAGCCCGGCAGAGACAACTGATGCATGAGAGGCTTTTTGGACACAGCAGCACGTCAGCCCTGTCTGCCATCCTCCGGAGCCCAGGTACGTGGTGGAGTAGACTCAGGGTAGGGGCCTCTGGGGGACAGTTGCAGGCCTGCCTGCCTTCTCTTTCCTCTCACCTCCTTTCTGTGCCTTGCAGCCTTCACAAGTCGCCTGAGTGGCAACCGTGGAGTCCAGTATACACGCCTGGCTGTCCAGAGGGGCGGCACTTTCCAGATGAGTGGGAGCAGTAGCCACACCAGGTATGTACCTCCCCGGGACCCTGTTTTCTGAATGCCATCTTGCCTCTGGGCGCAGCGACAGCATAGCCTCTCTCCCTCGTATTTGGGCCTGGAACAACTGACTAACCTTTAGCTGCTCATCATGGCTTTTTCTGAATAGGAAAGGGACTTGCTGAGGATATAGAGTGACAGGCCTGTAGCTTGGGTCCAGATCGTGCAGGGCCTCTCAAAACGACCATGTTCCCCTCTGAAGGGGAGCTTCAATGAGGGCTTGGCCCAATTTCCTCACCAATACTTAGCCCAGCTTACTGTGAGGATGGGTCCTTGGAGCTCGTTCATCTCATCTGTTTGTATCTGAAACCTGGCTGGCCTGGCTAAGCTCTGCAAGGAGGATTGGAGGAGGAGGCAAGAACGAGCCCCTGGCCAACCTCATCTAGCTAGGGTGGCGGCCTAGTAAGCAGAGGCGAAGCAGGGGACCAAAACCATGGCACGTGATCATTGCTTAGGGTTAGATCAGATTTCCAAAGAGAAAAGGCATCTAGCCAAGTCAGCTATGATAAAGGGACCTCGGGCCATGGCTTCCCCTGCCATGCTCTGATTTGTGTGGCCTGGGATATAGTTAGGCACATCCTGAATGGTGCCTGAGGACCCTCCTGACCCTAAACCTGGGGATCCGAAGTTGGCCTCCTGTTGGAGTGAAAACACAAGCAATCATTTGCTGAAAACCATTCCTCCTCAGATCAAGAGCAGAAGAGTAGGGTGGGACAGCCCCACTCTCGGGGTAGTGAGGGGGCAGCCAGGGGCCAGAGTCCTTTTGGGGCCCTGTTTGCTCAGTGGTTACAGATGGTATTTCTGAGCTAGAAGCCGGGAGTCTCATATGTGCTGTCCATAAATCCCTCACAACTGTAATTCTCTATGTGCCCCTCCTTTGTTCCCTGATGAGGGACTGTCTGTTCCTTTCTCTTTAGATTTTTCTAGAGAAAAAAGCTAGAAGTCCAGGTTGAGACAAACTTAGAAGCTTGCTCCGCCCTATCCCCGTTTTACTGGACCTGAGACCCAGGAAGGGGCCGGGGCTGCAGGAGACAAGTCCCTCAGGGCCACTTCCCCCTGGCTGCTTTGTCCACCGGGGGCAATTTTGGCTCGAATGGTGTCCATGGAGGTCAGGGGCTATGTCAATGACATTGGATCTGGCCCTTTGAAATGGTAGCAAGCCCCCAGCCAGGGGCTTGGAGAAGGGAGAAATAGGCTTCCCATCAACACTAGAATGAGCAGACTGTGGGGTGTGCATGGGCCCCGGGAAGCTCCCTAGGCCAGCTCCTGCGGTGCTGCCTTGCGAGGCATTGGCCCCTCTTACCTTGCAGACTTCATGCCCAGTTTGTCTGAGCTGAGCAGTCTGCCGAGCTCACTTGTTGCAAAGCGGGCCAGGAGCAACTGACGGGATTCTGTCTTACAGGCCCTCAGGCAGCAATGTGGACAGTCTCCTGCGGCTCCGGGGCCGCCTTCTCCTCGACCATGAAGCCTTGTCGTGTCTCTTAGTCCTCCTCTTTGTGGATGAGCCCAAACTGAACACAAGCCGCCTCCACCGCGTGCTTCGTAACCTCTGCTACCATGGCCAGACCCGCCATTGGGTTATCCGCAGTCTGCTGTCCATTTTGCAACGGAGCAGTGAGAGTGAGCTGTGCATTGAGACCCCCAAGGCAGCTACCAATGAGGAAAAGGGCAAGAAGGCAGCCAAGGGCTGCTCCGCAGGCAGCCATGACAACCGGCCCCTGGACCTGCTGCACAAGATGGAGTCCAAGAGTTCTAGCCAGCTCTCCTGGCTGTCTGTGTCCATGGACGCAGCCCTGGGCTGCCGGACTAACATATTCCAGATCCAGCGGGCATCAGGCCGCAAGCACACCGAGAAGCATGCTGGCTGTGGCTCCACAGTCCACATTCACCCCCAGGCTGCTCCCGTGGTGTGTAGGCACGTCCTGGACACACTCATCCAGTTAGCCAAGGTGAGGCCTGGCCTAGTATGTGGCCTCGCACCCAGAGCAAGGCAGGTGACCTAGGCCTCTGGTCTGAGGACCTGCATGCTAAGAGCCCAAAGAGAAGGTGGGGCAGGGATCAATCACTGAGAAATACGTTACCAGGGAAGCCTTATGAATCATAGAGCCTGACTTTCTCACTTGACAGATGTCAGGGTTCGTGGCCAAGGACCAACCTCCGGGATGGCTCTTGGCAATCAAGTGTCATAGATTGTCCAAGATCATGGGGGGGGGGGGGGGGGGCCGGGGG
>CM053582.1:61766917-61792482 GCA_028627135.1 Pseudochirops cupreus | reverse complement strand
GAGAGGAGCAACAAACAGGCCTGTAGCCCCTGTCCCAGCCAGTCCACCAGTGGCAGCATCTCCACTGACTTCTGGGACTTGTTAGTCAAACTGGACAACATGAACGTCAGCCGCAAAGGCAAAAACTCTGTCAAGTCAGTGCCTGTCAGCGTGGGCAGTGAGGGAGAGAGTTCTCTGTACAGCCTGGAAGCCTCTCCCCTGGGGCAGCTCATGAACATGCTGTCTCATCCCGTCATCCGCCGGAGCTCCCTCCTCACTGAGAAACTCCTCCGCCTCTTGTCCCTCATCTCCATCGCACTACCCGAGAACAAAGCTCCCGAGACAGTGGCTAACCCAGGCAGCAGTACCGGCACTCCTTCCACCACCACTGCCTCCTCAGCAAGTGCCACCTCTACCAGTACTGGAGTTGCCACCCCAGGCCCCCTCCCCCCCAGCCCCACCCCAGCTGGAGCCTCAGTCACTGCTACAGCGGCAGCCACCCCAACTGCTGTTGCAAGTAAGTTGGGGGGGGGACCTTCTGCGGAAGGGATTTAGCACGTGAGCTGTGTTAGTCACAGCTGAGGCTCTGTTGGTCAGTGGCAGGGCAGCTAGTAGAGGTCTAGGAGAGTATAAAAGGTGCAAGGCATGCTGAGGCTTCTGCTAGGCCAGGGGACAGGAGACGGGATTGGGGGCCTGGCACTGTGGAGCAGGAGGTCCAGACCCAGTCCTCAATCCTGAAGGCAAACTTCCTTGGAGTCAGGTTCCTCTTCTCCTCAGAGGCCATTGAGGCTGGCCACCCATTAGATGATGATGGTAGCTGAGGCCCAGCATTCCCAGTTGGGCAGTGCCCATCCTTGTCCCACCAATAGTCCTTTCATTTGCCTGGCACTCACTCCTGTCAATGCTATTCCTTTAAAGCCACTGCTAAGAGCAGCAAATCCCCATCGAAGGCTGGTGAGGGAGGCAGCGGGAGCAGTATAGAGAGCAAGATGGCAGCATCGGGCCTAACAGAGAATCAGCTCCAGCTCTCTGTGGAGGTGAGGCGTGGGCCAGGAAGGGGAGCAAGAGTGTGTGGCTCAGGCCGGGAAGGTCCCCTGGTCCCACATACTTCCTCTCCCCCTAGGTGCTGACCTCACATTCATGTTCAGAAGAAGGCCTGGAAGATGCAGCCAATGTTTTGTTACAGCTGTCCAGGGGTGACCCAGCAACCCGAGACACTGTTCTTAAACTACTGTTAAATGGGGCCAGGCATCTGGGTTACACCCTGTGCAAACAGATTGGTAAGAGGGTAGGAGGCCCTGAATCTGCCCTGGCTCAGGGCAAGGGGGGCCGTCCTCAGCAGCCTAGCCTTCCAGGGCCTTCAAAGGTGCCCCCTTGGGTACCTTCCTGGACAGTATCTCGCATAAAACTAAAGTTAGCAGAGTAAGGGCATTCAGGTGACTCCCTGCCATTTCCCCAGGCCTTGTGAAAAGGCAGTCCAAGGCACCTGACTTCTCCCAGATCCACTAGAGAATGGCAGGAAAATGCAGAGTCTGCACCATCTGCAACTCCAGCAGGCCGGGAACAGGTCCAACTCTCACTCTGGGGTCAGGGGAACAGAGCCATATGGGGGGGGGGAGGTGAGGGGATGGCTTTTGGTTCTGCAATATCTTTACCTCCTTCCTGGCCACTGCCAGGGATCCCAGCAAGAAAAAGAAGCCATCTTCAGGACCCCTGGGCCCCTTTTGTCTTCTCTGGGGACTGGACAAGAGGTGTGGGAACCTAAGGAAGGCCATGAAGGAAGCCAGGGAGCAGCTGTGCCCCCGCTGCCTTGGCCTCAGCAGGACTGCCAGGCAAATTTCCCCCCCACCCCGGCTCCTCAGAGCTGGCTCTGACTGCCATTTGCTGCTGCTTCTCCCCTTAGGGACCCTCCTGGCGGAGCTGCGAGAATACAATTTGGAGCAGCAGCGGCAAGTCCAGTGTGAGATCCTGTCGCCAGATGGGCTGCCTGAAGAGCAGCCCCAGGCCACCCGCCTGAAAGGGAAGATGCAGAGCAGGTGGGCATGTGTTCTTACTCTCACTCTTCCCCCCCCCCCCATTCTCCATTTTCTCTGGCCTCTCTGTATGTCTCCCTCTGTCTCCTTCACTCTTTTTTCTCTCTCCTCTCTATCACACATGTATGCAAGCACGCACACTTATGCTCACACACACACACACACACACACACACAGCCACAGCCAAACGTCCCTCTGCCTGACCCCCTAGGTTTGACATGGCTGAGAATGTGGTGATCGTGGCGTCTCAGAAGCGCCCTCTGGGTGGCCGAGAGCTCCAGCTGCCGTCCATGTCCATGCTGACGTCAAAAACATCCACCCAGAAGTTCTTCCTGCGGGTGTTGCAGGTCATCATTCAGCTCCGAGATGATACACGCAGAGCTAACAAGAAGGCCAAGCAGCCGGGCAGGCTAGGTAGGCTGCTCAGCCAGGGGCCGCCCTCTCCAAGTCTCGAGCTGAGGCACAGGATGCCAGCCAGCGGTCGGTCCTGGTGCCATTTCCTCATCTGAGGAAATGTAGGGGGAGGGGGTGAGAACTCTTTCTGGCTTCCCTCACCACCCTTAGAAGTAGGGTCACCAGCTGATGTGGCTTTCCCTTTCTACATCCTGAATGACCTTCCTTCTGCTCCCCATTCCCAGGAACCTCCAGCCTGGGCTCGGCTAGCAGCATCCAGGCAGCTGTTCGGCAGCTGGAGGCTGAGGCTGATGCCATTATACAAATGGTACGTGAGGGTCAAAGGGCGCGGAGACAGCAGCAAGCAGCAACGGTTAGCGTGATGCCTGGGGCCTCTCATTTGTTCATTTTCTTTTTTTTTTTCTTCATCTGCCTGTTTTTTCTCCTTCCCTGCATCCCCAACCCCTCCCCACTCTGCTTGTCTATGAGCTTGATGTCCAAATGCTTCTAGGGAGCAAGGGTTAAATTTCATTTCTTAGTTTTTCTCCTTCCTCTGTTCGGCCTCAGCCTTGACCACCTTAGCTGCCTGATTGATCCTTCCTCAGATCTCTTCTGGATTCTGAGGAGGAGGGGGGAGGCAGCCAAGCCCCTTGGTCACCCAGAACAGCACCCCTTGGGGCCCTGGCCCTCTTGAGCACGCACCCTGCTGCAGCCCTGGCTCCTGAGAGCACCGAAATGATTGGGGTCCTTGCTCCAATACAAACACCTGAGTGGCCCTGCCCCCTCAACCCAGAAAGAAGAGAAGAGGACTTTGAAGCCTGTGTCTAGGAAGGCCTTGTACCACAGTGTAGCCGATCCTTCCCTAGGAGGAGCAAGCTGGGGGGGGGGGGGGGGAAGGGCAATGTTTCTGGGGAGGAGAGAGTTGGTGAAGCACAGGGAGGCCCACCAGGCAGCTTGCCTTCCATGGCACCGTTAGCTTATCTTCTGATCCTACTGTATCAGGTCTTGAGTGCCGACAGAGGGGTGATGAAGGCTCACTATCCTCTGCTACCTGTGGGAAGGGCCCCTGCTTGAGGAAGCAGGGACCCTAACTTCTTACTGACTTGCCTTATCTCCCTTTGTCCAGTCGGAGTCCAGCCAGTCTGAGGTTGCTTCCCGGAGGGATGAGTCTCCCATGGATGTGGACCAGCCGTCCCCTGCTTCTCAAGATACACAGTCCATTGGTCAGTACCATGCTGTTGTCCCAGGGAGATGGAAGACCTGTAGGGAGCAGCCTACTCCCAGGCTAATGTGGCAGTGGCTGCAGGGCTCTTGTGCTGACCTCTCCATTTGTGAGGGCCTCCTCCTTGAAAGTGTGCCTGCACATGTCTCTGCATCCAGTGCTTTGGAGGAGACGTGGCCTCCAAAAAGCCCTTGAGAAACAGCCCTCTGTGTAGTTGGCACTTGGTGGCGGTCTTCTGTGTGTGTTGGACACAAGACCCTGTGCTCGGCGGGGAGCCCATGTTCTGCCCTGTCAGAGAGGCTCACCCTGGCAGCGGCAGCCCCTTGGGCCACCAGGAGGGCATTCTGGCCTTCATGGGTTTCTTCTCCCTCTCCCTGGTCAGGCTCTGAAGGAAGCCAACAGAGCGAGAAGGAGAAAGAAGAGAGACCGCCTGACCTTCCCCTGCTCAGTGAGCAGCTGAGCCTAGATGAGCTCTGGGACATGCTGGGTGAATGTTTGAAGGAGCTTGAAGAATCCCACGATCAGCATGCGGTGCTGGGTGAGCACTTGGGGCCTTTGGGCAGCAGACCCATCTTCCTTCCCTCGCTGGTCTCAGGTGTGACCTCCTCTGCTCATCCCTTGTTCCCCCTCCCCAGTGCTGCAGCCCGCTGTTGAAGCCTTCTTTCTGGTCCATGCCACTGAACGGGAGAGTAAGCCGCCTGTTCGGGACACCCGGGAAAGCCAGCTAGCTCACATCAAGGATGAGCCACCGCCACTCTCCCCTGCTCCCTTGACCCCTGCCACCCCCTCCTCCCTGGACCCCTTCTTCTCCCGAGAGCCCTCATCTATGCACATTTCCTCCAGCCTGCCCCCAGACACACAGAAGTTTCTTCGGTTCGCAGGTGAGGGGGAGAGGAGAGCTGTCCTTCCCTAGGCCACCTTTGGGACAGCCCAGTGGAGTCCAGTTGATTACACTGGCCTGAGGTGGCACCAAAGTTGCTCTAAAGAGTCAGACAGCAGAATCCCATGTCTCCAAGTTGAGCCTCTTCTTCCTTAGTTGGGAGTTGGGAGGCTAAGTGGGGGGAGAGCAGACAAGGAAGATGGAAAACTTGCCTTCTCACACACAACCCTCCCTAGTAGGGGGTTAAGCTCAGACTTGGCCAAAGGGCATGTGCCTCCATCCCTGGGGCCTGGCCAGACTCTGTACATGGGCCTGTCCTTGGAGCTAGGGGAGACTGGACTCAGATCCCAAGCACCCAGCCTGATTCCCACTTTCTCCCCTGGCCTCAGAGACTCACCGCACTGTGCTAAATCAGATCCTCCGCCAGTCTACCACCCATCTCGCAGACGGGCCCTTTGCTGTTCTGGTGGACTACATCCGCGTGCTTGACTTCGACGTTAAGCGCAAGTATGTGATGGGGCACAAAAAGTGTGAGCACTGCTAGCACTCCAGGTGCTGAGCTCAATCCCCTCCTGGGCCAACACAGCCCCCTGACTGGAAGGCTCAGGGGGGACGAAGGACATGTTTATGTCTCACTTTTTCACGTGAATGAAGAATTTGGGCCCCTGGGGGTTTCTTTTGTGAGATATCCTTCCCATGCCTCAAACTCCACAAGTCCACCTTAGGGAGAATTGAAGAAAAAATTTGATAATTAGGGAAGAAACCTGAGCAGTGGCTAAGTGTGCTGAGGCAGGCAGCTCTCTGGCCTGCAGACCAGTCCTGTCACTTCTTGTCCCCCAATAGGGCACAAGACTTCAGTTTCCCAATCCTCATGGGGAGGTGGGGTGGGGAACAGTTGACGCTTGCTTGGACTTCATTCCAATTCCAGTATTTGTCACATAGCATGAGCCCTAGAATGCCACGGTCTTGGATAGTCAATTCATGTGTCTTGAGTCCTACTGTCAACCCTGGGCCTGAAGTAGATGATTCAGAGGCCCATTGTTGCCCTCTTCTGCGTGGGTATAAATTGGCATGATCTGAGCTTGCAGGTCTAGGTCCCATAACTGTTGGGGGGGAGGGTTCCATGCCATAGCCCTTTACACTTATTCCAATTCCACTGCCTGTTGCCTCACCTGAGGGAAATGTGGGAACCAATGGTAAGTTCTTGCTACAGGGGTGCCCCCATACTCTAATGCTCTGACAGATTAGGTCTTGGGATAGATTCATTCTTAAATCCTAAGCCCCAAGCTACTTGTTTGCTCTCTGTCTTACCTCAGTCCAGCCTTGGCATCCACCCATGCCCCCTTTCCTCCCATGTTCCTGTAAGCTGACCAGACTTGGTCTTCCTCCTCCCTGCTCCCTAGGTATTTCCGCCAAGAGCTAGAGCGTCTAGATGAGGGGCTCCGGAAGGAAGACATGGCTGTACATGTCCGCCGTGACCACGTGTTTGAAGACTCCTACCGTGAGCTTCATCGAAAATCCCCGGAGGAAATGAAGAATCGATTGTAAGGGCACTAGTTGAACAGGGAGGGAACATTCTCTCTCCCTCTCCCTCCCCCATCCCTCACCTGCCAGCTCCCCCTCCACCACCTGAAGTCCAAACGCTTGGGGGAACGTGCAGGAACCACTTGTAATGAAATGATCCCTCATCTCGAGAGCCCCCCCAAAGGCCAGGTTACTGGCCTACTCAACTCCAAATAGCAGAGACGAGCTTTCTGTGTCAGGCCTCTACCTCCACGTTCAGTATTGTACCTGCTTCTTTATCAAGCACCATCACCTCAAGCTTGATGAGGTGCTCTCTATGGCTTGGCCAAAGGCAGACACTCAGGGAATCTCCAGGGAACTGTTGAGGGGTCAGGAGCAGGTGTCCACCAGAGTGATCTCATTTGACTTGAGAGTTCAGGCAGCATCTCTTCTCCCCACCCCCACCCCCCAGCATTTTTATCCTCAATTTGACCACACACTGTAAGAGATCGGGCTTTATTGGCTAGCAGAGAAGCACCACAGTGGGGGATTTAGAAGACCTGAGTTCAAATCCTTACTCAGTGAGCTTAGTTAATTTCGTCAACTTCTGGCCTTTAGTTTACCCACTTCCCAAATGAGGATTTGTCTAGATCAGTGATTCTCAACCTGTGGGTTATGTTCAATTTGTAACAATGAAAATGCATCTTGCATATCAGATATTTACATTGCGATTCATAACAGTAGCAAAATTACAGTTATGAAGTAGCAATGGAAATAATTTTATGGTTGGGGGTCATCACAACATGAGGAACTGTATTAAAGGGTTGCAGCATTAGGAAGGTTGAGAACCACTGGTCTAGATGATCTCCCAGGTCTCTTCGAGTTCCAACCCGAAATCCTATCATCTTATGTTGGTAGCCTGGGGAGACACAGGACGGCCTGTGTGGGCTTGGGGACTTTGTCTGGGCAGTGTTTCCAGCGCTCGCTGCTAGGGTGGGGTATTAATGGTATTCACATCCTGTCTCCCCCACACCAGGTATATAGTATTTGAAGGAGAAGAAGGCCAGGATGCCGGGGGCCTCCTCCGAGAGTGGTACATGATCATCTCCCGAGAGATGTTTAACCCCATGTACGCCTTGTTCCGGACCTCACCCGGTGATCGGGTCACCTACACCATCAATCCCTCCTCCCACTGCAATCCCAACCATCTCAGCTACTTCAAATTTGTTGGACGCATTGTGGCCAAGGCTGTCTATGACAACCGGCTTCTCGAATGTTACTTCA
This sequence comes from Pseudochirops cupreus, assembly GCA_028627135.1. Taxonomy (NCBI): domain Eukaryota; kingdom Metazoa; phylum Chordata; class Mammalia; order Diprotodontia; family Pseudocheiridae; genus Pseudochirops; species Pseudochirops cupreus. The sequence goes on along the minus strand of CM053582.1, from coordinate 61,785,188 downwards.
CCAGATCTTTCTACAAGCACATCCTGGGCAAGTCAGTCCGGTGAGGAAATGGGCGTCCTTCCCTGTCGGGCCTGGCCAGGACCACTGCTGCCCCCTGTACCCCAGCTCCTCTCACCTTCTTTTCATAGCGGGTTGTGCTTGTCTTTAGGTACACAGATATGGAAAGTGAGGACTACCACTTTTACCAGGGCCTGGTTTACTTGCTGGAAAATGATGTTTCCACTCTTGGCTATGACCTCACTTTCAGCACTGAGGTAATGGTGGAAAGATGTACTGGGATTGTTTTGAGCCCATCAGATCCCATGTCTGGGACATTTTCCCTCCTCACCCACAGGAGGGCCTCCATCCCCAACAGCCCACAGCTTCCCAGTCAGACCCTGAGCCTTTGGGTGGGTAGGGAGTACCCTAGCAGCTACGTAATGCCCACTGTGTGCCAGGCCCTGTGGTAAACTTTGGCAAATATGATCCGATTTGATCTCACAACCACCCTGGGAGGGAGATGGCTATTCTTGTCCTTAATTTCCAGCTGAGGAAACTGAGGCAGATAGGGGTTAAGTAACTTGTCCAAGATCACAGTCAGTGTCTGAGACCAGATTTGTACTCTGGTGGTCCAGTCCTCTGGACAGTGGCCACCTTGATGCCTCGAGAGAAACAGTTCTCCAGGCCTCAGTCACCTGAAGTAAATCAGAACCAAATAAAGCCAATGGTCTTTGAGCAGGGTGGCATGAAGGCACCCCTCCCTATTTGGACCAGGCACAGATCCACCCACAGGGCGGGGGGAAGAGGAGAGTCTGTTGTCTGCCAATCCTGGTTGAGGTAGGTGGTCTTATTTTAAGGTTCAAGAGTTTGGAGTCTGTGAGGTTCGGGACCTCAAACCTAATGGAGCCAACATCCTGGTAACTGAGGAGAATAAGAAGGAATATGTGCACCTTGTGTGCCAGATGCGGATGACAGGTACCCCTTGGGGGGGCACCTCATGTCCCCAACAAGATGGGAGGGAGGGAGCCTGACACACAGAGACCCAGACAGACACACATGCACAGAAACACACACACGCATCGCACCCAAGAGCCATATCCTCAATCCTCTCAAAGCGCATCTCTTTTTCTTAGAAATAAAAGGCTTGAACTAGACCAACTGGGCCAGCCTTTTACCAGTTGAACTTGATCCAAAACGTAGAAACAACGGTTCCCTTTTGGGGAAGGGGATAGGGTAGGGTTCTAGCTCCCTGGGTGACACTGGGGCTTTTCTTCCCTACAGGAGCTATCCGAAAACAATTGGCAGCCTTCTTGGAGGGTTTCTATGAGATCATCCCCAAACGCCTCATTTCCATCTTCACGGAGCAGGAACTGGAACTTCTCATCTCAGGGCTGCCCACCATAGACATTGATGACCTGAAATCCAACACAGAGTATCACAAGTACCAATCCAACTCGATCCAGGTGAGTGACCCTTTGAGAGGTGGCCTGGCCCTCCTGGTTCCCAGGCTCATCCCTTGGGAAGTGTCTCAAGTCACTCAGGAGTGTTGACAACGAATGGGAGTGAGCATGGCAGAGAGGAGGAGAAGGAAGGGCCCTGAGACCCTGGTGGAACGATCGACTTCCTAGAACTCAGAGGTTGATCCTTGCTCACACATGGTCACGACCTCCCTTTGATGGCCAAAGAGAATCTCAGGAACAAGCATTGCTTCCTAGTCCTCCCTTGTTTTGTTTTACTTTGCTGAATAAGCAGAAAACACAGGCTTGCTGTTCTGGCAAGGACATTAGACACTCCCTGGCCTAAGACTCTCACATTGATAAGAGAAGGAAAGGGCTCAAATGGGCGTGGTTAGTGACTTGGCCTTAGAGTGGGCTAGAGGGAAAAAGGGATCAGGAAGTGCCTACTATGTCCCAGGCACTGGGCTAAGTTCTACAAAGAGACAAAAGTAAAAACCATTCTGGTTCTCAGGAGCTCACATGAAGAAAGAAAAGAAAGAAAAGCACTGGAATGCCAGGAATTGGGAGTGGGGCCCTCTAAAAGATGGGAGGTTATTTAGCTGGGATGGAACCCTGTTCCATCATTGTTGCTGACCTCCAGCCTCCCAACTGCAGCTGCCTCAGCGACATTTCCAACTGCGTGTCCAGTGGACATCTGAAACTCTGTGTGTCCAGAACAGAACTCGCCATCTTGCCCTTTGAATCTTTCCATTCCCTCCTACCTTCCCTTTTACTATGGAGGCCAACGCCACCTCCCCATGCCTCAGGCTCCCAGCCTAGACTCTTACCCCTCCCATCCAGTGTGACAGCCAAGGCCTGTCTGTTTCACCTCTGTAACATCTCTCAAATACACCCCCTTTCTCTTTGATATGGCCCCCCCACCCTGATGACAGCCCTTATCCTCTCACTCCTGGGCTATTGCAGTAGCTGCTGGGTGGACCTGCCTGCCTCATTCTCTCCCCACTTGAGTCCATCCTTTATTCAGCCACCAAAGTGAACTTACCAAAGCACAGGACTGACCATGTCACTCCTACTCAGTAAACTAGGGCTCCCTATTGCTTCCAGGTTCAAATATAAGATAGCTCTGGTATTCAAAGCCCTCCATAGCCTGGCTCCTCCCTTTCCAGTCTTCTTACACCTTGTACTCTTTGATCCAGTGACCCTGGCCTCCTGCCTGTTCCACCACCAAGACCCTCTGTCTCTGGACTGGGCATTTTTTCTGGCTGTCCCTCATGCCTGGAGCACTCTCCTGTCTCATCTCTGCTTCCTGGCAAGTCCCACCTAATCTCCAGGAGGTTTTTCCCAACCTCTCTCAATTCTAGTGTCTTGCATCTCCTCATTATTTGCCATTTAGCCTGTGTTTGCTTGCTCCCCATTAGAATGTGAGCTCCTTGAGGGCAGCGGCTGGCTTTTGCCTCTTTGTATATCCCTGGCACTTAGTAGGCACTTGACAGTTGCTTATTGACTGACCTGACTTTGACTTGACAGCCAGGAGGTAGAGATGAGGAAAGCGATCATTTCACAGAAAGGGGGCAGAAGGTAGAATTTGAACTGAGACTTGGAGGCTGTCTCTCACTTGTTAGATGGGGAAGTGAGGAGAAAGGATTGGCCCCAGACTGCATCTGGGGGGCAGTGCCAAAGGAAGGCCCAGAATTCAAGCCTCTTGATTAGCAGCCCACCCTTTGGTGCTCAGCCTGGGTGTCTTCTCTCTTTAGATTCAGTGGTTCTGGAGAGCCCTGCGTTCTTTTGACCAGGCTGACCGTGCCAAGTTCCTCCAATTTGTGACAGGCACCTCCAAGGTACCTCTCCAGGGTTTTGCAGCACTTGAGGGCATGAATGGCATTCAAAAGTTCCAGATCCACCGAGATGACAGATCCACAGACCGGTTGCCTTCAGCCCACACATGGTGAGAATGGTGGCATGATGGCAAGAGGGGGAGGAGTATGTACAGAATTCCAGGGTTACAATCACTGACTGACTCCATGTGGTCCCATCCTTGTAGTTTCAATCAGCTGGACCTGCCGGCCTACGAGAGCTATGAGAAGCTGCGCCATATGCTGCTGTTGGCCATCCAGGAGTGCTCAGAGGGCTTTGGGTTGGCTTAGACCCAAAGGGCTGCCGCTGCCACCCTGTTACTTTTGTCTACTGTCAGACTTGGGGATAGGGAGAGGAGAAAAAGGAGGGGAAGACACACGACCCCACAAAAACGTTTGACAAACCTCAGAAGGAAACTTAACCAGTAATCAAGCAACCGCCCAACCTTTGTCCTGCCCCTTCCCCAGTGCATTCACCCCAGGCGGAGTGGAGAAGCTGGCGGCGGCCACCCCCAGGCCCTGTTCTCCCTTGGAAAACTAGCTGTGTTGAAACTTGAAGCATTTGGATGGGGGAAGAAGCGGAAAAATGATATATATATATACATATACATATATATATATTTTTGGTTCTGTTTGCATTTCTTAATTCGTGCTCGGAATGTGTTGGTGCGCACATATAGTGAGTCAGTGGGAGGGGATCGGCATGGGGGCCCCCCCCCCCCCGCTCCAGGTGAGGGTTACAATAAAGCGTTCTTGGCAAGACCTCCCCTCCCCACGCCTATGTTTCTTCTGCTTCTCTGCCACCAGCCTGTGGAAAAGGGTTTTTTTTTTCTTAAAAGTTTTCTAATTGATTGATCCTGGCTTTCCTCAAGAGAAGAGGGCTCGGATTTGGCCTGCCCAGGATGCCCTGGGGTGGAGCCTCCTCCTAGAAATAAGGAAGAGCTCAGATCCCCAAGGGATGAGGCCGGCCAGCCTGTTCTTGGTCCCGCCACTCTGGGCCTGATTCTGCCACCGTCGGTCCACTGCCTGCGGTGGGGAGGTGTAGGGTGCCAGGAATAGTTTCAGAAAGAACTCCAGCTCTGGCGGTTGGTTGGGCCTTTCTTTCCATTTTTTCTTTTATTTATTCAGTGGACTCTTTAAAAAAAGATGCAGTGTCCAATTCTGGACTTCATCTAAAACTGTTGAAAGAGTTTGGGGGAGGCGAGGAGGGAGAGGGAGGGCCCATGAGCACGGACCTGTGATCAGCGATCGGCACCCGGGGGCACGGCCAGCGCCCGCCTTCCTCCCGCTGGCCTCCTATCAGTATTGATGGAATTGGCTTTAGGCCACCCCAACCCCCAGCCCCAGGCTCCAGAGGGGGTGAAAGGGCCCCCTCGCCTGAATAAAGCTTTAGTTTGAAAGAGGCCTGGGCCGTGGGTTTTTGTGTGCGCGTGCGGACAGACCGCTGCGTTTGTCTGTGCACTGTGTGTCCGTGTCTGCCTGTGTGTACCCCTGTGTGGACCTGTGCGCGTGTGCCCTGGGGGCGGGGCCCGCGGGGGTCACAGGTGGGGGTTCCGCTGTCACAAAGGGCTGCCGCCCCCCGGCTCCCGCTGCTGCTATGAAACAAGCAGGCGAACTTGCTCGCGGCCAGGCCGCAGGATGGTTGGAGGGATCAAAGACGCCCCTCCAGGCCTAATTCGTGCTCTCCCTCTCCCCACCTCTGCACCCGCGCGCCTAGTACCTAGTGAGTGAGCGAGGGAGTGACTCGGCCAGGAGTACGGAGGGAAGCCGTGAAGGGGTTGCACCCCGGCTAGCCGCCAGTCTGTCCGTTCCTCAGGACTATCAGTGGCGTGGAGGAGGAGGGAGGGAGGGAGGGAAGAAACACCGGGTGACAGTAGCCATGGATGCTCCACAAGCCCGGTCTTACAGTGGCGATCTTGATCTAGCAGAGGTGAGCCCGCCCCTCCCCTGCCGTGAGGTGACTGGGCTCCTAGTGAGGCAGCCCTTCAGCCACACCCGCCCTCCTTCCTAACGGGGAGGGGGGCTGCCTCTGCCTCCACCCTCCAGCGACCATGGGCCCCTCCCTCTCCCCAGTAGAATTCTCCAATGGTCGGGGGAGGGAGGGTCAGGAAATTTCGTTTAAAGCCCTAACCTTTCTTTGCTCTGCCCTGCCCACTTGGCCACCTGCCACCCCCTGCTGCCTACTCGCGGCTGTCGGTTCTGAAGAGAGGCAAGGGAGGGAGGACCGTGAACAGCGAATCCATGCTCCCTTACTATACAGCAGCCAGTGGGCGCGCTGTGAGCATGTTCAACACATCCATGGGGGAGCTGCAGAAGCAGCTGTACAAGGAGGAGTACGACGCCTTCAAGTACGCCCCCATGTTCGAGAGCGACTTCCTTCAGGTGCCTCCCATGGGAAGCCTTGGCCCCACCCACTCCCCATCCCGGACCTTGCCTGTCTTACCCGGGCTACCTCTGGGCCCAAGCTCTCTGCTTCCCAGACTCCTCATGCTGTCCCAGTCTTAGGGTGTTTAAGTGAGGCAGGTCCATGGACAAAACTTGGTTGAGCAGGATACATAGGTTCTGAGAATGGGGTGGGAAGGGAAGGCCACCCCAAATAACCACCGAGCCAGGAGGTTTGAATTTGGTGAGGGGTTCATCATCTGTCTTAGACAATGTCCTTCTGCCTCCAGTCCATCCAGAGGAGGAGGAAGAAGAGGAGCTCTTTGGAACTGGGCATCTGGTCTCTTCCCCGCCACATCACCCTTCCCTCCCCCGCCACGTCACCCTTCCCTCCCCTCCCCCTTTCCTCCTGCAGATCAGCAAGAGAGGGGAAGTGATTGACGTGCATAACCGGGTACGCATGGTGACTGTGGGCATTGCATCCACCAGCCCAATTCTGCCTTTGCCCAATGTCATGCTGCTAGCCCGGCCTGTCGAATACATTGAGGACCAGCCCCCTCAAGAGGCCAGCTCCAAGAGCAAGATGCACCGCCCTCGCCCTTCAAAGACCCTGGAGTTGACCAGGTGAGCCAGCCACCACAGCTGTCCTGTCCCGGCATCCCGACTTGGATGAGCTCTCCCCATCCAACTCAGACAATCTCCTGCCAACATGGTCTTAACCAAGTCACTTAGACAGTAACTGGATTTAGGTCAAGGAGCAAGGGTTCAAAACCCATGGACTTCTGAATGCCAACACCTTCTCAAGATGCCCTATTTCCATCTCTCTGTCACCTGGAAAATGAGGTGTCAGCTCAGAGCAGAGCCTGCACCCCCAGTGTGACAAATCAATGAACAGAGTGCTCAAGGCCTCAGGCAGCCAGCAATGCGGAGGGGGGTGGAGGAGGAGGGAAGACTGTGGAACATACTTACTTCCTGGGCTGGGGGGGCTACAGGCTACTTCCCCTGAAGTTTGTGAAGATTTCTGCGCATGACCGTGAGAAGCAGCAGCTTCGGCTGAAGCTGGCCAGTGGACGATCATTCTACCTGCAGCTGTGCCCACACTCTGATGCCCGGGAGGACCTCTTCTCTTACTGGGAGAAGCTCATCTACCTCCTGCGGCCACCTGTGGAGAGCTACAGCAGTACCCATGCCATTCCTGCTGGGAATGGGGTCGAAGTGCCTGCCTTCATGGCTGAAGAGAAATCTCCTGTGAGTCGAGCCATAGAAGGACCCAATTTGAGCCTTGCCCAGCCTGCCTCTGAGGGCCTCCCTCCATCACTCACTATATTCTCTGATCACCCATGCTAGAGAATGGGGTGGGGGTGGGAGGGGGGAATGATGAACAATTCTATAACTGTTCTTGGCCAAGCTGATGACAGTGACTAGAGCTAACATGTCCAACTTCTGGCTTAGGCCTCTGACCTAGGGTCCACAGGGGAGAAGGAAAACTTTGATTGCCAATCCCAGCTGGGAAAATGGGGAGGAGGGGAGAGAGTTGGAAAAATGTGTCTTCCTTTGGGAATCAGCCCACCCCAACACATGCAACACTCACCAGAACAGGGCACATGTTCTAGGTCCCAGAATTCCCTGGGGCTTGCTCAGTTTCGTCCTCCATTCTAATAGGGTGAGAGGAGGACTCCTGACCCTAGGCAGTTTATGACCTGACCTTGACCCCTGCCTCTTTCTTTCCTCTTCTGCCTCTCACAACATGGGCCCCAGTCCCAGGACCCAGTAATACACAGTGAAGAGGAGCAAGATAAAGTGAGTATCAAGAGTCTTCACATGACACCCGACATCCCTAGCCAGGATAAGATGGCAGTAAAGCCGGAAACAATCATAGCAGCTAGAGCTGGGGAGGGCTTCCCTAGCCCCAGAAGCACTGAGGAGCTACTGAGTCATCACTACAGCATCCAAGGGGTGCCCAGCATGTCTCCCCCCAGTACACCATCTGTCCCAAGCATTGTAGGGTCAGCTGCTGCCAGCAGGGGTCCTATCAGCAAGGCCTTGGCTGGGAGCCCTCCAGGCATGGGGACCGCCACAGCAGGCAGTCAGGGACCTGGCATAAGTGTTGCCCTGGCAGGAACTGGGCAGGTAACGGAGACCGTATCTTCCGGCAGCGTGAGCCTCATGCTGGCTGGTGCTGCCAGCATGTCACCGGATTCAGTGAGCGTGGCTTCAGCAGGCACTGGCAGCCTGATCCCCTCAGGCCACGTAAGCATGGCCTCTGCTGGAGCTGGGACCATGGCCATAGCAGGCATAGGAACCATCACCCCACTTGGACCCGATGGGTCCCCCCTCATATCGACCTTGCAGAGTGAGGGTTACATGAGTGAGCAAGACAGAAGTCAGAAGGTGACCGTGGCCAGCCCCAAGGCATCCAAGGAAGGGAGGTCAACCCAGAGGCACTCCTGGTGCAGAAAAGGGACCAAAAAGGAACGCAACAGTGGTCAGAGGAGGTCATCCTGGCAGGCTGTGACTTCCAAGGAGACTCTGAAATCCAGCCACCGGCCCCCGGAGAAGACGCCACAGCCCGTCTTCCCAGAAAGCCACTAGCCACAGCCCATCCGCAAAGGATTCCAGGTGAGAAGAGTCGCTTGCCAGCTAGCTGTGCCCCCACTTTCACATCTGTCTAAAAGAAGGGTCCTAATGAGATTTCACATTGCCCAAAAAGGGTCTTTTTTTGTTTTTAATAGAGTTGAGTTATCCCTATTATTCCACCATTTTCTTCAGGGAGAATCTAGTAAACAAAATGTGAAGGGGGTAGAGGGGCTTCTCGTTTTAAGACTCAGAAGATCTTAATTTTGTCTGAGCCAGAAATGTGTTGGGTAGCTTTCATCGCCAGGCTAACTTTGCACGTTTTTTTTGCCTTGTCCCACGCCTCCAGGGCCTCTCACAAACCTGTGAAGAGCAAGAGTTCAATCAGCAGCCCTCTTAAGCCACTCTCTGCTCCCCCTCTGTCCTTCCTAGCTGACAGCCATCTTCCAGAAAAATGGAGAGGGAGGGGGGAGGAGAAGGAAGATGCTAAGGCAGGTTTGTCACTGGCTTCTCTTCATCTCCCAATTCCAGCCACTGCCCCAACTAAGAAACCCAGCCGTATTGCCTCCTTCTTGTGCAGCTTCTCCAGCTCTAGCCGGAACACGAAAAGCACCTGAGTCTTCACCGATGTGGGGGAAACAGCTGAGGCCTCCAAGGCCTCAGCCACTGAGATGAACATGAGCACCACCCTGGAGAATGTGGAGAGTACTGAGATAGAGATGGAGACAATCACGAAGATGCTCTCACCTCCAGCGGCAGAGGAAGAGGGGGAGGAGGGGGGAGAGGAGGAGGAGGAGGAGGAGGAGGAGCTGGTCAGCCTGCTTATGGACTCTGTGGGAGACTCCCAAGGGCCTGCAACAACCCTTCTTCCCTCCCTGGAGTCTCAGCATTAGCCAAGCCACCCACCTAGGGCCACAGAGAAAAGCCGGCAGGCTCAGATATTAAAGAATCATGTTTGGCCCCATGACTGGCTAATTCTCTATCCTTTATGACCTGGACAGACTTCTCCCCTCTGTTCCTTTGCCTTCCTCCTCCTCCTCCTCCACACCTCTGGCTGAATCAGCTGATACTGAGTGTGGATGAAAAGGGGGTGTGGACTGGGCTGCAGCAGGAGCAGGAAGAGCTACCACTAGGACAGTGACTGACGATGCTGACGACGTCACAGTGAGGGGGCCCTGTGACCTCAAAGGTTCCACAAGCTAGTCCCAAGCCCCAGAGCCCAGCTCCAGAGTGGGCAGGGCTTGAGCATCCTTGGCACTAAGGACGCCATTCCAGGACAAAAAGCCCCATTCTGTGGACAGGAACAGGACAATGAGGGCTCTTCTGGGCCTCTGTGGCTTAAGCCTTCTTCTCCCCTGTGCTGCTGGCTGTAAGTCCCAGGAAACACAGCACAAACCAGTGAGACAGGACACAGCTGAGGTTTCCTTCTCTTCTCCCTCCCAAATCTGACCACGCCTTCCCCTCTCTCTCCCTCTCTTCCCATTCTCTTAGAACAAAACAGAACAAGAAATATATTCCAGGGAGATGATGGGGTGGGGGTTTTGGGGAGGCTGTCTCAGGGAGAGCTTGGGCTCTGCTTCATGCGCCCTGCCATTCCACCTTCTCCATCCTTCCCACATCTATAGTCTCCAGGCCTCAGGAGTCAAGGCCAAGAAGCAACCATGTCGCAGGTGGCCACAAGGAGGCGCCATGGCTGGTATCTGTGGCGGGGGTCTGCCAGGGGGTGCTTCTAAACCGCTGGTGGGTCCTCTCCACTGCCAACTGTCTGAGAAATGTGTACGTGCCCAAGGAAGAGGGCAGAGGGATTTGGGAGGATAGGACTCAGGGTTTCTCCACCCAGCCATAGTAGGGTAGAATAGGTGGCCTAGCTGTCCCATGGAGTGAGGTCTGTCAAGCGTATTTTGGTTGGGGAGGAAAGCATGTCAATTTCCTGCGTAAGTGGGATTTAGGAGCCCCCCCACCCCATTACGGGTGGGATTAATAGGGACTTTCCACTATGAGTGGGTGGGATTGCAGTTTCCCAAGTAGTATTGGTTGAATGAGGCTTCAGTCTACTTGACAAGCCTTTGCTAAGCCCCTGTGTTCACACTGATCCCTTCCTGACAGCTGTAGCCAATTCCCATATTGTCCAGTCTAACTAGATAGGCCTTCTCTCTATTCCCACACATGGCACCCCATCTCCCATCTCCATGTCTTTGTAATATATCAGCTGTTTCCTGCCCTTCCCACACACACACACATGCCCAGAGGCCTAGTTAATAAATTCTTGTTGGTTGATCAATGAACTGCTGGATTGATAATTGTTCTGTGTGTCTAAGACAGGTGCTAGGAGCTAGTGATCCTCTTTCCACTCCAGGGACCTGAATTCCTCTTATTGTCCCCCTCAGAAATCCAGGCTTCTTGCCTATGAGGGGTTCAGGGACCTGGCTCAATGGCTCCCGGATCTGCCTGCACCCCAACTTTGTGCCCCCAGCCAGGGCCATTGCAGGCAAGAGTGACCTGGGCATGGTCCTCCTCCATCAGCCGACCAGATCGACTGGGGGTCAGGTCCAGCTGGCCGAAGACACTAGCAAGGCCCAAAAAAACTGCCCCTTCTGTGGACATCAGCCTTGCCAGCTCTATCAACATCAGAGTAAGTACCTTGAGGAAGAGGGAACTTGCTGCTACTCCCTCCCTGCCAATCTCAAAATTTCAGGACCAAAGTGGAAAGCACTCCACCTAGAAAAGATTTAGCCCTAAACTAATGAAACTAGGCCTCCAGTCAGCTCAAAAAATGGCTGAGGAGGAAGAAAACCTGGCAGCCACTGATACTCTCCAAGGGCAAAATCCTTCTGGCTCCAAACCAAGGGCTCTTTCTAACTCTAACCCTGATCCTGCAGTGCTTGGGGAGGGGAGGGATCAGGGTCACATTGTCAGGAAATGGCTCCATGTCCCCATCTCCAGGCTAAACATTCTCTTGAGATGTGAAATGGCACTCTCCCCTCCTGGGCACTCATACATGGTCCTCCTGATGCCTATTCCTGAAGCTTCACCCCTTCTAATAACACAGCCCTAAGGCCCATTGGCTTTTGTGCTGACTCAGGGAGCCTGCAAACCACTCAAATTCTCAGCTCTCCACTAATCACCACCCAGGTAGAAGATTTCAGCCAAGAACCTTTGGGGCACTGCCTCTGGCCCCCAATGTGTTGGCAGCTGCTCCTCCCTCATTGATCCCATTGCCAAGCTGACTCCTGCCTTTGTATCATTGGTAGAAATGAGAAACACCTAGGCCCTCCATATGAGATCTGCCAAGTGCACATTGAACCATTAATGGGCAGGTCAATATTTCACCATCTCTTCCACAATAACAGCATGAGATGTATTTTGTCAGTATTTTAGCAAATTCCATAGCATTCCTTTGTTTTCCCGTTGGACAACTCCATGGCAAAAGCCAGTGAGGTCGGGAAGCCCAGCCTGGCCTGGCCTGCTCTTGGCACTCATTCCTTCCCTTTCTGTCCCTGCCCAGAGTTGGGCCTGGAGTCCAGAGCAAGCTCACTGGCCTCCACTCTGTGGCTTCTGCAACAATTGGAGCATTTATCTGTTGCCCAAATCCTGTTCAAAGCCTCATTCTTCAAAGATCACTTGGCCGGGGCCTCAGCAGTCAGCACTGGGATTGTCCACCCAGAAGCTTTAGAAAGAGGGTGTTACTGTTTCATCTGAGGGATTCTCTCCTCCCTCAGATTTCTGGATGGGGCAGAGTGGGGAGGAGACCAGGAGATAGGGCGGAAACAGGCTTGAAGGAGGCAAGCAGAGACTGGGCCTCACACTTTGTCCATCTATCTCCTCTAGCCCCCCAAGATCCTGGACTTGCACCAGCCAAGAGGATGATGGTGAAGCTCCTGGGGTCCTGGGCTTGCCATCACTTGGGAGTTCATCCTACTGAGACTGAGAGTCTTTGCATTTGGATCAATCCCTGGCCAGGCCCAGACTGTTGGGTACACACTAAGCCTAGGGTGCAGGGGAGGGCCTCCCTCACCCCCCAGAGGTCATGTAGTATAGAGAGGAACTACCAGGTCTAGAGGGAAAGCCAAGAGGACAATGAGGGAGCCCCTGGGAGGGGCAGGGAGCCTTAAGACATGGACACCTTATAACAAGAAAGGTTATTCCTCCCCCTGCCCCCTGCCCATGTAGGTGCAGCCTGGCAGCCCGGTCCTCTGCCGTTTTGGAAATCATTGGGAACTTGTAGGTCTGGTCAGCGCGCCATCAAAGGTCTGCTACGTCCCCATCCTTGCTGTGCGCACAGCCCCATATCGCAGCTGGATGGATGCTGTTGTCCAGGCCACGCAGAAGCAACCTCTGACCTTACCCTGCAGTCTCTCCCTACCAAGCAGTCTGAACAGCAGTTCCTGGACACCTTTGCCCATCTCCAGCTTGGGGTTGGAGGTCACACCCCAACTGTCCTCTTTCCAAGAGGTCACCAGTCGCATACACAGCACTGTGCAGGAACAGCCTGCCCTCCTGGGCATGGGCCCTGGTCTTGGGGGCAGCAGGAAGGATGAGCAACTTTATCTTATCGGACAACTGCCCTCGGATGCCAGGCTCCCTGGAGCTGCCACTCAGCTCCTCCCTGATGACCCAGCTGAGCCCCTGGCACTCCCTCCCATTGGAGAGTCCCAGGTGCAGATGTCATGGGATCAAAGTGGGCCTCCTCAGCTTGTCCATGAGGCAGCCCTAGTTCAGGCCCACTTGACTCCCAACAAAGCCAGATCTGAGCCTCAGCAGAGTGAACGTACAACTGGAACAAAGCCTCAAGCAGCTGTTGGCATAGCACAAGCTCACTTGTCCCTCACTAGAGCTGAGAACCCAGTTAGACCCAAGACTCAGTCAGCCACTGAGACAGCTAGGCTCCAGACTCAACAGGCTGACAAGCTAGCTGGCCCCCAGGTTCATCCAAAAGTCAATCCTCTTGGGTCCTCAATTATCCCCAAGACAGCTCTAACTGGACCCCAGACTCGGCGGGCAGCTGACACTGTGGGTCCCTGGTCTCTCTCTAAAACTCCACTGGCATCTAGATCACAGCCTCATCTGGTAGCTGAAAGAGGCAGATTCCTCAGTGTTTCTAAGGCAGATGCAGCCAGACCCCAGGCTCATCCAGCTGCTGGGTTTCATGCTCAGTCAGCAACTGATATTATTGGACCCTGGGTTCTTCCCAAAGCAAATACAGCTGAAGTAGAGCCTCCCCCAGCAGCGTTCCCAAAGTCTCTTGCAGCCAGACCCCAGGCCCAACTAGCACCTAACAGAGCCAGACCCTGGATGGTCCCCAAACCAGAAGCAACCTGGCCTCTGAACCAGCTGGTACCAGAGACAGCTGTGCCCTGGGTTCTGTCTAAGGCACAAGTAGCTGATCTTTGGCCTCAGCACACATCAGAGCCTGCTGAACCCCAGACTCAGTTGGAGAGTGATCCATCCGATGCTGCCGCACCTGTGCCCCAGCCAGTGGCTGATGCATCTGGGTTCTGGGTTGTGCCAACCTCAGCTGTGGATGCTATTATCCCCTGGGCTGGGCCTGTCGTGAGAGCTTCTGAAGCCATCATCCCCTGGGCTGGCCCTGCTCCAGCCAGAGCCCTGGCACCTTCCATGGTGCAGGGACCAGATTTGAGCCCCCTCCTGCCTTCACCAGCTCCACTCTCCTCAGGCTCCCTCATCTACCCAGGCCCCTCCCTCTCCCCTAGATTTTTCTCTTCATTCCCTGCTCAGACTCAGCCTCCTTTCTTCTCTGGAGGTATGCAGGCATTGGCCTGGGACCCCTCAGGTCCTTCAATGCCAGAATCACAGCGAAACAGCTCCTTCTCAGGGCCTGACCCTTCCCATGCCAAGGACTGGCTGCCCTTCCCTTCCTTCTCATCTTCCTCTGCCCCCTCCTTTTCCCATTCCCCCCTCCACTCTCAGCTCAGTGGCCCTGTGCCTGACACCTACCAACAGCATGAGGAGCTCCCCCTCAGGGTCACCTTGGCCCAATGTCGCTTGGGCCTGGGTTGGAGGAGCAACTTCCAAGCCTATTGGCTCTTCCAGACAGCCTTGTCCTCTGAGCAAGGAATAGGTGAGCTCTTGACTGAGGGGTGGTAAACCTGCCCTGGGTGCAGCTCCTGTGGCGGCCTCTGCCCTGGGTGCTCAGCCCAGCCCTGCCTTCCTCCCCAACAGCTGAGTGTGGGCTGCGGCCTGGCTTTGTTGCTCGATGCCCCAGCTGCTGGGAGGCAGAGGAAGGCGAGTTTCCTTGGGTGGTGTCACTGCAGTTCGCACTGTCTCACTTCTGTTCAGGCTCCATCCTGAATGAGTGGTGGGTCCTGACCACCGCCAGCTGTGCCAACATCATGTAAGTGCACCCATGTGAACATCCAGGGGGAGGGGAGGGCCAATGATTCTTGTTCTTTCCCTGCTCCATCCTGCCATTTCCTTCCCATTTGTGGGCCCACCGCCACCTGCACATGGATAGACTTTCCATCTGACTGCAGACGGAATTCAGAAAGCCTGGCCCGGATCCAGGCAGGAGTCATCAACCTAGAAGACCAGGTTCGGGCCCAGCTTGTGGGTATCCAGCGAGCCCTGCCACACTTTGGGATGGAAGGGCCCATGGGCCTGGGCCTGATCCTCCTTCAGGAGCCCTTGCGCTTTCAGCCCAGAGCCCTGGCTGTGTGCCTCGAGGAATCCCCAAAGAAGCAGTTAGCAGGGCCTCAGCTACATCTCTACGACTGCTGGGTCCCTGGCTGGACCTTGATCAAGGGTAAGTCTTGGGCACCAGAAACTAAGAGGCTGATGAGGCAGACACACGTAGGGCTCCCAGTCACCCAGGTAGAAATGGTGGCATCTGCCCCCCAAACTAGCCCCTAAGGAGGGTACCTTTCAGAAACTCCAGGCTCAGTGAGGATCAGGATGCCTTCTGCTCCATCCCATCCAGGGAACCTGGTCACGATGCAGAAGCGGCAACTGAATGTGGTCGAGGTCAGCAACTGTGCCCACTATTGGCCCATCAAGAACTCAAAGGCCTTCTGTGTGGAGGCCAAGAAAGTGATGGGCCAGACCAACTGCAAGGTGATAAGTGCCCCCCCCTACTGTCCAGGCCACCTTCCCAAGGATCTGGCCAGCTCTCCCAGGCCCTCTCTCTCACCTCCTCCTACCTCCCCCTGGCAGGGAGACCTGGGAGCCCCACTGATGTGCCGCCCAAAGCTGCACCCGGCGGAGACCCCCTGGGTACAGATGGGTGTCCTCACTGCTTTTGATGAGGCCTGCTCTCGGCCATATGTTTTCAGTCGAATCCACCCCTTCAGTTTTTGGCTCAGAGCCTCCACAAAGCCTCAGCATCCTCCCTGGGCCAAGCCTGCCCCCAGGCCAACACTCTCTTCCCTCCTCAAACCTGAAGGTGAGTGACCTTCCTCCTCCCTCCCACTAGGGGCACTGGCCCTGGGGGGAATGGAAGCAGGAGGAGGAGGGCTCCCTGGGAGAGCTGGGCCCAGAAAGCCAAAGACGGGGTTTGGAAAGCTGAGACAATGGCTTGGCCGAAGTGCAGCCTCCCCCATGCCCACCTCCAGCCCTGGTGAATCGGATTTCACTACGCTTTGCGATGCCCTGGCAAGCCCTGATTGTGACCTGTGACAGCACCGTTTGCACTGGGTCCATCCTCAGCCCTTCCTGGGTCCTCACCTCAGCCCACTGCATCCGGGACATGTAAGCACTTAGCTGATGGGAGCCTCCTTAGAGAAGAGGCTTCCACAGCAAATCAGGGCTCAAATGTGGTAGGGAATTTGAGAAGCCAACCAGATGATGGAAAAGGGGAGGTTGAGGTACCACCTGTTCTCTCAAAATCTCTCAGAGATCCCATGGTTGGTCAAATCCAGTCATATCATTCAAGGCTGAGTGGGGTGGGATGAGGTAGGAAGAACTCACACTTGTGAGTTCTTGTGAGCCCACTGGGACCGTTTTTTGTGCCATGACAGGAGATCAGAGAACATAGCAGTATTCCTGGGGCTGCCACAGCCTGGGGGCAACATGACAGCTGCACGGGTCTCCAGTGTTGTCCTGCATAAGCAGTACCAAGCAGTGAATGGGGTCCCCTGGAATGATCTGGCTCTCATCCTCCTGCAGAAGCCCTTAGGCCCTACCCAGCCCTTGGCGCCTGTGGGTCATGTGGAGGACCTGCACAAAGCTGAATGCTGGCTCACAGGGGCCCGTGAACTCCGAGAAGGTGAGCTGCACTCAGCTAGTAGCCTTGAGTCCCCAAAGCCCAAGCCAAAATGAGACCTTGGCATTGGAGGACAGCGGCTTGCCTTTCCAGTCAGGGAGAGCCATCCACCTCCTGAACACTGGGCAAGGCTCAACTGTTAGGAAATTTTTTTAGATGAGACTTCAGGAACCCTCTTGGCAACACTGGCCTTTTGGGGCTGTGATACATCAAATCTGTCTTGAGCTAGGCTAAAGAAATGTCCCCATTCTGGCCAATGGAGCCTTCAATGACTCAAATCCCACCTACACTGTTGGCTTAAAGCTCACACCTTACAAACAAGACCTCCTTGGACCCTTCCAAGAGCTCTGGGAGGGAGGGGCTATTGTGATGCCCATTTTACAGATCAGGAAACTGAGGTAGACGGAGGTAAAGCAATCTGCCCCATGTCAACACCTCAGAAGTATCTGAAGCTAGATTGGAACTCATATCTTCCCAACTCCAGGCCCCAGGATCTGTGCACTGGGGCGCCCCCACTAGGCCAGCTGTCTGGTCCTTGACTGAACTTTGAATCATATTGCAATGGAAGGCGGGGAGAGAAAGGGGGTTAGAGTTAGACATGGAATGAGGGTTAGATACCAAGGCCCTGAAAGACCAGAGGAGCCAGCCCTCTTACTTTACAAGATGAGCAGAGAGCTCACAGGACTGGTCCTTTTCTCAGTGTCCCCTGGAAGGAAGAAGTCCTGAGAGCTGGTTTAAAGCCAGTAAGAACTTGAGCAGAAAGCGCCTCTGGCCATAAGACCCCATTTTGCTCTTCCTTCAGCCTAGGGCCCTGCCCCCAGGCAGGGGCCCAAACAGAGAATCAGACTAGAACAGTCCATCCCACTTCTCTGGTCCCCTTGGCATCAGAGCACACACTCTGATCAGTGTGCCCCCTCGCCTTGTCCAAAGGCATGGGATAATGGACAGGATGACCCTAGGCAGAGACCAATGAGGTTCAGCTATCACTTACCACTCCCTCCACCTACTGGCCCCCAAGCCATAGGGCCAGGGAGATTTATTTGGTTGCAGGGGAGACGGATTGGTACCCACAAGCCCTCCAGGTTCAGGTGAAGGATGCTTTGTCCTGTGGCATCAGGAGCTCCGTGGTTTGCCTGGGTCCCCAGTTGCCAGAATTCCAAATGGCTTTGGTGAGTGGTCCATAGTCAGGGCTGGAGGCAGAGATCAGTAACTGAAGCCAGGTTCGCCATTGTTGGGCTTGGGATGGGGAGGAATCAGACAGCAATGGCTGGGCCTCAGGGTGCTGGGCTTGCACTGCAGGATCTTATGGGCCCGGGCAGTGCCCTGCTGTGTCGCTCAGGGGGCATGAACGGGACCTGGAGGCAGACTGGACTCACCAGCACCAAATCTCTCGCTTTCCTCCTGGCCCCCTACTTCCCGTGGATCGCTAAGACATCTTCTGTCCAGACTGACCACATCGCGCTCAATCAGTCCGTGAGGAAGCTTGTCCCTGTCATGTCTGCAGCAGGGGCAGGGCCTGGGAGCCCTCTTACTCTCTTCCCACTGTTGACCCTCTGGCTGGGGTGCCTCATAGCATAGGGATACTGCCCCCATCCAGCCTCACCCAAACCTTCATGGGGGCTCATCCTGCCTACAGCCAAAGTGGAGACTGGACCGTTAGAACTGGCTGGGAGGGAGGCCATTCCCCTCCTCCACTCCTTATCTCCTACTTCCAATATCTATGAAAGGAGAGCAGGGGCAAGACTGTACTGGAGACATACCAACTGCACCTTGACCTCCCTAGATGACCCCCTTTCTCCCACCAAAAATAA
>CM053582.1:61737459-61766417 GCA_028627135.1 Pseudochirops cupreus | reverse complement strand
TGTGTGTGTGTGTGTGTGTGTGTGTGTGTGTGTGTGTGTGTGTGTGTGTGTGTGTGTGTGTGTGTGTGTGTGTGTGTGTGAGAGAGAGAGAGAGAGAGAGAGAGAGAGAGAGAGAGAGAGAGAGAGAGAGAGAGTGGGTTGATGGAGAAGGAAAAGTTGTGGTCCAAAAACACCACAATCCCCAAGCCAACAACTATCCTACTAGAATTAATGTTACACAGCTGTTAGTTCATGGAGCCTCCCAGTCCATTTCAGCATATTTTAATTTCTACAGGTTATCTTTGAATGTTTGAAAGAATTCACTTGCAAGTCCATCTGGTCCTGGAATTTATTCCTTTGGGAGCTCATTTATGGCTTCATTTTTTTTTCTCTGGGATTATTTAAATTGTCATTTTATTATTTAAATCTTCTATTTCTTGTTCTGTTCTGATTATTTTGTATTTTTATAAATATTCATTTAATTTAGGTAGTCAGATTTATTGGCATATGATTGGGGGAAATAGTTTTTAAGAATTTCCTTCATTTCTTCATTTGTTTTGCATGTACTTTTTTCATTTTTGATACTAATTTGGTTTTCCTCTTTCTGTAAACAAATTAGCTAATGGTTTATGTCTTGGGCTTTTATTAAGAAAACTAACAGTTTCATTTATTAGTTTTTTGCTTTCAATTTGATTAATCTCTTCTTTGATTTTCAGCATTTGTATTTTTGAGTTTACTATTTTAAAAAATGTGTTGGTTTTCCAGGTTGTTTTTTTTAGTTGCATGCTCCATTTGATTATCCATGTGTTTTCTCTTTTGTTGATGAAACTGTTTAAAGATATAAATTTTCCCTTTTCAGAATGCTTTGGCTGAGACACACAAAATTTTATATGTTGTCTCCCTGTTATTACCTTTAATGAAATTATTGTTTCTCTGCTCATTCTATGGGATTAAATCATTTACTCTCCAATTAGTTTTTTTAATTTTTTTATGCAATAGCCCTTTATTGAATACAATTTTTTATTGTGTTACGCTCCATCAAAGTTGTGTTTACTACTTCTACTTTTCTGCATTTGTTTGTGAGATTCTTATGCCCTAAAATATGATCGGTTTTTGCAAAGAGACTGTGCACAGTTGTGAAACATGTATATTCTTTTCTGTATTCATTAAGCAATCACCAGAAGTCTATCAGTTTTAACTTTTCTAAAATTCTAAGTAGGTTGTTCCTTTCTTGTTTATTTTTGGTTAGATTTTTCTAGATTTGAAAGAGAAACATTGAGATCCCTTACTATTATAGCTTTTATTATTTTAAATTTTATATTATATATTTATTTTATTACCGACATAGACCACATTAATAACAACAAAAATATTAATATGTGCAGAAAAAGCTCTTGACAAGATATGACTACCTATTTTTTTAACTATAGAAAACATAGGAACAATTGTTTGTGCAAAACCATCTTAATTTTATGTCATCAAAATTGTTGATTTTACCTTCTGTGATTCTTTCTATTCCATGCCTGGTTAGGGACTCTTCTCCTACACATAGATCTGAAAATTTATACAACAGCATTTTAAAGACAATTTTATGAGCTGGAGGAAGGTGGAGTCCTGTCCCACTGACCAGTTGCTGTCCATGAGAAGAATGAGGATCACCCTGCCTTCTGATAGGGGCAGGGCAGGGCAGGGCAACATGACCATTGTGGGCATTTTATTTGGCTTGAACACACCGGGGCTTTTGTTTTTCTTTATTTTTCAGTGAGAGTGAGGGAGTTAACAGGGAGAGAAAGCGAATCTGGAAAGAAAATAAAATTGCATTTGCCTCCCTATCGACATGTATGTTGTACCAAAAGGTTTTTGACTTTCTGCTTCTGAAACTCATCCCCTCCCTGGGAAGAAGGAAGACAGGAAGTGCTTTGTTGCTAACTTTGGCCTTCTGGTTTTGTCGCTGCTTTGATCGTTTCTCTCAAGTTGTTTTTACTCAAACATTCTAACGGTATAAATTGTCCCCGCTTTGCTCGGTCTGTTCACGAAGCATCTTAATCAAGGTCGACGTTATTATAGTGTTTGAAGGTGCGCACCTCACCATAGTCTCCGGAGGTTGCTAACATCATTCTTCCCCTTTTACAGATGAGGAAACAGAATCATAAAGTGGTGAAGTGACTGGCCCAGGGTCTCTTCCTCAGCACTGACATTTTCCCTCATCTCGGTGTAATGGTACAGTGATTGCCATTAGAGTTTGCTCAGCTCTCCGAAGATGGCACCTTGTCAGCTTCCAGTTTTTCCTTGGCACGAAAGCACCTTTGTCTTCTTTACTCTCTGTGCTTTTTTGCTCGAGGCATTGCTGGTTCCCATTAGGAATGTCCTGGCCGCATAAGCTCACAGCTCCAGCCCCAGAATCTGCTCGGCTCTTTTGTTGTTTAGATGTACATTTCTCTGTTAATGACGGGGACCAGTTTGTCCCACAGTTGGTGCTACTTTGCATTGCTTGCTGTGAAAAAATGCTTGTCTTCTTTGATTATTGATAAATTGGAGCACGGATCTTACTGTAAATTCGAATTGGTCTCTTATGGGTGTGGGACCTTGGTCGGAAAAACTTGCGGCAGAATTTTTTCCCAGCGTATTTGTTACCCATTTTAATTTGGGGTACAGGAGGGAGAGTTGGGACTTAAGAAGATTTGGCCACATAAAAACCTAGAGATCTATCAAAGAAGTGGACATTTGGGGGGATCCCAGTGTTTCTGGCTGGAAGAGGAGGGACCGGGAGGGGGGAAGAAGAGGAGGCTCCGCCCAACATCCTAAGTCCCGGTCAGGTGAGGCAGGGATGGCCAGGAGTGCCCTGGGCAAAGACGGGGCCGGGGGAAGGGGGTAAAAGGCCACCAGCAGTGGGGACTAGAACAAGAGGGGAGAACGAGAGGGAGGGCTTCAGGGGGCCACGGGGCCAAGAGGAGGGGAGACCAACAGGCGGCCTTTCCGCCTGGGTCCAGCGCCTACGACCCCTCAGGGCGAGTCCGGAGGCTAGCGGGGGGAGTGAGGGGCGGAGCGGGCTCAATCATTGATTTTCCTACGCCTCGTTTTTCTCTTTTTCGCACCTAGGTTGTCCGGCTTCGGAAGCCGTGCCCAGGCTTGGACCAATCAGCGGCGGCTCTCGCGGGACTGCCCCTCCCATTGGCCTGCGCAACTTCCTTGGGCGGAAGGAGGGTCGCAGGAAGGGGAGGAGTCATCATATTCCCCGCCCCTAGAGGTGGGCCAATCAGCGGCGGCTCCGGTGGCCTCTCCCCCGCCCATTGGCTTTCGCAACTTCCTACAGTGGGATGAAGACCACGGAGGGGGGGGATGGGAGGGGTGTGCCCACTCCGCCCTGGATCTGGCCCAATCAGCGATGGCCCCTGCGGCCCTCCCGCCCCGCCCTGAGTCTGGCCCAATCAGCGGCGGGCGCTCGGCCCCGCCTCCCGTCCTTTGGTCGCCTCGCTCCAGAGTGGCGAGGGCCGGAAGCAGCTCCAGCATGGCAGCTACGGGAGGGATTCGAACCCTGCAGGTACAACACCTCCCCCAGTTAAAGGTCTCCAGGCCCGATCTCTTCCGGGACGTGTCGCTCCCGGCCTGGCCGCCGCGCTGCTGCCCTGGTCTCCCTGTGACCCTCCTTAACCCCAGTTTCCCTCCTGTAAGCCGGGAGCTGTGCGGCTCCCTGTGATCCGAGCCTCTCTGGTCCCCGTGACTTGAACCAGACGGAGCCGCCGTAGCGGCCTCCTCCTCCTCCCCTTCCCACTCCCACGTAGCTCATTAAATCACCAGGCTTTTTCCAGATGCCAACCTCCCTCTCTCCAATGCAGAAGTCCGGAGAGGGCGAGGGCATTTCTCACTGAGCGCTTCCTGCAGGGCATGGTTGGTGTGGTGACAGGCGGGGCGTCGGGCCTGGGCCAGGCCACGGTCAGAAGACTGGTTAAGCACGGGGCCCGAGCTGTCATCGTGGACTTGCCCCAGTCATCTGGTGAAGCCCTGGCAAAGGAGCTGGGGCCTTCCTGTGCTTTCGCTCCCACTGATGTATGTCTGCATCGAGGGGGGCGGGCGTGTATCTGGCTCTCCTTCCCAGCTGGTGGTGGTTGGGAGAGACCAGAAATCCCTGGGGAGCTGATGCCCTCTCCCTCTACTCCCTGGCTAGGTAACCTCCGAAGCAGAGGTACAGGAGGCCCTGACTTTGGCCAGAGAGAAATTTGGCCGGGTGGACATTGCCGTTAATTGTGCTGGTGTCGCTGTGGCCTCCAAGACTTACAACTTCAAGAACAGTCAAGCACACACCCTGGAGGCCTTCCAGAAGGTGATCCAGGTACCTCTGAGGCAGATCCTGAGTCCTGCCAATGGGATCCCGACTCTTCACCCCCTGGCTCTGATGCTCTGCCTTCTGGGAGAGTTAGAAAGGATCCAGCCAAGCCCCTCATCTGACAGAGGGACAAACTCCTTAACTACCGAAGGCAGGCTTCAAACCCGGGTAGTCTGAGCCTAGAGATATCACCACTGAATTCTTCCCCTCCCCTTCCCCAGGTAAATCTAGTTGGTACCTTCAATGTGATCCGACTGGCTGCTGGGGAGATGGGGAAGAATGACCCAGATGAGGACGGCCACCGGGGCATTATCATCAACACAGCTAGTGTGGCTGCCTTCGAGGGCCAGGTATTCCAGACCCTTCCATCTCCAGCATGATTAGCCAGGGGAGCCAAGCCTCCCTGGTCACCACCAACTCACTTTCACACTTGTTTCCAGGTTGGCCAAATTGCATATTCTGCATCCAAGGGGGGAATCGTAGGGATGACCCTGCCTGCAGCCCGGGACCTGGCCCCCATGGGAATTCGGGTGGTCACCATTGCTCCAGGTAGGGCTCTAGTATCCCCCCAAGTTCCATTCCTTTCTTCCCTGCTGCTGGCTCCAAGATGGGCCAATTCTAAACCTGTCTCAGAGGACTGAGAAGAATGTACCCTGAAGAGGTCATCAGGTGGTCCAAACCCTTATTTGACAGAGGAGGAAACTGAGGATCAGGACAAGGGAGGGACTTGGCCAAAGTCAGAACTCATGGGACAGGGGCTAGCTAGCTGGGCCTCAAACTTGGGTCATCCGGTTTTGAAACCCACTTTTCTTGGAGTACTGCAGATAGGTGGCACTGCAGTGGATAGAGAGCTGGGCCTGGAGTCAGGAAGACCCAAGTTTAAATGTATCCTTAGACAACTCTAAGCTGGGTGACCCTGGGCAAGTCCCTGAACCTCTGTCTGCCTCTATTCCTTCAGATATAAAATGAAGGTAATAATAGTATCCACGTCCTTTCCAGGGTTATTGTGTGGATCAAATGAGGGCGTGTTTGTAAAATGCTTGGCACACAGTAGGCACTCGATATAAGGTAGCTATTATTATGTTCCAGGCCTGTTTGAGACACCTCTCCTGTTGGGACTCCCTGAAAAGGTCCGCTCCTTCCTCGCCCGTCAAGTGCCCTTCCCCAGCCGCCTGGGAGATCCAGCAGAATATGCCCACCTTGTGCAGGCCGTGGTAGAAAATCCCCTGCTCAATGGTGAGGTGATCCGTCTGGATGGAGGTATCCGCATGCAGCCCTGATGCTGGAGGTCTAGGCCTCCCTCTGGTCACGGAGCACCAGGGCCTCTGCCTTCTATGTCTTAATCTCTGGTGCCTAATAAAGGTGATTTGTCTGGGCTCTGTGGAGGAGTATATGCTGGTGACACAGCATGGATACCCAAAGTCACTTTATTTCCCCACAGAAGCTTAGCTCCCAAGTGCCAGTGTTAGGCCTCTCGGCTCAACGGCTACTGGTGTTGAACTGGAGGTGGAAGTGGGCCGTGGGCTCATTGGTGTACACCACCTTGTCCAGGTAGTCCTTTCTGAAAGGCAAAGTTGGTGTGGACTCAAGGCCCCCACCCCAGCCTGACTCTGGCCTCCTCCCTCCTCTGTCCTCACTCACTGTGCCTGCTGCTGTCGTGCTAATTGCTTGTTGTACACGTCTAGGTCCCGCCGAAGCTTCTGTGCTCGGACCTGTTGCTCATGTTCCAGCTGGCAAGCAGCTTGAGCAGCCAGCTGCTCCTGGAGGGCCCGCTCGGCTTCCAGGCGCTGCTCAGCCTGCCGCTGGTGTTGGGCTTTGAGGCGCTGGCCAGCCTGCTCCTTCTGGATGGCGGCTATTTGCTCAGGGGTCATGCCCTTCCAGCACTCCAGGATCACCCTATGTGGGACCAAGGGGTTCGAGGAGACAGAAGGGTTCTCAGTCAGCATGTCACTGGTCAAATGATTGTAGATCTCCATGAGGTTGTCATCCTGCTCCCTCTGCTGGGCCAGGTACTGCCGTTCCCCCACCTCTATGGCCTAGGGGGGAAGGGAGGCAGCTCAGGGTTAGGGTTTGCCCTCAAGGGAGCTGCTGAGGCCCCAGAAGGTAGAAGGCAGCCCCCAAATCGGCATCCCTGTCCAGACCCTCAAAGCCAAGGAAAACCTCCCCTAAACTGAGGCCCCTTTGGAGTGTGCTATATGGAAGCCTCCTGTAGCAGGGTCTGCCCTTCTGCCAACCCTGAGCAGCATCAGGCTGGCATGAGCCAGGGGCAGGGAGGAAGAGGAGCTTCTGGAAATTTGGATTTGAGTGTGCAGGCCTGGGGCATGGGGGGCAGCCATGGCACCTGAGCCCTGTTGTAATTGGCCACGGCAACGTCCATGGCCTTGCGGCAGGCAGCTTCCAGATCCTCCAGGCGAGTGGCTCGCAGGTCCATCTCTATCCGCTTCTGGCCATCTAGGATCTCTGCAGGGAGGGGGGGAGTAATCTGTCAATCACATGGGGATTGAGGCAGCTGATCAGCTGACACAGATTTGGGGCAGGACCTGGGCTTTAGCACCAGGGGCACAGACTTGATAGAATAGAGGGTCTGACAGCTGGAAGTCGAATAGGCAGCCTAGAAAGTAGTGAGCTCCCCATCAGTGGAGGGCTCCTATGTTTTCACACTTGAGGAATCTGAGGCAGACAGTGGTTGAAGTGACTTAGCCAGTGAGTGTCAGAGGCAAGATCTGAACACTGGGCCCGACTCCATGCACTGTGGTGTTCCCAGTAGCACAGAGGTTCAGTTGAGCCTAAGAATAGGCTAGGGAAGCCAAGGCCCAAAGACAGTGAAGTAGCTTGTGGCTGGGCCCTCTGTGTCTCCCCTGAACAGAATCCTGGAGAGCCCTAATTCAGACACTTTGTAACCACGTGACATTGGGCAAGTCACCTGCCAGCTCACAGCCTCAGTCTGCCTTTCTACCAAATGGGCATGATGCTAACTGCCATTCTAACCCTCCAAACAGCAGGGCTGGGTGCTGTATAGAGGGGCAAGACCCGGCTCTGCTGACAGCGCCTTGCCGAGATTACACGAGCTGAGCTGGTGGAGAGAGAAGGAAAGGCCCTTCCCTCTCTGTGTCCCCATCTCCCCTCAGAGGGAAGGGGGTTGTGCCCCCACTGCTGCCTGCTGTGGCACACTCACCTGAGTACTTTTCATCTCTCCTAGCCTGGCAGTGCTCCTCCTGCTGACAGCTCAATTCACGACAGGCCTGTTCCCGCTGCAGGCGCTGGCGGGTAGCTTGGCCCAAGTCTTCCCCAGCAAAGAACTGCATGCTGGAGGGCCCACAGTGGCAGTCCAGGTAGCCCACTTGGGGTGGCTTCTTTTTCTGCAGTCTTGCTGGGTCATACAGGTCAAAGTCTCGGTGGTCCTTGGGCTGCTGCTCCCACTCACGAAAGGCCTGCACCTGCCGACCTACCTGCCGGGCACTCTGCAACTCCTCCTTTTCCAGCAGCTGGGCCACCAAGTCACACTGGACCTGGCTGGCATCTGGAAGGGGGGAGGGTTACTGGGGGTCAAGGGGACCAGGGCCCAGACTCTCCCTGTACACCCCCTCTGGGGCTCTTACCAAAGGCTGCTTCTCGAGCTCGCTCAGCAGCTTCTAGTCTTTTCTGCTCCTGCACTTGGCTCTTCAGGGTGTCTGTATCCACCTGCCACAGATCATGGGGTGGTCCCGCCTCTTTGAACTGCTTGCTGGGACTTGGATAGGCCCTGTCCCACCCTCTACCGGCTCGGATGGGGTGGCCCAGGGCATCTCCTTCCCTCCAGGGAGCTTTGGGCCTTGGGCAGAAGGGGAGGCAGCAGGGCAAAGAGTCACACTGAAAAACAAAGGCCCAGCTTCTAGTCTGAGCTCTTCTATCTCACTTGCTGTGAGACATCAGCCAAGCCACACTGAGCCTCAGTTCCCATGTCTCCAAAGTAAGGGGATGGAATTAGATGGGGACTGGCCCTCAGGGCAGGGGTGGGGGGCTGGGGGAGGGAGTGGCCCTGATTTCTAGTCCTGGGCCTGTTCCTAGTCCTGAGAAAGCTTTGCTTCTGCCCTCTTAGGGAAGCTCACCCCAATGATTCGGTTCCAAACATTAAAGATTCGGCTCTGCCTCTGTTTCTCCTGGTTCCTTCGGGCCTCAATGGCCACAGCCTCCTTCTGTTCCGGTTGGATGTCTACCTTATACATCCTGACTTGAGACTGAAAGATACAAGGAGCCCTTAGCAACTCTTCTGCTAGCCCAGGAGCTTGAGATCAGAGAAGCAGCAAGGAGCCTTTGAGATCACCTAGTCAATTCCCCAAACAGTAAACACCGACTATGTGCCAAGCACAGAACAAATGAAACGGCCTCTGCCTTTTAGGAACTGGAATTCTTTCAGGGGTCCCAACTTTTCCGCTGGTGAGGAAATGCTGAGATTTCAGGAGGGACAAGGATGAGGAGAAGCCTCCAGGGGCTCTCTCCAGGGATCAGCCTCACCCTTGTTTGTCCCCACCTAGAAAGGGACTGCCTTCAGGGGAGGGGACTTTGTCTCTCTCTGCATCCTCAGGGCATGCCCAGCGCCCTTAAGCTGCCAGAAGGCAGTGGCTCCTAAGGTGTGCTTTGAAGGAAGGGAGGTAGAATGGAAGCAGACTTTGGGGCTTGTTGAGCTTGAGATGCCTGTGCTTGGCAATGCCTTTGGTGGCTATTAGGAATGCAAGACTGAGCCCCAAAGCCAGAGGAAGATGGGCCATATAGACAGAGAGTGAGCAGTGGGCCCAGCACAGAGCTCTGGGGGACCTGCCCTCCATTCGGATTTGGAAAAGGACCAACCCTGAGTCAAAAAAAGAGAAGGAATGAGCCAAAGTAAAAGGGTGTAGTGAGCTAAGGCTGCAGAAAATGCCCCAGAATTCAGTGGGCTAACTTTGGACGGGGGCACTTTCATTTGAGTGCTCAGGTTGGAAGCCAGATTCACCTGGGGGAGTGAGGCTGGCACCTGGTGCCTGTCCTCCAATTATACCTCTCATGTTTTTGTATATTCTTTTAAGGCTCAGTTTAGGAGTAAACTTCTTGATGAATCTTTGCCTGAATGTCCTTCCCCAATATTCTAAAAGCACTCAGTCCAGTGTCTGTTTTACAGAGAAGGCAAGAGGGCTGAGCCCAAAGATAGTCAGAAAGCAGTATAGGGGGCAGATCCAGCTCCTGCCTCCAAACCCAGTGCTCTTGTCTTGCATCTGATGCCCAGGGACTTGGGTTCAGATCCTGACTAGGTCTGTGTGGTGTTGGGCAAGCCCTCGATGCCCTCCCCTAGCCAATGCCCTTCCGAGGGCCCTCGGCCTAGCCCCACCGTGATCTGCTTGAAAATGTCCCCATGGGGGAAGGCGTGGAGTGGAGAATCTGGCAGAAAAGGGGACCTGGTTGGCAGTTGGCCCCCACGTAAGCTGTGACCCCCCCGGGTGGGGGTACAACTTGCTTCTCCTTTACTGTCCTCTGCCCCACCCCCTCCCAGTCTGGCCTCGGAAGCCTTTGCCTATCCACACGTTCCCTTCTCGGGACCCCCGGGCTAGCTTCCTTTCTCTCTTCCTGCTCTTCTTCGTCTGCTCGCCGTCCATCTGCTCTCTCCACCAACGCCCTCACCTCTCTAGTGGGCTCGCTCCGACGCCGAGGAAGGGATTCCCCCGCAGGGAACAGAGACTAAGCGTCTCTCCGCTGCCATGGCAACGAGCAGGAGGCTGAAGGCGCGTGCGCGCGCTCGAGCCGGAACCAAGGAGTCCCTCACCCTGTCTCTTCTATCCCGCCCATCTGGCGCATGCGCGCCAAGAAGGCAAAGAGCAAGTTGAGTTGCGGCCGAGAGAGAAGGTCCCTCAGCTTGGTCCTGCGCGTTTGTGCACGCGCAAGACGAGACCTAGTCTTGGATTCAGTGTTCCGGAGCCTCGCCGGTTCCTTACTTCCCGAATGCGCACGCGCATGATTCCTCTCGCGCTGCTTCGTCGGCGCTCGCGATTGCGGGGCCTCCGTTTGCGCGGGCTTTGCCACCTCTGTCGCGCCCCCCCACCTGCCGTGGACTGTCTGAAACTGCTCCAGATCGAGAACATCAAGGTCCACGAGGGTCGGAAGATCATCGGGGCCTTCCTGGGGTTCCCCGTCATAAGCAGACCCAACGGCTCAGGTAGGGCATCGAACGAGACGACCCCTGCCCGCAGTCGCAGATGGTCCGGCCCATCGCCTCCCTCCCCCCCCCCCGCGGGCCTGGCCTAGGTGGTTCGTCCTAGCCGGCCGGAAGCGCCGCGAGAGGGCCCCGCCCCTTCCCCTCTTCCGCCTCCTTCCTCCCTCCCCCCTCCCTCCTCCCGAATTCTGCGCCTGCTCGGGAGGGCTGCGGGCTCACCTCGGGGCGGGGGCGGTCCTGGAGCGGCGGAAGCCTAGTTAGGGGGCCTTCGGAGGGGACACTGGGAGCACATGTGGATTCCATTAAGGAAGTGACTCTTAGGGTGCGTAGAGAGGGGGCGGTGGAAATTGGCCTGGGGGAAGGGCGCGGGCTCCCCTTGTCCAAGGCCCCGTGCGCCCCTGCCACCGGGGATCCAAATCCAGGCTCCGCTGTGACGCCCGCTGGTGGGATCCCCCCCCTTCTCCGTTCCCCCTTGCTTGCGCTGGCTGCAGCATTCTTCGCAGGTACTCTCTGGCTGCGGTTACTGATCTTTGGGCATCTCCATAGCCACAAACTCCACGGCCCCCTCGCCTCGAGGGCCCCAGCGCCACAGCACTCTCCTTCCTGTTCCCATTTTCCCGGCTCCCCCAGCCTTGTCTGGAACGGCAGGAAGTTGAGAGCCTTGGTGAGGTTTTCCCCAGATCCACTTTGGAGCTCTCCGAAAGCCGGATGGGGCTAGAAGGAGCTTGTTAGCCAACTGGGTCCTCATCCACAGCCTTCCCAACAATGAATAAGATGGGCTCCCCTTGAAGACTCCTGAGGAGGACAGATCTCCCGCCTTGAATTGTTTGGGACCGTGACCTGACTTTGAGGCTTGGTGGGATAGGCTGAGGAAGACACCCAGTGCAACCGCCATTGGAAGAATGGTGAGCTGAGCACTAGCCCGAGGCAGAGCTGGAGGATGACAGGAATGTGAGTCACTTGGGGGCAGTGACCATCTACTGTGCCCTGGGCTTAGGGGGCAGGCTCCTCCCGCTGGGTAAGAGTGATAGCCACAGTGAAGTGGAGAGCAGTCTGGCAGATCAACCTGACCAAGGTAGAAACTGAGCTGAAAGAGAAGTGATAGAATCAAAGGAGAAAGAAAGAGATCAGATGAGCCTGAAGTCAGGGCCCTTTGGGGCCTCAAGCTTTGGACCTATTGCTTTCTCTATAAAGGCTCTGTCCTATCTTATTCATTCTATGTATCTGTCTCTTTAGAACACAGGTGTGTACGTGCACATGCCTACACATACACCCCAAAGACCTGAAAAATTAACCCTGAATATATGCCCTAGGCACAACATGCTACGTGTGTGCACTTGACACTAAGGATTTGGGTATTTTAGAGGAGGAAGAAGTAATTGTGGCGTAGAGGTTGTGGAGAATATACAGAATGGAGAAATAACCTAAAGCTGGGGCGAATTAGGGTGGCTAGGATTGGGCAGAGTAGAGGGGCTGGGTGCCCCCTCCCCCAAAATGTCCAAAGTGCTGAAGGTAGATGAAAATGGGCTGAGTTGGCTTCCTCATGAAGCCCAGCTAGCTGGCCCATAGTAGGGAAAGCATTGGGGGAGCACCTACTACCTGCTGTATACCGTGCTATCGTTTTGTTCCTCATGTTACAAGGTCAAAGCCCAGCACTTTGTGTACTGTGGCACCTCACTCCTGCGACAGGTACCTCATTGGCTGAGAAGAGGGACAGAAACTTCCTGGGCTGGTCCTGGTATCCTGTTAGAGAGGAGGTGTTCAGAGACCTCCAGAGGTCCCAGAGGGGATTCTTTGGCCTGCCTTGGTGCTATCTGAATCCTCCTCCCCCAGCCTTGCAATCTTTTCAAAGGACTCTTTGCTACTTCTCCATTTTAGAAGGGAGGTGGTCCCTGGCATCCATCTGGAGCTCATGCCATTCTGCCTTCTCACCCTGTTGAAGGAGTAGCTCCCAGCAACTGTCCAACATTTAAGCCTGGGAAACCATCAAAATGGATTATATTGATGATTTCAGGACCTGAAGGGGAGAATTCTTGGACTGGGAGGCAGCTTCCTGCATATCTGCTTATATCTGAGTATGGCTTTGTTTCCCCATTCCCCCATCCCATTCCTCTGCTATGACCAGGTTAAGAACTTGGGAGTTCTTTTGAGGTACCTCCCCCTTCCAAAAAGTGGGAAGCAGTTGGTGCCTTGTGGGGCTACACAGGTTGCTAGTGTTCGATTCTTTCTGGGAGGAGAAACCAGGGCCTTGGTGGTACCAGAGAGGCCAGGGTTCACCTGCCTCTGCCAGCTGGGCCTAGAGCTTGCAGGATGCTTGGACCAAAGAGATGGAGGAGGAGAGGAATGCTGTGAGCAATTGAGAGGGCACATTTTGACCCCTGACCTGAAAAACGTTTGTGACAAGTTCCAGGAGACATCAGATCTCGAGGCAGGTATGCCTCCAAAGAGCTGAAGGGCTTGTCGATGGAAGAGGGTCAGCCTGGCTATTCTTGGCCCCAGAGGGCTAGACCAGAAGCTATGGTTGGCCTTGAGAAATTGCCAGTTCTGCACCTTGGCTTTCTCTCCTTCAGATCTTTAGCCCTGCCCCCAGTGGCCCCCCCGTGCTTGAGAGTTTCCAGAGATGGCCAAAAAGGCAAATCAGAAAGGAACTTTGATAGTCTGAGAAGAGAACAGGGGTCTCCAGAGTGAGCACCTTTCCAGGGCCTGTGGGGGCAAGAAGTCACTGGCTTCTTTTTGCTTTCAGTTTTTTTCTCTTCTGCAGCAAGGGGACTATGTTATCAAGGTGCTGATGCTTCACCAGATACCCATGCCAACCCTGGCTTTGTGTGGACAGCAAAGCTGAAGAAAGCAGACCTGGAGTTGGGAAAAGGGGAGGGGCTCAGGGGCTTCTGGCCTTGTCCATCTCATTTGGCAGAGAGTCATGGCCTTTATGCTGAAGCCATGTGAGTGGGCCATCCCTGTTTTGGTGTGGGGTGGAAGGAGCCTATGGCCTCCTTAAGGGTCATGTATACCCTGAAATAAAGTTGGAAATCTTTCTTCTAGATGGAATCCAATGTCAGTTTCATTCATAGCTGTCCAAAAATGAGAGGCAGTGGGTAGTTCCCCATATCTAACCCAGAGGTTTCCAAGGAGAGGGCCTGATGACCACTTAGAAAGAAGACAAATTCCCATATGGACAGGCCTTGGACTCACTCTTAGAGTTCCCTTCATTAATCAGCAAGATTATGAGACCATGATGGGAGGTGGCACATCCTAGGCCTCAGTCTGCCCTGGGCTATAACCTGAGGAGGAGGAATGAGGTGGGAAGACCTGGAAGCCCTGGCACCTTTTAAGCCCCATCAGCCTGGATCTTGTCATTGCCTAGTCTTCACCCAGAGAATCAGGAAACCTTGAAAGTTTCTCCTTATGGATTTGGAGTTTGAAGACCCAGGACTGGCTACCGATAGGAGCAAGGCTAGGATTCTGCCAGATTGCTGTCTGAAGCCCTTTGTCCCTTTCTAAGGGCACAGCAAGTTAGGAGGGCCTAAGGCCTCCTCTGATGGGGCAGGAGCCAGGCCCACAGCTTTTCCTGCTAGGCTGAGGGCCCAGTGGTGGGATTCAGGGAATGAGATATGAGGCCTTCCTGTCTGGCACCTGCAGGGTTAATAATCCCTCTCTGCCAAGTTCTTTGGAACCCATTGTCATGGGAACCAGTTTGGCAGCCTAGCCAGTGTTCAGAGCTAAGGTGGGGGTTGGAGGGCCTGCTTGGCAGGCTAGTAGGCAGGTGTATGGGCAGGCAGTGGGTGGCTACGGGCTTCTTCTCTAGGGCCTGTGAGCTGGAGCTCTTCTGCTCTGCCCAGCACTGCCCAACCCAGGACTACAGAACACAACATTGCTGCCAGGCCACATTCACAACCTCAGTAAGGTTGGTAGTCCTGGGGCAGAATCTCAGAACACACTGGCTGACCAAGAAAGGGTTTCACAGAGCTTGGGGAAGGGATTTGACCAGGATCACAGCACAGTTAATGTGTACATCAGCGGCTGAACTGAGCCTAGCTTGGTACCGTACTTGGCTCTTTTCCTGGTGATTTACTGCTTATATCTTGTTCAGTGCCATTAGAGCCTTCAAGAAACAGACCTTCGGCCTTCCTGTTGTCTTCTCTGCCTGCTAACCAGAAGCCTGAGCCTTGTTATCCTTCACAGCTCCATCTTGGCTTGATGGGATGTCCTACCCCTTCATCCCCAGTAGACTTTCCTGCTCTGGGCCAAAGTCACTCACCCAATTCCCTGGAACCCACCTGCAAGCCAGAAGCATTGCTTCCCCCCCACCCTCATAGAGCTGGCTGTGTGGGCAGGCAGTTGGGCTATGATTCCAGGAGGGAGGCTGTCATGCCCACACACACACACACACACACACACACAAAAGGAGGGGAAACGGCAACAGAGAGCTGTAAGGCGAATGCGCTTGCACTCAGGCACAGAGATGGAGTGGGAGAGCAGCTAGAGATGCTGTGCCTGGATGAACTCCGGAGCTCCAAGTAGCAGCACGGTTCTGCCAAACATCGAGAGTTCTATCCTGGATTGCCCAGGTCGAAATCTGAGGGGATAATGGACCCATTGTGCGGCAGTCAGGAGCGCAAGGGATGGAGTCTGGTCTACTGACCAGGGGTGAGGTGTCTCAGTGCTGCCTTTCATCTTTTTCCCTCACGCCCCCGCCCCCCCTTTCCCCCCTTCGATTCTGGCTAGGAGGAGAGAACCAACTCCAGGTCCCCGGGAAAAAGCCACATTAATCACACACACACACACACACACACACACTCACCTTTTAGCCCCATATTATAGCAGGTCACACCCATTATGCCTGGCTATCTGGATCTCTGGCAAATTTCCCTGCCCCCTTTTCTTAGTGTCCCCCAACCACTACCACCCCCTGCCTAGAGTTCATATGAGTCTCCTCTGCTGGAGAGGATGTCAGAGGTGAAGTCCAACCCTCTCATTGGACAAATGGGAAACTGAGGCCTGAGTGAGGTTAAGAGACTTAGCCAAGGTCAGAGAGCTAGGAAGAGGTGAGATTTGTGCTCTGGTGTCTTTAGGGACCCTGGACTGAGAAGGTGAGCAGGCAGGTCTGTGCCCCAAAATCCAAGGAGGGAATCTGAGGTAAGGAAGTTGGGAAAAAATGGAAGGAGCTAGAAGCTGCCATTGGCTTTACTCCCCAGAGGAGCAGAGATACAAGGGGGAGGGAGAGAGGGAATAAACATTTGTATACCACCTACTGTATGCCAGGCACTGCCAAAACACTTTTACAGATATCTCCCTTGATCCTTACAACGACCTTTGGAAGTAGGTACTATTAGTATCCTTATCTTAGAGTTGGGGAAACTGAGGCAGGCAGAGGGGGAAGTGATTTGCCTGAGGTCACATAGTAAGTGGCTAAAGCTGAATTTGAACTCAGGTCTCTTGGCCCCTGGCCTAACACCAGTGTTGGAGCAGGAGGGAACTAGAAGAAGTGATCACTTGGGAAGAGCGCATTGGACAGACAGGACTTCGGTGTCCACACTTTGACAGGCACTAGAGAGCTCAAGAAAACCAGGAAACAGACTCTGGCCTCCAAGAGCTTCCACTCTGGCATATGCCCGTCCAGGGGGACAAAGCCCGCTAACCAATGCAGAGTAGTGTGGTACCAGGACAACCAAGAACACCCAGTGTGTGGGAAGCAGCACCTTGGCTGAATCTGAAAGAAGGCGAACGGCTGAGCATGGGGAAGGGGAATACAAAGGTCATGAAGCTCATGAAAAGGACGTCATTGAAGGCAGGGGGCTTTACCTGCCAAGGGGAAGAGCTTGTATTTGGCTGTAGGGACACCACGGAGTCACTTGAAGCTCCTGGAACAAGGAAATGGCCTTGGGAAGATGATTTTGGCAGCTGTGTGGGGACTGAATTGCAGAGGAGACTGGAATGGAGGAACCAGATGAAAAAAGATGAAACTCTGAACTAGGCCTTGTGAGTGGAAACAAGGGGTGCAAGAAATGTTGTAGAACTTGGGAGAGGGGGAGGAACTGTGTGGGGATGATTGTGGTTACAAATCCAGGCAGGAATTGTGAGGTTTGGTAGGAAAAGCCCATGAATTTTGTTTTGGACATGTGAGGTTGGAGATGTCCAGCAGGAAGTTGTTAACATAAAGTTGGAGCTCAAGAGGAAAGGGACAACTGCTTCCAACACATGCACGTACACATGCACACGTACACACACAAAGTACCCAGGATGGCAGTGGGATGCCTACGGGGTTAGAGGGCAGGTGCTGGATGCATCTCCAGCAAAGGGGGCATAGAAGGAGCAGTCAAGACAGGAGGAGAGCCAGGAAGAGGAGAGGGTGGGTAGCATTAGGGTTGTCCCAAGCTGCAGACAAGTCCTGGAATGATGGTTGATGAGAAGACTAACCAACATTTCTGTAGTGCTGCACACATGTTATCTTCCTTGATACACCCCACAGTAACTCTAGGAGGTAGATATTATTGTTATGGATGAGGAGACTGAGTCTGAGATAGGGTGACGGCTGAGAAAAGGCTATCAGGTTTAGCTATTAAGAAGAGACCATTCCTAACCTTAGAGAGATCAGTTTCAGTTGAGTGATGAGGTCAGAATTAGCCAGATTGTGAGGGTTTGAGAAGTGAGTGGGAGGTGAGAAAGTGGAGGCACCAAGTGTAGACAGCTTTTTCTAGGAGTTTGGCTAAGGAAGGAGGAAACTGAAGTTGAGGTGGGGGGTGGGGACAATCCAAAGGTGGAGATGGGATTAAAAGCACAAGCTAAGTGGTTGACCTTGGTGAGAAGAGTCACATCACCTAAATAGAGACTGGAGCAAAAGAGGAGAGAGATGGGGGGTGATAGAAAGGGAGTTTGAAGTACAGCTGGGTCCCAATTGATGTCAACAGTGAATGCCGTGAAGTGGGCCCACATATTTGAATCTATATTGTTCAAAGTTGTGATTGTGTAAAATGTGGTCATTTGTTCCAGCCCAATGGAATTTGAATACTGTGACCATGGGATTCATTGGTTGCACTAATTGGGACCTGGCTGTACAAAGTGGGAAAGAAGATGGAGTTCAGAAGGGTTGTGTCCTAGGGCTGGAGGGCAGAGCAAGGAGAGGAGGGAGCGATGGAGGGCCTGGAGGCTTCAGGGATGAGGCAGAGGGAGAGGTGGAAGGGTAGAAAGTTAGGGTCAGAGAGGAGCAATTTGGGGGTCAGGAGTAGAGAGAAGAGGACAGATGCAGGAAATATGGAGTGGAAGGGTTAGGGAGAAGGCAGTATTGAGAATGATCCTGAGGCTGAGAACAGAGGTGACTGGAAGGGTTGGGGTTGGGCCATCACCAGAAATAAGGAAACCCAGAGGAAGGAAAGAGAATGTGCTGCGGTTTCACCACGTTGGGTTTGAGATTCTATCTACTGAACATCCAAGAGATATCCCACAGGCACTTAGTTGGTGATGTGGAACAGGGCCTTGGGAGGGAGATTAGGACCCCATAGAGTGAGAGGTGAGACTTGAACCCATGGGAGCCGAGGAGGTTACCAAGTGAGAGAGTGCTGAGAGAGGAAGGCCTGAGAGAGAGAGAGAGAGAGAGAGAGAGAGAGAGAGAGAGAGAAAGATTTGGGAGGGGTCTGGCTGTGGATGATGAGAGGGCCAACTACCAGGAAAGAGGCTCTCATCCATCCATGGATTCACTGGCCCATTTACTAAGACAGAGGTATAAACGTATGCGGCCTACAAGACAGCTGACAAACCAGATTAAAGTGTAATTGGGAATTATTTAACAAAATAAAAAAATACAGTTGAACAGAGATAATGTTACTATGTGGTTTTCTAAGTCACTATGCAGCCCCCAGGGATTCTTCTGTGCAGTTGCATGGGCCCTGGTTCTAGTCAAATTTTACCCTACCAGGTGATTGGTTAAGCCCTTTTTCAGCTCTCTGCCAGTCTTTGGTTCTGGGGTCCTGCCAGCAGAGGGAGATGGAGATCGCTAGCTGTGGGTTTGCGCTGCCAAAGAGCTCCCACCTCCTGGAGGGGGAGGGGTGCAAATAGCAGTGGGAGGGAGAGATCTGCAGGTGAAGGACTTGGGGAAGAAGATCTAGGGGGAGGGAAATGGGTGCTTGGCAGGAGCTGAGAGTAAGAGGCAGGGGCTGGGCCTCTTGGTCTCCTCTGGTTTGGGACTCACTAAAGGGGAAAAGTTGGGGACAGAGCCCCCTTCTGGCCTTCCTCCTCTCATGTAGATCTCTCATCAGCCTCAGGGCAAATTGCTCCTTCTGTCTGCCCGTTGGGGGTGGGGCCTTGCCCTCCCAAGACTTGGCGATTCCCCACCTGAGGCTTCAGAGATTGTTGGAGTTGAGAGTCAACCTGCTGCTCAGTGCACTATGAACTGTATCGTTGGCTTTCTCCCTGATGCACTTCCACCCCTTCCCAGGGATTCCAGGGGACCCCAATGTTGTCCCCACCTTCAAAGGAAGGCGTGAGAGGAGGGATGGAAGGTAGAGGAAAAAGTGGGGGCCAGGGCTGGGCAGTGTGGTGAGGGGAGGTGGAGGATGGGTCTGCCCTGGCTCTCTGAACAGAGCAGGAAGGGTGAGCAGGACCTGGAGAATTTAGGACTGGGGGAGCTGGACTAGCCGGGAGGGGAGGCTAGATTGGGGTGAAGCAGGAGGAGGAGGAAAAGGGAGGCAGGGAGGTGAAACAGCTGTCCAGGAAGTTGGTGGAAGCCCGTGGGAGGATTCTGTCTCTCTCAGTTGTGTTCATCAGTCTGTCTGTCTCTCCCTCTCCCCTTTCCACTCTCTTTCTTGCTCTGTGATTTCAGAGTAATGTGGGAGTTTGGTCTTTGGTGGAGGGACCCCAAGGCTAGGCTCAGGGATTGGGGAAGCAAAGCCTTCTTCCCCCCCCCCCCCCCCATGCTCCCAGGCAGCCAGGTGGTAGAGCTGGGCTAGAATCAGTAGCCTGCCTTTGTGACAGGCAGTGGGTAACCCCACCCCCATTGAGGGCCCTCAGGATAGCTGTCTAATTAGCAGATTAAACACCGATCTCTCCTTCCCTCAGGGGGGACTGACACTTTGGCTCTCAGAGCATCTCTGCCAACTCCTCTGGGGAAACTGAGACCCATTTCCCACCAGCTTCACTGCTCTGGGCCATTATAGCTTCCTTCTCCAAGAAACTCATCACTGGCAAATGTCATCATTATCCCGCGAGGCTGAATGTGCCTCGGTCCCCACATCTCCTCAGTTCCCCTGCCTCTCTGACCCGTCCCTCTGACGGTCCTAGGCTCCAGGACACAGTCTTCTCCCATTTTCCTAACAGCCCCAAGGCGGGCCCCGGACTCGCCTTCTCCCCTCCCTTCAGCTTCGTCCTCCATTAGACTGGAAGCCTCTCGAGGGCTGAGTGTCATGGTTTTTCCGTGTATCACCGCGCGCGGCCCGTAGTAGGCGTTTCTGGACTGACTCACTGGCTAAGGTCCCGCAGTCAAGGGCCAGGTCTCCCTTGGGCCACTCCATCGTCTCTCCTGCCAGCACTCAGTGAGGTCGTTGGAAGGACCTAGCTGGTTGTTCCATCATGCAGTGGCCTTCCTGGGCTGAGCAAAGGCCAGGTGGAGGGGGGGGGAGTGGGTGCTTTCTTCCCGTTTCCAATCCAGTCCCATCAGGCTGCAAAACCCGCCTGCCCCCCGTCCTCACCTGGCCAGGATCCCAAGAGCCAGCCACCAGAGAAGCAATGGGAAGGTCGTGGTTGGTCCCGATTTCCCGAGGGTCGCCGGCGAGACGGAGGAGAGTCTGGCCAGCCCGCCCAACTTTTCCTCCCCTCCAGCCCTTTGGCCCAGTTGGGGAGGAATCCATGATACTCGGTCGGAGGGAAGGAGAGACGGGAGACCAAAGAGGAGGAGGAGCAGAGGCTTGGGAAAGTGGGGGGCAGGGAGAGGGAAGGGCCGGGGCCTGCAGGGGCGGGGCCGGCAGGGGCGGGCCCGGGGAGCACCGCCCCACCCGGCCGGGCCCCGGGGCGCTGCACCCCTCATCCTGCGTCCGTCCTGCGTCCGGCGCTCTGGGCAGGCCCGAGGGAGGGAGGGAGGTATGCTCGGATGCTCGGATGCTCGGGGGAGGGAGGCGGAGCTAGCCGAGGGCAGCAGGGGAGGCGGGCCCAGGGGCGGGCTCGGTCTGGGCACTGCGCAGTGACTCCGCAGCGGGGCCGGAGCCGGAGCCGGAGCCCAAGCCGGAGCCGGAACCCGAACCCGAACCTGAGCGGGGAGCCGGAGCCCAGGCCAGCTCCGCGGGGCCGATCGCTCTCTCGGTCCTCCTTTCCTTCTCCCCCCACCCCCTCCCTAGGTCCGGCTGTCGCCCCCCCCCTTCCTCCTCCTCCCCCTCCTACTCCTCCTGTCAACCCCCCTCCCCGGGCCTGCAGCCCCCGTGCGCGCCCGCGGCCCCCGGCGGCCCCCTCCCCCCGGGCCGGCACCAGCGCCAGCGCCGGGCCCTGGGGGGGGAGGACGGAGAGGAGGAGGAGGAGGAGGAATAGGAGGAGGCGGCGGCCGAGGCAGCTGCCTCTGGGGGCTGTGGCGCGGGGCCCCCATGGACGAGTCGGGGGGCGGCGCGGGGGGGGCCGCCGGGGAGAGCCCCAGCCGCGCCGTGGAGTACCTGCTGGAGCTCAATAACATCATCGAAGGGCAGCAGCAGCTGCTGGAGACGCAGCGAAGGCGCATCGAGGAGCTGGAGGGCCAAGTGGACCGGCTGAGTAGGGAGAACCGAGACCTGCGCGCCGGCGCCGCGGCCGCGGCCGGAGCGGGGCCCCTGCAGGCCCGGGAGAGCCCCTACCAGAACCTGCGAGATACCCAGCGCCTGCACCTGCGCCGCGAGCCTCGGCCGGGCCACCCGGGCCATCCTCACCGGGCGCTGCCGCCGCCGCCCATCGCCGGCAAGGCGCCCTACGCCGCCCGCGGGGAGCAGCAGAGAGACGGGCCTTTCGGCGGCGCCCCTTGCCACCTGCACCACGACCGCGTCGTCCGGGACTGCCCGGGCAGCCGCCACCGCCCCTGTGAGGAGCCCTCTCCGTACCCCGGGGGGGCCCGGGGGGAGCAGCCTCCCCCGCCCCCGCAGCAGCCCCCCCAGGCGCCGCAGCAGCCCCCGCAGCAGCAGCAGCCCCCCCAGGCGCCGCAGCAGCCCCCCCAAGGGCAGTCCCCGCCGCCGCCCCCGCCG
This sequence comes from Pseudochirops cupreus, assembly GCA_028627135.1. Taxonomy (NCBI): domain Eukaryota; kingdom Metazoa; phylum Chordata; class Mammalia; order Diprotodontia; family Pseudocheiridae; genus Pseudochirops; species Pseudochirops cupreus. Next base: position 61,744,768 of record CM053582.1, on the reverse strand, counting down.
CAGCAGCCCCAGCAGCCGCCCCGGGGCCAGATGAGCCGAGGGGCCTCCAGGAGCTCCAGTCCGGGGGCAGGCGGGGGTCACAGCACCAGCGGAAGCACGAGCCCGGCTACGACGCTTCGGAGAAAGTAAGGCAGGCCCACGGAGTCGGGTGTGGGGCAGGGTCTTCGTGGTTCTCTCGTGTGGGTCCTGGGGGATGATGCAGGGGAGAGGTCTGTGGTTGCGCCGTGTGCGCACGTGGGAACTCTCCCCGAGTTGTCCCATCCAGCACGCGTGGCCCCCCCCCCATCGGGGCCCTCTCCGTGGATCCCGGCACATCTGGCTCTGGCTCTCCCCGGTCCCCCCCCCCTGCTCTGCCCTTGACTCAGTCCTGCGGAGGGAGGAGCCCAGGGGCCCATTCAGACTGGCCTCCGAAGCTCAGCTCTCCTTCTCCTCTCCAACTCCATTTTCCCAGCTAAGGAGGCTTTGGGGCCCCGTTTTGCTGGAGTCGAGAAACCTGCTGCTTACTACCTTCGGTGCCTTTTGGCAAGTCACTTTCCCTTTCGGAGACTCAGTCTCCCTCTTGGTAGATTGAGGGGATTGGATTTGGTGACCTCTGAGGTCTCTTTCAGTTCTCAATTTTGGATTCTGTGACCCTAAGAGGGAGGCTGAATCCTCAGCCCTGAGCCCTGTGGCCCTCTTCCTGCACCGCCCCCTGGGAGTCCTGCAGGAAGGGCGGGCAGAGAATTGGAAAGTGGCCATTCCCACCCCCTCCTCTCTGGTGCTCCCTTGGAGCCCATGTCTTCTTTCTCCTAAGTGTCTCCTAGACACTGGGGACGATCTGCCAGTCTCCTCCTTTGCTGGGAGTTAGAGGAGATCGGTTCTGGGAGTGGGAGTTATGGTCCCTCTAAGGCCTTCTCCATCTGGCCTGGCAGAAGCCAAAGGGTTAGGGCCTCTCTTGACCCCAACTTCCTCTTTTGGGTCTGTGTGTCTCTGGTTATATGGGTCTATCTTTTTGAGACTGAGTAGAAGGAAGATTATAGCAGCTGAGCTCACATGGGTGTTTAGAGATTATTATCCAAGACAGGTACATCTTGCTGGAAAAGCAGGGAATGAGTTGATGTGCTGATGGGAGAGAAGCCCAGGTTAAAATAAGAAAGGGGGGGGAGCTTTTCTGGAGCTCTACCAGACGAACTGGTGCCCAGGCTCCCCCAGCTCTGGCTCTTAACAGCTCTGTGAGGTTGGGGAAACTTCTTTGTTTGACCTGCCACTTCTCCCTTCTTCTGGCCAGTCAGGCCAGTGAGGGGGACCCTTTAATCATCTAACCCAGGAGGGCTTCTTTGGTCTTGTCCCACTCAATCTCACTGCACTTGCCTGGCCTCCTCATATGTATCTCTCTTCCTCCCCAGAGCAGGGCTGCAGGGTCTAGAAGTCTTCTGCCTTGGGGAAGCTACCTGCCACTACAATGCTAGCCCAATGAGGCTAGACAACCTCCGCTCAAGTGGCACTTCTGGGGCTTACAGGCCAGTAGGGTCCATAGTTAGTTCCATAGTTCTCTGTACTAGTCAACCTCTAGCTTGAGGACTTACATCTGATATTTAGAGGAAGTCACTTTTTTTCTTTTGCATTTTCTAGGTTTTATTCAAAATGCATATTCATTTCCCAATAATTCCCCCCCACAGTACCTTCTCTTAGAAAAGGAAAGAAGAGAGACCTGCTCTGCCAGAGTGTATAACATTAACAGGGTCACTGTGAGTCCTTTCTTGTTGCTGTTGTTGACCATTGCATGGTCCTGTGCAATTCTGATTGGGGTTCTTGGGTATGTTAACCATGGAAGTATTAGTTAGATGATGATGATGGTGGTGATGATGTGATCTCTTCCTGGTTGCTCAATTCATACAAGTCTTTCCAACCTTTCTCAGAATTCCTCGTACCATTGTTTCTTGTGGCACAACAACATTCAATTACCTTCACATGCACACTTTTGGCCGGCCATTCCCCAGTGACCACAGAAAGAGCTATCACAAATATTTGGGTCCATACAGGGCCTTTCTTTCTGGCTTTGGCTTCCTTGGGCTAAATGCTTAGCAGGGAGATTGCGGCTAAAAGCCAAGATCAGCTTAGTCACTTTCCCAGGGAGGCCACAGTTTTACAAAGCAGCTCCTTGGAAGCTGCAGAGTGAGCTGGAAACACTTGCCCAGAGAAGGCTTGCAAGGGAGTGGTGGAGTGGAAATGGCCCTCCCTGGCTGGGGAGGCAGGCAGGCATTCCCTTTGGGAATGACATCTTCCATCTGAAGCCCCTCTAAAACCTTGTCATCCTCAGGTTTGGAGCTACCTGGGACACACACATAGACCACTTATGGAATAGAGAGGTGAAGTTTTTCTACTAGGGGCTGGTCCTGATGACCTGTCTCCAAAGAACTGACTCAGAATTAGGGGCAGGGATTGTTTGGGTGATGAGTCTGCTGAAGAGAACTTAGTGAAGAGGCTTCTGTCTCCTTCTGAAGTGTTGAGCTGAGGGCTACTGGACTGAGTCACTAGGGAGCCTGTAACATAGTAGGCGCTTTAATAAATGTTCATCGAACAACTGGAGGACAGACCAATCCATCGGCTCAGTGGTGGAAGCAGCGTTTCAACCCCAGACCTTTGATGCCACTTCTTGCAGCAGAGCTAGCTAAGAATGGATACCCACTGGAAGTGTTTGAGCAGAAGCATTTGGAGAGGTGTGAGTTCTGGCATGGAGGAAGCTGAGAAAGGCAGAGAAAGCAGAGGTGACCTTGGCTAGTCCCTTTCCCTCTTTGCTCCTTTGTTTCCCCATCTGTAAAATGGGGGAGGGGGAAGAGTTAGACCAGATCGTAGATTCCTTTAGTCTCTGCTAGAGGTGGGGGCCTGGGGTTATCCTCTGTCAGCGGTGGGGAAATCAGACCGCATCCCCTTTGTCCCGCTCAACTTCAGTGACAGAGTCATGGCAATTTGAGAAAGACCTCAGAGATCTTTTGCAGCCACTCTCCTCCTGGGTGTAAGGGCCACAGATTTAGAAACAGAGGAATTTTGGAAGTAATCATTTCACAAGCCTGGAAATTCCACTGGAATGCCAGTGCCCTGCCCATGGGTCATTCCCCCTCTCCTTGGACCCCTTGAGTAGCCAGGTGAGTGAGTGGTGTTTTACTTTTTGAGGCATTGAGCAGCCCCAGAGAAAGTGCAGGGACATAGGGATGGGGCTAAGCTGGCATGTTCTTCTGCTCTTTCTTCCTCCAGTACATATTGGTCTTGGACTCTAGGACCTTGACAGGAGGAGACATAGTCATGTTGCCAGCACCAAGTGTGGGGTTCGCTGGGGGAGGCTAGAAACTGCTTAGATGAGGAATGGGGGGGTCCCAGTGGTTCCTGGGAATCTAAGCTATTTTAGGCTGAGACACACAGGACATTGGAGTTGGAAGACACCTTATGGGTCCTTTTCATTGGACTGAAGAGAAAATTGAGGTCCGTCAGAGGATTTAGCTTTAAAGAATATCCGAGCTAGAAGGAACCTTAACAAACATCTTATCACTTTGACACCTTTGTTTGACAGATAGTAAAGATGGAGCCCCAAGAGGGGGAGTACCATTGCCAAGGTGGCCGGGCCAGTGGGCCTTAGAGAATGTGAAGCTGTCTCATTTCCCCTTCCCCCTGGTCAGGCCACTTCACGTGGTAGCCCACTGCTGGGCCTCCCAGGTGCACGTGGGCAGCTTGCAGGCCTGCTGCACTATTCCTGTTACATAATTTTCCTCAGTGGCAGGCAAGTCTGTTCCCTCCGGAAAGGAAGCCAAGGAAAGGAAGCTGGTGTGCAGGCGGCAAGTCGGGAGGTTCCAGGAAGGAGGCGGTATACGCCTCAGTGGGGGCCAGGGAGAGATATGGGGAGGAGCTGGCCATGGACCAAGTGTGCAGAGACAGAACTCAGAGCCTTCCACGTGTCTCAGGTCCTTTCTTGAAATTCTAAATTAGGTGGGGCTATCGGCCAGTTGAGGAGATGTGCCTGCATTCCCAGCTGGGGGTGGGGACCCTCCCAAAGTGAGAAGGCTGCTGGACTCCCAGTAGAGATGCAGCCTGGGCTCTCGCCTCCCTGCTTCCCCCTAGTGGCGGCATCTTGGGAAAGTCAACTACCATGTCAGAGCACTGATGGCTCCTAGGGTGACTGTGTCTGCGGGATCTCTTGAGCCCAGGAGTTCGGAGCAATAGTTGAGCTGAAGCTGCTAGGGGGGCGCCACAGTGCACAGAGCCCTGGACTCAGAGGCAGGAAAACCTGATTTTGGACACTCGCTAGCTGTGTGACCCTGGGCACGTCACTTCACCTCTGTCTGCCTCAGTTTCCTTCACTGGAAAATGGGGGTGAGGACCAAATGAGATGGTATTTGTAAAGATTATCTAGGTACTTCTTCCCTTCCCAAGTGTCTGCACTGAGTCTGGCATTGATATGGTGAGCCCCAGGAAGGGACCTAAAGAGGGCAAAAGTGCCCACAGGCCTTGGAGCCAGGCTCCAAAGCCAAGCCAGATGGAAGTGGGCCAGAGCTGGCTAAGTAGCCATTGGGTGCCAGGGAGGTAAGAGACTTGTGCACCAAATGATGATGAAGGATCTGGAGAGGTCAAGGGACTTGTCCCAGTTTACCCAAATTCAGCTCAGCCACCTTATTTGACAGAAGGGGAAACAGAGACAGGGAGTAGCTCAAGTCCTCCAATCTGTCTGGAGTCAAGGTTCTCGGAGCCCATTTTCCTTCCTCCTTCTCCTCCTCCTCCTCCTCCTCCTCCTCCTCCTCCTCCTGTCCATCAGGCCTGAGGATTCCGCTTTCTGCTTAATCTGCCAAGGGCCCATATTGTCCCAGTGGCCCTTGGGCTGGTTCTGCCCAGAGCTCCACTGCTTTCCCAGTTTGCAGATCTGGACCTTGTGACTCCCGGTCTTTGCCTTGGTCATGGTGGGGTGGGGTGGGGTGGGGCAGCTTCCTTTCAGGAGAGATGAATTAGACACATGTGGTATGAGGAAAGGTGGGCCATGGGGTGAAGGGAGGTAGAAGTGAGGGTGGTTTCTTTCTCGAAGGATGGATCAGGGAAGAGAAGGAAACACACACCTACAGTGCCTGGGCTGGGAAGAGAATGGGGAGGGGGCTGGGAAATGGTGCTTTCTTTTACCTATCATTGACTCTGCAAGTATCGGTTTTTGGGCAGCCTTCTCCCACTCCCCCTTCCCAGCCCCCAAGGCTCCTCCCCCTGGCCATGCCTTCTAGTGAATTCCCATGTGATCTGGGGCATTGCAGCCAGGTGAGCAGTTCCATGGGCCCTTTGCCTCACCTACATCTCCCGATCTAGCCTTCCCCACCTATCAGAGAGCCATTCCTTACAACAGAGAATAAAAATGGCCCAAGAAAACCAAGCCCCACATGCTCTATAGCTTCCCATAGAACCTTACCTCTTCACAGAGATGCCTTCACCTCTCTCTTCACTAGCAGGACAAACTGTTTCATTGGGAGCTTTGTTGCCTTGGACTCTTTGGGGTTCAGTTTTTACATCCCCAGAATGAATCTGTGAAAGTCCCTTCCAGCCCAGGAAGGCAATGATCTTTATCTGAGAGAGAGAGATGGACAGAAAGAAGGACAGTCCAAGGGATAGAACCACAGAGTTTGAGCTGAAAAGGCCCCCAAGGCCACAGACATGCAGGCATCTGGCTTTCTTGGCAGGACAGTCATCCTGATAGGGCTATAGATACATTGAGAGGCAGTATCTTTCCTGAGGCAGGGCTGGGCTCCCAGGGAGAGGGCCAGGTCTTTACCCCCCTGATATAACCCTAATTCCTTGTCTACTTTTCTCCCCCCTTTCCCTGCCTCTCCAAATCCCTTTTGCAGGTCCGATGGGGAGAACTCCCGAACAGTCAGGTCAGTCCCAGTTTCCTTTTGGATAGGAGGGAGACTATGGGAAGTGGGAGGGAGGGGAGTGAGGTATGGCTGGAAGGGGCAGCGTAAGGCCTGAATTTGAGAGGGATGGACTGGAGGGAAGAAACATCTGTCTAGTACTGGGGAGGGACAGAAGGAGATCCGGCGCCAGGGGAGATGGGGGAGGGAGGGGGGAGACGTCTGGCATCTGGGAGGGATAGTGAGGCCTGGTCCCTCAGCCTCCTTCCTGCGGGCTCAGCCCAAAGGGCCCCAGCTCTTCCTGACTTGTTTTGTGACCTTGGACAAGTCTCTACCCCACTGTGGGCCTTGAGTTTCCGCAGCTTTAAAGTGAGAGGGCAGGAAGCTAGCTTAAGGTGGGTCTTCAGGAATGCTTGGAGGGAATTGGTCTGGAGAAGGCCAGCCAGCCTCTTGGCCAAGGTCACACTGTTTGAAGCCAGGCTGGGGGTGGGGGAGCAGTGAGTGAAAGTTGCTAAGGGGATGCGGGAGGAAGGGCATGCTTATGTGGTGGGTGGGTGGGGTATAGATATTGACACTTCTTTGCAGAGTTCCCTTGGCAACAGAAATGTGCCTGAGAAAGGGAGGGACCTCATTATGGGGGGGGGGGCTGTCCCTCCCAGGCTTCCTCCCTTTCCCTGACCTACTCCTTCCTCTCAGGGGAAGGGGAAGGTCCCAACCCCTTTCCCAATGACAGTTTGGAAAAGGGGAGACCCAGGGAACAGAAGCAAGAGCCCTAAATGCACTGGCTCCCTAGCCTTCCAATCCCCAGGCACAGCTGCTCAGGCCTCAGCTGCTGCTTTTGGTGCAGATTGGCCCATTCCCAGCTCCTCCCTCTTCATCCAAGCCCTCTTCCAGCTCTGACCTTCTCTAGCGCTCACATTCTAAGCCAGGGAGAGGAGGAGAAGGCACAGCCAACTGTTTCCTCTTTCTGAATGTTCTCTCACATACCCTCACATTGACTGACTTCTCCCTTGGGTGCTGGTCCTTGGGGTGGAGCTGTGTGGTCCTGGGCCTCAGCCTTCCTCCTCTGGAAAGTAAGGTCCATGTCCTACTTAAGTCCGCCTTTGAAGTTATTCGAATGTGTCTCTGCCACAGGAGGCTGACTGGGTGACCCCAAGGTGGGGGGAGGACAGAGGGGAGGGAGGTCAGGCAGTTACCAAAATAACCTCTGAGGCCGCCTGCATTTCTCCCTCCCACCCATCTCTGGCATCTCTGACGGCTGTAATTAGTAGCTCTGGCGATGAGTCAACCATGCAGCTGGAGGGAAGGAGGATGGGAGGGGGAGAGAGAGAGAGAGAGAGAGAGCGTGAGAGACAGAGAGAGACAGAGGGAGAGAGAGAGAGAGGGAGGGGAGAGAGGGAGGGGGAGAGAGGGAGGGAGGGAGAGAGAGAGAGACAGAGGGAGGGAGAGAGGGA
>CM053582.1:61716279-61736959 GCA_028627135.1 Pseudochirops cupreus | reverse complement strand
CTGGTCAAATCTCATATCCCATTTTGGGGGACAAGATGGATGGGTTAGGTGACAATACAAGGAGATGGGGATTGGTCAGAACTCAAGGAGAGTCACTGAGGAGGCAACATCAACCTGAAGAAGGGGGGATCTGCAGGAGAGCGCTTCCGGGGATCTGCGGCTGGGCCTGAGCTGCTCACCACAGCTTCGTAGCCATGACTAAAGGCCTACCTGGGGGCTGCTTATCAGATTTTCAGAAGACAAGTTGGGAGAAATAATGAAGGCATTGGAGGAGTCAGGAATGAAAAGCATCTCAACAGACTATCCCTTTTGAAACTCAATAGAAATGAATGGCAAATCTTACACTGTCAATCATTGTGAACATTTCTGTAGTGCTTTAAGTTTTGCTAGGTGGGTCACAAATATTTCTTAAGGACCCTGGGAAGGGAGTGCTCTTATTAGCCTTTTTTTTATAGATGGGGAAATGGAGGCAGACAGCAGTAGTGAAGTGACTTGCCCAGGGTCCTACAACTAGGAAGTGCCTGAGGCTGTATATGAACTCAGGTCTTCCTTCCTGATACCAGGCCTGCAGCTGCCTTAGAATAAATACTGACTTCCTGGATCTGGGATGAGGTCTCATTAGCCAGCAACTGCTCTGAATGTGGTCCGAGGGTAGGGCGGGTGGACTGCACCTTAATGGGAGGCTGTCCACCTACCTCCTGGGGTCTTGGGCTTCCTGGGGTGGGACTGGGAAGGGGCACAACAGTTTCCAGGACTGGGAATGTGGTGGCACCACTCTCCTCCATCCATGCCAAACCTCAGGAGAATTGGAGATGAGTTGGGGTGTTTGGGGAGGCAAGAGAAAGTTTGGAACAGACACTATGGGTAGTGTCCAATTGGGAGCGGTAAAGGCTGGCTAGGCAGGCCTGCCAGCCCAGTTGTGATGAGTAAACATATATATGGGCATCTGGCAAAGCTGAGGAGACTAAGAAGGGCCCAGACTGGTTACCACATGAGCTAGAGGGGGCTGGAGGTGTGGATGCGTTTGGGGGCTGGGGGAATGAGGCCAGAGCTTTCTGGAGAGAGCAGGCTGAGAGCTGGGCTTTAAAGACTAGCCTCCATCAGGAAGCAGGGTATGAAGGTGACATGTGAGTGTCTGGGAGCCATGGGCAGCCAAGGGGGGGCGGGGCAGGGAGATGGGGATGATTTGTGAAAGGAACAACCTTCCATGGCTGTTTGGAGAGAAAAGTCTGGGCTGTGCTTCCGCAGGGTCTCAGGTGGGGAAGGACAAGGAGAGGGAACCTAGCTTTGCTTCCCAGAAAAGAGAGATTGGAGAAGAGACGTGAACAGAGGAAAGAAAGAAAGGAGAGGAAAACAGAGCAGAGGAGAAGGCAACCATGTACCTCTTCAGCTCACCAGCTCAGGCCCGTGTAGTGGGGGATCTAGCCCAGTGCAGTCCAAAGGCTTCAGGCTTCTTCCATCCATCCCCCGGAAGACTACATGGTTGGGGATCAGGGGAATGTGGGCTCAGAAGAAGAAGGGGAACGGGGCTCTGATACTCACCTACCCCATTTGAGGACAGAATCACCAAACCCTACTTCCAGCTTGGAAATGTGTCCTTCCCCTTCCTCCTCACCCCAGAGGAAGGGGCTAGAGTTCATGGGATTCTAATGAACCTTGTAGAGAAAAAGAAACTGAGGCCCAGGGCCACTTAAACCTGGCCCACAGAGGAGGCACTGGCGGGGGGGGGGGGTACAACAGGACTGACCTCGAACAAGGGCATGAGGCACTAAGTGAGAGGGGGAAGGAGGGCAGGAGGTAGACCTCAGCTCCGCCTAGCCTCAGCCTTCAGCACCCTGGTTCCTCCTTCCTGGCCCAATTGGGCCACAGTAGGGTGCTAGCCCCATGGAGCCCCCAGAAGGGAGCAGGTAAGTCCCGTACCTGGTTCCCTACTTCCAGCAGGTCTATTCTCCCCAAACCTGACTTGGACATTCTTTCCAACTGGAAGGCTTTTGGACCTGTGGGACGGACAAACACTGAGTGTCAGTTTCCATCTCTGTGAAATGGGAAAGGGGAGAATGCCATGATTTCTGAGCTCCCACTGGCTCCGCCGTTCTCTGACTGGGAGATTGGATTGTCAAGGACAGAGGATGGGTGTGAATATCAGAGAAGCCCCTCCTAATCCCTCTGCCTGGGGCTCCCAAGAGCCTTTGCGTGCTTTCTGTCTCCCTCTGTTTCTCCCTAGTGTCTCTTCCCTCCATCACCCTTCCCCATACCCAACTATGTCTCTCCCCCTTTTCTGGGTCTGTCTTCCCACCTTTCTCTGTCTGGGGATGGGCCTAGAAGGTTGCTGTGTACTGGTCCTATCCTTCCCTTTTTCCCTGGGGTAGAAAGCAGGGCAGGTTCAGGACCAAACAAGCTGGGAGACAACCAGAGCTCCCGGGGACATTCTGACTCGGCCTTGCCTCCAGCTGGGCTGCCTGGGCTTGAGTCACAAATGGCCCCTTCTGGGGTGGGACCTTTGTATGCTCCATCAGAAGCCAAGAATAGTCCTTGTGCCCAGCCCAGATCTGAGCCCAGTCAAGAACCCAAGACCTTCTGACCATCCTTCGCCTCCTCCCTCTGCTTCTCTCCCCTCTCCCCTCCCTCCTCTCTCTCCCTCTTCTGTCCCTCCTCTCCCCCTCTCCTCTCTCCTTTCTTTCCCATCTCCCCCATATCTCCTCCCCTCTCCCCCCCCTCTGTCCCCTTTCCTTCCTCCCTTCCCATCTGTCAGTCTCTGTCTCTTCCTCTTTCCCCCACTCCCCTATTGTCTCTCACTTTGTTCCCTGCCTCTCTGTCTCTGTCTGTCCCCCCTCGCTCCACTCATCTCTGTCTTTGTCTCTCCCTTGTCTCCATCTCTCTTGGCTGTGGGTTTCCGTTTTTCCCCCATCTCTGCTTCTTCTCTCTCCTCTTTCCTCCTTAACCCTGTGGTGGCCCACGGAGGGTCCTGCTGCCTGGGCTCAGGTCTGTGTGCCTTGCTCTTTGTGGTTTCAGTGCTGTCTTCCCTTCCTGACTTCCTGTTTTCTTTTTCCCTCCTCTCCTCCTCTTCTCCTTTCATCATTTTGTCATCTCGCTCCCTTTCCCACACGCCTTCTTCTCTTTCTCTCTCTCTCCCTCTCTTCTCTCTTTCCTCTTTTCCTCTCCTGCTCCTTTCATCTTCGCCCTTATCCCTGCCCTGATCTGGCTCTCCTCCTCCCTCCTCCATCTGCCTTGGGGGCAGCCATGTCCTTGATGCTGTCATCTTCCTCATCTCCCTGGCCTCACTGTCAGTGCCCAGCCCTTGTCACCTCCTTCTCCCCCTTTGCTCTCTTTCCTCTACCTCCATTTCCCTCCTCTTGCCTCCACCTCCACCTCCTTCTCTGCCTTTTTCTCTTCTCTGTGTCTCCCTGTCTCCTTCCCTCTTGGTCTCTTTCATGCCCTCCATCCCCTCTGTCTTTCCCCCATATTTCTCTGTCTTCTCTCAGGTCCACAGAGTCTCCCACCCTCCACCAGTATTGCTGTCCTGCCCAGGTGTTCCTCTCCATGCAGCCACTCCCCCCAGGCAGGCCGACTGAGAGCAGGTAAGAGTTAGTCCTGTCCCTTGCCATGCTGCTCTCCAGGACCTTACTAGGCACGCTTGATTTTGGGGAGGGTTCAGAGGAGGGCCATGTCTAGGAAGGCTCCCTGTAAGAAGTAGCCTTTGACCTCAACTGTGAAGCAGGTTGAGCCCGGGGAGAGAGAACCACATGAGCTGAAGGCATGTGAAGGGGCCAACAGCCACCATAATGGGGAGTATGGATTGTACCCTGCTGGCAGTGGGGAGCCATGGAAGGTGCTAGAACAAGGAGGAGTGATAAGGCCTTTAGAAAAATGAATCTGGTTGAAGCCAGGGGAGGCAGGGAGAGACCAGAATACAGCTGGATTGTTTGGTGGGCAGATGGACAGATAGTGGAATGGCTGGCCAGATGATGAAGAGGTGAATGAAATGTATGGGAGGGGTCTGAATAGTTGGACTGCCAGGCAGATGGAGCAGCAGATGGCTGAATGATTGGCAGAGTGGATGACAGGGCTGGTGGGTGGGAGGCTTACTTGAATGGACAGATGGGTAAGCAAGTAGGGAGCTCTCAAGACAGTAGCTCTTGGCCTAACTTCACTGTCTTGAGCCTAGAATTAACCAGTTCAGCTAGACTCTGCCTTCCATCCTTGGTGCCCTTGTCCTGCCCACCCGCAGCCCATGCTCTCTCCTGCCTTTTCTCATCTTCTCATGCTGCTCAGCTCTAGCCCACACTTCCCAGGGGTCATTCAGCTCCAACCCCTGCTTCTCCTCTACTCAATGCTGTGATGAAGAAGTGGCCATTCAACTTCTTTCCTCCCATCTCCTCTGGGAGTTTGACTCTTTCATTTAGGCAGCTAGGGGGTGCTGCAGTGAATAGAGCACCAACCCCAGATTCTGGAAGACCTGAAGTCAAATTGGCCTCAGATACAGTGATTGTGTGACCCTGAGCAAGTCACTTCACCACCATCTGCTTCAGCTTCCTCAACTGTAAAGTGGGTGTCATGACAGCACTTACTTTCCAGGGCTATTATGAGGGTTCGATGAGGCTGTGTTTGTAAAGCCTGGCCTAGAGTAGATGCTTACTTTGCAAAGAGCTTTGCAATCCCTAAAGCGCTACAGAAATGCACGCCCATTCTCAGCATCATCCCCCAAATCCAACTTAATCCCAAATTCCAACTTAACCACTGGCACCTTCCTTGTTCCCCAGAAACCTGGCCAGGCTCCTTATCCTGAAACAGCCCAGCCCACTTGGTCTGCTTCCTCATCTCCCCCTCCATGCTCAGTCCCTCACAGTCCTGGGCCCACTGGGCCTTGCTTTTGATCTCTTGCTGCCGCCCTGTTGCTCCCCTTCCCTGCCCCACCCCTCTTCCTCCCCCTCCCCCTTCCTCCTCTCCTTTCCCCCCACTCCTCTCCCCATGCCCTCTTCACCTCATGATTTTGGGACTGCCTTCTGGCTTGGGTCTATTCCTAATTGTTGAGCTCATATTTGGAAAGGATTTAGCACAGTGCCTATCACAGGGGAGGTACTTAACCAGCCCTTCTCCTACCAGAATGAACACTCCCTCTCAGCCTCCTTGGCAGGATCAAGAGTCAAGTCTTCCTTTCCTATGTTTGGGTGGCCCCCAAGGCTCTGTCCTGGGCCACTTTCTTTTCTGACTCTGTGACCTCCTCAGTTCCCATAGCTCCAACTCGCACTTCTAGGAGTATGACTCCCAAATATGTTTGTCAGGCCTAGATCTCTCCCCAAGCTCCAGTGATTCAGTCCTCTGCTGCCTGTTGGACGTCACCCAAAAGGTCCAAACCAGGACTCGTTCTCTTGGCTTCTGAGCCTCTCTGTCCTTCAGACTTGCCCATTTCTGTCAAGGGCACTCCTTTCTGTCTCTCAGGTTCCCAAATTCAGCATCATCACCCTTCCCTCCTCTTCCCCCTGCCATCCCTATTCACTTGCTAGCCCTCATTCCCTCTCCTCACTGATAGCTACCTCCCTAATTCAAGCCCTTGGCACTTGAGCCCCTAGACCATGGAAATCAGCCACTCCAGACTGCTGTCCCTGACCGGCTCACTGACCTACTCATGTATCTTCAGGGATGCTCTTTGGCCTCCAGCATGAAAGCTAACCTCCTCAGGCCTCCCCAGTCTGACCCCTGATGACCTCGCCAGACTAACTGGATATGATTTTTGTTGGCCCCACACTAGCATCAAACTAAGCCACTTCCTATTCCCCAACCTTGGCATTTCATTTCCTGCCTTTGCACTGGTGGCTCCAACCATATTCCAATTCTTCAACTCCTCTAAGGCTCAGCTCAGGCCTCACCTCCTATGGAACATCTTCCTGAGTCTTCCCAATTGGTAGTTCTTTCTCCTTCCTCAAGTTATCTTGCTTTGACGACTGATCCATTTATGTGTGGTTCACTGTTTCCTCCAGTAGAATAGAAGCTCTTGGTGGGGGTGAGGAGGGTTCCTTTTTTTGTCTTTGTGCTCTCAGCATCTAGGAAGGTGCCTGTCTATGTGGATACATGAATGGATGGTCAGCTAGGTGGATGGAAGGAAGGAAGGAAAGGAGGGAGGAAGGAAGGAAGGAAAGGAGGGAGGAAAGAAGGATGGATGGATAGATGGCTAGATGGTTAGCTAGGTGGATGGAAGGATGGAAGGAAGGGAGGGAGGAAGGAGGGAATGATGGATGGATGGCTAGATGGCTAGATGGTCAGCTAGGTGGATGGATGGAAAGAAGGGAGGAAGGAAGGAAGGAAGGAAAAGGAAGGACGGATGGATAGATGACTGGATGGTCAGGTAGGTGGATGGAAGGAAGGATGGATGGATGGATGGATAGATGTATAAATGGATAGATAGATGGTAGATGAATGGTTAGCTAGGTGGATGGAAGGATGGATGGATAGATGAGTGGATGGTCAGCTGGGTAGATAGAAGGATGGATAGACAGATGGACAGATGGATGGATGGATGGATGGATGGATGGATGGATGGATGGATGGGAGCAGGGTTCGGTGGGTAGATTGATGAATGGTTGGCTAGGCAGGCAGATAGATTGTGGGATGGATGGGTGAGTGTTGAGTGAATGGTTGGTTGGGTAGATGAATAGATGGCTGGATGGATTGTGGGGCAGGTAAGGCCTAGACTATTGCTTCTTCAGTCTTTCCCTTCTCTAAAGTTGTCAAATTGTTACTCTTAAAACATAGATTTGACTGTGTCACTCCCTACTCACAAATTTCCTGTGGCTCCCTATTGCTTCTAGGACAAAACACAAAATCTTCAGCCTGACATTTTAGGCCTTGTACAGTCTGCCTCCCATTTACCTTTCCAGGCTTATTTCCTATGACTCACCTCATGTATCCTCAGTGGATAGGAAACTGGGCCTAAGTTCAAATCCAGCCTCAGACCCTTCCTAGCTGTGTGACCTTGGGCAAGTCACTGAACCTCTGTCTCACTATTCTCAACTGTACAATGGAGGTAAAAGCAGCACCTCCCTCCCAGGGTGGTTGTGAGGAGCAAAGGAGATATTTGTAAGGTTCTTAGCATAGTGCCTGGCACATAGTAGGTGCTTTTGAAATGTTAGTTCTATATCCCATCAGACTAGCTGGTGAACTGGTCCCTGTATATGATATCTCATCTCCCACTTTTGTTCCCCATATTCAGAATTCTCAGAATCTGCTGCTTTCTCTAAGGTACTTCCTGGACCCCGCCCCCCTCAGCTGTCTTAAATTTCATGCTATTTTATGGGAGGGGAGTGCAGCCTCTGACACAGACTGGCTGCTAGCAAGACTTGGGGAATTCATTTTCTCGGTACCATGGGAAGTTCTCAAAGACATGGAGGGGGTGCTGCCTGCACCTGTGAACTTCCCTTGATCAATGAAAATGTGGTCCTGCTTCCCCCAACTTTGCATTGACTTTTCTGTGTAAATTTCATGCCCTTTCCCTTCCCCCCTCCCTCACTGATCCCAGTCCAGTAGAAATTTCTCAAGGGCCAGGCCTTTGTTCAGGTTTTGTCTCTGTGGCCCCAGGACATCTAGCACAGTACTTGGGACATAGCATGGGCTTAATGCGTGATTGCTGAATAGAACTGAATTGAGGAGGCAACTGGACAGAGAACATCTCGTGGCTACATTCATAGAAGGGTGGCCATTGTGAATGGACAAAAGGGACAGTTAGGTATACAAATGCGTGGATGGGTCCATAGATGGATGGATGGGTCCATAGATGGATGGATGGGGTCCATGGATGGATGATTGGGTCCATGGATGGATGACTGGGTCCATGGATGGATGGATGGGTCCATGGATGGATGGATGGGTCCTTGGATGGATGGATGGGTCCATGGATGGATGACTGGGTCTATGGATGGTTGGATGGGTCCTTGGATGGATGGGTCCATGGATGGATGGATGGGTCCTTAGATGGATGGATGGGTCCATGGATGGATGGCTGGATCCATGGATGGTTGGATGGGTCCATGGATGGATGGATGGGTCCATGGATGGATGGATGGGTCCTTGGATGGATGGATGGGTCCTTGGATGGATGGATGGGTCCATGGATGGATGGATGGGTCCTTGTATGGATGGATGGGTCCATGGATGGATGGATAGAGGTATATATAGGTGAATTCCTAAGTAGATGAATAGTTGGTTCTAGGCCATAAGGTTACCTTCTCAGGCCTGTGAATCCATATGCCCAGAGAAAGAGAGCTATAACTGGTCCAGTAAAGCAGTGAAAGATGGGGTAACAGTGGAAAAAACTTTGAAGCGAGTGTTAGGAGCCTTGGGTTGTACTCCCAGCTAGGCTTGTTATAGTAGATAGCTTTAGGTGACTTTCTTCTCTCTGAACCTTAAAAAGGAAGGAACCTTCAAGGGGTCCCTTTAAGACCCCGCTAGAGAGAGAGCTCAGAATGGGGAGAAGATGAGAGCTCTAAAGAGAAGGGGGGAGAGAAAGAGAGGGGCATTGAGGAGATAGTGCCTCATTGGTGGCCAGGGCCCCTGTGGGTCTGTGGGGGCAGAAAGCCCAGGATGAGGAGCTGGGCAAGGGTGAACATCTCCATCTCCCAGCCTTGGGCCTCACATATCCTGTCAGGAAGAGGAGGCCCTTGGTCCTTTCTGGTGCCGAGCTTCCTAGGATCTTGTTCTGCACATTGTGTCCAGACTCCTGTAGGTGGGGCCTCAAGGCTTGGCCCAGTCCTAAAGTGGGAGGCTTTGAAAATCTTCAGAGGGAGGGGATGGAAGGGGGGATCAAGGATGGGGGAGGCCTCAGAGGCCTCAGAGTTGGCCTCCAAGTCTAGCTGTGTAGGGCCACTTTAGCTCAGTTCCCGCCCGCCTTCCTGTGGCCAGAGCATTCCCAGGCCTGGCTCCCTGCCCACCTAACAGCAGCTCTCCCTCTCTCTCATGGCCCCACCTCTCTCCACTCCCCTTCACCTTTCCTGCCCCTCCCCCCCTACCCACCCCAGGGACGAGGAGCTAATGGAGGATGACGTGGACGGTCACCAGTTCTGCTGCCCCCCTTCCGAGTCCAGTAGCCCTGCTTCTAGGTAACCTGGAAGTCCAGAGGCTTCGTCCTTGGCGGCTGGAGAATGCTTCCTCTGAGCCCTCCATCAGGGTCCCCATTCCTACCCTCCTCAGGTCTCTATGCAGAAGCCAAAGCCTTAACTGGAAAGAACTGTGTTGGCCTCTGCTCGGGAGGTATTTCCCTGTCTCCTCTCTCCCCTGGCTTTAGGGACATCACTGCTGCTGGTGACAAGGATGAACCGGCTCTCTGGATGTCAACCAACCTTATCCCCTGCCCTGGTCCCCCATGGACTTGGGGAGCCCAATTACCCTGGAAAGTACCCTGGAAAGTAGCTGGTCTAAGGAGAGGAGAGGAGATGAGGCTAAGGGAGAGGAGGCCAGGGGAGGGCGGGTGGAGAAAGGCTGGATTAGGAACTTGGTCCCACTGGTTTGGGGGCAGTGAAGTGGGTAGATTGAGGGTGGCTCACAGGACACTTATGGGGAACCTCATCCCCTCCCCCATTCCTACCATTTACTGACTTCAGAGCTTCTGCCTACTGCCCCCTCCCAGGCCTTGGACCCGCACAGACATTTCAATAAAAAAACAAATCTGCCTTCTTCCTTCTTGCACCTTGGCAAGTCTGCTCTTTGTAAATGAGGCGGGTCGGGGTCGGCTGATTCCTGGAGATCTTAGCTGCGGGACCTTAGACAAGTCACTTCTGTCTGAGCCTCAGTCTCCTCATATGTAAAATCCAGGTTATAGTTGGCCCACCTACCTCACAGGGTTGTTGTGAGGAAAGCATTCTGTAAACCATATGGAGTGGGGGTGGGGGTCCTGAAGACTCATTCTTACCTTGCTTATAATTCAGTCATTCGTTAAATCACTCAGTCGTTCACCCTTTCTGAGGCCTTAGTGACTAGGCCTTGACATTAAATGTGGCCAATAACAAGTAAGAAGGGCTCTTGACCCCCTGCCTGAGTTGGAGCTCTGGATCGCTGTCTGAGGCTTGGAGATGGAGAGTGGGACTCAAACCCAGTGCTCCAGGGCCAGTAGGTGTCAGAGGCCAGACTTGAACCCAGGTCTGCCTGTTTCCACTGAGCCTCTGGAAGACTCCAAGGTTCTGGACCCACCGGTCCAGTCTCCATCAAAGAGATTTGAGCCTCTGGTTCCACCAGGAAACCCCAGGCTCGATCCAGTCACTCACCTTCAGAATTCGCCTTGCTCTTGCTTCTCCGGGAATCCAAGATCTGGGCTGGGATGGGCCCTAGATGCTGGCACTCGGGGCTCGCTGGGGGCTGGGTCAGGGGAGCAGATCTGTGACATGTTCAGCCAGGGGCAGCAGGACCTGGAAGGGCAGAGAAAGAAGCTCCCTGGGGGCTCTCACCCCTCCTTGTTCCCACCTGCCTGGGAGGGGCGCCTTGCTATCTTGTGCATTGTTTTGGGGCCTCCACAACTCTGCAATTTGGAGTCGAGCAGTGTCCTCTGCTCTGACTTTGAACCCTTTGGCTGCCTTCCCTCCCTCATTTCATTCACAGGGCTGCTTGGAAGAGATGTCAAGTCTGAGAAAGGGATGTGTTGTGGGGGAGTGGGAGGGGGTGTTCATGGACTGGACTCAGGGATGAAATTGGGAGCCAGAGGTTGGGGCCTTGAATGCCAACTGGAGAAAGTCTAAGTATGGGTCAGGGGGTGTGGGATGATAGAAAGGCTGAGCGTACCAGCCAGAGGCCTTGGCAATGAGCAATCTGGGCTGTGAGGAGCTCTGAGCTTGGGGGTGGGATTTGGAAGAGCGGGCTCCCCATTTCAGGCCTGGGGGGCTGACAGGTCCCTGGTTGCCAAGGTGACGCCTCCCCTCATCCAAAGGATCCTTCCCTCCTTGGAAGCCATGGCAACTGGCCAAGCCCCTCCTCCATTTCCATGGCAACTGTGTCCATCTCCAGCCCCCCCCCCCATCTGCTGGGGTTTGGGGAGGTGGCTGAGCTTAGGGGGAGACAGAGAGATGGAGGGGGGAAGATGGCAGTGGGGTTGGGACATGGAAAAAGAGGAAGACAGAGGAGACAGAGATTGTATAAAAGAGAATCAGAAGGCGAGAGAAAGAGGGGATGGTGGAGAGGTGAAGGAGAGAAAATAAGACAGAGACAGGGAAAGAGGGGGGAGACAGAGTTGGGAAGACACAGGCAGAGAGACAGTCCCACAAAGGAGAGGCTTGTGGGCTCCAGTGTTGGTGCTCTGCAAGGCCCCCAGGGCAGGCTCTGGCCAGTTTGTCAGCCTGGGACCGCTCTCTACCCTACCTCTCTGCCAAGGGCCCCACGCCCACATCCCGGCCCAGAGGAGCCTGTGCTGCTGTCCCTTCCCCCATGTGGTTTGGCCTCTTCCTGGCCTTCTGGGAGCTCACTCCCTCCTTGACTACATTCTTGCAATCTTGGGGCCAGGGCCAGAATACTCGCCAGCTTTGGGCTAGCTGCACCCTTGGCTGCTCTCCGTTCCCTGGCAGCCAGATTACCATAGCAGCAGGAGGCCAGGTGCCTCCCAAAGGTGCTGGGGGCCCAAGTGGCCCAGGAAGGGAAGGAGGGAAGTTTGCCAGACAATCCCCTGCCAGTGCCACCTTCGGCTCCCTTGGGCTCACACCCTGGAGGAGGAGGAGGAGGAGGAGATGAGGAAGAAGGAGAGATGGTCCCGAAGAGCTGCCCTCTACCTGTGAGGAGAGAGAAACCCAGAGCTTGGAGGGAGGAGGAAATGAGGAAGGAGCAGAATGAGAAAGGAGGGAAGGAGAAGGGAGGAGGGAAGGCCTCGTACCTGCACATTTCTCCTTGCTCCAGGTTCCCCTTTCTCTCTACTCCTTGGCCCCCTGATCTGTGGGTGAGGGAGAGTGCTGGGAAAGCTGAAGCCCAGACCAGGTGACCAGTTAGAAGTGGGAGGGGGCCATAAGGGACCCCAGAGCAAAGTTGCTCAGGTCCCCGGCCCCATCCATCCCTTACCCTCCTGCAGTGTGGAGGGCGATGCCCCAGCCAGTGATCTGGGCGTCGGGGCCGACAGTCCGGAAAGCCAGGCCCCCTACCGTTGCGGGGGCAGTGCTGTTGTCAGCGAGTTCACCAAGTTGTCGGACCCCTATGAGCTGCCCCCGGCTGCCTGCCATGTCCACATGCCTGGTCCGTCTGCTGCCACCGGCCTGCCCTGGGCCCAGCGGGCTCGCCTCCAGCCCGCCAGCTTGGCGCTGCGAAAGCAGGAGGAAGAGGAGATGAAGAGGTCCAAGGCCCTGTCTGACAGCTATGAGCTCTCCACAGACCTGCAGGATAAGAAGGTAGGTGTGTCAGGGGTGGGGATCATCTATTTGGGAACCCTCTTGGTTGGTAATCCACACTGAGCCAGCCCCGGGCAAACACCTCCTTCCTCCTCCCTTCCTTCCTTCCCCCTCCCCTCCCCTTGTCTTCTTTGTACCATCCTCTTCTTCTTCCTTCTCCTTTCTTTTCTTCCTTCTCTCTTTCCCTATGTTCTCCTTCCTTCCTCCTCTCTTTCCTCTCCTTCTGTTTAGGTGGAGATGCTGGAGCGGAAGTATGGTGGCCCATTTCTCAGTCGGCGGGCAGCGCGCACCATCCAGACTGCCTTCCGCCAGTACCGCATGAACAAGAACTTTGAGCGGCTGCGCAGCTCAGCCTCAGAGAGCCGCATGTCCAGGCGCATTATCCTGTCCAACATGCGCATGCAGTTTTCTTTTGAGGAATATGACAAGGGCCAGACTGCTCCCTACTTTGAGGGCAAGCCAGCCTCCTTGGATGAGGGTGCCATGGCAGGGGCTCGGGCCCATCGGCTAGAGCGCGGTCTCCCTTATGGTGGTTCCTGCAGTGGCTTGGATGGAGGCAGCTCTGCCACCACCTCTGGGGAATTCTCCAATGATATCACTGAGCTAGAAGACTCCTTCTCCAAGCAGGTGAGGCCTCTTCCCTTACTTCCCTTCAGACCCTTTGGTGATTAAGCAGTGAAGGCCCAGTGGGTCCTCACTGCTGGGCCCAGGGCCTTGTGATGGGAACATTTGGGCTAAGACAAGGTTTGTTCATTTCCCCTTCAACAGTTCCTCAGTTGTTAGCAGATGGGAGGGAAAGCGGGGCTCTGAGCCTTCCAGTCCCACTGATACATCCTGAGCTCAGAAATGAAAGCCAAGTGGCTATTCTGCCTCAGTGGAGGGACTTTCCATCCAGGGAGTGCTCCACCCTACAGAAAGCCCGAGTCAAGCCCCAAACTAATCAAACATGAGTGGCCCCTTGGGAAAGGAATTCTGGGAGTTTGGGTGAGCAGGAAGGGGCCAGGTCCAGAGCATCTTTTGCTTTAGCCTGACTGATGGGGCCTGTACCCTTTTCTCTCTTTTCCCCTTCTTCCTCCCCCTTCCCTGCCAACCTCTGAGGAGCAGGTGAAGTCCTTGGCGGAATCGATTGATGAGGCCCTGAACTGCCACAGTCTTCAGGGAGAGGAGGAGGAGGAAGAGGAGGAGGAGGAAGAGGAGGAGGAGGAGGAAGAAGAAGAGGAAGAGGAGGAGGAAGAGGAGCCAGTGGAGACAGGGCGAGTGGAGGTCTCAGGGCCCCTCCCAGAGCAGGCAGAAGCCCGGGACCGGGACCACCATGGGGACAGCACAGGCACTTCCTTCAGTGATGTAACCCTCTACCTGGATGAAGCCACTGGGCCTGTGTCCCCGCTTTCCCCAGACCACCCAGCTGGTAGCAGTGATACCCCACAGCCACCTCTGCCACCACCCCCTCCTGGGGCTGCCAACGCTCGGGAGGAGGACATGGGGGCCCGCCGGGGTCCCCCTTGCCTTGAATGTAGGGACTTCCGCCTGCGAGCAGCCCACCTTCCACTGTTGACCATTGAACCACCCAGTGATAGTTCTGTGGACCTCAGTGACCGCTCTGACCGGGGCTCTATTCACCGGCAGCTGGGCAACTATGAAGCTGGTGGGACTGGTAGCCCTCATGGGACCTTGCAGCAGCACCCAGAGCCACCACCACCTGGGAGACCCCCTCACCCCCTCCGCCACTACCCAGCTCCTGAGGCTAGTGGCCTGGGGCCCCCACCGCCCCCCCCTGGAAGCTCTGCTCTCAACAGTGGTGGTCCCCCTGGAAGTGGTGGCAGCCGAATCCTCATGGGCAAATGTGAGGCTGGCACAGCTCCAGTGGCCAGTGGAGGCGGCGGTGGTGGCGGCGGCGGTGGTGGGGACAACTCCGACGGGGAGCCTGATAGCTTGAATAGCACAACCAACTCAAATGAGACCATCAACTGCAGCTCAGGATCTTCATCGAGAGACAGCCTGCGAGAGCCCCCTGCCCCACTGGGTTCCCAGACTTATCAACGGGAGACCAGGCACAGTTGGGATTCCCCAGCCTTCAACAATGATGTGGTCCAGAGGAGGCATTACCGCATAGGCCTCAATCTCTTTAACAAGTAGGTTTCCCCAGACTCAGCCTTCCTGTATCTCTCCATCTTCCACTATCTTCTCCTCTCCCTTCTTTTCTCTCTTTTCAACCCCTTCCTTTCCCTGAACTCCAGTGATCTGGGAGTCATATGGGTTTCCATGTGATTACACTCTATGTGACCTTGGACCTCAATCTCCAAACACTTTGGAAACAATAGAGCATGAGAACCACCAATGCTTTGTGTGTGATCTTGAGTGTCATATGTGTACACATAAATGGTGTACACTGGGTGTGAACATCTGTGAGTGTGCACACACACCCTAGCATACCGTATAGGTAGAACATGTTCACCTGTACGTGGCATTCCAACAATCACTTTGCAAACGTGAACGATGTAACCCGAATTCTTCTCAGGAAACCGGAGAAAGGCATCCAGTACCTGATCGAGCGGGGATTCTTGTCAGACACACCTGTGGGGGTGGCCCATTTTATCCTGGAGCGGAAGGGCCTGAGCCGCCAGATGATTGGGGAGTTTCTAGGCAACCGTCAAAAACAGTTCAACAGGGATGTGCTCGAGTGAGAAGGGGTGGGGTGGGAGGGAAGATGCAGCCTGAGGGTGGTCTCTTGGGTGATCTCTTCCCTTTGTCTGATGCCCCTAGATTGGGAAAGTCCCTTCAACTCTCAAGGCCTTACTGCCTTCTACAAAAAGGGGGTGGGGAAGGTCAGTCCTTGATGGTTCTGCCATTTCCTAGCAGTGTGACCTTGGACAAGTCCCATTCCCTCTCTGAGCCTGTCAAGGGACTGGAATGGGCATTAGGGTTAGATCCCTCCCACCTCTGCCATACTATACCCATTCCCTGACAGATGCCAAGGGAAGGAGAATGGGGGTGGGCTGATGGCCAGCTAAAGAGTGTACACCCTCTTTCTCTTGGGTCCTCAAATAGCTGCGTGGTGGATGAGATGGATTTCTCCTCTATGGATCTGGACGATGCTCTGCGAAGGTTCCAGTCCCACATTCGAGTTCAGGGAGAGGCTCAAAAAGTGGAGCGGCTTATTGAGGCCTTCAGGTAAGCCCCTGGCACCACCATTCCTGGAGACAGTAGTGGAGCAGAAGCTGCCAGGGGTGGGGGACTTGGTGATGATGAGAACCTTGGAAAGTTTTGTGCATTTGTGAGGAAGGACAGGCAAGTAGAGGAAGGCTGGTTGGACAAGTCCCTCCCTCTCTTTAGGATTTGGTTTCTGCCTTTGCAAAATAAAGATATTAATTTAAAAAAATTTTTATAGCCATTTATTATCTCTCCTTCTCACTTTACCCTCCTCCCCAAATTGAAAAAGAAAACCCTTCTAACAAATTGGCAGCAAAACAAATCCCCACATTGGCTATGTCCAAACATGTAGGTCTCACTGTGCTTTGTAAGTGCATCACCTCTGGCAGGAGGCGGGTGGCATGTTCGATCTTTGGTCCTCTGCACTTGGGCTTTCTCACAGCATTGACCACAGTTCTAAAGTCTTTCAAAGTTGTTTCTCTGTGTCACATTGTTGTTGTCAGTGTAGAAATTGTTCTAGTTTTGTTCACTTTTCTCTACACCAGTTCTTTGAGGTCTTTCCAGTTTACTCTGGAACCATTCATTTGAGCTTTTTTTTTTTCAAGACTGGGTCTCCTGATCTTGTCCAGGCTAGAAGTGCATCAGACACTCATGGGCTCAATGCCACTGCTAATCAGCAAGGAAGCTTTGACCTGCTCCATTTCTGACCTGGTCTTGTTCGGCCCTCCTTAGGTATCCTGGTAACTCCTGCTCCTGGGTGCTCACCATGTTGATGCCTGACTCACTGGAGATACGTGATAGATTTTAGCCATTGCAGCTCCAGTAATCCACCATTCTCAGCCTCATTGCAGGAGTACCACCTGGCCATTTCTTCATCTCTTCCAATACCATAGTATTCCATGACATTCATAGGCCATAGCTTGTTCAGCCATCCCTCAACTGATGGATGCCCCTTCAACTTCCAGTTCTTGGCCACCACAAACAGAGCTGCTAGAAATAGCTTTGTGCATATGAGCCTTTCCCCTCTTTCTTTGAGGTATAAATGTAGTAATAGTATTGCTGGGTCAAAGGGTATCCCAGTTCAATAACCTTTGAGGCACAATGCCAAAGCCCCTCCCAACATTGGCATGGGCCTCTCACCAATCTGATGGGTCACTTTTGCTCAGTTACTTTAATTGTGCGATTCTCAGTTCATAATTTGGAGCCTTTTTTCCCACATGGTTATTGACAGCTTGGATTTCTTTGAAAAAGTCTTGTTCATATGATAATATTTCTGGAATGACCTACTTCACAGGGCTTTGGGGAGGAAAGTACAACATTCTTCTTAAGGAATTCGGGCGAGGCCACTGGAGGTGGAAGCAGCTACAGATGGAGCTGAGTGCAGGGCAGGGGTGGAGGGAGTGGTGTGGACATTGTCTGGAAGATACAGGCTCTTGGGTAGCGTGACCCAAGGTCAGAGTGAGGAGAACAGGTGTCTCCTTTCCATGGAGAAAGGACTGGGGAATTCAAAAGTGAAGTGAGCACATCTGACTTCCTTTCCTTGAGCAGCCAGCGGTACTGTGTGTGCAACCCAGCCCTTGTGAGGCAGTTCCGGAACCCAGACACCATCTTCATCTTGGCCTTCGCCATCATCTTGCTCAACACTGACATGTATAGCCCCAATGTAAAGGCTGAACGCAAGATGAAGCCTGAAGACTTCATCAAGAACCTCAGAGGTACATTGAGTGATACCTATTCTGTACTGTGACCTTGGGTTGGTCCTTGTCCCCTCCAACCCCACCAAGAGTGCCCTCAGAGGCTCCCTTCAGATCCATAGTGATAACATTCCATGACTTGGATGTTGCAGATCAGAGAGCTTTAATGAAAAGCGGGATTACCTGCAGATACTTAGATTCCCTAACTTGCTGCCTCCCTGTGTCATACTGGAAACCCTCAGCTTCTCTCCCTGTAAACTGATCTAAAGCCCTTTCTATTTCTGGGGCTTTACGATTCAATGGCTCAGACATGGCAAGTCTGAGAGGGTGCCAACTCTTGACTGGAGAGACATGGGGCACCTGTGACCCATTGATGTTACCCCTCTCTGGGCTACAGTAAAATGAGAGGGGATTGCTTGAGATCTTGAAGCATCCACCTTACTCAGATGTTTTGTAAATCTTGTCATTACCACTGTCCATTCAGTAAACCTACAAACACCCCTTCTCACCTAAACTACTGCAATGGCCTCCTCATGTTGTCTCTTTCACATATGCCCTCTATGCAGCTGCTAAAGTCTGACCATACCTCCTATCCCAATGAGCTCCAGTGGCTGCCTAGTATCTTTGGGATCAAATATGTAGGCCTTAGTCTGGCCTTTCCAGTCCTACCTAACTTGACCTCTCCCTTTGATGACTGTCTGGCTCCCATCTCAGGGCACCATCACAGGTTGCCCCCATGCTTGGTGTGCTTTTCCCTCATCACCTTTGCTTCTGCTAAGCTCAAGCATCACCTCATATATATATGAAGCTTTTTCCTCCCTCCCCAAACTACCAAGTATCTATTTGGTAACATAAAGATGGTGCCTGGCATGCAGCAAGCATTTACTACTAGGCACCAGGCTAGCAGCTAGGAATACAAAAAGAAAGAGTGAAACAGAAAAGAGGGACAACATGCTCATTCTAAACAGCAATGAATTTCAAACTATGCAGTCCAAGGCAGTTTGGGAGGGAAGGCATCAGGAAAAGCCTCTTGCAGAAGATGGCTGCTGAGTTAGGGCTGAAATGGAAGGGAGGGGAGGCCATTCTAGGCACAGGGGCATCCTATGCAGAAACATGTGGGAAATGGGAATGCCATGTGTGAGGAACCGAGACAAAAATCCAATTTGGCTACATCATGAAAAGGGGATTAATGCATAATGCAAGTGGAGGGAGCAGATGATGAACAACTCTGAAGGCCAGAGCATTTTGTATTTGACCGTGGAAGCAATTGGGAGCCATTGGTTTTGGGTGGGGGGGAGTATGTAATATGATCAGACCTGCTCCTTAGGAAAACCACTGGTGGCAAGGCAGTCCCCCACAGCTATTACAATAGTGTAGGAGTGAGGAGATGAGGGCCTACACCAGGGTCCAGGCAGTCTCAGAAGAGACAAGGGGGGAACATAATTCGAGAAACATTGCAGAGGTAAAATCAACAGGCCTTGGCACCATATTGAATGTGGGGGGGTGGGGTTAGAGATAGCAATGAGTCCAAAATGACTCCTGGGGTGGAACCTGAGGGACTGGGAGGATGGTGGTCCTCAACAGTAATAGAGAAGTCAGGAGTAGGGGGCAGTTTAGGGGAGAGTGAGTTCTGTTTTAGACACATTTAAGATGCCTATTGGACATCTAGTTGGAGGAGCCTGGGAGGCAGTTAGAGATGTGAGGTTGGAGGTCAGCAGAAAAGGCAATCAGAGAATCCTCAGCATAGAGAAAGATGGGCATTCAATCCAGGGCAGCCGAGGAGGTCCTGCAGTGAAATAGGGTAGCAGAGCAGAGGGTCCAAGATAGACCTTCCTGGACACCTACAGTTAGAGGGTGTGATGTCCCAGCAAAGGAGACTGAAGAGGAAGAATCAGTCAGGTAGAAGGAGAGCCAGGACAGAATAATGTTAGGAAAACCCAGAGAGACTCTTGAGGAGCATGGGGTAGTGAACTGTGTCCAGAACTGCAGAGAGGTCAAGGAAAATGAGTACTGAGAAAATGCAAAGAGATCAGTGGTGACTCTGAATGACGAGGTTGGAAGGAAAAGAGTGAGAGCAAATGACCTCACGCCATCTCATGCTCCCTCCAGGAGTTGACAATGGAGAAGACATCCCCCGGGACCTGCTGGTCGGCATTTACCAGCGCATCCAGGGCCGAGAACTGAGGACCAATGATGACCATGTATCCCAGGTGCAGGCAGTGGAACGCATGATCGTAGGCAAGAAACCAGTGAGTATTGAAAGCTGTGCCTGGCCCAAATGGATCACAAACAGCCCATTACTCTTCCCTGAAACCCTGTTTTAGGAGAATACATGAGCTGAACTGGGGAGTCCGGGGAGTAACCAAGGGTCATTGTTCCCCTGATTTCCCACCTCTTGGTGCCCACCTATCCAGGTCCTCTCCCTGCCCCATCGGCGCCTGGTCTGCTGCTGCCAACTGTATGAGGTACCTGACCCCAACAGGCCACAAAGGCTTGGTCTTCACCAGCGTGAAGTCTTTCTCTTCAATGACCTACTTGTGGTATGAACATTTGGGGTAGCTGGGTTGTCAAAGGGGGCTGGGGCTGGTGGGGGAAGGGGGGATATGTTGAGTTCTGTCATGTTCTTTCCACATCTGGGGTTTCAGTTTCCTTCCCCTCTCTCCACAGGACAAGGATGGGGTAGACAGCTGGATTTTTGTTTTCTAAGTATCCTTCTAGACTTCCAGTTACTTTAAACTTAACAATTATGGATAGAGAGGTCAACTTTTTTGGGGGGGGAGGGGGGAGCATGTCTTACCAAGATTGTCAGTTTGCATCCTTTTTCTTTTGTTTTTTATGCTCCAATCTGCCAGTGAGATGTGGTGTGGTATAAGGCTGGAGCTATCTCCCTTTTTTTGTCATGGAGCCCTTAAGCAATCAGTTTGGGAAGAAAGAACGAATTCCCACACCAAAAAATAAGAACTCCTGGGGTTATAGTTGGAAGGCTGGCCTTGGAATCCAGAACACCTGGGTTTGCTTTCCTGCTCTGGCACACACTAATGGTAGGACCTTAATGTGTAGGGCAAAGTTGGGAAGCTTAACTAGCAGCTCAGCACTGGAGAAGGGAGCATTTGAACTCCAGGAGCTCCTTGCACTCCACCAATTCAGTCTCAAGTTGGGACCAATTAAAGTGACTGATATGCCCTTGGCAACCCACTGAATTCTCCCTTAAACGTGTTCAGCAGCAGCACGTGCACCATTCTGGACTCTGTGGAAAGTGGGGAGCAAGGAAGGCCCCAGGAGGGCAGTTAGTCTGAGGGAGCAACCTTTGGGTGCTATCAGAATCACCGTGTCTATCATTCTTGGGTTCTGCTTCTTCCGTGGCTTCCTCACAACCCTCATTCCAAGCTATGCAGCAATGGTCCATAGTTTCTCCACCCACCCCCCCCCCCCCCGCCCCAGCTAAGTAGCCATGTTGTTTTCAGTGTTGGGCTCCCACAAACAAGGCTGCTT
>CM053582.1:61685374-61716179 GCA_028627135.1 Pseudochirops cupreus | reverse complement strand
GGAAGCCAGGCTTGGAGCTCCTTCAATGGGCATTCTTGCATTTTTGTGATTTGGTGCCACTGATAACGAGTCCCCTCCCTCCATACCATAGCTCTCTGTTCTACACCACAGGTCACCAAAATTTTCCAGAAGAAGAAGATCCTGGTGACTTACAGTTTCCGCCAGTCCTTTCCCCTTGTTGAAATGCACCTACAGCTCTTCCAGAATTCATGTGAGTCCCACACTGAAGGACCTTTGGGGGGGATGGTGGCAGTCTGTAAATAATGAAGATTCCAGCCCACGGTGGACATTCTTTCTACTCTGATGGTGCCTATGTCTCTTCTTTTCCCTGGCACCTGACAGATTACCAGTTTGGCATCAAACTGCTGTCTGCAGTGCCAGGTGGGGAGCGGAAGGTGCTCATCATATTCAATGCACCCAGCCTCCAAGACCGACTTCGCTTCACGTCTGACCTCCGAGAATCCATAGCTGAAGTCCAAGAGATGGAGAAATACCGGGTGGAATGTGAGTGGCCCCCTAAGCGTGACCTTTCAGGGGCTAGCCAGCCTCCTGTTTACATGCAGCCATTCATGGAGTTCCTGTTTCTGTGCCTTCAAACAGTTGGCAAGGGAGGGTCCTGGACAGGGCAGGAAGTAAGCTGAGCTGAGCTCAGCTTGAAGGCCTTTGCCTCCTCTTCCTCTGCATCCTCCTTGGGGTTTTGAAGAAGCAAAGATTCCTAGGGGAAAGGGCTTCAATTTTAAGATTTAAGGAGCCGAGCAGCTTCAAATCTGAGATGCGAAATCACTTTCAATATCTGCTTTCCTGGAGCAAGAGGAATCACTGTTGTGATTTCTTTACTCTGAGTCTAGAAATGCAAGAATTGTCACTTCTGGGTTCCTAAGAGTTTGTCACGAGCTGGCTCTCTACTGGTGAGAGAGAGAGACGCAGAGAGAGATTAAAGCTTGAGCTGAAAAATTCCTCCTGTGGGCAAATAAGTGATGAATCCCTCCAAACTTAGCCAGAATGGGCCCTGGGACAGCAGCCACATAGTCTACCAACTTAGGGAGCAAGTTTCCAGTGACTGAAAGGCTAGAAAGCTCTTCCCTTCCAGGATCCCCAAAGTTGGGAGTCGGAGTCATATGATGATGACTTTACAGAGCAGGCAGCTGGGGCACAAAGAGGGGAGTCACTTGTTCAGTACGGCCGAGCCGGCTTTGGTGCCCTGGTCTTAGCTGTGGAGTGGAAAGAGTTCTGGACTGACCAAGCCAAAGATGAATGTTTTAAAAAGTTTAAAGGTCTTCAGATATTCGGGTTGAAGGAAAGAATGCACAATTCTAGAGGCCACAAATCTGACCACGTAGAGGTTTGTAACTTTGTGTCTTAAGAGATTATACCCCAGCCTCACCCATTGAATCATCTTTGGGAAGCCCCTGTTGGGACAGTTCAGCCCTCAGGGGATCTGGAGACAGAGAGCTTATTGATAAAGGGACCTGCTCTCATATACACAGCGGAGCTAGAGAAGCAGAAGGGGGTGATGCGCTCCAACGCCTCTCAGCCCACCAGTTCCAAGGACACAGTCAACGGCACACTGCCCCGGTCCAGCCTGGAGGACACATATGGCCTTGGTGATGGCCTGAAGCGGAGTGCCCTTAGCAGCTCCCTACGCGACCTCTCTGATGCAGGTCAGGATTGCCCCCCATGGGGTGTGGTGATGGGAAGTGGTGATGGAAGTAGAGTCAGTAGGATTTGGCTCTGAGCAGGGAAGGGGGAAGGAATCTCCTCCTCTTTATCTGGGCCATCTCTCCTGCTCCTTGGACAGTGGCCCAGGGCGCAGGGCCTTGTCCTGTCTAAGTGCCTAGAGCCAGAGCTGGAGCCATAGAAGGGCTAACAGAAATGAGCTTAGTAGCCAGAAGAGTACAGGGAGTGAGAGACATGCAAGGGAACCAGGAGGGGCTGTGTGCTCTCTCATTCTGTCTCCTGTCCCTCTACCTCATCTTGCCTCTCTCCTTTTCCTCTGCTGTCTCCATCTGCCTCCTAGAAGGGAAGGGTAGAAGGGAGGGGAGCCCAAGGGGGAGAAGATCCTTCAGGGGGTGGCCCTAGGTTTGAGTTGTGCAAAGAAGCCCTACCCTGACCCTCATTGCTTGCGGGCGCAGGGAAACGGGGGCGACGTAACAGCGTGGGATCACTGGACAGCACCATCGAAGTAAGTGGGGTGGCCTGACCCCCCCCCCTGCATGGGGCTGAGTGCCTGCCCACCTGTGCCTGTCCAACCCCTAGCTGCCCCTTCTGGGGAGGAACAATGGCGAGACATGAGCCCCCTCTGTCTCTGCTCCTTCTGTCTGTCCATCTGTCCTTCTTTCCCATTCTCTCTTTCTGTTTGGATTTTCCAGGGAGTTGATTCTGGTGATGTCCAAGTGATGGGGTTAGAGGAGGAGACAGAGGAGGAGAGGAAGGAGGAAAAGAGGGAGGACTAGCATAGGAAAAAGGGGGAGGCGGTGACTGCGGCCCAGAAAATCAGGGGGTACAGGAAGGCCCCAAGCCTGTTTCCTCATGTCTCTCCCCACCCTTCCCACTCCCTTGGAAGCCAGGGATAGATGCAGTGGAGTTCAGATGGGAGTGCGAGTGGGGAGGCCCAGGGGCGGCTGCGTCCAGCTGGGCCTGATCCCCTCTCCCTCTCCCTTCCACCTTTCCCCACTTCCTGGTGTCCCCCATCCTGCCAGGGCTCTATTATTAGCAGCCCCCGCCCACACCAGCGGATGCCTCCACCCCTGCCTCCAGCGCCACCGCCACCTGAGGAGTATAAGACACAGCAGCGCCCTGCCTCCAACTCATCCTCCTTTCTGGGCTCACTATTCGGCAGTAGAAGGGGCAAAGGCCCCTTCCAGACCCCTCCAGGGCCTACATCTGCCTCCTCTTCCTCCGCCTCCTCCTCTCACCATCATCACCACCACCACCACCACCATCACCACCCCCCACCAGCCCCCACCCCGGCCCCGCACCACATCCATTCCGATGGCCCCTCCAAGCTTCAGGCACTCCATGCCCAGTATTGCCATGTGCCTGGGGGACCAGCCCCACCTCCCCCACCCTACCATTCACAGCCAGCCCCACCCCCACCCCCACCCCAGCCAGCTCCTCTACCCCAGGTGGGCCCTATCCCACCACCACCTGCCTCGGCGCCGCCTGTGGGGCCACATCGTCACTTTCTAGGTGGGCATGGGCCTCAGCACTTTACACTGGGCCGGGCTGGTGGTCGAGCCAAACGAGGAACAGCTGGGGCAGCCTCCATGGGGGGCCGCTACCCACTGCACCAACCTACTTCACCCCTGCCCCTCTATAGTCCAGCCCCACACCATGGTTTGGTCCACCATGCGTACCCTGTGTCAGGTCCACCACCACCTGGTGTCCACCATGTGGCCAGTGCATCCAAACAGGGTCCCAAGCACTTTATCTTTGGTGGGCACCCCCCACCAATGATGTCCCGCTCAGCACCTGGAGGGCCCTATGGGAGTGGAGGAGGTGGGGGGGGGCACTCTGGCCCAGGGCACCCTCCTCAGTCACCGCTGTCACCTCACTCACCTGTGATACCACCCCACCCTTCATATCCACCGCTTCCTCCACCTTCACCCCATACCCCACTTACCCCACATTCACCTGCACCACCCACCTCTCCCCACCCACCACCCCATAGCCACAGTCATGGCCACTCCCATGGTCATGGCCCTGGTCCTGGGAACCCCAAGCCCAAGCCAGCAAGTAGGATCAGCACTGTCGTTTGAATTGTAAGCAGAAGGTCGGCTCACTCCACCTTTTGGGTTGGCCTTGGATCCTCCTAGGACACTCTCTGCCTGCCCTTCATAAAAAAAATATATCCGTGTACAGAGACCATGAGAAATGTGGCCACTAATGGACCCTATTCCCGGTTCTACTCCTAAGGGGATGTTAGGCAAACCCTCACTTCCCCTCCCTGGTCCTAGTTCCTCTCTGTCAAATGAGGGGGTTACTTCCAGATTTCCAGTCCGTAATCTTCAGTTGTTTCCCCCCACCAAGACTCAGATTTTCCTGTAGAACAAGAAGGTTCACCTGGATGGGGCGAAATCAATCTGGCATCAGCCTAGGATTTTTACCTGGGGCCCACATTTCCCAGAGTTTTCCTCAGGAGCTCAGAGCTCCCACCGAACTACCCAGTCACTGAGCAAGAGATATGGGAGAGGTTGGTGGGGAAGGAGTATAAAGTCTTCAAATCGATAGTCCCTGCAGTGCCTGAGTCACAGGAGAGTTTTAGACAAGGTCTGTTTGGAGTTTTGAGAGAGATTATGTGAACTGAAGGGGATGCTCTAGACTTCACTGGCAGGGGAATATTTGAGGCCTCCTCTGGTGCCCCCACGAAGCCTGGCCATCCCCCAGGGCATGAGGGTTTGGGGCTTGCCCCTACTTCCCTTCTCCTTCTGGACTCCCCTTCCCCCCACATTTATTTGGCAAGAAGTAAGGGCTACAGGCTTGGAGCTGACCTGAACCCCTGGTACTTGAGCCCCCTCCTCTTCCGCCTTTGGGTCTGCCCTTTCCTTCCGAATCTGCCTCCTGTGATCTTGGAGCTTGGGGAATAGCCTTCCCCACCGGTTTTTCTCTCCCTACCCAGAGTAAAAATCCTGATTTATGATGATCAGGAAGAAACACTAAACCCCACCATTTCACGTCTTCCCTTGCTCTCACCCCCTCTCCATGAGCCAAAGCACTCTATAGGCCTGGGGGGGATGGAACTGCAGTCCCCCCGCAAATGCTGGGACAGGGCCTCTTAGAGAGCCCCCCCCCCAGTGCAGGATCCTGGGAAAGGTGTGTGTGTGTTGGGGGGCAGGGTGGGAGACCGCTGAAGCAAGGTTTGAGTCCTACAGACTGGGCAAGACTGGGCAGGCTAAGCTAAGGCAAAAGGGGAGAAAAGCAGAGCTCCAGGCCCAGGTTCACTCAATAAGGGCGCTTCTCGGCCCGGCTGCCTCCTCCACGTCCGTATTTCGTACCAAGCCCGGTGCCCCCTTCCTGCCCGCATGTCATCCTTCCCTGCCTACCTGGCCCCAGTTGCCTACAGGGAGTGGACAAGGGGCCCGGCCCCTTCTCTGCACAGAGGGGGCTGGGGAGGGGCCTCGCTGGCTCGCCTGGGGCTGCTCCGTCCTTTTTCTTCTCTGTTGTACATAAGAATGTATATTTGATGTCTTATAAATGCCCCATCTCTGGCCTGTGCTCATCTCGCCTCCTGTGTTTCTTGGGCCTGGGGGGGCAGGGACGGGGGGGGGGGTAGAGTGTGAAGCGGGGACGTGGCTCCGCGCATCATCTGCCCTTCATCCTTCAGTCCAGGTCCTCTGGTATTAGCCTTCACAAAGCGGAAGAGACACTGAGAGGCGGGCCTTGAACTCGGGTTTCCTGCCTCGACTACTCCCACTGCTGGGGCTGCACTGTTACCGGAGGGCCCGGCGAGCTGGGCTGCACCGAGCCCCTGGGATCCCCGCACCTCCGCCTCCGCCCAGCCGTCCTTCTTCTCCCCGCCCATTTCTCCCGGCCTGGCTCCGCCCATCCCCGGCACTAGCTTCCTGGCTTCTCCAGTGCGCTTGCGCAGATCTGGCCTTTAAACGTGCACGGCCAGGGACAGGCTCAAGAAGATCCGGCTTTTGTTTACCTTTCCTAGTACCTTTCCGCCACCTTGCCTCAGGGACTTTTTCCTCCCCCACGAGCCCGAGCCGTCGCAGCTTCCCGGCCCCGCCCCTTCCCAACTCCCCGGGATCCGCCGGGGGCCCGGCCCGGCAGCCGGGGCCGCGGAGGGATTCTCAGCTGCTCAGAGAAGGACTGCCCGATCTAAGATGGCGGCGGCGGCGGCGGCGGCGGCTGCGGTGGCGGCGGCAATAGTGGCAGTGGTCGGGACCAGGGGCGGCGCGGTGAGCACGGCAGCGGCGGCTGTGGTGGCGGCCCGGGGGCGCTCCTGGTAGCGCGCACGCCCCCACGTACGCGCGCACGCCGGGCCTCGTCCTGGTCCGCGCCCGCATTGGCGGCGGCGGCGTTGGCGTCCGCGTCCGCGTCCTCCCCCGCGTCCGCGTCCGCCATGGAGGCCGGGCCCGAGGACTTCGTGCCCCCGCCCGAGTGCCCCGTCTTCGAGCCGACCTGGGCCGAGTTCCGGGACCCCCTGGGCTACATCGCCAAGATCCGGCCCATCGCCGAGAAGTCGGGCATCTGCAAGATCCGGCCGCCGCCGGTGAGCAGGGAGGCGGGCCAGGCTGGGCCGGAGGGAGGCGGGGAGGCAGGCGGGCCAGCCAGCCGGCCGGCCGGCGCGCTAGGCCTCGGCTCGGGCCTCGGGCCTCGCGCCTAGGCCGGGCCCCGGGAGGGGGGGCGCGCGCGGCGCCCCTCCTCGGGCCGGGCGCGCGCGCCCCTCCCTCTCCGAGGCCGGCGCCTGCGTGTGCGCGTGCGTCCCCGGAACCGGCTTAGGGAGGGGGCCGAGCTCCGAGGTCGGGTTCCGGAAGGGAGGTCGAGGCAGCGCTTTAACCTGCTTTCCTCCTTTCCCCCCCCTTCCTGCTGAGCTGGTGGCCCGGTCCGCCTCCATCCTGTCGGGGCTAGCACCGCCCGCCTGGACAGCGCCGATCCTTTGTCCCCAGGTGGCCCCGCCTAGCAGCCCCCAGACCAGCTTGGGTGGGAATCTCAGGAAGGGGCCTCCTGCCTGCTAGTTGCCCCTGCCCCCTCTCCCTCGGCACCCTTGAGTGCCCAGTGCCCCACGGGCTGACCTCTACTCACATACCACCTTTAGATATGTTCTTCGCAGGGGGTCACCCTGACTGGGTACGCCCACGGCTGTCTTTGCCCCTGCCCGTGGTGGGTACCTAAACCCAGGCCTTGTCCTCCTGCAGGACTGGCAGCCTCCCTTTGCTGTGGAAGTGGACAATTTCAGGTTCACCCCCCGGATCCAGAGGCTGAATGAACTGGAGGTAAAAGGGAGAGGGCTGAGAGTGGGAGGCGGAGGCAGAGATGAAGCCAGACAGCCTGGGCTTGCTGGGGTGGGCAAGATCGCCGGCTCAGCTCCTGATGCCACATTGTCCAGAGGGTTCAAGGAGCCCTTGGAACAGTTCAGTCCTGTTGACTAAAGGCACTCCGACAGCCCCCTGCGAGCCTCAGGCTGATGAGGACTCGGAGGTTCAGAGATCAAGCCACAGGTGGCCTTCAGCAGCAGAGTTCTCCTGAGGCCTAAGTTCAAGCTCTCCAGACACGTACTGGGAGCCTTTCCGGGTTGTCACCCTTCCAGTGCTCTGAGGGTGGGCAGATGAACCTAGGCCATGTGTGTGCTCCTCTGCTCTCTGGCTGTGTCCAAAGATGTCCCAGGAAGGGAGAAAGGAACATGGCCTGTGCTCAGCTGAGCTCAACACCCCCCACCTCCAGAGCAAGCAGAACCTGGCTGTGGGCCTGACCTGGCGCATGACAGGGCCAGCCCTGTTGCTGTCTAGGAAGCCTTTCCTGCCCTGGGTACTCTTCAGTTTTTTCCTCTGATCGATGGGGAAAAGAGAATTACTTCCTTAACCTCCTAAGGCTGGAGCGAGAGTTGGGGAAAAACTTGGGTTTTGGTTCTTGGTCAAGGCTAGCCACTTGTAGGACCCAGGCCCCACTAGAGAGCCTTTGGGTCCTGGGTGGGGGGGGATGGCAGAGCCCTCTGTGCCCACAGTGCCCTTCCCCCTCCCTTTTTTCCTTTATTTTCTTCCTGGGCTTGGGTATGAGGCACCAACTTTTATGTTTCAGCAGACGCTGACTCAACCCTAGTGACAAACTTCTTCCCTCTTGGAGTCTGTTCCCAGCTCTTACTGAGGCACAGGAGCCTGTGTGGTAGCTAGGTGGCACCATAGTAAATGGAGTCAGGAAGCCCTGAGTTCAAATCCAGGCTCAGGCACTTTGGAGTTATATGACCTTGGTCCCTTCCTTGCTGTCTGCCTCAGTTTCCTCTTCTGTAAAATAGAGATGGCGCTTCCCAGGATTGTTGTGAGGGTCCCAGTGTCTGGAACACAGCAAACACTTTGTAGCCCTATTAGCTAATCTTGTTGCTGTGGGCGGGCTTTAGGAAAGGGCAGGCTGTGGCTGACAGTGAGCCAGGAGGTGAGGCCAGACAGCCCCACTGGCCCCTTCAGGGATTCCCTAACGAGCAGCTTCCTAGGAGGAGACCATATGACTGGGGGAGTTAGGCTCAGTGGCCATGCTCCCTGGCACTCAGGACACACATGTCACATGTGACTCTAACCCACATCTCCAGGCCCAGACCAGGGTGAAACTCAATTACTTGGACCAGATCGCCAAGTTCTGGGAAATCCAGGGCTCTTCCCTGAAGATCCCGAATGTGGAACGGCGTATCTTAGACCTCTACAGCCTCAGCAAAGTAGGCCCCATTCCTCTTCCTGGGCCTCTGCATGTGCACACGCTTCTGATCCGGGTGGGATGGAGTGGGCACCTGCTGGGCGGGTGGGAGGGCATTCAGCCTGGCCGGGCCTCTGTGTGTGCATATGCTTCTGAGCCGGGTGGGAGGGAGTGGGTGCCTGCTGGGCAGGTGGGGGGGCATTCAGCCAGGCTGGGCCTCTGGATGCCTAGGACTTTTCTTCCTCCATACTTTCCCTTCCAGATTGTGGTAGAGGAGGGAGGCTATGAGGCAATCAGCAAAGACCGCCGATGGGCCCGTGTGGCCCAGCGCCTCAACTACCCAGCGGGCAAGAATATTGGCTCCCTGCTGCGGTCTCACTATGAGCGCATTGTCTACCCCTATGAGATGTACCAGTCTGGAGCCAATTTGGTGGTAAGGGAGGGGAGAAGCTTGTGACCCTTACCCCTCCATACACACATACTCCACCCTTGTCCTGGCCCAGCTCTCAGCCTCCTCTTACCTCATTGGGCTGACACTCTGCTCTTAAAGGATGGACTAGGTGGGGGCATCACTTCACCTATACAGACGCCCCTCCTGGAACTGCTTTGGCAAGCTTGGGACTGGGAGCCCTTGGCAGTTCTACTTACCTCCAGTGCCACCCAGGGACTGCCTGCCTGCAGTGGGGCTCCCCACCCCCCATTCCCTGGCCAGTTGGGCTGGGCTCTGCACTGAGTATGTTGGGGGAACTGAGTCAAGGGGAGAAGGAAAGAGGGGTTCGGTCAGGGAGGATTTTCTGGAGGAGGCTTTGGGTGCTGGTGCTTACTGATGTCAAGGCAACGGTATCCTCTTCCAGCAGTGTAACACACGTCCATTTGATAGTGAAGAGAAGGACAAAGAGTACAAACCACACAGCATCCCCCTGCGGCAGTCAGTGCAGCCCTCCAAGTTTAATAGCTACGGACGGCGGGCCAAAAGGCTGCAGCCTGATGTGAGTGCCCCCCACCCCCCACCCCCAATCCTGTGATTCTGACCCACTGAGGCTGACTCCCCCGGATATCGTCTTGCTTGTCTTGGGCTCTGCCTGCTGTTCTCCCTGCCTCTCTTACGTGTCGTGTCTCCCACTTCTCCTCTCTCCCATACCCTCAGCCGGAACCCACCGAGGAGGACATTGAGAAGAATCCCGAGCTGAAGAAGCTGCAGATCTATGGGGCTGGCCCTAAGATGATGGGCCTGGGCCTCATGGCCAAGGACAAGAGTCTTCGCAAGAAGGGTGAGGCAGGTGCCGGGGCCAGAGGGGGGGGAGGGGAGACCTGCTGCTGGCCAGATCTATTGACTTGCTGCCCTCCCCAGATAAGGATGGCCCCGAGTGCCCCCCTACAGTGGTGGTGAAAGAGGAGGTGGGCCCTGAGCTGAAGCTGGAGCAAACTTCCCCTAAAGCCTTTGTGGATGGCAAAGAAGAGCTGAGCCACAGCCCTGAGCCCTGTACCAAGATGACCATGCGGCTGAGGAGGAGTCACAGCAATGCCCAGTTTGTAAGGAAGCCCTTCTTCCCAGCCCCCACCCCTGGCTCAGGTTAGGCAGGTCAGGGGCCTGGGTGACCCAGCTGTGGGACCCCGGGCAGAAGGGGGCATGTAGTGAGTGCTTTGGTCCCATGGGGGCTTAGGCAGAGACTGAATGACCTAGGTTGGGGGGAGTGAGGGGATTGTGGGCCTTGGCGGGCCTGCCCGCTGCTGAGCCCTACCTCCGTGTGGCCAGATTGAGTCCTATGTCTGCCGGATGTGTACCCGAGGGGATGAGGATGACAAGCTCCTGCTGTGTGACGGCTGTGATGACAATTACCACATCTTTTGCCTCCTGCCCCCCCTTCCAGAGATCCCCAAGGGCATCTGGCGCTGCCCTAAGTGTGTCATGGCGGTAAGGTGCTTGGCGCAGGAGGTGGGAGGTAGGAAGACTGGGCCCTTTGCCAGTGGCTCTGCCATGCAATCCATGGCTGTTCCTTGCTTTGCAGGAATGCAAACGCCCCCCAGAGGCCTTTGGCTTTGAGCAGGCCACTCGGGAATACACGCTGCAGAGCTTTGGCGAGATGGCCGACTCCTTCAAGGCTGACTACTTCAACATGCCCGTGCACGTGCGTACCTGGGGCTGGGCGGGCTCTGGGTGCAGGGTTTGGAGGCCAGAGTTGATCTGCTTCTCCCCAACACACACCCCCTTTGTGTCCCCAGATGGTACCCACAGAGTTAGTGGAGAAGGAGTTCTGGCGTCTCGTGAACAGCATTGAGGAGGATGTGACTGTGGAGTATGGTGCAGACATCCACTCCAAGGAGTTTGGCAGTGGCTTTCCCATCAGTGACAGCAGCAGGAGCCTATCCCCTGAGGAGGAGGTGTGGGGTGTGGCCAGGGCCCTTCCCCTCCACGGAGGGGGGAAAGGGGGGAGGGGTTCCCTTTCAAATGCTGCTAGGTTGGGCTTTCTTCATCGGAGTCAGGAAGGTCCCAGGGCCACATGCATGTCCCCCAGCACAACATAATTCACTTCAAAGCCTTTGCATCATCCCCTGAAAAAGTAGGGAAGCCACATGCATTGCTTCTATCTCAGGGCCTGATGATGTTTTCCACTCTTGTGCCATCTGGGAAACTGGGTTACCTAGAGGGTTGGGGAGGAAGGGGAGCCATCCCAGAGGCCCATGAGTGACGCCCTGGCTGGATCACACCCTCTTGGAACCTCAGCCCGGATCTGCCCCCCCTCCAGGAGTACGCGGCCAGTGGGTGGAACCTGAATGTCATGCCCGTCCTGGAACAGTCAGTCCTGTGCCACATCAATGCCGACATCTCTGGCATGAAGGTACCCTGGCTGTATGTGGGCATGGTCTTCTCAGCCTTCTGCTGGCACATCGAGGATCACTGGAGCTACTCCATTAACTACCTCCACTGGTGAGCAGGCAGGCGCCCAGCGTGGTGGCTCAGGGAGGGCCAGGCTGTCCCTGAGTGCCTGTGCCCTGCCCTTGACCACCTTCTACCCTGTGGCCAGGGGAGAGCCTAAGACGTGGTACGGTGTCCCGTCGTTTGCAGCTGAGCACCTGGAGGAAGTGATGAAGAAGCTTACACCGGAGCTGTTTGACAGCCAGCCTGACCTCCTCCATCAGCTGGTCACGCTCATGAATCCCAACACGCTCATGGCGCATGGCGTGCCGGTCAGTGCCCTGGCCACGGAGGCCATCTTGCTCCTGTGTGTGGGCTCCATCCAGAGTCACTCAACTTTGCCCCTTTTTGCTGTGGGGTCTAGGGTGCTGCCTCTTCCCTTTAGGGCCCAGCTGCTGGCCTATGCCACTGTCCAGGAGCAGCTCTTCCTCCCTTGCCCTTCTTGGAATGGGCTTCCTGGCAGACTGCCATCCTTACTGGCGTCCAGAGAAGCCAAGGGAAAGCTCAGCCTTGTTTAGGGCACCTTCTGCCCCCGTCTATCTGAACCCCATGTGTCTGTGGGCAGTTCTGTGCGGCTAGGGCTTAGCTTGGCTTCAAAAACTTGAGTGTTCCCTTCCCCCCTCCCCTGAGCCTGCACCCTTTTTTCTCAGGTTGTCCGCACCAACCAGTGTGCAGGAGAATTCGTCATCACCTTTCCCCGAGCCTACCACAGTGGCTTCAACCAGGGCTACAACTTTGCTGAGGCCGTCAACTTTTGCACTGCTGACTGGGTAGGCCAGGGCCTGGGGCTGCGTAGGGGAGGGTGGAATGGGCCTGGTGGGGTGACCCAGATTAGACTCAACCTCTCCTGTCTCCAGCTGCCTGCAGGGCGTCAGTGTATTGAGCACTATCGGCGGCTTCGCCGCTACTGTGTCTTCTCCCATGAAGAGCTCATTTGCAAGATGGCGGCTTGCCCTGAGAAGCTGGATTTGAACTTGGCAGCAGCTGTGCACAAGGAAATGTTCATCATGGTACAGGAGGAACGTCGACTCCGAAAGGCCCTGCTTGAGAAGGTGACACCTGGGGGGACCTTGAGAATTCCTGGGCCCCCTGCCTATTGGCCACAGGCTCCACCCTCTGGTGCCCAGGAAGGATGCCATGCAGCAGGGGGGCCCAAGGCTGTCACAGACTAGGCATGGGGGCCCCGCTTATCTGGAGGGAAAGGAGAAGGAGGTGCTTGAGGCCTTGGAGTTTGGGGAACTGGGCGGGGAGGGGGGGTCTGGCTGTGGTGACAAATGCCATCCTCATTGTGTGCTTTGGAAGTTTGCCAGAGTCAGTGTCAGGGCTCAGAGGGAGGGAGATCTTGGGGCCTACAGCTGCATTTCCAGATGATGCCCCCTAAGTTCTGAAGGTTGGTGCCAAGGCTGGCTGTGTAAAGTAAGAGGCCTGAAACCTTGGCTGAGCATGAATAGACATGGATGGAAAGAACATGAAGTTCAGGGGGCATGCTGTATGGAAATGGCCAGCAGCAGGAAAGGAGGGGCCTTGGGGCCTTCTTGGTCTAGGCCACACTCCTCTCTGAAGTGCCCACGAGAGCTAGGGCCACTGATGTCTCATGCTCGCTTGAAGGAACGAGGAACGTTGAGCAGAAGTCTTTTGTTTGGGCTGACGGAGGGGGCTGAAGGGATAGACTTCCCAACTCCTCATCCCTCTCTGGTGTCTGGCTCCCAGGCCTGTTTTTTGGTGTGATCTCTGGCCCCTCATGCCTTTTTGTGGAGGGGGCCGGTCTTTGACCTTGCTTCTGCACCAGCTTGTCTAGCCCCCTGCCCACGTTGGTGCTTCCCTAGACTTCTCTGTAGACTTCTTTCTCCCTTTCCCGTCATCTGCCCTGTAAGCCTCAAGGGCCCTGGCATCAGCTTTTTTCCGTCTTCATTCTTTAGAATGCAGATGTCTAAATTGCTGGGATTTCTTTCCCATGAGCTTTGTGGCTGGCCCTAGTCCAACGGCACTTTCTCTTGACTTCACTGGTTCTGCTCAGTGGCACAGTGGGCCTTCTGAAGCTCCTTCTCCCTCCCACCTCCTGCTTCCATTCCTGGTTTGCCAGGCTGCAGCTCTGCCCGCTCTGGGTCCCTGCTCTTTCCTGAAGGCTTGCCTCAAGTGTTCCACATATGTTCTCTGCCTGTCACTGGGGCCGTAGGAGGCCCTGGGCAGCCTCTGATCTGCGCCCCATGTGTGCACAGGGCATCACAGAGGCAGAGCGGGAAGCCTTTGAGCTGCTTCCTGATGACGAGCGCCAGTGTGCCAAGTGTAAGACAACATGCTTCTTGTCCGCATTGGCCTGTTATGACTGCCCTGACGGGCTTGTCTGCCTCTCCCACATTGATGACCTCTGCAAGTGCCCCACCAGCAAGCAGTATCTGAGGTGAATGGTCCACTGGGCCCAGGGAGACAGTGGAGAGAGCATCGGGCACGGATGGCCCTGGGCAAGTCACCTCCCCTCTGACTATCTCAGTTTCCTCAACTGTAACTTGCCTCACAGAGTCATTGTGAGGATCCAAGGAAACTGCCTGGAGAGGCCTTGATCAACCTTTAAGGGCTGTTGTCATATGTGCCTGCAGAATAGTGGGGTAGGGTCAGGGGGAGGGGGAGGTGGCCAAGCTTAGGTGTAGGCTGGCAAAAGGCCTCTAGTGGAAGGTGTGTGTGGGGGTGCTTGCTGAGTCCTAAAGGGGATGTGGGGAAGGTGGAGAGGATTCCTGGCAAAGGAACTAGCCTGGGGAAGGCTGGGATGGGAGACGGAGCTGAGCTGGGCTATGTGGGGAGGGCTGGGATGCCAGCTCTGGCCGCGCTCTGTCCTCAGGTACCGCTACACCCTGGATGAGTTGCCTGCCATGCTGCACAAGCTGAAAGTGCGGGCTGAGTCTTTTGATACCTGGGCCAGCCATGTGCGCACTGCCCTGGAACTGGAGGATGGGCGGAAGCGCAGTAAGTGGAGGGCAGCTGGGGGCTGGGGGGGCTCCTGTGAGGAGCCAGAAGCTCATGGGCTGGCGCTCTCCCCAGGCCTGGAGGAGCTCAGGGCTCTGGAGTCTGAGGCCCGGGAGCGCCGCTTCCCCCACAGCGAGCTCCTGCAGCGGCTGAAGGACTGCCTGCGCCAGGCTGAGGCCTGCGTTTCTCGGGCCCTGAGGCTGGTCAGCAGCCGGGAGCCGGGTGGCGTGGAGCCCAGTGGGGAACGCCGAGTATCCAGGGCGGTGCCTCCCCAGCTGACCCTGGAGGAACTCCGGGAATTCATTGAGGAGATGAGCAGCCTACCTTGTGCCATGCATCAGATTGGGGAGGTCAAGGTGAGGAGGGAGCCCTCCTGGTAGGCCTTGGGCTGGGCCTGAAGGCAGCTGGGGGGAGGCGAGGCCAGGCTGGGGACTTAGCCCCTCCCTCCTCCCTCTCCCCCATTTTCCTTTTCTCCCCCTCCCCTTCCTTTCAAACTCAGGGCATCCTGGAGCGGGTCGAGGCTTTCCAGACCCAGGCTCAGAGTGCCCTGGCTTCCCTGCCAGCCAGCCTGGGCCACCTACCGGGCCTGCTGGAACAGGCTCAGCGCCTGGGTGTGGAGGTGCCTGAGGCTGAGCAGCTAAAGCTGCAGGTGCAACAGGCCCATTGGCTGGAGGAGGTGAAGAGGGCCCTGGCACCCCCAGGCCAGCGGGGCACCTTGGCAGTCATGCGGGGGCTGCTGACGTCAGGGGCTGATGTGGCGCCTAGCCCTGCTGTGGACAGAGCCCGAGCTGAACTGCAGGAGCTGCTTGCCATTGCTGAGCGTTGGGAAGAGAAGGCCCACCTCTGTCTAGAGGCCAGGTGCTCCCTCCCTCCCCCAAAGCCTTCTTCAGAGCACTGGGAGGAGGGCCCATCCCCTTCTGGAAGCACAGTGCTCCCTCTACCACCTGTCCAGGGTGCCCCTTTGTTCTGGGTTGCAGACCTCTCCCATTTTCCAGCTCAGGACCCCCAGGCCTTCTCTTGAGAGGGAGCCACCTCCATAACTCACCTTCTTTCCATGCCAGGCAAAAACACCCTCCTGCCACCCTCGAGGCCATAATCCGAGAGGCTGAAAACCTCCCTGTCCACCTGCCCAACATTCTGGCCCTGAAAGAAGCCCTTGGCAAGGCCCGGGCCTGGATTGCAGATGTGGATGAGATCCAGGTGAGTGTCTGTGTGTCTCCCACACCCCATCGCTGTGTCTGGCCTGTTTTCTAGCTGCTCTTTAGGGAGAAGTACCCCAGAGGCACAGGTGGTACAAGGGCAGGAAGCTGGCCAGCTTGACTTCGACCCTGTCGTGGCAGGGGGGCCCAATGATCCCTTGGGCTTCAACTTTCTGTCTTCTTCCTTAGAATGGTGATCACTATCCCTGCTTGGATGACTTGGAGGGCCTT
Organism: Pseudochirops cupreus; assembly: GCA_028627135.1. Classification (NCBI taxonomy): domain Eukaryota; kingdom Metazoa; phylum Chordata; class Mammalia; order Diprotodontia; family Pseudocheiridae; genus Pseudochirops; species Pseudochirops cupreus. The sequence continues at coordinate 61,700,522 of CM053582.1, read as the reverse complement.
GTGGCTGTGGGCCGGGACTTGCCTGTGGGCCTTGAGGAACTAAGGCAGCTGGAGTTACAGGTGCTGATGGCCCACTCCTGGCGAGAGAAAGCTTCTAAAACCTTCCTCAAGAAGAACTCCTGCTATACTTTGCTCGAGGTGAGGCAGGCCCTGTTTTCTTCTTCCTCCCAGCCTGCCGCCCTGCCTGCTGGGCCTCACTTGGCTTTTTGCCCTCACTCCTTGCCCAGGTGCTGTGTCCGTGTGCAGATGCTGGCTCAGAGAGCATGAAGAGGGACCGATGGAAGAGAGAGAAGGAGCAGGGCCTGTACCGATCAGACACTGAGCTTTTGGGGTTGTCTGCCCAGGACCTCAGAGACCCAGGCTCTGTGGTGAGGAGGGTAGCTGGATGGGGGTGGGGCAGCACCTGTGCCAACCCTCCAGCTTCTCTTCTTGGTGATTCCCTGGGGCCCTAGGAGATGGGAGGGGGTGGGTTGGACAGAAGGGTTGCCTCTGTCTTCTGAAATGCCATCCGTCTCTTTTCCCTGGGGCCCAGATCCTGGCCTTCAAGGAGGGTGAGCAGAAAGAGAAAGAGGGCATCTTACATCTGCGCCGTGCCAATGCAGCCAAGCCCTGCCCATCAGCTCTCAAACTCACTGGGCTGCCCTCACCTGCATCCCCATCCTGTGTGTGCGGGAAGGCGCCAGTGGGTGAGGGGGCCCTGCAGTGTGACCTGTGCAGGGACTGGTTTCATGGTTGCTGTGTGTCAGCCCCACGCCTCAGTGGGCTCCGGCCCCTGGCCTGGTGGGAGTGGGACACTAAATTCCTCTGCCCGCTCTGCATGCGCTCCCGCCGACCTCGCCTGGAAACCATCTTGGCCCTCCTGGTGGCCCTGCAGAAGCTGCCGGTTCGACTGCCTGAAGGGGAAGCCTTGCAGTGCCTGACCGAGCGGGCCATTGGCTGGCAGGGCAGGGCCCGCAGGGCCCTGGCATCGAGGGATGTGTCTGTACTGTTGGGTCGTCTAGCTGAGCTCCGGCAGCGACTGCATCGATCCCTGGCCCCGGCCCCACTCAGGGAGAGCAGAGGAGGCAGCAGTGATGAGCTTCAGGTGGGGTCTTGTGCATGGTGCCCCCTAGGGTGGGGGGAGCAATGAGGAGGCTTTGGCTAGTGTGCTTTTCTCTCACTCCCCCCTTTTCCTTTCACTCTGTGTGGGCCTCAGGTGGCTTTGGAAAATGGAGATGGTGTAAAGAACTCTGAGAAGGCCAGTCCTGGGGGCAGCTCAGGTAGGGGTCTCTGGGGTTGGGTAGCAAGAGGGAGTTGGGAGTTGGGGCCTGGTGGGGCTGAGCTTTTGCTGTGCCCACCTCTGCAGACCTGGAGCTGCTGGCATCACTGCTGCCTCGGCTGGAAGGTCCCGTGCTCGAGCTGCCCGAGGCAGCCCGAGTCCCCCTGGAGGAGCTGATGATGGAGGGGGATCTGCTCGAGGTCACCTTGGATGAGAACCACAGCATCTGGCAGCTGTTGCAGGCCGGCCGCCCCCCAGACCTGAGCCGGCTCCGCACGCTGATTGAGGTGTGAGGCTCAGAGGGCTGGAGAGTTTGGGGGAGGCTGGGTTGCCTGAGGCCACCAACTCACCCCCCTGTTTGTCACATTCTCAGCTGGAGAAGGCTGAGAGGCAAGGCCCTCGCGGGCGTGGTCGGGCTCCAGAGAAGCGGCGGCGACGGAAGGGGGAACGCACTGGCGGTGAGTGCACAGACGTGACCAGGGAGGAGCTGGAGCCAAAGAGAGCCCGGGGCCCAGTGACCGAGGCAGAGGAGATACTGGAGGAGGAAGAGGAAGAGGAAGGGGAGGCTGAGGACCTTCCCCCTGGTGGTGGCATGAGGAGTTCCAGCCCTCCCTTGAGCCAGAACAGGCCAGAGGATGGGCCTTCTGCCCGCTCCTCTGCCATTGGCCCCTTGCCCTCCTCCCCCTGTCCCTCTGGACGACAGCAGTTGTGACAATTTGGAGCCGGACATGTGCACAGTCCTGTGTCCCCGTACTCCCTGCTGGTCCCCCCCCCCACCTTGGGGATTGCAGCCTGCCAGCCTGGGGATGGGACTGAGGGGGTAGGGCTGACCTCTAGGGGTCGCAGGCCCTCCTTTCCTGCTCCCCCCTCCAAGGGGCCAGCCTCCTACCAGCATTCATTCCCTTGGAAGGGCAGGCCTGTGGTCTGCCCCCTCCTGTCTTCCTCTGGCCCCAGCCAGCACCATTCCAGGAGTGGGGAAGGCCAGAGGCCAACTCAGCTGGCTCTGGGCCCGAGGGCCTTGGCCCTTTCAGTTCCCTGGCCTTCCCCCCCCCCCCCCTCCCAGGGATGAGGAGGAAAGGGAACTAGCCCTTGGTGAGCAAACCCTCCTGGTTAACCTTTGTAATTAAACTTGGGAGGTTTGAAAGCAAGCTTCTCTGGTGCTGACCCCCCCCTTCCCCTCCCCTGTGCCCTGGGATTATGGATTATGGGATGGTGGCTCTGGCCACCAACACCTCGGCCATTTGTTGGGAGGAAGAAACGAAGGAACTGCCCCCCCCCCAAAAAAAAAGTGAACCAACAGGAAACACGTCGTTCCCACAGCTGCCTCTTAATTTTATTTTCCTCTTGTTAGAAATAAAACTGTTAGCGATGGTTTTTGGAAAGCCGCCTGTACCCTGGCTGTCCTTCTCTGGCCCTTGGGGGTGGGGCTGGGCAGGGAAACAGCCAGCGGCCCAGGTGCCCGTTGGCAGGCGGTTGTATAATCGGTGGTTTGATTATTTCAGAGTAGGGGGTTTTATCTCCCTGTACTGGGTGAATGAGCCAGAAAGGAAGGGCTCTTAGCCTCCAGCCTCATGCATTCCCAGTAGAGGGGCACCCCCGCCCCCCTGTGCTCAGCCCTGGGCCTGGAGGTATTGAGTTGGGGTAGGGACTAGGCCTACCTGCTGCCCCACCCCCATTTTAATGCACCTCCCCATCCTAGGCCTTTCCTGACTGCCAGGGGCAAACTGATGGTCAGGGCCAGGAAGGCTGGTGGAGGGGAGCTGAGGGCCTGGAATCTGGCCAGCACTGGTAGTTGGGAATGGAAAAGCCATTGGCTTCCACATCCACCCTAAGGGATTCTGCATGCATGGTTCACCCATTTGTGCAAGCTGGTGAAGCCCCAAGGCTAAGGATTAGAATACTCCCTGCTTCCCCAAGGTGCTGGGCCCCACCTCAAGGATCTCTTTTTCTAGGAAGCCCATATTTTGGCTCTAAAGTCCATTGCCTTTGTATCCAGTGGCCGCCTGTGAGCAAGGGGGAAGTTCCTTCTGCTCACCCTTGGGAGCCCCCATCTCATTGGATATCTGGAGCAGTGGGACCCCTCAGCTGGAAATGGGGTGGGGCTGAATCAGACCAAGAAGCTATTGCCAGGATGTGGGGAGACATCAGCCAAGGGGGCTGAGAGTCACCCTGCTGCTGGGGAGTGCTGCCAAGTTGATCCAGTTGGTGGAAATGGGCTGGCAAGCTAGTTGGCTGGTCCTTCGTGCTCTTGACCATGATTGCTAATAGTGTCCAGGTTGCCAGGAGCCAGGCCTGACCCGTAGGGCCCTAAGGAAAGGGTTTTGGGGGCCCAGGAGACAAAGGGCAGATGATGTGTTAGGGAAGGTGACTTTCTCCTATTTCCTATTCCCCATCTCGGACTCTTGGTGGTGCCAGGCATCCCACTTGGGCCCTGGGTTGGGCACCTACACCTTCCTGCCTTCCGGTGCATACCTGTCTGGAGTTGATCAGTGAATCTGCTGGGCTCTGGCAGGAGGGAGAACAGGTCACTGAGGCAGGCTCTGGGATTCTAAAGGGTCTTCTAGATGTGCTGTAGTTGGAGGGTCAGGGCCTGGCCTGACAGGGAAAGACACTCTGGAGGGAGAATGGACTGGAGCATCTCCATTCTCCATGGCTTACTGTACCAGGTGGGGGGATGGGTAAGTCATCTTGGATCTCAGCATCCGGGTCAATGGGTTTCATCTTCTGGCCCATTCAGGATAGCATGAGTGGTATCCATGGCCTAGAGATGGGCAGCTTGGGCCCATGGGAATTGGGCTTAAGTGGGCATTGCAGGGGCAAGCAAGGAGACTGGCAGTTAGACCACCAATGGATTCCCACTGGAGAAAGGCCCAAGGCCTGCCCTCAAAATGGTGGAGGTGACGAACGCCGGGCCTAGCAACTTCACCAGTGAGGTAGGGGTAGGGAGAGAGAGAAGGGAAGTGGAGGAGAGAGGGCTTTGGGGGAGGGGGCAGGGGTTGGGTTTGAGATACTGAGGACTCTGGCTGAGTCAGGCTAGCCCCGAGGCACCCCCAGATGTGGGGGGCCGTCCTGGCCTAGAGGGACTGAAGGCCCCACCTTTCTGTTCTCTTTAGGGAAACACTCTGTCCTTCTAGGCACAAGACATTGAACCCCCCCCACCTCCTTTTTGATCTGAAACAAGATGTGATGATGGAAGCTGACTGGTTGAGATGTGCTGCCTCTCCACCCCCATAGATGTGGGGAGGGGACCTCAGGAGGCAGAGCATCAATGTGCCAGGTGCTGTGCAGAGCACTGGAAACAGGCCCAGTCCTCAAGGAGTTTATAGTCTAGGGAAGGCATTTGAATAAATGGCATTGGGAAAGGACAGCTCGAGGCCGGCCTCATTGGATGGAAGATCGGTGAAGTGTGAGAAGACTGGGAAGGGTGGGAAGGAGAGGATCTTTGCTGCTGGAGCCCCTAGGGAGCCACTGGGGTTTAGTGAAATCACTTGGGTGGCTGAATGGATGAACTAGAGTGGGGAGACACTTGAGGCAGGTGCATCAGAGGAGAGAAGGGCAGGATAGGTAGATATGGAAAACATCACCATAGCAATGATGATTAAACTGATGGGAGCTAATGAGATCCCCCTGAAGTGAAGTGGTACAGAGGGAGAAGAGCAGAAGGCCCAGGACAGAGCCCTGATGGACACCTGTGGTTAGAGGGGGTGGCCTGGAGGAGCCAGAGAGGAAGGAGGGGAGTCAGGAGAGGAGGGTCCTGAAAGAGAGAGGGGAGAGTGACCAATGGTGTCAGAGGCCACAGAGAAGTCAAGGCAAATGAGGATGGAGAAGATAGCATTGGATTTGGCAGCTAAGAAATCACTGGTGACTTTGGAGAAAACAGTTTCAGTGGAATAAGGTCAGAAGCCAGACTGTAAGAAGTTAAGTAGTGAGTGAGAGGAGAGGAAGTGGCACCTATTGAAGACAGCTGTTTTAAGGAGTTTAGCCACCGAGGGCAGAAGAGATCTTGATCTTTCTTCCCATAGAAGGCCAGCACTGAATTACCAGCAGAAATAGTACAACTATACTAGTAGGGGACCTTGACTTCCTCCTCTCCAAGCTAGATAAATCTAACTATAGAATAGACAAGAGGGAAGTTAGTAGATGAATAGAGTCTTAGAAAAGTTAGGATAGATCTCTGGAGAAAACTGGATGGGAACAGAAAGAAGTATGCTTTTATTTTTTTTCTCAGCTGTATGTGGCACATTCACAAAAACCAACCACATAATAGGGCATAGAAATCTCACAAACAAATGCAGAAATATTAAATGCACCTTTTCCAAACCATAATGGAATAAAAATTACATTCAGTAAAGGACTGTGGAAGCATAGATCAAAAATTAATTGGAAACTAAATAATTCTAAAGAATGAACGGGTCAAAGAACAAATTATAAAAACAATAATTTCATTGAAAAGAATGACAACAATGAGACATTCCAAAACTTGTGGGATGTAGTCAAAGCGCTACTTAGGGGGAAATATATCTCTAGCATATGTGAACAAAAGAGAAAAATCAGATTCACACACAAATAAGAACAAACTAAAAATCCCCAATTAGGAATCAAACCAAGTTGGAAATATTGAAAATCAGAGATTAACAAAAATTGAAAGTAAAAAAAACAAAAACATTGAGCTAATAAATAAAATGGGGGGAGGAGAAGAAAGTAATAAAATAAACCATTGGTTAATTTTAATTTTTAGAAAAGAAAACCAAATTACCAGTATCAAAAATGAAAAATGCATCACAAATTAAGACTAAATTAAAGAAATGATTAGGAGTCAATTTTGCCCAAGTGTATGCCAGTGAAACTGACAATCTAAGTGAAATAAATGGATATTTATAAAAATATAAACTGCCCAGATTAACAGAAGAGGAAATAGAATGCTTAAACAACCCTACCTTAGAAAAGGAAATTGAACATGTGATCCCTAAGACCACAAGTGAATTCTACCTAATGTTTAAGGAACAATTAATCCCAGTACTATATAAACTATTTGAAAAGATAGGTAAAGGAGTCCTACCAAATGCCTTTTATGACACAAATATGGTTTTGATACCAAAACCTGGGAGAGCAAAAGACAGAACTAGAGACCAATTTCCTTAATATTGATGCAAAAAGTTTCAATAAAACACTAGCAAGAGAGACTACAGACCTGTTTCACAAAGATCATTCTCTGTGACAAGGTGGGATTTCTACTAAGAATGCAGGGCTGATTCAACATTAGGAAAACTATCAGCATAATTGACGATATCAATAACAAAAAACAAAAATCATGATTATTTCAATAGAAAAGAAAAAGGCAGAAAAAGCCTTTGACAAAGTACAGCACTCATTCCTATTAAAAGCACCAGAGAGCATAGGAATAAATGGAGCTTTACTTAAAATGATAAGTAGTATCTATCCAAAACCATCAGCAAGCATTATTTGTAATAGAGATAGGTTAGAATCCTTCCCTATAAGATCTCAGTGAAGCAAAGATATCCATTATTGCCATTATTATTCAATAGTGTGCTAGAAATGCTCACTATAGCAATAAGATGAGAAAAAGACATTGAAGGAATAAAAATAGGCAATGAGGAAACAAAACTTTCACTCTTTGCAGATAACATGGCATACTTGGAGAATCAAGTAAAAAAATTAATTGAAACAATGAACAACTTTAGTACAGTTGCAGGATATAAAATAAACCCAAATAAATCATTGGTATTTCTATATATTACCAACAAAGTCCAGCAGGAAGAGAAACAGAAATTTCTTTTAAAATAATTGGTGGCAATGTAAAATACTTGGAAGTCAACCTACCAAGGGATTAAATGAACATAATTACAAAATACTTTGCACAAGTATAGATCCAAACAATTGGAAAAACATTAATTGTTCAAGGGTAGGTTGAGCTAATACAATAAAAAAACCAATTCTACCTACGTTAATTTACTTAAACTACCAAAGAATTATTTTATAGAGCTAGGAAAAAATAATTCATCTGGGAGAACAAAAGGTTAAAATATCAAGAGAATTAATGAAAAAAAAACAACTGTGCAGGAAGGTGGCGTCTCCATAGCAGATCTCATCAAAACAACCTGGCATGGCTAAGAAATAGAGGGCTGGACCAACGGAATTGTTTAGGTATATAGAAGTAAATGACCACAGTAATGCAGTGTTTGCTTACCCCAAAGATCCATCCATGCTTTTGGGGTAAAAACTCAAGATTTGACAAAAGTTGCTGGGAAAACTGGAAAGCAGTTTTGAAGAAACTAGGTATAGACCAACATCTCACACCAGATAAAGTCAAAATAGATAAAGGATTTAGACATAAAGGGTGCCATAAATAAATTAAGGGAACATGGAAATGTTTTACCTGTCAGATCTCTGGATAAGGGAAGAATTTATTACCAAACAAGGGACAGAAAAGATCACAGGAAATAAAATGGATAATTTTGATTACATGAAATTAAAAAGCTTTTGCACAAATAAAACTATGCAGCCAGAATCAGGACAGCAGGAAACTGGGAAATAAAATATTTTACAGCAAGTTTCTTTGACAAAGGCCATATAGGGAAACTAAGCCAAATTTCTTTTTTTCTTTTTCTTTTTTAATCTTTTTGGAGGGGGGAAGGCAGGGCAATTGGGGTTAAGTGACTTGCCCAAGATCACATGACTAGTGTTAAGTGTCTGAGGCTGGATTTGAACTCAGATCCTCTTGATTCCAGGGCCAGTGCTCTGTTCACTGAGCTACATAGCTGCCCCCCCTAAACCAAATACAAGCCATTCCTCAATGAATAAATGGTCAGTATGAATAGGCAGTTTTCAGAAGAAGTAATCAAAATCTGAAATACCACCTCACACTTATCAGATTGGCTAACATGATAGAAAAGGAAAATCGCAAATCTTGGAGGGGATGTAGAAAAATTGGGACATTAATGCCCTGTTGGTGGAGTTGTGAACTAGTGCAAACATTCTGGACAACAATTTGGGCTATAAAACTGTGTATACTCTTTGACCCAGCAAATGCTCTACCAGATTTCTATCCCAAAGACATGAAAGAAGGGAAAATAACTTATTCGTACAAAAAAGTATTTCTAGCAGCTCTTTTTGTGGTGGCAAAGAATTGGAAATTGAAGGGATGCCCATCCATTGGGGAATAGTCTATTATTGTGATGAAATAGTATTGTACTGTAAGAAATGCCAAGCAGGTTGATTTCAGAAAAACCTGGAAAGACTTCCATGAACTGATACAAAGTGAAGTGAGCAGAACCAGGAGACCAGTGTGCAGTTCCAGCAACACTACATGATAAGCTGTGAGAGACTTAGCTACTCTGAACAAGACAATGACCCAAGGCAATTTCAAAGCACCCATGATGAGAAATGCTATTTACCTCCAGAGAGAAAACAGGCAGTCTGAATGCAGAATGAAGCATTTTTTAACTTTATTTTTCTTGGATTTTTTTTTTTGGTCTGTGTTTTCTTTTGCAATGTGACTAATGTGAAAATATGTTTTGCATGACCACACATGTATAACTGGAATAAAATTGCCTTCTTTCTGAAGGCAGGGGGAAGGATGGGAGAGAATTTGGAACTCAAAATTAAAAAAAATGAATGTTAAAAATGTATTTACATGTAATTGGGAAATGTTAAACAAAATAAAACTATATTGGGGAGAAAGATGAAAAAAAGAAAATTTGATTAAAACAAAGCAGGCTGGGCACTTGGCAGGCTAGGTCAGGAGCCAGGCCTCTCACAGCCCCAAGAGAGGCCCTAGAGTCCCACCTCTGTAAGGATGGATTTGAACTTCTTTCCCTTTGGGCCCCAGGTTGTGTCTGTCGTCAATGAACGTGCATTTAGGGCCTATTATGTGCCAGTACACAAAGGAGTCACTAGCCTACCGGGAGGAATCAGCCAATCTCCTCCTCCGGTCTCTCCCCACTCCAGGCTGACCTCCACTGGGGGAGGGAGGAGAAGATACAGGCGAGAGACCAGAGAGGGAGAGGAGAGGATTAGAAAATTTGGTTTCTTGCCTAGGGCCAGGGAAAACCTAAGTGCTGGATAAACTGGCTCCTTGGCAGCTTAGTAGCAATGGGCCCACAGTCCTTTGCAGAGCCAGAGGGGCCACTCCCTCTGGCCTGTTTTGGGCTCTAGGGTCCAGCTCCAAAGCTCTAGCCCCCGCTTCTCCTGGTCTCCTGACCAGCTGAACCCTCTCTGTGTGCTATCAGGCTTTCTCTGGCGAAAGATGCAAGGAGACAAGCTTTGAGCCCAAAGTCTGGAAGAAGGATCAGGGATCAGCTTCCTCCCCCGTCCCAGCCCGGCCCTGGCCCTAGTCTATGCTTTTGACCTTGGGGTTAGCAACTTTTGTAGCAAGGAAGCAGCTGAAGGCCAGGTCCAGGCCCTGGCCCTCTGAACACCAACTTCGGCCTACACATGGGGAACGGCAGTCGCTTTACCCTCCAACCTGCAAATTCTGCCCAGAGAGGATCCCTGGGCACAGCAAGTACTCTGCCCCCTCCCTCCTCCTCCTCCCCTCTCTAGCCTCCTCCCCCCTTCCTCCTCCTCCTATCCCCTGCCTCCCTCCCTCCTCCTCATCCCGCCCCAGCCTCTCTCTCAGGTGAATTATTTATTCCCTTGGCCTCCAAGGATCGGAGCCCGAAGAGGAAAAAGATTGCGCTGGAACACATTTTTCAGAGGGGAAGAAGGGTGGTGAGACACACAGGCGGACAGTATCCAACGGAGGATTTAAACCCAGCTCTGACTACTTGGGCTATTCTTGGCTAGCCTTCAGCTCGCCCATTCCGCATCCCTGAAGCACTGCACCCATCCAGCCGGTAGCGCCTTGAGACGGGGAGCATGCGCATTCGGGTTGCCCCACCCCGGGCCCCGTCCACCACCACCACCACCACCACCACCACCACCACCACCACCACCACCACCACCACCACCACCTCTAACTCCTCCTCCTTCTCATCTTCTCATCCCAGGAGCCTATTGGGCGTCGGTCCCGGGGTCGGCCAATCAGAGAACGCTAAAGCGGTGGAGCGGAAGGGCGGGGCCCAGCTCGGCTTCTTCCCCCTTCCCGGCATCCCTCGCGTCTGTCTCGCGTCCCTCTTCCTTCCTGGCTCCCTAAATCCCAGCCCAGCTCAGCTTTCCTGGCTCTCCTGTGGGCGCCGACTCTGAGGCTGGCAGCCATGGCCCTAGGCCCCGTCTGAGGCTGGCAGCTCGGACCTTTCACCTTAGGGAAGCCCGGAGTTCTTTGTCTGCCATGGCCTGCACGCCCTCAACAAGCAGCGCTGCTCCCAGCCATCACTGGGGGAGAGGCCAGGCGTGCCCATCAACTGCCAGCCACTGGCACCCCCGGGCGGCTGTGCCCCTGACGGGGGCAGCATGTGCCCGGCCCGTCAGACCGGCAGCTCCCCTCAGACCCCGATGGGGGCAAACCTTGGCTGCTACCGAGGGGGCTCTGGCCACAGCTCCCAAGGTGCCGAAAGGAAAGTCCTCACCACCGAGGTCCCGGGCAGGGTCGTCCAGTGGCTCAACATCAGAGCCTGTGGCCGTTCTGGCCTGAGTACCTGCCTGACCACTCACCCTGAGGACCGTGGGACCTTTACTTTCATGGGGTTTGGGGCTGGAACCTTCCCCGATTGTCGTCTCCCCCCCTCAGATGGGAGCCCCTTGAGGGCAGGGACCGTCTGACTGTTCTGTTTGGATCCGAAGGGCTTGGCACACTGTAGGCTTCGTTCATTCAGCTTCTTGTGAAAGTTTGAGCGAATATCTCGGTGTCTCCTTTGGAAGACAGATCAGAGAGTCCCTGAGGCTTCCTCCTACTCCTTCTCAGAATGAATGGAGGGACACAAAGGGAATCTTGGGAGAAGTTTTCAGCCAGACCCCCCAGGTCTTCTGGTCACATCTCCAGGCATTCCTACCCCTGGCCTGTCCCAAGACTCTAGTCTAACCCAACCCCCCACCAAGCCCCTGGAAAGAAAACAAACAAGGCAGAGTGATTTTATTTACTTCAGTATCTTGGTTTACAAAAACTAGGCAGAAAAATGGAGGCCCCTGTGGAAGGGCCACAGTCTGCCCATAGGCCCTCCCTTCGGGCTCAGGCCCAACTGGTCCTGACTCCCTCAGGAAGACGTCTTCGAACTGGACCAGGATGAGGCCGAGTCTAGGCTGATCCCAAAGCAAAGGCTTGAAGCCCAGCTGTCTTCCTCATCCCCATTCCCCTCTGCTGCCCCCACACAGGGGAGAACAGAAAAGGGGGGGGCTGGGCAAATACAGGGCAGCTCAAGCCAACATGCCCCCCAGTCAGAAGGTGGGAGACAAAGAGGCAAATCCCCTAAGTGAAAACTCAGGGCCTCAGGCTCTCACCCCTTCCTGCTCCTCTAGGACCTAACAGGTCTCCTGGATGCCACAGGATCAAATGTTGACCCTATCCCCTTGGCATTAAAGTCCCTCCCCCGCCCCTATTTCTCTCTCTGGCTTTAGCCAGTCCCTAATACCCCCAGCTCTCCAGGTCCTCCCAAGCCCCTCTCCCATCCACATACACCTCCTCTGAGAAACCCTCCTTAGACCCAGCTCATCTCTCTACTGAAGCCCCTCTCATCCTTTCTAACCTCCTGCAGATAGCAAGTCCTTGAGAGAGAGGTGGGGCTATCTTCCTCAAGAACAGAGGGATGGACAGTCTGAGTCAACTCTGGTGCAGGGGAATCCCTGACCATTGACACCCATGTGAGCTTTCATTGGCATCCAGGGGTCATAGGAGAGAGGCAGTCCACTATGGGGCACCTCCAGAGAGGTATGTTCTTAGGGAAGGAAGGAGGGTCCCTGAGACACACTGAGCCAGGTCAGTGAAGAAGGGGGGAATTGAGAGGAAGATGGAAGGAGGTCCCAAGAAAGAGAGGAAAAGGTGATACAGCCCACAAGGGCTCTGGGACCACTGGGATCCATGTCATGGACCATCTATCACCTTGGAAAAAAAGACAGGGCTGGCCAGCTTGCAGAAAGGAAGGCTGAGGGGGAAAAGCCATCCTCAGGAGACGAGCTGGGGTCTAAGAGAACCAGGGAGCTAAGTCCCCTACCATGACAGCAGGAGAGTTACCTAGCCTGTCCCCAAGGAGGCAACTGGAGGGGACCTGGCAGCAGTGTGGGGGAGTGCTGGTCCTGGGACACCCCCATGCCCCAACAGGGGGGCAAATTGGAATTCCCAGTGGGAATAGAATGTGGGAAGAGACAGGATTGAGCCTAAAGGCCATCCTTGGTGGCGGTCCCCAAGAGGCCGCCTGGGCTGGGGCACCACCAGATGGAGCTCTAACATCTCTTAGCATCAGAGCCTCCCTTTACCCACTTGTGGGGGGGACATTTATTACTAAGTCAATGTTACTGGGTTTGGGGCAGAGAAGTTATGTAGGACATAACAATATCTCTCTCTGGAGACAGCAAATCCAAAAGAGAGGAATTAATGGAAATGAAAACCCAGCACATTCACAACTAACAGAAAACCCTGGGTTTTTTGTTTCTACTTTTTAAAAAAGAAAAAGCCAATCTGGTGTATGTGTGTATGGGTCCCTCCTCCCCTTGAAGCTGCTGGGGCCAGGGCCAGGGCCAGGCCACAGGGGACCCCCCCCCTCCACATATCACCAGTAACAGAGGAGTACCATTTAATGGAGCACAGAGAATCGGGTAAGTTCAGGGACCCACTCCTAGATCCCCACCCTCCATGCCCTCAACTCTAATGATCATCCACCATTTTGGTTTCCTTCCCCTCATTCACTCTCTTTTCCCTTTTCACTCCTCCTCCCCATGTCTACTGGTCTGTTTTTACATGACACAATAAGGCTCCTGAGGGGCCTGGGGGCCTCCAGCCCCCCAGCAAGGGGCATGAGTCCTCAGGCACTTCTTGAGGTCCTTGTTGAGGAGGAAGCAGACAATGGGGTTGACCCCAGCCTGTGTAAAGCTCATCCAGACAGCAGTGGCTAAGTATTGGTGAGGGACAGCACAGGCCTTCACAAAAACTCGCCAATAGCAGGCCACGATATAGGGAGACCAGAGCAGCAGGAACAGCAGCGTGATGGCGTAGAACATGCGGCCTAGCTCCTTCTCCCCCCGGAACTCCTCCATGCCCAGGAGGCGCCGGCTGGCTGCGTGGCTGCCTCCCCCTCCAGTGGCCTGCCGGATGCCCAGCAGGGTAGGAGGCAGGGGGCCTCGGCCAAAGCCAGCGATCCAATTTGCGGCGGCCTGGCCAGTGGCGCCAGGCCCATGAAACGTCCAGTTCTGACTGACTGCTGGGACAGTCTGGACAGGGCGCATCTTGCGGTGACGGTACTCAAAGAGAAGCAGCTTCCCGTACATGGCATGGGTGGCGGCCATGAGGGCAGCCAGCATGAGCATGAAACCCAGCGTGTCATTGGCCTTGAAGTAGCGGTGTTCAAAGATGCACTGGTCCTCCTCGCGGATGAACTTGTATGTGCCCACGTCAAAAACAGGTGGGAAGGCCATGGCCACAGAGAGGGTCCAGGCCATGCAGATGACTGCTGCGCTGGTCCAGAGGGTCATGCGCTTGGCATAGAAGCGGTGGTGAGCCACGGCCATGTAGCGGGTGACGCTGATGCAGAAGAGCATGAAGGCGGCGTGAAAGCAGAAGAGCACAGCCATAAAGGCCACCACCTTGCAGCTGAGCGCACTGTAGGTCCAGGCCGAGCCATGGCGGATGGAAGCCAACACAAAGGGGAAGCACACGGCAGCCCGCACACCATCAGCCAGACACAGGTCCAGCAGGAAGTAGTATGGGGCCTTGTGCAGGGCCCGCTCCCTGAGGACCAGCAATGACAGGAGGGCGTTGCCAACCAAGCTGACACAGATGATGGCCCCCAAGAGAACCAGCTTGATGGAGGTGGAGGTGGCAGCGGCAGCGGCAGCGGCTGGAGGAGGAGGCAGGGAAGACCCACTGCCGCGGAGGTCGTCTGGCCCAGTGGCGTTGGGCATCATGCCACTAGGAGGGCTGGCCAGGGACAGAGGGGCTGGGGATCAGAGGCTTCTGTGGGCTGCCATGGGCTGGGGGAGGGCCGCGTCTGCCTGCAGAGAGGACAAGGAGGGGCAGAGACGGGGCAGCATGAGATACCAAAAGCAGAGAGAAAAGAGGGAGTAGAGAGATAAGAGATGGAAGCAGACAGAAAGAGGAGCAGAGATGGGAGGATCCAGAGGGAGGTGGGGGGGAGAGCAGAAAAGTGAGGGGAGGCCAAGAGAGGAGAAGGGCAGGAGAAGATGGAGGAAGAGAGAGAAGATGAGGGCAGGAAAGGAGAGAAAGAGAGAGACATAGAGATGAACAGAGATACATGCGTATGCAGGCACAGAGGCACACTCACACACACACACACACACACACACACACACACTCTCTCTCTCTCTCTCTCTCTCTTTCTTTCTCTCTCTCTCTCTCCCCCCCCCCACTTTCACACACTTTCACAAATACACTCACAAACACACACTCTCCCCCACACACTCACACACTCTCCCTCTCACATTCTCTCTCACACACACACTCTCCCCCCAACTCTCTCTCACACACTCTCCCCCCCACTCTCATACACACACATTCTCTCCCCCCCACTATCACACACATTCTCTCCCCCACACACTCACACTTTCACAAATACACTCACAAGCACACACACTCTCCCTCCACACTCTCTCACACACACACATACCCTCCCCCCCCACTCTCTCACACACACATACTCTTCCCCCACACACTATCACACACACATACTCTCCCCACACACACTATCACACACACTCTCACAAATACACTCTCTCCCCCCACATTCTCTCTCACACACACACTCTGTCTCCCCACACTCACACAAA
>CM053582.1:61653018-61684874 GCA_028627135.1 Pseudochirops cupreus | reverse complement strand
GACATAGGAGAGAATAGATTGGGGGAGGAGTTATACAATGGGATGGCTGTTTTGAGGTGTTGGGTAGGGGAAAGATGGGGAGAAAATTTGTAACTCAAAATCTCATGAAAATGAATGATGTAAACAAGAAAATAAATGAAAAAAAAAGAACTGCTAGGAAAAGTGGAAAGCAGTCTGGCAAACAGATCATTACTAACTTGGGAGAGAGTAGGCTCAAGTGAAATGATGAATTTTGTAGCCTATGTAGAGATAAGCAGTGAGGTGGAAAGTACAAGCAGCATTCTCAAGGGTTTAGCCACCAAAAGGCTGATATGGGATGATAGAGGGCATTTATAGAGGTGCTTTCCTGGATGATGGCTTGGAGACCACTGTGCTGGAAGCATGGCTTGTCCCAAGGTTCTTGGATTTGGGGTCTTCAGCTTTCCCTGCAGCATCTGAGACAAAGGTTCCCAAACATATTTGGCCTGCCACCTCCTTTTAAAAAGAAAATTATTCCCTGCCTCCCTGGAAATCTATTCTTTAACTCTTTAATATTTTTTTTAAATTTGCATCATTTCAGAAATATATAAAATATACATTTTAAATGACACATCTTAAATTTCATAATTTATTGTAAATTTGTTTTTCTGTATTACATTTTGATGATGTGATATTGAGTCATGTAACCATAGAGTATTGGATTGAAAAGTGGTCATTACAAGCACAATTCCTGCCAGGGAATGCTGCTGCTTGTTAAGATCTGTCAGGTGTCTTGACCACTAGTAGGTTAAACTTGCATTTTTGTGTTTATTTGGAAAATAATGTAATCACTAGTACTTTAATTCTGTTATACAACAGATGAAACATGTACGAATGGTTTTTTCCAAATTTTCTCCTCTTCTTTCTTTATGCTTCCACCACTCCCCCAACCGCGCCCTCCTGGATCCTTCCAGCGCCCCCTGGTGGGCGAGGGGTGGTGGTGGTGCCGCCCACTTTGGGAACTTCTGGACTCTTGAGAGATGACCGTCAAAGGAGCTTCCATTTGGATGGCACACGCCCCTTCCTGTATCTCTCTGAACATGTCCAGCTAGGACCCTTTCTTCCCAAGGCTGGATTACTTCAGGAAATTCATTATGGGAAAACCTTTGTTGTTGTCTAGTTATTTTTCAGTTATGTCCGACTCTCTGTGACCCAATTTGGAGTCGTCTTGGTGAAGATACTGCAGTGGTTTGCCACTTCCTTCTCCGGCTCATTTGACAGATGAGGAAAGGAGGCAAACAGGGTTAAGTGACTTGCCCAAGTTCACATGGCTAGGAAGTATCTGAGGTCAAATTTGAACTCAGGTCCTCCTGACCCCAGGTCTGACACTCTACTCACTGCAGCACCACCTAACTGCCCCACTGAAAATGATATATGATAAGGAAAAACCTCATTGAGATCAACTACCACCCTCAGCTCCCACATCTCATTTCTCACCTGGCTGCACCACTATGGCACCTCATTATGCTCCTACTAGATTGTCAGCTCCTTGAGGGAAGGGGCTGTGGTTCCTTTTTCATATTTGTTCATCCAGGGTTTAGCTTAGAAAGGGCAATTGATACATGCTTATTAAAGGTTATCTATCAAGGTCTTCAGGGTTGTGCTCAAGGTGGGTTGTGAAAATTTTCCCAGAAGTGAAATCTCCTCATTGGAGATAAATATGCTACCGTCCTGCACAGGGTCATTGTGAGGAGTGTTTGGTGACCTTTAAATAAAGCATGATATTCAAACAGGCTTGGATTTGTTTCTTGGCTGCCCTCGGTCAAGTCACCGTAAACTCTGCCCCCTCTAATTTCCTTCACCGGAGACCTCAGAGACGCCCTAGGCCGATCCCTGTATTTTACAGAAGAGGAATTCTAAGGATGGAATCAAGCCGTGGCTTGCCATGCAGCCCCCCCCCCCCCCAAGGCCACATTTGATTCATTCATTCAACCAATACTGATTGTGACTCACAATCATAACTCATAATCATAGCTCATGACGGGCTACAACGCCCAAGTCAGTGATGGCCAAGTCTGATGGCCAGGTCTCTTGCCCCCAGCCCAAGGACCCACACCCCTCTGTGTCCTCGAGAGGCTGTGTGGGTCTTGGGCCCCTGGCAGCAGCCCCGTCAATGTCCCGACTCCCTTCTCCGGATGCCTCTCTTAGCCATCACACACCAGCAGGGGCGGCCACATTTGCCAATCTCCAAGGCCAGAGCTCTGGGGGGCGCCTGTGGGGGAGGTAGGAACCCTCCGCAGGTCTAGAAGAAGGAAGCAGAGAAGCAGAGCGAGAGGAGGGAACCGAAGGGCAGGAACAGCAATTAAAGACCGCGAGCCGACCCCCCCGCTGCACATGCCCTTTCGCTCGTTCCACGCAGGCGTCTGAGGCTGGGGGGCGGGGCAGGGCGGCCGCCGACTCCTCCCCCTTCCCCTCCCTCTCCTTTCCTCTCCTTTCTCCGCAGGTGCAGCCCCCTCCCTCGGCCCTTCTCCTCCCGCTGCTTTCTCCCATTGGCCACGTGCCCTGTTCCGTCAGCCCCCGCGCGCCCCACGCCACCAACACCTCCCGACTCCACTTCCCCATCCCCCTTCGCGCTCGCCGTCTCCCATTGGTCGCTGCCCTTAATCGCCCGCCCTCAGTTGCCTGCCATTGGCCGCGTCTTACTCTAGCCAGCACTTTCCCCTCTCCTCCTCTCCCCCCTCCCGTTCCCCCTCCCCCCTCCCCCCAGCCCGGTAGCCTCGGGCTCGGGCTCCGGCTCCGGCTCCGGCTCGTCGAGGGCCCGAGCTCGGCTCTGTGGCTTCAGGCCGTCCGGCCCCGCCATCGTCATGGCCCGAGCGACCCCGCGGGGAGAGCCCCCGAGCCTGACCGGAGTGTCCCCGGAGCCCGGGCCGTTGCCTCTCGCCGCCGCCGCCGCCGCCGCCGTCGCCGAGGAGCTGGGCGAGGCGGCCCCCGGGCCGGAGGAGGAGCCGGGGCCCGGGCAACGCCCCTTGGCAGGGCCCCGGCGCGTCCTCTTCGCTGACGAGGCCCTGGGGCTGCCCTTGGCCCAGCTGAGGCGCTACCAGCCCTGGGGCTGCGCGGGGCTCGGGGGAGGGCCCGACGATGATGACGACGACGTCGACGACGAGGAGGCCCCGGCCGAGCTGGGCCTGGGAGGGAGCGCCCCCTTCTATCTGCTGCCTGGCTTCGTGCTGCCCCCGGCCCCGGGCCGTCTGGAGCGCCTGCGTGGCTCCATGGTGGAGCTGGAGGACCTGCTGCCCCCCGAGGACCCCGGGGCGCCGGGCCGAGCGCCGGTGCTGCGTGGCCTTATCCGCGTCCTCAACCTGTCCTACCACAAGGCCGTGCACGTGCGTGCCACGCAGGACGGCTGGCTGACCTTCCGCGACCACCCGGCCCACTACGTGCCGGCGGGGAGCAGCTCGCCTGAGGACGGAGGGCAGACCGATCGTTTTGCCTTCCAGCTGCCCTTCGAGCCGGCCAGCGTGGGTGCCCAGGTCCACGACGGTGCCCGCATCGACTTTGTGGTGCGCTACCAGACGCCGGAGGCCACCTACTGGGCAAACAACCAGGGCAAGAACTATACGGTGGTGCTGAAGGAGACCTCGGCGCCCCGGGCCAAGGGGCTGGGCCTCCCGTTGCCCCCCGGGCCATCCCCAGCAGGGAAGCACCTCCTGTGGGAGGTGGAGACGAAACAGCTGAAGAGCTGTATGAAACCTGTCAGACACAGGTAACTGGCACTTAAGTGCCCACCCCTGCTTCTGCCCCTCCCCTCCCGTACGTGAGCTCTGGGGACCCCCCCCCCAATTAAAAGGGATGAAGCTGGAAGTCAGGGTCAGGCAGCTAGGTAGCACAGTGGCTAGAGCACTGGATTTCCTCCCCCCCCCCTTAGCCCCTCTATGCCTCAGCTTCCTCATCTGTGATGTGAGGATGATGATAATTTGCATCTGCCTCCAAGGCTGGCAAGGCTCAAATGAGGTAATATTTGGGAAGCATCTATAGAAATAGAAATAGAAATTGGTGTTACTCTGGTAGTTGCAGTTGCTGCCTTAAGCTGCTGGGACTGTTTGAGTTGGTCTGAATGGGATCTGAGCAGAACTGTTTTGGAGGATGTTAGACTGAACAGTGTTAGTGTCACTGTAAGCTCCTCACCGTGTCCAACCTGAAAGTAACAACTCGGGCATTGGAGGACCTGGGTTCATGAGGCAGAGGCCTCAGATGCCTGTTCAACCTCCCTGGGCCTCTGGAAAGTTAAGGAGTAGGACTAGACTTGGGGTGGGGAGCCTTTCGCTAAGGAGATTTGTCCTGTGAAGTTTGGATTCAGTCAGAGGGCTACACTTGAGGACCTAGAGGGCCACTTAATGGCCTCAAAGTCGAAGGTTCCCTACCTGTGGGTTAAGTAAGAAGTGACTCTTGTGCCCAGTACTGGCAGAGAAAACCAGCCCAGGTGAACGAACCTCCACACGTACAATGTTCTCCAATTTTTTCCATCATCATGGCTAATCCCAGTACTGAGGCTTCTGGGAGAAGCCAGCTCTGGGATTTAGGCTCATTGTTGGACAAGACCATACTCAGTCCAGCTCAGGAGGACTTGACAAGTGAGCACCATCATGGTCAGTGGGTGACGTTATGTTTGAGAACTGGGGCTTCATGCTTCAGCTGAACCCATACAGGTCACTGTCCTCCAATTGGACACTTGTTCTTTCCTAACATGACAGGCAGATAGAGGCAGAAAGCCCTGGGTTCGGGTCTCACCTCTGACACCTGCTGCTTCTGTTACCTTCTCAGTGCTCTTGGCCAACAGTATCAAACTCGAATACAAAGAGATCACTGCTGGCTGCATGTTGACTTAGAAAACTACAAATTAATGTTATCCATCCAGTGCGGTATTCAGGCCTCTTGACCATGGGCCAGTGTTCATCACCGAAGTTCGTGAGTATTGGCAAGTCTTCATTCGCCTGGGTTTGCGTCACTTTCTACTTTGAGCACTAGATTTGGGAGGCAGAGATCTGGGTTGGATTTCCGGGTCTGGGCTATGTGCTGTGTGAGACTTCTAGATCTCTTCTTGTCCATCTCTAACATGCTGAACCACATCTGATTCTGTGCTAGGCCCTAATTTCCCTACTGCAAAAAACCTGGAGCAATTCAGTTCCTTTCCTGGTCTTAGATACACCTGGGTGTGTCGCCTTAACCCCAGGTCATAGGACTGCATTTCCATTCTGGTTGCTTGATAACCATAAAAGTGAGAGAGAGGAGACTTAGTTTGATACAAACAGTGTCCAATAAAAATCACTGCCTCACAGCCCTCGGAGATGTGGGCAATTTTACAACTGAGGCAGACAGAGGTTCAGGGACTTGCCCTGAGGCAGGATTGGAACTCAGGTTGTCCTGCCTCCTGGTACAGCACCTCTATCCATCGGGCCACCTGGCTGAGCATCTTCAGTAAAGCTGCTACTCTTCTCCCTGAGCCTCAGGTCTCTCGATCTGTTGGCATCACCCTATTACACATTCACAGCCAATGTGAACACACCCCTGTGGGCTCACCTGTGTCTGGGGTCTTTGCTGGTACTCTTCCATCTCTTGGATTTCTAGTCACCCTTTAAAGCCTCCCTCCCAAGTCAGTGACCCAGGGAGTGCTTTGTTTTGGAAAGCTCCGATGCACTTAATTATAATGTAATGTTGTGTGGTCCAGGTCTTCCTGTCTCTCTCCTCGGCCCCCTCCCCCCCTATTTCCACACTAGGAGTTTCTTGAAGTGGGGGGGGGGAGGTTAATCTTATCTAAACTATATACTCTCAGTACTCAGGAAATATATCTAAATCACTGTTAATAATTGAATAAATCTGTTGGTTATGTACTTGACCCCCTAAATACTTGAAGATAAAAAAATGGCCCAGGCCTAACCTAAGTCTAGGATGAGGGCAATGAGCTGTGCGTGCAGATGTTGGGGGAAGCAGGGAAGGTTTCTTCGGGAGACTTACCTCAGAGCTGGATCCTGGAACAAGGAGGAAAAGGAAGAGGGTTCTGTTGTGGCCATTGTGAATGGGAGAAGACTCAACCTCATGCCTCTGGGTCCCAGCAAAGTTGGACGACTTCTCCCACTGTGAAATGGGCTGCTTTGGAACACAATGAACCCCAAGGCACTGGCAGTTTCCAAATAGAAGCTTGTGCTGGGGATGCTTGTTCAGGTGCAGGTCAGGTCAGGTCTGTTTCTTGTGATGTGAATGTGAGACTGGGCAGTAGGAAGCTTTTTACAGACCATTCTCCTCTGTGCCCTGAGTAGACCACTTTTACTGTTGTCCAGCTCAGGAGATGAGTGTGGGCTGGATCTAAACTAAGGGCCTTAAAGATGTTAGAAAGGGATTGTCCTGGGCCAAGGTGGCAGGGTTGGGCTGTTGTTCCCACGTCTATAGACATGGGAGTCAAGAAAAAGAAGCTTCGGTTTGAGCATGGGATTACAATGAAAGGAACCTCCGTTTCTCCTGTTGCCTGGGAAGTCCTGCAAGTATCTATAAAGTAGAGATGATGGGAAAAGCCCAGAGGCTTCTCCTTCAGCCTATCCCTAGGCTCGACCTCACAAGGGTTCTCTGTCGCCGCTGTTCCATGGGCTCCTCCATTTTGAGAGCTTTTGAACTTAGAGACAGGGTGTGGAGGGAGCACTTGTGTCATCTGTGCACTGCATAGGGCTGAGTGTTAGCTCTCATCTGCTCTCCCACCCACTGGTCAACCAATACTGATCTGTGATGCAGAGCAGCCCTAGGACATGGAGTAAACTCCTGGGCCAGCTGCCTTGAGTCAGTCCCTAAGCATTCATTAGGCACTTACCACATGCCTGGCACTAGGGTCTGGGGAAAAAAGGAAAGGCCACAGCCAGCACCTGCCCTCAGGGAGCTCCAAATGGAATAGGGGAGAGAACGCCCACAGTGATGTGCAAACATCCCTCCAGGATGACAGAAATGATCTGCAAAGAAAAGGCCCTGCGAATGCTTCCTGTATAAGTGGGGTTTTCATTGGGACTTGAAGTCAGGAGCCAGAACATTCCAGGCCTGGGGGGCAGCTAGAAAAAAATGCCTGGAGCCTAAAGACAGAGGTTCTTGTTTGAGGAATAGCCAGGAGGCCAGAGTCCCTGGATCAACTGAGTTTATTTAGCAGGGGATGCTAGGGACATGGTCAGACCCCCAATTTAGGAAGATCACTTTGGTGGCTGAATGAGAAAGCTGGACACAAGTGGGGAGAGACCCCACCCCTCAGCAGCTACTGCCATGGACCATGCATGAGGATATCAGGGCCTGCACCAGGGTGGGGGGCAGGCTCAGAGGAGACAAGGGGGCCTATATGAGGGATGCTGCAAAGGTAAAACTGACAGGCCTTGGCAATAGGTGGATATGGTGATGAGAAAGTGAGGCGTCTGGGATGAGGTCTGGAGCCTTGAGAGGACGGTGTTGCCCTCCACAGTGATAGAGGACAATAGAGTTACCAAACACACCATACATACTAACATGGTCGGAGACAGAACAGGTGCAGTCAGAGGGAGGCGTGTCCTTGAAATCTAGAGAGAAGGCTTGAGCCAGGAGTAAAGAGGGATCTTTGGTGAAGAAGGATAAGGCCATTAGCAGTTACCAAGGATGAGGACTGAGAAAAGGCCATTAGCAAAAAGGGACATCCTTTCTTCCTCCTAACTTTATCTGGTGCTCCCAGGCACACCCAGTTTTCTGCTCTGGGGATAGAAGATTTCTTTGCAGCTTTCAGCTGGTCAGGCAATTCTTAAGACTATGAAATGTAAAAGAGTAGTCAGTCCACATCTGAAGAGGGAATTCCCCACACCTATGAAATGATGGGTCTGGAGAGAGAAAGAGAGTGCTTGTGTGTGTGTGTGTGTGTTCATTGATCTTTTTGGGGGGGGAAATGGAAACATTTGGTTTTGACACTTCAGGTACTTCCTAACAAGCAACCAACCTCTCCTAAAAGGATGGGTTGGGGGTCAGGAAGACCTGTGAGCTCCTAGACAAGTCACTGAACCCCTCAGCCTCTGTTCCCTCCACCAATCTCCCAGGGTTGCTGAAGGGTGACTGATATAGGCGATGTAAAGGGCTGTTTCTGCTGTTGCTCTCCCCAAAGGTTACTGCCTGTTACCAGAACTTTGGTGCTGACTTTGACCTGGGCCAGTGCACTTTCTGTTGTCAGTGTCCACTGTACTTCTGTGTCCCTCAGCCCTTGTGACCTTCACCTTCTGCCACTAAATACTAAAAACCTTCTCTGTGGCCGAGTTCTTTATCTTGTCATAACAGAAATAACACTGAATTTGTATTCAGGACCAACCTGGGCTTGAAACCAGCTTCTGACCTCTGGTAACACCGTGTCTTGAACTTCTTATGGTCTGCCTCAGTTTCTTCCTTCTCCCATATATGAGGAATGATTATTCTTGTGAGAGGAGAGCATATCACCAGCCTGTGAGCTAGGTTTTTTTTTTCCCCCAGTCTGTCCCATGGTAGTATGGGAGAACAGCCTTCAGGTTATTCTCACACTTGTTCTTATTCTCTTGCAAGAACACTTCATCTGACACCTTCTACTGGAATCAAGTTGTCTGATGAACATAGGCTGGTACTTAGGCAGCAGAAAGTATTTGGGTAGTGAGGCCAACCTCAGGAAGAATTGGCTTTTAGTCCTGCCCTGGACATACACTGGCATCCCCGGCAGTTCTCTGAGACTATGAATTGCAATTCTGTGTAGACTGGTAGGGCAGCTAGGTGGTGCTGCAGTTGCAAGAGCACTGGGCCTAGACTCAGGAAGATTCATCTTCTTGGGATCAAATCCAGCCTCAGACACTTCCTAGCTGTGTGACTTGGGCAAGTCACTTCACCCTGCTTGCCTCTCTTTCCTCATCGGTAGAATGAGCTGGAGAAGGAAATGGCGAAGTGCTCCAGTATCTCTGCCAGAAAAACCCCACATGGGGTCAGAGACAGTTGGACAACTGAAAAATGATTCAACAACAACAAAATGGGCAGAACCCTTTAGACTTATTATTATGGTTCTGCTCCCTTACTAAAAAGCCCCAAAGATTGTCACCCTATGTCAGAGCTTTGCGAATGATAACTGTGCTTGTTAAGTTGACTACAGAGGGAGAGAAACCCCAAAAAGGATGGGGGAGGAAGAAAAATGGTGAACCGTTGTTGGGCACAGCTTATTCAGATTTTCCCAACTTGCCTGAAGGGTTGGCCAACATTCAGAGCTCACAGGGCCAACAGTTGGCAACAGAAATGCCCAAAGTAGCTTCTCACTAATTCAGGCCAGGCCATCAGCTGGGCTTCCCATCAGATTCCTCCTCAGGGCTCGTTTTCGTGGCCCTCTCACCCTCCCTCCCAGCCATGAAATGTCATCATCTTACAGAATATTTCTCAAAACCACTTAGCACAATGCCTGGCACATAGTAGGTGCTGTAGAAATGCTTATTCTCCTCCCCCACCTCTCCATTTCCTGTCTAAACTACTGTCCTTTGGTGCCTGGCACATAGTAGGTGTTTAGCCAGTGCCTTTTTTTTTTTTTAAACATCTGTGCTTTTATTGATGTGACTCCACTTTCCAATGGCACAGATGGTTTCCTCACTCAGGTTGCCACGTGCCCAGTACTGCCCTGTCCACACGCTCATTAGGCAGTACTTCTTGACTTTAGTCATCTCC
Source organism: Pseudochirops cupreus (assembly GCA_028627135.1). Lineage (NCBI taxonomy): Eukaryota > Metazoa > Chordata > Mammalia > Diprotodontia > Pseudocheiridae > Pseudochirops > Pseudochirops cupreus. The sequence goes on along the minus strand of CM053582.1, from coordinate 61,675,208 downwards.
TCCCCCCCCCCCGCCAATGTTGCTGAATTTTCTCTTTTCTTCTGTCACCTGCTTTGGTTGGGTTGCCTGAGCACCTCAAAAGCAACCTGACCTGATGGCCTGAAGGAGTCTCTTGGAGGAAACAGCAGAGACTGGATCCTTCAGTGTGGTGGGCTGCTTCTCTTTCATTGTTGTTTTTTTCCACAACCTCTTAGAAATTGTCACATCTGGCTCTTTTCCCTTTCAAGTGAAATCTCTGTGGTTGCCTATTTCTTGTCTGTCCCCACTGTCTAGGAGCTGGGTCAGACCATCTCCTAAGCCACCAAGTTTACTCTTGCTTCACCCCCTATCTCCAGACTGCCAGGTTTTCCCCTCCTGACTGCTAGAAATGATCTTCAGACAGCTGTGAGAGCAGCTTGATTTCCGTGATTAAGAGACTGGGTTGCAGGGAGAAAGTGATCTGGCTGTTTAATCAGTCAGTCCATAAACAAGCATTTCTGAAACCCTTACAGTGTGCCAGATACTGGTACTAAAGAAACAAGGACTGAGCCAAAGCTGTCTGTGGGAACCAGGAAACCTTCATGTTGGAAGGAGCCTTGGATAGGAGCTTGGAAGGAAGCTAAGGGCTTGTAGGAGCCTGTGAGGAGAGAGTACATTCCAGGCATGTGGGAAAGAAGGTAGGAGAAGTTCAGTCTGGATGGAGAAAAAGTAGGTGGGAGCCAGCCTGTGAAGGATCTCTCTTGCTAGACCTGGGAGTTTGGATTGGATTCTCCAGGGAACAGGGAACAGTGGACTTCAGTGAAGAGGAGCATGTTACAGATCAGGGCTATGCACAGAACAAAACAGTAGTCCTTAAGTGCTGAATTGTGCTAAATGCTAGACTGAACAAAGCCAGTCCCTGCCCTTAAGGAGCTCAGTCAGATGGGGTAGCCAGTAGGTAGACAACCAGGTGCAAAGAAGGCCTAAACAGGGAAAATTAGAAAAAATCAGCAGAGGGAAGGCACTAACAGCAAGGGGAACGAGGAACGATTTCCTGTAGAAGATGGGATTGGGGTTGGAAGCCAGGGAGGGCAGGAGGAAGAAATAAGGAGGGAGAGCATTGCAAGTGTGAGAATGCCTGGAGTCAGGGGATAGATAGAAAGCCAAGCAGAGGATTTTCTGTTTGGTCCTGGAGGCACAGAATACTCCTTCACCTTGACCTCTTAGCATTTGAATTTGGGATTTGAGAAAATGAAATGAAAATGAAAGACTTGAAAACTACCCAAAGAGCTTTGCCAAAGCTAGAGCCCAGATATGATGGCCAAGAAAGGCAAGACTCCCTAGTCCCCATTTTCTTCTTTCTCTCCTCTGCAGCTTCCCTAGTTCCCAGGGTTCTGTTTCATCTCACCAAAAAAACCGGTACCTGCCATGTGCTTGGATGTATTCTCACTCCATACTTCTTTTCCTTCCAGGGTGTTGACTTTGACAAGGTAGAGGCCAGAATCTCTGGGGAAAAGGTGGTGCAGAGTCAGGGAGCCACTTAGGTACTTGACCTCTAGTTCTCACAGGACTTAAATTTGTCTCCAGTTCTGGTATGATTGCAGTTGTCTCTGTCCTCCTGGAAGCATCTGAGGGAGGACATTTTGCTAGACGTTGCACATGGAATAGGACTGAATCTCTCCACTTGCTCCTGTGATGGAGAAGTTGAAGAGCTCTGGCTCAGATGCTAATGCATGCAGCTGGATTCAGAAGAGGCTGGATGATGAGCCTCAAAGTGGAGTTGGTTGGTAATGACCCTATGTTAACATGGTGGGAGGAGGTCCCCAGTGGAATAGGACCCCAGCCTGCTATTTCACATTCACATACCTGACTTGGACAAAAGCAAAAACTTTGGCATCCCAGAAGCATGTTGGCAGTGTAGTGCAGTGGTGTCAGACTCAAAATTCACCCTGAAGGAGCCTTGCTGGGGCTTCATTTTCAAATGGAATGTTGTCTATGTTTTATTGTTTTGCTATTTATTTTGTCAAAATCTCTGTTAAAAGCTCTTAGTGTTGTGGGCCTACATGGTGACCGTGGACCCAGCACTTGACACCTCTGGGCTAGAGCCTTGAGCTGAATCTAATAAGTAAAAGTTCTCAGGGTTTTTAGTGGAAAGGCCCAAACATACTCACAAACTTGGGCTGCATTAGGCCAATCAGAAAGTGGTTGTCCTTCTTTACTCTGCACTTGTCAAATGTTGGATTCAGCAGTAGGTGCCATAGTTTGAAAAGAGCATATCCAGGGGAGGCCAACCAGGATGGCCTTGAGCCCACGCCACATTGAAGGAATTGGCATTGTCTAATCTGGAGAAGAGAAGACTCAGGAGTCTCATGGGGACTGGACTGAAGTGTTTGGAAGAGGAACCAGGCAGAATCAGGAGGAGTGGGCACAAGGGGCATTTTTGGAGACCCCTGGTCTGGGGATTATGGTGAAGATTCCTTTGGTGGATGAGTTGGCCTTGACAGCCCCAGAGACCCCTTCCAACTTTGAAATCCTGTGAGGACCACCTGGGCATAAGGTTCAAGAAATCAGGAGACAGCCTACTGCTTAACCTTTTTCCCTTGACTGTTATTCACAGCCTGGAGAGAGACTTCAGGCCTACTATTCCAGTCTCACTTTCCTCACTGCTGGGATTGGAGAAGCTTTTGGGACTGGCAGCGCTCTCATGGTGGGAGCCATGAGCTGTGATGGTGAGACCTGTAGTGATCACTGAAGATCTCCAAGGTGAAGAGGGGGCCAAGGATATGAATCCTAAAATGGGAGCCCCAAGAGCAGACTGGAGTGATAGTGATCCCAGGCCTGGGCACTCTGCAGAGGTGTGGGGACAAGGAAGATGGTCAGACTAAGCAGGCTCTACACTTCTGCTCTGTGGCATTTTCCCTCAGCTACATCTTAATAAATCATGGAGACAAAAAAAAGTAGATTTATTATAAAAAGTACATTTGTAAATAAAGTTGTTCAGTCAAGAGCCCAAGGGTCCCAGATTTGGTGGTAGGAAACTGGGTGAAAGAAACCTTCCTTTTTTTTAATCAATTGGGGTTAAGTGATTAGTAAAACCCAGCTATTAAGTATTTGCGGTCAGATTTGATCTTGGGTCCTCCCCAGAGTACGCTGCTTGTTTGTGCTTTTTTCTCCTATTCTCCTAGTTCAGAATTGGCTTGGGGCCAGTAGCTGAGGAAGCTCCTGATGTTGACAGAGTTGTGGGGAGGAGTCCTGAGTGCCCTTTTATGAGGAGGGGCAATACCCTGGGGCTAAAATCCCTTGGCTGGTGGCCTTGAGCTGGCACAGTCTACACCCTCTTCCTGGTCAATGACTTCCTTTAGTAAGTGACAGCCTGCTTTTCTTGCAATGAGCTGGGTGTAAGGAGCATACCATCTGCCATGCAAATGATTCTTCTACCCCCCGGAAATACACATGGGAGAGCAGTGAAGCTGAGTGCTGGGTGACATTAGCTTAGTAAATAAGTGATGTCAGCAGGGCTTCCTGGAAAAGATGGTCTCTGACAGAAAAGGGAGGGGAACAGTCTGGCAAAGAAGCCGTGTTTGAGGGGCAGAGCACAGAGATTCTAAATACAAAGGCCTTGAATGCTTGGCAATGCCAGTGAAGGGCATGGATGGCCAGATCTCTAGTGGTGATGCCATGGAGGGGGAAAAGTGTCGAGGCCGAGAGACCTATAAGGTGGAGAGTGTGTCCACTTTCCTCTCTCTACCTCCCACAGGCAAACTGAGGAGGAGCTCAGAAGAGAGAACGTAGATGACCCTGTCTCTTCGATGGGTAAGTGCCGGGGAAGTCTGATGGCGACACTTTCATATTCTTTTGCTGCCCTGCCCCTCATCTTTTGAATTTTACACAAATTCACCTGCAGTCTCAGAAATCCCCTGGTTAGAGAATGGGACCCCTCCCAATTTGGGAGTCAGGTGGACTATTTACTATGAAAAGACCTGTTAAAAGCTGGTAAGTCTAGGAGCAGCAGCATCTCTGATAAAGCCACTTGGGGAAGGGGGAGGGGAGGCCCCTGGTGATGGGGCCAAGAAGTTTTCCACTGATGCTTCCTGATTTGAAGCTGTCTACAGACAGTGAACCCTGACATTTGAGGCCAGGGCAAGTTGTTCCCAAGACGCTTTGAGTTCTGTGGGTGAAAGACAGTTTGTCTGGTTGGGCTTGAAGGTGGGGAAGGGTGTTGGAAACCAAAGACAGGCAGGCAGCCCCTTGGTGGGGTGGAGGGAGGGGGAGATTTTCTCTGCAAATGGAGCTGGCAGAGGCAGCTGTGTCCTCCCCATCCCCTACGGGTTTCTCATAGAATGACCAGTTTTGAAAAGAATCTGTTGACTTGAAGTCACAGAAATGCAGCATGACCTCTCCTCCCTACCTTTTTCTCACTCTTTCAGAATGCCCTGATGACGGGGACAGGGGGTCAGGGAGCATATTAGTAACCCCTCTGCCACTCCAACCAGGGCCACAGATAATACAGGTAAGAGACAGTGGCATCCCCATGGTATTAGCTAAATACACGTATGTCAGACACATACCCCTGTGGATACGTGCCTGACATTGGCAACCTTCCAGGATGCCCAGGGATTTAATTGTCTCCCCCAAGGTTGCTTAGTCTTCAGCTCTCACAGTAGTTTAGACTGGGGGTCTAGAGAGTGGTTGGCACAGCATGAGGAAGAATGTCTCCCCTCTCACACCTGGCCTAGAATGGAAGGAGCTGCCCTTCCTCCTCACTGGAGGGATCCAAACAGATTGGCTCAGCCCTTCTCACAACCCCACCTCACAGGGTTGTTGCAGAGAGCGAACGTCTGCCATTCTGAAAGTTCATGATTCTATGAGTTCAAGTCCTGTGACCCACAAACCTTCCCTAATTTGAAGCCTCTTCCTCTTATGCTCTTTCTGTCTGTCACTCGCTGAGACCTTGCTCCTCTTGGCTGATGCTGAATAATTACAATAATTAATAGCTATCATGTATAGAGAGCCTACTTACTATGTACCAGGCACTGTGCTAAGCACTTTACATGTATCACCTCTTTGATGCTCCCAACTTTGGCAGTTAGAGGTTTGACAATTTGTCTGGTTGGGCTTGAAGGTGGGGAAGGGTGTTGGAAACCAAGGCAGGCAGGTAGCCCCTTGATGGGATGGCAGGAGGGGGAGATTTTCTCGGAACAGAGTTGGTAGAGGCAGCTGTGTCCTCCCCATCCCCTATGGGTTTCTCATAGAATGACCAGTTTTGGTCAAAACCCCCGTTTTACAGTTGGGGAAACTGAGGCAGACAAAGGTATAAGTCTCACAGGTAGTGTCTGAGGGCAGATTTGAACTCAGGTGGTCCTGACTACAGGCTCAGTGCTCTGTGACGCCCCCTGGCTGTTACATCCCTGGCCATACTTTATAATACTAGTTTTACCTCTTAAATACCAACACCTTGGACAGACTGGCACTACAAGGAATACTCTCACTGCTGCTCCTAAGTCTCTCCCTCTGCAGTCTCTTCTCTTGTGAAGGTTATTCTCTCCAACCCTGGTGACTCACAGCCTTCCTTTCCAGCTCAGTTCCTGCCCTTAACTAGGGGACTTTAGCACACCTCATATACTTGCTGTGACCCTTAGGTCTCTTCTTCACTTTAGCTATGCTCTTGATCTTGCCATCGGCCACAGATGTTCCACCTCTGTGTTCAGGAACTCTGAAAGTTCCCTCATCTGATCATCATCATCTTCTCTCATTCTCTGTCTCCCTTTGCAACACTGTTCCTAAACCTGCTCTTAGTCTGTCCTTCACTCCTCAATTCTTTCCCAGTCCATTGCCCTACCTCTGTGCCTTACGGTCAGCCATCAACCAACTCCACAGTAGCCTCCACTTCTAGCAACTTAGACCTAGACACACATCAGGAGACTTAGGGCCCCAGACCTAGACCCATTGACGCTCTGTAGGCCTAGACCAGGAGACTTGGAGACATAGAGCCCTAGCCTAGACACCTGAAGACACTGGCAGTGGCTCAGGGTCCTTGCCATTTTAATGGATCTCTAGCTGCAAACCAAGAGTTTGAGATGCAGAGGATGAGAGGCCTCAAAAACTAAAGCTTCCAATATGTATAGACCTAGAAAGAGCCCCTGAGGCCTTGGTTGTTTTCTGACCTAGAATCATAGGTTCTGTATCTCAGAACTGAGCCTGTCTTTTGTTTGTCTTTGTATCCCCAGTGCTTAGCACTGTGCCAAGAACATAGTAGGTGCTTAATTGATGCTTGGGGACTGATTAGGTTCTCCCTCTCCCACCATCTTCCTTGGAGGTTCATCCACTCAAGGTTATGGTAGCATCCATTTCCTGTGACCTCCTCTTTCACTTCACTTCATGCACACTCAAAGATGGTCATAGCCTTCTGTCACCCACAAGTGTTTTACTTCCATGATCAAGAATTCTGACATGGTTTTATCTGCTCAAAACCTTTTATTCCATCTTTCCTTCCTACCCATCATCCTGTTCTTTTTCCTCACTTTGTTCACTAGTACTTCCACCCCTCTCCCAGGCCAATACCTGCACTGGTTATGCTTTCTTCCTTTTATCCTTATCTCAACCTTTTGATGAACCAGCCCAATTCTACACTGCCCCCTTATTGGATCAATGATCTTGCCCCACTAAGTCAGTCCTACTCATGTGCTGCTGAGAAATTCACAAAACTTTTTTTTTAATGTTACAGAATCTTAACTGGGCCCTCACTGCAACAAGGCAATCCTCTCATACCTCCTTCATCAGCTCCCTCTCCCACTCTCCACAGAGGCTCTTCCAGAGCTTTAAATTCTTCTTCAAATCTCCCATGGCTCTTCTGCCTCCCCCAACTGCCTCATTTCACTGGAAAATATTGAAGCTATTTTTTGCCTTGAGCCCCATCTTTTTCCCTCTTCCTCATCTCTCATCACTCAGATATCTTCCTTCACCTGTCTCCCATGAAAAGATGACCCTTCTCCTTGCCAAGCTGACCCCCCCACCACATACATCCTTGATCCTGTCCTCACTTCTCCAGCAGATTGCCCCCTCTCCCATCCCCACTTTCCCACTTATCTTCAATCTCTTCCCCTGCTGCCTACAAACATGCCTGTGTCTCCCTGATCCTCAGAAAGCCTTCACTTGATCCCTCCATCCCTGCTAGGTCTCATCCCATATCTCTCCTCTCTTGTATGGCTAAATTCCACAATGGGTGTCCTTGCTTCCTCTCGCCTCCCTCTCTTCTTAACTTGAGGCCTCTCATCCCCTAAATCTCAAACTCTTGGTTCACAGCTAGAGATCCATTAAAATGGCAAAGACCCAGAGCCGGTGTCAGCATTGCAAAGGGACCATGATGGAGCAATTAACTTTCCCTCAGTCCTCGTCCTTCCTGACCTCTCCTAAAGCCCAGATTTCTTAGCCTGACACTTGGAGTTGGTGCTGGTCTTTGATCCTTTCCAGAACAATCTCTTCTCTTAATGGTACCAATGCCACCCTTCCATATCTTGCTCATTTCTTATGTTTCTGAGAGTTGACATCGAGAGGCCCCTCCATTATTACTGCTGTAAACAGGTTCCCCAGCCTCCATGTAGGTCACATCCCTTCTTAGGCTTTGCTCACAGTGACCCTCAGGAACAGCCAGTGCAGTGACCTGATACGGTGGCTGCATTCACAATGAGAAACTGATGACCCAAAATAAAGTGAGTTGTTAGCAAGGAGATGGGAATTTTACTTGGGAACTTTGCACTTTTGTGATCATAAATTCATATTCGCTTCAATTTTAAGTGGACCCAGGATCTCACTGGGCTGAATTTATTTACACTTAAGCCCATTGTAATAGAAGTAAGTGAAAAGGGCAACTCCTATTGCTATAGATGATTAACATTTGCAAAGTTACAACAACTCTGTAAACTAGGAAGTACAAGAATAATTATTCCCATTTTACAGATGAGGAGACTGAGCTTTAAAGAAGTCGGATTGCCTTCTGTCACAGAAGGGCAATTCAGATCCAGGTCTCTTGGCTCCTCTGTTGGTCACTTTGCCCTTCTTAGGAGCAACAGCAGCATGTTAAGGTGATCTAGGGTGGCCTGCCTAATTTGGCTCAAACTTTCTAAACCAGAAACCATGGGCAGGCCCTCCTTTCTGAGGTGAGGCATTCCCATCAGCCACAGGGAGGGACAGAGAATTCATTTCCATTAAATCTGAAGTAGACAAGATGTCTCCATTTAGTCAGTGGGCCAGCCTGTCTCACAGGGCCTTGAAATGGCTTCCCCGTTCAGCAGTTTCCTGTTGCCAAGAAGACAAAGACAATGCCCCCTAAGGTTCTCCACAGTTCATCAAGGGAACCTCATCTTTCTTTTCTCTCTCTGGCAGCTCTGCCTCAGTGGCTGGGGGAGCTCATTCCCATGCCTGAAAGGAAGGCATGGCAATGCCTCTTCTCTGTTGATCCTCCTCCTCCTCATTTTTTCTTCTGCTACTGCTGCTTCTCCTCCTCTTTCTCTCCCTCTCCCCCTTCCCTCTCTTTGTGTCTCTGTCTCTTTGTCTCTTGCTATCTCCCTTCCACCATCCCCCCGATTCTCTCTTGCTCTCCCTCCCCTCTCTGCATTTCTGTCTCTCTGTGTGAATGTCTCTCCCTCTCCTCTCTCTGTCTCTGTCTCTCATTCTCTCCCCCGTGTCTTCAGTTTTCTCAGGGTGCTTGGTCTTTCCCATCATATGTTGCTTTGTGCCATTTAATAAGAGCTCATGTTTTGGGGACACAGTGCAGGTCTTGGATCAACCTTGCAAGGCCTTGTGGGCCATGGCATTGTCATCTTTCCTAAGGAGAATTCTGAAGGCTTGTGAGGTGGCAGGTCCCTGAAGCTTGCCTCTGGGCCTCCTTTGGCCCAGGAGAGCTGGTTACTAAATGTTTGCTGAGTCAGAATGCCCCCAAGGTCATTTACTGACCTACAGTGCTTGGGGGCACTGGAACCTGGCACCTTAGCAGAGAGTGGGGCATTTTGGGTAGCACTTGTCTGAGTTTCTTTTCCATTTATTCTTTCTCTCTTCTTTCTGTCCCTCCTCTGCTAACCCCCTTGCCTCTTGTCTCCTCCTCACCTTCTGTGACCCTAGGTCTCAGATATCACGGTGGCTAGCTCTCCAGAATACAAAGGATCTCCCCTGTACCTGCCAGAGACGTTCCTGCCTTCCCCACAGTCCCCCAGCATCGAAATCCCCCCTTCTGTGCTGAGCTTGGTGCCAGGTCAGGGAGGAGCCCTGGGGGTGCCCTTGTTGGGCTCTGAGGAAGAGGCACTGTCGCATTTGGCAAGTCCTGTGGGGGAGTGGCCTTCGGAGAGCTCCCATGGCAAGTATCCAGACTTGTTTAGGTCCGATGAGGCCCAGACTGAGGATGGTGTGGACCTGGAGTTGGAGCAACTCTACCTCACCCACCTGAGCCGCTTGAGGGCTGCGGAGGCAGCTGATGGGGATTCGAGGGGGGTCCCAATAACTGGCCCTGACCAAGATCTCTTCCTGAAGTGGATGGGGCCCGAGAGAGCCTTGAACAGCTCTCTGGCGGAGGAGATCACCATGCACTATGCAATGCAGAGTGTGCATGGCATGCTGGAGTTCCTTGAAGATGTTCGAGAAGGTGCTGGCAGCCGTGGTGGTGACATTGAGGAACTGGGGGCATCTTCAGGTGCAGAGGAGGAGGAAGAGTCTGCCGAAGGAGACACACTGAAGGAATCCCCTCCTGGCATTGTCACTGGCATGTGGCTGGCAGGACAGCACCCAGGGTTCATCTTGGTAAAGGACGGGCTTAGTCAGGACCTGGAAGAAGACGAAGTTGGGGGGTCTGGCTGTTCATGGCCCCATTCCTGGGCAGTCCCTGAAAAAAAGCCAGCGACTATGGAGAAAGAATGTGGTCATGTCAGTGCCATCAAGGCTCAAGGGCCCTCTTCCTGCTTCCAGGAAGGAAGCAATCTCTTGCCCAATAGCATCCCAGTGAAGAAGCCTTCTGGCATTGGCCAAGGGGGGGGCCTCTGGGAATTCCCCAGCCAGCTGCAGAGGGCCCTCAGCCAGTCTTTGTGTGTGCTGGGCCTGCTAGTCTTCCTGCCCATTGTGTGGAATGCCTGCATGGCCTTCATGGGCTTGGCCTTTTATCTCTCTCTGGCCTGGTTCTCTTAGATGGCCATGCGTGGGGGTGGGGGGGGGAGGATGTAGGGGGGCCCTAGCAATGCTATGGCTCCAGATTTCAGAGGCTGTGTGCTCTGTAGGAGGTTAGTGGAAGAAATAGTGGGCCTGCATCCATGTACATGGGCACAGACACATGGACACATTTCCATAGCTCTCCACGGGCACCCATACATGTTCATGCCCAGTACCCACATGTGTGGCATCTGCAGTGGGTGGGGATGGAAGTATCAGGAGTCAATCTCTGTTTGCTCTGTTTCTTACTAAACAACCTCCACTAGAGGCTTTTGGCAGCAAGTTTGTCTCCATCTGGCCCTTTCTGCGATAGTTGGCACGGTGACTGAAAGCACGACTGGCACTTGGAAGTGTTTTCTTTTTCTTCCTCTAACATATGCCCATTTGGGGATGCACTTGAGCCATGAGGACAGGGCCCAGGGCCCAGACTTAGGCCATGGTTACTTGGGACTGACTCCAGCAGCGGTTTGGGGGAATGAAGTTGGACTTGATGAAGAATTTCCTCTACAGCATTCCCACCTTGTTGGCATTCAGGCAGGCAGCCAGTGAGTATCAAGTGCTTCCCATTCCATTTGTGAACCAGAATAGGAGACTGAGTCCTTTCTCCCTTGAACTCCCTTAAGTCCTACCCCATTGTGCCCACTTTGGCCCTCTCCCGTATGGACTGCCTCTGGAAAGCAGTTATTTGATCTTCCCAGAGCATCTGCAGTCTCTGTTGCCATGAGCAAATCCGAATGGGTTGGGTTAAGATTCCAAAGCAGAGGCAGCACCACTGAGGCTCTCAGTCCCTAGATTCCTTGATTGCTCAGAAGCTTCTGAATCCCAGCCTCTCATTTTAAAAAGGCCCCAAGAAGGGCTGGGATGACCCTCCATCCAACAGCAGGAAGAAGGAGCCAAACATCAATGACCTCAATTCCATGAAAGTTGGGCAGAGGACCCTCGTCTTGAGATGAATCCTGCTTTACTTATTTTTCCAAAGCAGGGTGCTCTGTAGGCCCATTTGGGCATGAGATACCTGGTATGGAACCCCAGAAGTCAACTGACTGGGGAAGTGGCTTTCTTCTCTCTCTGAAAGGGTCCAGAGGACCTCTAGCTGCCCTGGAACACTAAAGGGCCCCTCCAGATTGTAGGGCTTCAGGGTGAAAGAGCTAAACAGTTCAGCTGTTTAGGGGCACACGCCATTCCTCCTCTGGAACATGGTTGGGTTTTTCCAAATGGAAGGAAATGCCAACTTTATTAGAACGATATAATCAACCCCTGAAATCCCTGCCTTAGAGTGAGGGCCCTTGGCACATGACGCCACCTCCGGATCTCTAGTCCCTCGGGGTTTGCAGTTGGAGGCTTCGGTGTCTTCCTCACACTCCCTCCCAGAGGCTGTTGCCTATTCATCTGGTTATAATGATTTATCTCTCAAGCTAGTGCACATTTATTACTGTATTCCAGACACGGTGCTAAGTGCAAGGGGCTTACAGTTTAGTGGGGAGACGATGTACAGACAAGCTCTAGACGGGGTGAGTTAGGTGTGACCTGGGAAGGGAAGCCAGAGGGAGTGATGAGCTGGGTTGGGTGCCTTTGCTTCAATGCTCAGGCTGAGCTTTGCAAAGAGCAAGGATGTTGCCACCCCAGTTTCCTGGCATTCATACGTGTGTGGGCCCGTCTTCTGTTGGGAGTTGTTCAGTCGTTTCAGTAGCATCCTTCATGAACCCATCTGGGGTTTTAGTTGCAAAGATCCTGGAGTGCTTTGCCATTTCCTTCTACAGCTCATTTTACAGATGAGGAAACTGAGGCAAACAGCAAAGTGACTTGCCCAGGGTAACAGCCAGGTTGGAGCTCTGTAGGATGAGTCTTCCTGATTCCACTGCAGGGCCACCTAGCTCCCCATTGTCATGTGAGAGATTGTATCCTATACCCTGCTGCCACCAGGGGCCCTAGGTGAGATGTGCCCAGGGCCTCTCCTCTGCTACAAGCTGCAGAAGGCTCCTTGCTTCTCAAGCCTTCCAGAAACTAGCTTGTTCCCCACTGTTGACCAAACCAAATAAAACCTACTGTTTCCGGCGTTGGAGGCCTCCACAAGCTGCTTCCCACTGGCCTATTCAGCCTCTTATGCTGTTCCCCTCCAAGCCAAATGTGTGCACTTTCCAGCACCGGGATCTGTTCTGCTCTCTCTTGCCAGAGGTGTAAATTTCTATCCATCTGTCAAAGCGTGACCTTCCTAGCACACTTAGGTCATAGTGGCCCCTCCAGTTCAAAGCAAGACCTATGTCGGTCTGTTTTTTTTTTCATGCATACAGTAGTGGCTTAATAAGTTTATCAAATTGAAGCTCCCTTGAGTGTTTAGTATGTTCCACTTCCCAGCTTTTCTCTGTGTGAGTCTGTCCCCTGTCTGTAGCCCCATCTGTCCATCCATATCTCTGTCCTGGTCTCTCCACGTGTGTCTGTGTCCCTGTCTGTTCCATCCTTGTCTGTCCATCTCTGTGTGTCTCTCTGAAGAACTCCATCTAGGGCTCTAAATGGGAACCTAGAGGAGATCTGGGGAGTTCCTAGGCTTTTGTGGGGGCTTCCTAGGAGCCACAGCCCTTTCTGTGCCCAAGATGAACATACTGTTTGCTGCTATTCAGTTTATCTCCAGCCTCAGAGTGGGGGTGAGATCAAGAGATCTGGCCCTTGTTCCTATGTGCTTCCTTTAGCACTTTGTGAACTAGATAGAGGAAGAGTAGTAGTAAATTCATACATTCCTTTGGGTCCATATGGATGAATTTCAGAGACCAGAGAATCTCCCAAGCTACGTGAGCCGTGGAAAATAGAAGAGTTCCAGTCTTAGAGCGCCCTGACCTTCAGCTGCCTGTGCACCCTCAGCACCGTGACTGTACCCAAATAAATTCCCAAATCTCAGTTCCTTCCTCCTGGCTACGTGTTACTTTGTCCTCATCATCCCCCCTCCCCAATCCCACTTGTTTAGGAGGGCCAGGAGCTGCCCTTTCCCAGGTCACCCAGAAACTGTGATGGAAATATTGAGAATGGATGTTAAGAGGATAACTGTGTGTATTTGTTCAGTTGTTTCAATCATGTCTGACCCTTCATGACCCCTTTTGGGTTTTTCTTGGCAGAGATACTCGACTGGTTTGCCATTTCCTTCTCCAGCTCATTTTACAGATGAGGAAACTGAGGCAAACAGGGTGAAGTGTCTTTCCCAGGGTCACCCAGCTAGGAAGTGGCTGAGACTGGATTTGAACTCAGAGAGATGAGTCTTCCTGACCCCAGGTCCAGTGGTACTCTATCCACAGCAGGACCACCTAGCGGCACCTTGACCAACTTGCTAGGCAAGACTTGCTAGGCTGGTAGGATTTCCTTGACAGTGGGGTGTGTTCAGATCTCTCTCTCTCAAATTTCTCCTCCCAATCTTCATCAGGAACTTTGCCTCTTCCCTCCTTCTTGGCTTCAAAGTATAGTCAGTGGTGGGACTTGAAGGCTGGACCTTGTGGCACCCCAGAATCCATTGGGCCCCTCCTCTGCTATGGTCATGATGAAGCCCCTACTCTCACTTTCACAGTAGCCATAGGCTTAGATCCTCAAGACCAGTCATGGCATGGCGGTTGGCTGGAGGAGTGATGCCACCAACAGGAGAGGGGACTTGTCCAAGGTGACACACTGGGAAGAGCTGGGCCTCCTGATTCCTGGGCTCTGGTAGAAAAGGGCCTGGACTGTCTCTGGGAGGGAGGAGCCAGATGGAAGCAGGTGTTAATTCAGTCAGGAAAGGTATAAAGCATCCTAGAAACAGATGGGTTAGTCTGTGCACCTCCAATGAGCTTAGTGTGGTGGAATCTGCCAACACTAACCTGAACGTAGTAGCCCCAGAAGGTGGCAGGAATTTCCTGGCTTTAGGCTTGGTGAGATAGAACTGCAGGGCCAGCATATGAAGGTGCAGCAAAAAGGAGGGAGAGAGTGTCTCCATCGGTCAGACAGAGCCCAGGTTGTAGTATGCTGGGGTCATGGATATGCTTCCCTCACTGCATTCCCATTGGAAATCTCAGCTTGGCACTTGAAATCCTAGATGAGGAGAGTTAGCAGTAAGAGAGCCCACCTGCAGTTGAGATCGAAGCCAAGCGAGCAAAGACTGATGGGAGGTGGAGAAAAGGTAGCACTGGCCGGAGTCCCTCATTTCCCCATCCCCCATACGTGCTCCTCTTCAGTCAAATGTAGTGAGCCTTGAAGGCACTAAAGGATTCAGGAAAATGTGGGCAGGGAGCTCTTCCCCCTAGCCCTAGTCTTCCTCTGGGGTTGGGTGGCACTTCCTGCCCTGCACTGGCTTTGTAAACTAAAAGGGACTTTGGAAACTCTGAAAGCCTTTGTAAATGTTAGAGGACTTTGTAAGCCATACTTGTCCAACTTGAAAGAAATGTGTAAACCTAGGGAGCCTCCCCCACCCCCCATCAGTTGGGAGAACTGCCTACAGATTAATCCAGCAGACTGAGCAAGTTCTGTGCTAGAGGCTGGGGCTACGGAGACAAAAACCAAGAGTTCTTCCCCCTAACATGGGTACAACTTATGTTAAGTTAAATAAATACAAAGTGATGGAAGGAAGGAAGGAAGGAAGAAAAAGAAAGAAAGACTACACAGTACATGGAAAGGAAAGAAGAGAGAGAATAATGGGAAAGAACTCACACTGGCGGAGAGGCACTGAGCTGGAAAGAAGTTAAAGATTCTGAAGAGGTTGGAATGGAGGAGGAAATTAATTTGGGGGGGGGGCTGGAGGATGGAGACAACTTCTGCAAAGGTATGGAGGTGGGAGATGGAATATTTCTTCCTGGGAACAACTAGCAGGCCAGTTGGAAGAGAAGACTAAAAAGGTTAAGAAGGAGCCAGACTATAAAGGAATTGAAGTGGCAGGCAAATTGAGGATCCTTGGGGCAATAGTTAGTCACTGAAGATTCTTGAAGAGGTGAGGAATAAAATCAGATTTGTGTTGTGGAAGACTGATTAGGGATGGGCATGGGGGTAGGAGAATAAACACATATTGTACTGACTTTCAGCCAATATGACCACCGGAACAGGAAGGTGACGGGTCCCCCAGCTCCCACATACCTACTCCAGCAAAACCCTGAAGTTCACACCAGAGGGAATAATGATCAAGAAACCCAGTGAGATGGGGCAGCTAGGTGGTGCAGTGAGTAGAGCACTGGCCGTGGGGTCAGGAGGACCAGAGTTCAAATCCAGCCTCAGATGCTTGACACACTAGCTGTGTGACTTTCGGCAAGTCACTTAACTCCAACTGCCCTCCAAAAAGCAAAAAAAAAAGAAATCCAATGAGAAACTTTTTCCAGCCCTAGAACTGCACAAGAGGTCAGCCAGACTTAGTTCTCAAATGTGTTAGGTACCTTTACAAAAATTATCCATTTATTAGAACATAAAGACCCCATACAGAGACAAATGCAGAAAATACTGAGCACAATGCATACAATTATATTCAATCAAGAGCCATAAAAGAAATGACTAGAAATTAACTGGAGACTAAACAAGCTAATAAAGAGTTGGTGGGTCAAAGAGCGGAGAATGACAATGAGGCGATTGAACAACCTTTGGGGGATGCAGCCAATGCAGTCCTTAGGGAGAAAGTTCTATCTCTTAAGTATTTTCATCAGCAAAAGAGAGAAAGAGTAGAACAATTGGGCATGCAACCAAAACCAGAAAAAAGTAACAAATTTGAGAATCCCCAATTAAATATCAAAGTAGAGATCCTGAAAATCAGGGAAGAGATGAAGAAAATGGAAAGTTTAAAAAAAACAGATTGGATAAGTAAAACTTAAGAGCTGAGTTTTTTGGAGGAAGGAAGGACAATCAAATAGGTAAACCATTTTTAAAAAACTTTATTTTTTAAAAAATGAAGAGGAAAACCAAACTACCAATATCCAAAATGAAAAAGGGATTGATAACAAAGGAAGAAGAAAAACTATTAGAAACTATTTCCCCCAAATATATACCACTAAAGCAGACAGCATAAGTGCATTAATATTTATAAAAACATAAGATGTGCAGATTAACAAAACAAACAAAAAAAGAAGTTGAACAATCCAGTCTAATCAAAAGAGACTGAATAAGCCATAAATGAGCTCCCAAAGGAAAAAACCTTGGGAATAGATTAATTTACAAGCAAAAATCTATCAAACATTCAAAGAACAATTCCAGTAGTATACAAAGTGCAAAAATAGGAGAAAGGATCCTACCAAATTTCTTTGACACAAAATTTTAGAATATTAGCCAAGAAGGCTATGGCAACATGTCAATCAATGTCTATGACTATGACTATCAAGCACTATGCCAGGGTTAGAGTAACCAGGAACGGTAGCTTAGTTCAATATTAGGAAAACCATCAACAGAATTGACCATATTCATAACAAGAATGATTATATCGATAGATACAGAAAAGGAGTAAGACTGAAAAAGAAATTAAGGGAATAAGCAGAGGTAAAGATAAAAGAAAATGATAACTTTTTCAGCTGATACGATGGTGTGCTTAGAGAACTTTTATTAGTCAACTAAAAATTAGTTGGAATAATTAATAACTTCAGCAGAGTTACAGGATATAAAATAAATATACATAAATCACAAGCATTTCTGGACCAAAAAAAACCTAGCAGGAAGAAATTGGAAGAGGAATCCTAGTTAAAATAGCTACGATGAATGCAGTTCTCAAAGGAAGAAATCCAAGCCATCTATAGCCAAATCACTAATAACTGGAGAAATAAAAACTAAAAGTACTCTGAGGACCCGTGTCACACCCATCAGACTGGCAAAATTGACAGAATTAGAAAATAGCTGTAACCCAGGCTTTTTGGGGCATGCCCAGTTCTAGTAACATGGAAAGGCCTTTAAGGGGTCTTTGGAGGTCTTTGTCCAGAGGCCTCCATGGTAGACAAGCCCAGGTTACAAGGCAAATGTTGGAAAAGCTACAGGAAAACTGGCACATTACTATGGTATTGGTAGAACCATGGGTTGGTCCAATCATTGTAAAAAGCAATTTGGAACTCTGCCCCCAAAGTCACTATGTGGTGCATACCCCTTGACCCAGAGACAGCACTACTTGGTTTATCTACCAAAGAGGGCAAAGAAAGAGTGAAAAATTCTGTGTGTCCAAAAATATTTATAGCAGCTCTTTTTGTGGTGGCAAAGAATTGGGAATTAAAGTAGTGTCTATCAACTGGGGAATGACTGAACAAGTTATGATATATGAATATAGTGGAATATTATTGTGCTATAAGAAACAATGAAGGAGAGGGTTTCCGATAAACCTGAGAGGACTCATACCAACTAATGCAGAGTGAAATGAGCAGAGTTAGAAGAACACTTTATGTAAAAAGAATATTATAAAAACAAACAACTATGAAAAACTTGAGAACTCTGATCAACATAGTCATACATGATGATTCCAGAGAACCAATGTCTGAAGGTAGCATTCCAGGATGAGGAGCTATTGTGGTCTATAAGCTGTGTATTGAGCTAGGAATAAGTTCAGAAACAAATAGTAGCTGTGTGGTTTTGACCCTATGAGTGAAGTTGAGTGTCATTTTCAGCCAAGTCTGAAGCCTGAAGAACCAGGGCAGGAATTCTAGACCAAAGGAGAGCTTTCCAGATGGCTGATAATGGCTGAGTCCAGTAGCAGTCTACTGAAACTTTCAATCAGGAGCAAGCCTGCAAAAGTGTTGCACAGACGCAAATGCAGGTCAGGAACTAGCAGAACTCAGATAAGGAAGGAAGTGATTAGATTTGCTCTGGATCAGATCACTTTGGGAGCACTGAAAGCTTTTAGGTCTCCAGCCTGAGCTGTCCTTGAAATCCTGAAATATCACAACACTTACTACACCAAGAAATCAAGAGGATGCAAGAGAACACAGACCCAGTTCATTCTCCCCAAAAGTTCACAGAGACCAACCCTAACATAAAGTCTAAAGTAAAGAAGTAAGCTAGAAGAATGAGCGGAAAAAATCTCACCGTAAAGAGGTATAATGGTGACAGAGATGCTCAAGACACAAACCCAGAAGAACCAAAACACAAGCAAAGCTTCAAAAGAAAGAAAGACAGCTTGGGCACAAGGTTCAACTCGAATTCCTGAAAGTGATGAAACAAAAAAAATTTTCAAAGAGCTAAAAATGATTTTTAAAAACCAAATGAGAATGGTAAAGGAAAAATTGGGGGGGAAATTAGTTATGGAAGAAAAATTTGGAAGGAAAATTGATAGCTTGAAACAAGAAATGTTCAAGGAAAAAACTGCCTAAAAAGTAGAATTGGCTGAAGAGAAGCCATGAGGCAGCAAGAAATATTTAAAAGAAATATTAAAACAAAGTCAAAAGAGAATGATGGTTCAAGGAGAAGAGTCAAAATCAAAAATAGAAAAAATATAGATATTTCACAGCAAAAACTACTGACCTGGAAAACAGATTAAGGAGAATCATTGGACTACCTCAAAGCTGAGCTTAGACATTATATTTCATATCATAAAAGTCTGCCCAGATGTCTTAGAATTAAAGAGCAAAGTAGAATTGAAAGAATCCACTGGTCACCCTCTGAAAGAAATCCCTAAATGAAAAATCCCAGGAATATAGAGCCAAAATCCAGAACTTTAGGTCAAAGAAAAAAATGCTGCGATCAGCCAGAAAGAATTCAAA
The DNA here is from genome assembly GCA_028627135.1 of Pseudochirops cupreus. Lineage (NCBI taxonomy): Eukaryota > Metazoa > Chordata > Mammalia > Diprotodontia > Pseudocheiridae > Pseudochirops > Pseudochirops cupreus. The sequence continues at coordinate 61,656,399 of CM053582.1, read as the reverse complement.
TGCCAAGGAGCCATAGTTAGTATCACACAAGTTTTAGCAGCTACCACTATGAAGGAGCAGAGAACTTGTAATACAATATTCCAGAAGGCAAAAGTTATAGGCTTACAACCAAAAATAACTTACCCAGCAAAACTGAGTATAATCCTACAAGAGAAACATGGACCTGTAATGAAACAAAAGGCACTGAGGAAGTTAAATAAGAAAAACAGAGTCTGAAGTTGGATTAGTTCTGTTCTGAAGGTTTTAAGAGTGGAAAGAGAAGAAAATAAATAGATGAAGGAATGAAGGAATGAAAGGAATATACTCATGTAGGAGAAAGTGAGAATTAGGCTGGGTGAGAAGAAGAGTATATAAACTTGAAGGAAAAGGTGGGGGGAGTGGGCATCAGAAAAAAACTCCTGTTTTTCGGTTCCTGGCTTCCAAGATGACCAAGAAGAGGAGGAACAACAGGCGCGCCAAGAAGGGCCCTGGCCACGTGCAGCCCACCAACTGCGCCCGCTGCGTGCCCAAGGACAAGGCCATCAAGAAGTTCGTCATCCGCAACATCATTGAAGCCGCGGCCATCAGGGACATCTCTGAGGCCAGAGTCTTCCACTCCTATGTGCTGCCCAAACTGTACGTGAAATTACATTACTGTGTAAACTGCGTGATCCACAGCAAGGTAGTGAGGAATCGCTCCCGGGAGGCACGCAAGGATCAGAGACACCCCGCCCCATCTCAGACCTGCAGGTGCTGCCCCCAGACCCCCTCCAAAGAGCTATCTGTCCATCAACATTCCTGAACCGATCAGAGGAAAACAAAATGGTTAGTCTATCTTAAAAAAAGAAAAAGAAAACTCCTAATCTGAAAAGACACACAGAGATAGGTGTAGAAATACATCGAACTCAAAAGGGAATCAAGGAAAGATAGGGAGGACTAAATTAAGAGAGGATAATACCAGTGGTCACAAGTCAAATAAACTTTCTGATCTTGAAAAAAAGAAAAAAAGAAAGGAATGCTAATATGAGGGGGTGTCCATCAAATGCAGAATATAGTATATGAAAGGGATGGAATACTGTGCCATAAGAAATGATGAAGGGGATGGTTTCTGGGAAGACGTGTATGAACTGAGGCAGAGGAAAAGGAGCAGAACTAGAACAATTTGGCTTCCTTGGCCTCCCTGCTTTCAGTCTCTCCCTGCTCCATCCAGTCCATCCTTCTACCTTTCCAGTCTTCTTACACTCCCCCAACAGCAATCTTCAGTCCAGTGATATGGGGCCTCCTGGTTATTTCTTGCACATCTCTTTCTCTCTCTTTTTTTTTTTTTTTTACCATCGGGTGTTTCTATATTTTTAAAAATTCATTTTATTTTTCATTTATTTTTTCATTAATTTATTTTTAGTTTTCAACATAGATTTCCACAAGATTTTGAGTTACAATTTTTCTCCCCATCTTTCCCATACCCCCCCACCCTAAGATAGCAAGCCTACTGAATACCCCTTCCCCCAATTTGTTCTCTCTTATATCCTCCCCCATCACCCCCCCCCAACTTTCTAGTAGGGCAAGATGTATTTCTATACCCTGGAACCTGTATATCTGATTTCCCAGTTGCATGTAAAAAAAAAACCAATTTTTTTTTAAACATTTGTTTTTAAAACCTTGAGTTCCAGATTTTCCCCCTTCTTCCCTTCTCACCCACTCCTACTGGGAAGATAAGCAATTCAATATAGGTTGTACATGTGTAGTTACCCAAATCATTTTCATAGTAGTTATATTGCAAAAGACTGACTGTATTTCCCTTCATCCTATCCCACCTCCCCCCCCCCCATTTATTCTATTTCCTCCTTTGACCCTGTCCCTTTTCAAAAATGTTTGCTTCTAACTACCCTCTCCCCCAATCTTCCCTCCATTCTATAATTCCCCCTCTTATCCCCTACCACCCTATTTTCCTGTAGGGTGAGATACCCAATTGAGTGTGTATGTTATTCCCTCCTTAAGCCAAATTCAATAAGAATAAGGCTGACCCATTCCCTGTCACCTTCCTGCTCTTTCTCTCCATTATAACAATTTTCTCTTGCCTCTTTTATATGAGATAATTTACCCTAATCTATCTCTCCCTTTCTCCTTCTCCCAATAAATTCCTCTCTCACCTCTTAAATTTTATTTTTTAGATATCATCCCTTCATATTCAACTCATCCTGTGTCCTTTGTCTATGTATACATGGACATACATATGCTCACACTCACACATATATTTATATACACATATACCCTCCTATACATACATAAATATGCATATATATTCCCTTCAAATATCCTCATATGAGAAAAGTTTTATGAGTTACAATTGTCATTTTTCCATGTAGGAATGTAAATAGTTCAACTTTAATAAGTTCCTTATGATTTCTTTTTCCTGTTTACCTCCTTATGGTTCTCTTGCTTCTTGTATTTGAAAGTCAAATTTTCTTTTTAGCTCTGGTTTTTTCATCAAGAATGCTTGAAAGTCCTCTATTTCATTGAATGACCATATTTTCCCCTGAAGCATTATGCTCAGTTTTGCTGGGTAGGTGATTCTTGGTTTTAATTCTAGCTCCTTTGACCTCCAGAATATATTCCAGAATAATTCCAAGCCCTTCGATCCCTTAATGTAGAAGCTGCTAGGTCTTGTGTTATCTTGTCAGGGTTCTCTGTCAGGGTACCCTAACTTAACTGCAGGGGCAGCCAGTTACTTACCTCACTCAAGAAGGCGCTAGCACATTTTCGAGAACAGAAGAGTCACGGCTTGGAGGTGCAAGCAGAGAAAGTTTATTGAGTCCTCTCCATGGGGAAGCCCTACTGCCAGATCTTAAGGCAGACTTCAATCCTGCCTCCCCAGTTTGAGTCTTATCTAGCCCAGACCTGCATACCATAAGTGACAAACAACAGAGCCCAGCTGCCTAGAACAGGATGAAACAAAAATGTGAGAGGGAAGGTGCAGTCACAAGGGCATGAACACCCCAGGGTGTGGAGACACTTATCTAGAACATCTGGTAAAACCTTGAGCAATGCAGTACCCCCTGACCTCTAAGTGACCAGGGGTGGTGCAGTATGCTCTGAATTCTACGTGATCCAGCTAATTCCAGGGCCTCAGACATACCCTGTGCCTCAAACATAACCGCCTGCAGCCTGCATATTTTTCCTAACCCTCACATTATCCTGATTGTGTTTCCACAATACTCAAATTGTTTTTTCCTGACTGCTTGCAGTATTTTCTCCTTGACCTGGGAACTCTGGAATTTGGCTATAATATCCCTAGGAGTTTTCTTTTGGGGATCTTTTTCAAGAGATGATTGGTGAATTCTTTCAATTTCTATTTTGCCCTCTGGTTCTAGAATATCAAGGCAATTTTGCTTGATAATTTCT
>CM053582.1:61607762-61652518 GCA_028627135.1 Pseudochirops cupreus | reverse complement strand
ATTCTTCACCTCATTGGCTTTTTGGGCCTCTTTTGCCATTTGAGTTAATCTATTTTTTAAGGTGTTATTTTCTTCAGTCAGGCTGTTGACTCTCTTTTCATGATTTTCTTGCATCATTCTTGTTTCTCTTCCCAATTTTTCCTCCACTTTTCTTACTTGGTTTTCAAAATCCTTCTTAAGCTGATCTATAGCTTTTAGGAAGTCTTCATGTTTCTTGGAAGCTTTTGGTGCAGGAGTTCTGACTGTGTTGTCTTCCTCCCGGTCCATGCTTTGATCCTTCTTGTCCCCAAAGAAGGAATCTAGAGTTTGGTTGCTGTTTTTACTTTGCTTCCTTTGCCTGCTCATGTTGGCCAGTCAATGATTTTTTAGCTCTGTGGAACTCTGTTTCCAGAGGGGAAAACTCTGTCCCAAATCACTGGGGTTTTCCCAACTGCCAGAGCTATTAGGGGGCTGTCATTTTTTTGCAGCCCCCACTGGCTTTGGCTCACTGAAAATGCACCCCAGGACCACCACCCAAGACCATGATCCAGGTCCAGGTCGCTCAACACAAGAGCACTTGGCCTCTGAACGATTACTTGTTCCCCCTGCAATCTGCAGGCTGGGAGCTCTGAAGCAGCCACGTGGAGGCAGCTGTAGGGCTGCTGCTTCTGCTGCTTCCTTGCCCTGGAGGCAATTTGGCCAGATTGCTTTTTTCCCCTAAGTTTAGCTGAGTTCCACTGACCTTTCACTTAGTCCTTGTTTCCTATGGCTTGATAATTCTGGAAGCTGCCACTGATCCACTCTCCTGAAGGCTCCAGCTGTGGCTTGTCCTGGCTGCCCCTGGGGCCAAGCCGCAGTTTCAGGCTGGGCTGGTTTTGGCTCCCAGAGCTGTGATGATCCCTTCCTGCCTAGCTGCCTTCAGCAGGAGGTGTATTTTTGTGAATTTTGGAGCCCTAAAATTTGTTTAGAGTCATATTTTATGGATATTTGAGGTGGGAGCTGTGGTACCTTGCTGCTCCTATGCTGTCATCTTGGCTCCGTCCCCCCCCCCCCCCAAGCAGTTCTTATCAAAGTTTTTGCAGAGGTGATTTATGTTTTCAGGTTTATCAAACACTGGATTATTGACTTACATTGTTTCTGATTTTTCCTTATTTTCTTTTCTGTTTTTTAACCAAATAGTTAAAAGTCATAAATGGTTTTGGTGACTGCTGCTTTATGATGTAATTTGGGGTTTGGAAACACTATTCCCCCTTCTTTTATCATAATTTCCCTTGATATTCTAAATCTTTTGTTCCTCCAAATGAATTTTGTTATTTTATCTACTTTTGTTCATTTGATTGGTATAGCATTAAAAGTGTAAATCAATTTTGGTAGTATTGTCACTTTTATTTTACTGGCACAGCCCAACCATGAGCAATGAATATTTCTCCAGCTATTTAAATTTTTTTTAAATTTATTTTAAGAGAATTTTGTGGTGGAATCTATACAGGTATTGAGTGTATAGATTGACTCCTAAATATTTTATACATTATGTAGTTTTTTTTAATAGAACTTCCCTTTTTATTATGGCTTCCTAGATATTGTCATTAGTACATGGAAATACTATTTATTTTTGTAACCTGAAGTTTTGCTGAAGCTATTGTCTTGATTAGTTTCTTTGCTGATTTCCCATGATTTTCTAAGTAAACCACCTTATCGTTAAGAAATAAAGATAAGATCAGAGAAGTGGGAGGAAGACCCATATGTACAAAAATATTTATTGTACCTCTATGGTGGCAAAAAACTGGAAATTAAGGGGATGCCCATCAATTGGGAAATGGCTAAACAAGTTGTGGTATATGAATGTAATCCTGTCATCATCATGGTTTATAGAGGGTATCCAATTAGACATTCCTGGGAGTCTTGATGAGTGGGGAATGACTGAATAAGTTATGGCTTATAAATGTGATTGATAGCACAATGATAAAGAGGATGTTTCAGAAAATTCTGGAAAGACATGTATGAAGTCATGGGGTCATAGAAGGAGTCTGATTGGACAAGGCTTGGGAGTGGTTCTGTAATATCTTGATTATCTTAAGAAAGAATGGAAAGAAAGGGGAAGAGGATTATACTGGGGAGGAGGGGAGGAAGAATAGGAAAGGGAAGTTAGAGAGAAGTATCTCACATAATCAAGGTGAGCAAATTGACATCTATAGAAAAAAAGGGGGCAGCTAGGTGGTGCAGTGAATAGATCACTGGCCCTGGAGTCAGGAGGACCTGAGTTCAAATCGGGCCTCAGACACTTAACACTCACTAGCTGTGTGACCTTGGGCAAGTCACTTAACCCCAATTGCCCTGCCTTCCCCCCTCCACAAAGCAAAAAAAAAAAAGGAAGAAAGAAAGAAAAGAAAAAAGGGAGAGGGCTCCACTTTTCATCTGCTGCACTGCCTGGTTTCAATTCCACTGAATAAGATGCCCCTCCCAGGATGAGCTCTTCAATTCTAAACTTGGCACCATGTGGCAAACTCAAAGCTTTGAGTGCCACCACCTTCCTCAGCCTCCTCTGTCCTTTGATTGGAGGGTGGAGTGCCTAACTCCTCCCAATGCCTTCCATCATGTTGCTTTTCAGTCCTGTCAGATTCTTCCTCGCCCCATAAACCATACTGGCCATGGTATTTTCTTGGCTAAAATACTGGAGGGGTTTGCCATTTCCTTCTCCAGTGGATTAAGGCAAATAGGGTTAAGTGATTTACCCCAGGTCATACAGCTAATAAGCATGAGAGGTCACATTTGAACTCAGGTCTTCCTGGCTCCAGGCCCAGGTCTCTACCCACAGAACTATCTAGTTTCCTTACCCTCCTGAATTCAGATCCTCCCACTTTGCTACGGTGCCTGCTTACAACTTCATGGGACAAGATGCCCCCATGGTGTCCAGCTCCCTCCCACCTTCTGCTTTCCTGCCTCCTTTTGTGTATTGTCTTCCTCTTTAGATTAGAAGCTCCTTGAGGGAAGGGACTGCCTTTCTTTTTATCAATTGTCCCCCTAGCATTTAGCACAGTGCATATAGAAAGTGCTTAATAAGGATTTGTTGGATTATTGGATTGACTGGGGGTGGGGGGAGTGGCTGACTCTTGAACCTCAGTCATCTGAACTGGTCCAAAGGAGACAGAATGCATACCGTTGGGTCCAGCAGCAAAATTGGAGGGAAAGGGGAAAAGAGGGTGGAGGAATTTGAGGGAAGGTACATTAAGGGCAGGGGGCCATGGGGGAATGAGTCTTAAACAAAAAAAAGTCTAAGGATATAAAAAAATGATTCATACCTCTTTTTGAAGGAGATGTCCATCAGTTATGGTGTATGAATGCGACAGCATAGGACTGTGCTGAACTCTTAGGGGCGTCATGACCAAGCAGGATTCCACAGGACCAGTGACAGAATAGGGGAAAGACTCAACAAGCCCAAGGTTTTCTAGGCTGTGGGCAACATGGATCTTCATTTTTTACTATACTTGTGTGGAATTTTTTCTTCGTTTTTCTTGCGTTCTCAATCGTGGGATGGGAGGAAAGATTGGTCTGGAAGAGTTAGATATATCAACTGGAAGGAAGGGAGAGAAAGGAGGGAAGAAAGGAGGGAGAAAAAGAGGGAGGGAGGGAGGGAAGGAGGGAGGGAGGACAAGAAGGAGAGGAGAAAAGAGCATGGGAAGAAAGGAAGGAGGGAGAGAAGAAGGGAAGGAAGGAGGGATGGAAGAAGGGAAGGAAAGGAAAGGAGGGAGGGAACAAAGGAAGGAGGGAGGGAAGAAAGGAAGGAGGGAGGAAGGACAAGAAGGAAGGAAGGAAAGAGGGAAGAAGAGCATGAGAAGAAAGGAAGGAGGGAGGGAAGAAAGGAAGGAGGTAGGTTTACTCAGTAAAAGTATGAGTTTGCAGTGACAGATCAGAGTTTAAGGGGTTGGGAGGAAGGCTGTGGTCTCCCATGGCACATATTTACCAGACCATTGAAAGAAAATTTTGGTTGTCTTTCTCTCTCATCCCACCATCCCCTAGCCATCCCAGTATAAACAAAAACCAGCAGCCACCTTTCTGACACTCTGTGTCTGTGAGCTACCAGGTCAGATCAAGGTCTGCTTGGAAGAGAGGAAGCTCATCCCTTCTTACACTTCTTTCCTCATCTGTCCTTTCTGGCTCCTGAGCTGAAGGAGCAACCCCTTTTCCTTCCAGGCACTGCCCCAGTCTCTTTTCCTTATGACAGCCTTTCAAATCCTTGAAGGTAGATTACTGCTCACCAGCCACAGCTCCCCCAATCTTCTCTCTTAGACAGTTGCCTGTGCCCTGGCAGAGATGGAATGTCAGCCCTCTGATGAAGGGATGGGGGCTTCCTGGCTAGCACTCTAGTTGTTAACTTTTGGCATGAACTCGTGTCCTCAGCAGGTCCTCTGAAAATGCCTATGGCTAGGGCAAGAGCTTGCTCACTTGGGCATGGCATAGCCACCAAGAGGTCAGGGAGAGGGGGAGGGACCCAACCTGGAATTTTATAAGCAGATGAAGAAATTTTCTCTACTAATGTAGGCTGGCACATTGCCTTGGGGTATAGTGAGGGGAAGTGACTGACCCAGGGTCGCACAGCCTGGCTCCAAGGCCCAGCACCACTAAAGGTTTACTAGATTATACTGAGCCTCTGCCCAACGCCTGACTTCCCCTCCTCTGGGCCTGCCTGTACACTGCTCTTGTCCCAATGGCTGAGGCTTTCAAACCTTCTTCTCTCATGTTGTTAAAAGCTCTGGGGTTTCCTTCAATAATATTCTCACCCCAGCAGGGCAGTATCTCATTGACCTCAACAATTCTTGTTATTTCCAGATGACTGTTGAAGGGCAGATACTGAGAAGGAGGGAGAGAGGGAAGGATGGAGAGAGAAACAGAGAAACAAAGGAAAAGAAAGAAGGGAGAAAGGGAAAAGGAGAGAGGGAGAGACAGAGAGAGAGAGAGAGGAAGAGAGAGACAGGGAGGGAGGAGGGAAAGAGAGAGAGGAGGGAGAGAGAGACAGACAGAGAGACAGAGAAAGGGGAGAGACAGAGAGAGAGGAGGGAGGGAGGAAGAGAGAGCAAGAGAGAAAGAGAAGGGAAGGGGGGGAAGGGGGAAGAAAGGGGGAAGGGAGGGAGGGGGAGAGAGAGAGTCTGAATTTCAAAATTTCCGTTTAAGTCCCTTACACTAGACCAAGGGAGCAGAGCGCTAGGATTGATTGAGAAGACAGCGTGTGGGTTCGGTTTTCAGTGGTTTTTTTTTTTCTTCTCACCTCCCATATAAAAGCGAACTTGTTTTTTGAACCTTTGGTATTTCTTCCCCCAAGCCAGCCTGGCCACCCCACTCCCAGAAGGTGAGTAATTCCCACCTGTGCACGCTGCTTTTACCTCTCTTCCCTCCCTTCCCCAAAGCCTGGAACCCAGGCAGCTTTACTGGCCTACAGCATTTGGGGTTACCAGATGTGCAGAGACTTAGCTGGCAGCCTCCCAGCTGCCTCCTGTTCTGCTTCAGGGCCCTGAGGGAGAAGACCCAAGTTCAAATTCAAGCTCTGCCATTTCTCATCCCTGTGACCCCTGCCTCCTGCCACAGTTTCCTCCTCTGGAAGGTCATTGCAAGGCTCTCTCAGATCCTGGCCATTTCCTGAACCAAGTCAGAACAGGAAGGAAAGCAAGAGGTCCACTGAGTCATGAGGTCACAGGCCTTAGTGCTAGAAGGGGGGTCTCGGAGCTCATGTTCCTCAAAGTCCTGATCTTACAGCAGGGAAAGGGGAGAACAGAAGGCTGCAGAGAGGAGACTGGTCCAGGGTCATACAGGGAATTAGCTACAACCCCAAATCCAATGGCAAGGGAGGCAGCATCTAGGGGAGCAGGTGGGCCAAAGAAGCCTCCTTTTCCAGGCCCCTGTGGTTGGCACTTGGCAGGGGCCAGGAAGAGTTCCGACTGGGCCCCCCACTTAAGAGCTATGGGGGCTGAGGGCCCCTGGGAGCTTCATCTGCAAAACCAGAGTTGGAGACCCCCACAGTTACAGGGTTTGCTATGAATATAAGTAATCCGAGAACTATTGTGTTGCTGCTAATGATGACACAAACCTAATCTCACTTGGCCTTCAAATTAGCCCCACTTGACAGAGTAGAAAACTGAGCCCCTGAAAGGCCAAGTGCTTTGACTAAGGACACACAGTGAGAACATAATTGAGCCCCATGGAGTTTGGTGGGTGAGGGGCTTCGAATGTGGGGACACTGTTCTAAGGCAAGTGCTCAGGGGCCTTGGAAGCTGTACGGGGCAGGTGGGGGGAGGGCTCCTGGGGCTATAAGGAAGTCTCCAGGCCTTTTCAGAAAGGAAGCCCCCAACTGGAACACAAACCTAGAAGAAACCTCATTGCAGACAAACGGGGATCTTTTCAAAGCGGGTTTATCTGTGTGTGTGTGTGTGTGTGTGTGTGTGTGTGTGTGTGTGTGTGTGTGTGTGTGTGTGTTTAGATCTGCAGATCTAAAGTGGTCACTTAGCTCAGGAGGAACCAAACTATCCAGCTTTGGAGAAAGGTAAGTCAGGCCCTTCACGGGGCCTCAGTTTCCTTCTGTGTCAAATGAAGAGTTTGGAGCACATTCTCTCTAAGGGTGAGCCTTGTGTGGACAGTGTCTGTGGCTCCAGAAGTGAGAACTGGAATCCAGTCTGCCTTCCTTTCTCCTGCCCTCAGTTTCCTCTACTGTCAAAGGAAGTGCTTAAAATTCAGTGATTCTTCAGGTCTGGTGGGGGAGGTGCCAGATCTCCTCCTCCTGCCATTGTTACTGGCTAGTCAGGAAACTTGAAGAGGCAGGGAAGGTGCCCACAAGCTCTCCCCCTTGCTGTGGGATCTGCTTTGGGCTCTCTCTTGGCCTCAGTTTGCAACCTCTGTCTAAAAAAAAGGTGTATGGGGTGGGGGGGTGGAGTTGGTGAGATAATCCCTAAGAGCCCTCATGGGTAGGCCAGGCCCAGCCAATATAAAGGCAGCTCCAGTCCAGGAGGGAAACAGGCTCTTGTGATTTCATTGGTACAGGGAACTCTTGGTGAAGAAATCCCATCTGCCAACGCCACTCTATGCCCGATTTGCCATAGTCTCCGAGAGTAGCACAATGCACTGAAAAGTGAAATCCAGGAACACACAACTAGGAGGTGTCAGAAACAGGACTTGAACCCAGATCTTTATCCACTCTGCAAAGCTGCCTCTCCCAAATCCAGCATATTCACAGTCTGTCTCCAGAGAGGAGATCAGGAATGGGAGCCAGCTTGGGCAGGGACCCAGAGGCAGACAGAAAAATAACTCAGAACAAAGGTGTCGGCTGGCACAAGAGAGGTGACCCCCAACCCAGAGGCTTCCTGAAGGCCGTGGGCAGGGCCATGGGCAGAACCAGGCTTCTTGCTCTCAAGACAGAGAGACCAGTTATCTGGTACCAGTATCACAGCAATCCCCAAATTAGTGGAAAGATGTTGCCCAGGGAGAGTCACCATGTGGTGAGGTGGGAGGGAAGATAGTGGGCTGTCAGGATGTGTTTGGGACTTTGAGGAGAGTCAGTGGCCAAGAATCAGAAGGTGAAGCTTCAGCAGCTGAGCTGTACTCCCTGAGATGGCCATTCTGTATGGGGCCTGGAGGAAAGCCAAGTCCAGAATGGGCCACCCTCACCCCTCATCACTGGAGCTGGCTCCTGGGCACCCAGTCAGGAAGTCTAGAGGGAGGGAGGGAGCAGGAGGGGACAGCTTTCAGTGAGGCTGACATTTCAAACCCTAGTCTGGGACACTGAGGTCAATGAGCCCCAAGGGGGAACCCATAGGGGAACTAGCTCAGACCACCAAAGGTGTCTGCAGAAGCACATAGGGGACTGACTGCCAAGCCTTCTCCCAGGCCTGTTCTTCTGGGGGAAACAGCGGCACAGAGAGGGAGAAACAGTTTGTGCAGGTCTGGCAGGTGGCTGAAAGGCTGATCCCAGGCTGGCTGACTCAACCAGGATCACAAGGATTTTGTGGCAGAAAAGGTCTCAGAAATTGTCTAGTCCAACCCTTCCAACTTTAGTACAGAGAAAAATGAGTTCCCAATAGAATGGAATTATTGAAGATCAGACACTCTAGAAAAGCTGGGAAAGGAGCTTGGAATGCCATGAGTGGTAAGGAGTCATGCTCTGGGCAAGGCCTTTTGTCTTTAGGAAGACAGTCAGATTGGGTTGGACTAGGCTGGGGTAAGAAGGTCCTAGGGCCAAGGGTGGAGTCGACACAAGACATGTTTTCCCGGATATCACCCATTTCCGTTGCTACTCATGTCATAAGTCCAGAAGTAGGGGGCCCAGGCTGCTGGGCAGGCCCCATCGGTTCTCAGAACGAAACCATGGGGTGGCGTTTTCTTCTGTATCGCCAGTGACGTGGCGGGAAGTCTGGGGGTGGCAGGGCCGCTCAAGATGGCCATCTCCTCCATCACACTGGTCTACTCTGAGAAGAGAGGCGTGGCCCTCAGGAAATGGTCCGAACTGTAAGGGCAGGTCTCTATGGCTTACCCCAAAAAGGCCTTTCTGAAAAAACATGGCATGGAGAAGGGAGAAAACTGGAGACTGAAACCAAGTTCCATTTGAATCTGTCCTTCTCCCTAAAAAGTTCAGCAGAGGGAGAGTAGCCACAGTAACACCAAGCCTGGGGCCTTCTCTTCCTAGAAGAATGGGACATTCTAAGGTTCCAACATTCCAGGGTTCTGCTGCCTTCTAAGATTTGAATATTCGAGCTGGAAGAAGGGGACATTCCAGGAATTCACCTCAGAGACTGAGGGTTCTGTGAGTCTAAGGTTCTCTGGTACATATATGTACAGGACAGTGCGGAGCTGAGTGGGAGATAGGGCTGATGTGGTTTGGACTCAGCAGCTGAAACAGACATTTCGAGAATGACTTTGCCCACCCATCCTCCGTTGATGGGGCCACAGAGACCCCCAGAATCAGGGAGAGACGGGAGGAAGGGCCAGCTTACTCAAGGCCCTTTAATGAGTCAATGGTAGAGTCAGGACAAGAGTCTATGGTTCTAACTTACAATCTTAGATTCACAGAATTTTTGAATCAAAGAATCTTAGAATTTGAAATTCATAGAATTCAAAACTCCCAGTGACTTTTCCACTGCCTTCTCCGTGCAGTGTTAAAAATAGCACCCAGCCGCCACATGGCACTTTGAGGGAGAGGTGGCCTTTCCCTCCATTTTGGTTTTCTCCAGCTGAACCCAATCTCTTTTTTTCAAGCCCTGGTGCTCTAGAATATGATGGAAAATCATCATTACTTTAGCAAGGACTTCGCTGTCTGACCTTGACTCTCTCTTTCCCCTTTTCTGAGCCTCAGTTTCCCTAATGGTCTTCTCTCAGATCTCTTTTAAGGAAATAGAGAGAGAGGATAAGAAGGAGAAGGAAAAGAAGAAAGAGAAGGAGGAGGAGGAGGAGGAAGAGGAGGAGGAGAAGAAGAAGAAGAAGAAGCAGAAGCAGAAGCAGCTTTTGTTGTTAGTGCCAGTCCAATACAGGACCATTGAACTTGACATGGAGAAACCCCAGAGAGATCCCAAAGACCAGAGAAAGGAGGAGGACTTCCCATCCTACCCTCCCTAGTCTGTCTGAACCCCAGAAGTATCTTCTCTTCTTCTAGGCTACCTGAGGAACAGCTTGATGCCCAACCCCAAGCCACACCAAATCCCAGCAGCCTCTTCTTCCATGGCTTCCTCCAACCTCGTGGCTCACATGAAGGACACAGAGCTGGTAACAAGAGGGGCCTTGGAGTTTCCAGGCTGGGAGGTTGGGCCTCCCCCCCGAGGGGGACCCACTGGGATGAGTGCCTTGTCACCACAGGTAGGTACTTGGGGGGCTAAGGAGCTAAGAGGGGTAGTGCCCTCCCCTTTCATTGAGGGAACCTTCACCCTTATATCTGAATCACTGGGGAGAAGAGATCAGAGGAAGTGGTTTCTAGTCTCTCTGAAGGGGTGAGGGGGCGCCGTCTGTTTCTTATGCAGATCTCACCAGCAGGAGAAATTCCCCTCCAACTAGGGCACCTACCTTCCCTACACCCCCTCCCTATCCCAACCCAAACCTTAGGGAGGGGGAAGAAAGGAGAGACAAAGACAGAGAGACAGACACCAAGAGAAAGAGAGAGACAGACAGACACACTCAATCAGATGACCTCTGGGAAACCCAAAATACATGGCTCCTGTCATATTTGAAGGTGGATGGGGGCAAGTGACTTGGCTAAAGTCACATAGCAAGTGACTGATGGAGAGAAATTCCACAGCATCCCCTCCTGGGAGAACATGGAAAAATCCCTTTCCATTTGTCACAACTCTCTGAGTCTACCTCCCTGGCTTAGCTTGCAGCCCATTGCCCTGCTGGTTCATCCAGAAGGAGATGGGAAAAGGCTTGGTCCAGTGCCTTCTGGTACTACAGGTATATTGGGACTTCTGAATTCTTCAGGCCTAAGAACTCCCCCAAAGTGGGAAATCAGGTCACCTGGACAGAAATTGGTTTTCATGGACTCATGCTGCTATTGGTCTGCCCCCTCTGGACCCATGGCCACACAGGATGCTCATTTTCAAGCTGTCACCTTGGGCTCAGGCTTTTCATTTGTCTCTTCCTTCCCTACCACCTCCATGGACCCCTCCTTTCCCTTCTCTCTCCTGATCAGCTAGCCTTCCATTCCCACTTTTCCATGCTGTCTCTCCCCTTTCCAGGTTGAAAGCCCTCATTAGTTCTACTCATCCCTCCCACCTCCGCATCAGTAGGCATGGCTGCCATTCTGTCTTCATAAATGGACTCAGTGGGCACTCACTGCTAAACAATGGGTTTGCTTCTAGGCTTTCACTTGGTTCTCTCCAACTTAGAGTGCTAAAGGTGCTCAGCTTTCTCTGATTGTGTCATATTGGGATGAATTGAAAAGTGAATATCTACTTTGAATCTCAGAAAGAAGGAAGCAAAATGCCAATTGTTCTAAATGTAGATCACATCAAATGTAGGACACATCAAGGCCTTTGAGAAGCAGAGTAGTAGGAGCAGCAATTCTGAAACTGGGATTTTCCTTCCTTCTGCTGCCATTCCCACATCTTGGCCAAGAAGCCCAAGGCCTATTTGTTCCCTGACTGCACTGTCCCAGTCAGCATCCCAACTTTGATGTGCAGAGAGAAGGCTAGAGCCAGAGAGGGCACCAGATCCAGGCACAGGGAAGCAGGCTCTATTCCATCATGGACCCTGGAGATCCACTGGCTGGTCCTATTTGGCCTCATATAGAAACAGATTTAAGATCAGTGGGTGGATGGGAAGTAGCAAGCTTCTTCAAGCAGACACTGACTGCCCCCTTGCTGGCCATGCTGTTCCATTCCATGTTGCACGAGATGGCTGCTAACCTGAGACTCTGGGATTCTATTTCCAACTGTCCCCTCCCAGCTGCCAACAGGCTCCATGGTGATGATGGCCCCACCACATGGGCGGCTCAGCACATCACCACACCCCCAGGCCCTGCTTCAGGAAAAGCATTTTGTACACCAGGTATGAGAGGGCAATGCCCTAGTCTAACTATGGCAAGACCAACCTTCTCACATAATTTTTTGGCATATGGCTGTCTGTGGAAAGGGGAGAGGCCTCCAATGATGCACTCAGGGACTCTCTCTTCTCCTCCCCCCTACATGCCTTAGCTTGCCTCTGCTGAGGTCGTTGGACGGCCCCCACTGGTACATATGGCACCACTGAGCACCCCAGCCCTGCTCAACCTGCCATCACCTCCTGGAGTCACCACCCTTAAGACCAGACCTGCCCAGCTGCATGGCCTTCCTCCTGGTAACAGTCTAGAATCCCTGAGGCTGATGAGTTGGATCTATCTGCTCCTGTCCTTTCCCATCCATGGCCCAAAGAGCTCTAAAAGCTTGGACTCCAGGAAACATCCAGTCCAAACTGACCCCTCCCAATTGCACAGATGGGGAAAATGAGGCCCAAAAAGGGGAAGGGACTTATACTGTGAATGAAACTGTGGCCAAGTCAGGCCCAAAGGCCAGACTTCTTAACTCCTTTGGATTGGGGTTCACCATCTTCAGGAGCTCAATGTTCGTGTGAGAGGGAAGTCAACTAAGGCTGAGTAGCCAAGGGAGATCTTGCTCATCCTATGGCCGACCATCTACCAGTGTGACTAAAGTCTCCCTCATCCCAATCCCTCTTCCTCTTTTCCTCTCCAGGGATCAACCTTGCCAACCTTGAGTGGTTGCCCAAGGAGCCAGCCAACATGCTGACCACTTATCTCTGTACTTTCCCTACTGGGCCCAGCCCTGGGGAGGCCTCTGCCTTCCAGCTTGGCCCCAAGAAGGAGAGGTCAGTGTCATTCAGCCAAGGGGGAGAATTCGAGAATCTTAGCTAGAGACAGCCTGGCATTGTGGGTGGAGGGAGGGCCAGCCTTCAAGTCAGGAAGTCCTCAGTTCAGATCTCGCCTCTCCCACATACTGGATATATGATGCTGACCCTCTCGGTGGCTCACAGGCTCAAAGAGGAAGGCTGGGGTGGGAGAGATCTCAGCACTTAGAGCCCTAAGCATCCTGGGGTGAATGAGCATCCAAAAGGCTAAAGGAATTTGGTCCAGGCTCCCCAGGGGCAGAGTTGAAGCTGGGGAACATTCCATGGTTCCCCTGTATTGGTCCTTCTACAGCACCCTCCAGACCTGCATGCTGGACAGTTCCCAGAGTTGCTGGTGGCCCGGTTGTGGAAAGGTCTTCCTGGAGTCAGGGGATCTCTTGAAGTGAGTACTCAGTCCTGGGAAGGTGACAGGGCATCAACAGCCCAGGCTACCCAACTCCAGCTGCTCTTTCTGCTGCCTCCCTCCCCTAGACACCTCCAAGAGGACCACCGCCTAGATGAGAAGGGGAAGGCCCAATGTCTCATCCAGAAGGAGGTGGTACAAAATCTCGAGCACAAGGTGACAGAGAGCTATCTCTTGGGAAGGGGGGGCTTGAGGAAATGAGGTGCTGGGTGGCCCTCACTGGAGAGCTCTGAACCTGACCACCAAGCTGTATGGCCCTGGGCAAGTCACTTCACTTTAGTCTGCCTCTCATTTCCTTAGCTGTAGAATGGGGATCATTATGGCACCTCCCTCCAGTGAGATCACCATTATTGGGGGGTGGAAGACTAAAGCCTAGGGAGAAGAAGGCGGTCTGGAGGCCAAGGCTTGGCCCGGCACCCTACCCAGCTCATCTCTTCTTTCTCCC
Organism: Pseudochirops cupreus; assembly: GCA_028627135.1. Classification (NCBI taxonomy): domain Eukaryota; kingdom Metazoa; phylum Chordata; class Mammalia; order Diprotodontia; family Pseudocheiridae; genus Pseudochirops; species Pseudochirops cupreus. The sequence goes on along the minus strand of CM053582.1, from coordinate 61,639,328 downwards.
AGCTGCTCCTGGAGAAGGAGAAACTGGGAGCCATGCAAGCCCACCTCTCTGGGAAGCTGGCGCTGGTGAAGCCCCTGCCTGTGGTGAGCGCCATGATTCTCCCCGTAGAACCAGAGATTCTGTCAGTCTTAGAATGTCAGAGGCAAACAATCTGTGCGTTTTCCATTCCAACTCTTTCACTGACAGACCCTTTGACTTGGAGTCCCTGACCCATAGGGCAGTAGGTAGGCGGGCTCTTGGAATGCATATTCATCTCATCTCCTGGTCCCTTGACCATCTAGGCCAATCATGACCTGGCCCAGAGCCTCCAAAGTGGCCACTGAGCCTCCTCTGAAGGCAAGAGGAAGGGCACTGGATACCTTGGACAAGTCCCTTTGCCTCTGTTTCCTCACTTGGGAGGTGAAGGCACAGGACAAAATAAGTTCTGATCCTTCCCAACTGGAACCCTTCTGGAGCCAAGCAGAGCCAAATAAATCCTCCTTCTTCTTCCTAGAGCCTCTCCACAAAGAAAGCCACCTACTGCCCAGCAGGGAGCCTGGGCCCCACCTGGTCAGCCTGGCCAGGATCCCTAGAAGACAAGAAAGAAACGCAGGGCCTCTTCACGGTCAGGAGGCACCTGTGGGGTAGCCAAATGTCCCCAGGTGAGCATTCCTAGGTGGCCTGAGGCTAGGGGGAAGGGCTGCCTGGCCACAGGCCTCCAGACCTTAGTGTGTTTCTCTGAGCTCCATCCCCACTGGGGGAAGTATTGGCCTCTCCGGTGCTCCCATGGATTGAAAGGCAAATAGTGGGGGTGCTGGGGGGAGGGGGGAGAACCTATGGAACTAACTCCGGGCCTGCCTCCTCTCCTCACAGAATTCATCCATAATCTGGAATACTTCCGATCCCACAATCTGCGGCCACCCTTCACCTATGCTACTCTCATCCGCTGGGTAAGTTGAGGCATTAGAGCTTGGACCCTGAGCCCAAACAGTCCATTGAGCTGCACACCCCCCAGTCCAGAGCCTGGCCTTGAATTCAGCCTTAGGTCCAAACCCATTGTGAGATGCTCTGGGAGGCTGGGATTGGAAAAACAGAAAAAAAGCACCTGCCCTCACCATCAACCATTCTGCTGGGCCTAGAGAACCCAACACCAGCCAAGAAATGAACAGAGGGGGAGAGCTTGGGAGGGGAGGGCACAAGATGGCCCCTGCAACAGCAGAGAATATACACAGAGAGTGGGACAGACAGCCGGGCCCATAGCTGGGAGGAGGCCAGCTCCCCTGGGTGAGTGGGTGGGGGTCTGCTTGTTTCCACAAGCCTCAGCCAGCTTCAAAAGCAGCTGCACAAAATTCTGACTGGCTACCTCCACTCAAATTACCCCACCTTAATTTTCCCTGACCCCTAACCTTCGAGCTTGACCTGACAGGGCCCACTACCCCATCTAATAACCCAGCCCATTTCTAATCTTAACTCCTACCACAGGCCCTCTGGGGAGGCCAGACTGCGGCCTGCCTGGAAGCTCAGTTCTCTTTCTGTTTGGAAATTTGGGGTTGAGCCACAGCTTTGCTATTGGGGCATCTTTAGCCCTTCCTGTCTGTGGGCCTCCATCTCCCCCTATGTAAAATGAGAGGATCTTCCTCTGGATTCTGTTCTCTTCTGACTCTGCCAAAAACAGAGGTCTCCCAGGACCCCCTTCCCATAATGCCTCGCCCTGAGGGCTCTAGGGATAGTGAGGGTGCACAGCCTCCCTTGCCCACAGGCCATACTGGAAGCTCCCGAGAAGCAGCGGACACTCAATGAGATCTACCACTGGTTCACCCACACCTTTGCCTTCTTCCGGACCCACCCAGCCACCTGGAAGGTGAGCCCCTGTCTGAGGTCCCGTAAGTGCTGTGTTCAAGTGTCTGGGCTTTGGGCCTTGCCTTGGAGGCCTCGGAAGCTGAGAAGCCAGGGTCAGGTGCCTTCACTTCCCACAGAACGCCATTCGGCACAACCTGAGCCTGCATAAATGCTTCGTGCGGGTGGAGAATGAGAAAGGGGCAGTGTGGACTGTGGACGAGTTTGAATTCCGAAAGAAGAAAAGTCCAAGGCCCAACAGGTACCCAGACAGCCTTAGCTGGAGCTCCAGCTTTTAGCCCCACAATAGCCTTGATTTTGTAAGGAGCCCCTGAACGTGCTAACTCACTCTGATAAGGGATGGGGAGGAGGGCCGTCCTGGGGTGGGGGGGAAGGGTCATCCTGGGGTGGGGGGGGAGGGTCATCCTGGGGGGAGGGAGGAGGGCCATCCAGGGGGGGAGTGACCCTCCTGCACTGTCCCCGCTCAGAGACCAAGACCTGAAACGCTTGCTGTCCTGTGCCCCACTGGCTGTGACAGAGGCCTGGCTCCCTCTGCCTCCCAGCTGACCAGCCACACCTGAACCCAGCTGCTGAAGGAACCATTTTTATTGGTTGTCTTTCTCCCACAACACCCCCACCCCCATCCCTGCCCCAGTGAAGGAGGACCTTGGTGTCCTTCTACCAATAAAGGCCCAGTGGCTAAAGCCCACGTTGGTAGAGGGTGTGCCTGAGGAAAAGGCCTTGTCAGGGCCCCAGCCCCAAAGAAGTGGACAGGGAGACAGCCTCATGCTTCAGGGGTGCGGCCTAGCAGGCCCGCATTCTCTTGGCGGACGGCCCTGTAGTCCTCCAGGATCTTCTCCAGATTGCTGAGAGTCTTCTTGCCAGACTCAGTCTCAATCTGGGGCAGAGAGTGAGGGTCAAGGCGATTGGCCCAGCGGCATCATGAGTCACCTTTTTGAAGGGTCAGGCTGACCCAGCCCCCTGACAGCAATGATGTGTGCACACATGTGCCTTCTGCTAGGTCTTCGAGGTCTTCCCAGACTCCCCCTCCCCCAGAGACCAAAGAGAGGCCTGTCCTGGATGCCTGACATTCAGGGAGCAGGCTTCACCTAGACTCCTTGATCATGGTTCTCAGTAAGGCCAAGAGAGTGGTCCTGGACCTGAGGGAGCCTCTAGGAGCCTCCCGGACCCTGCCCTCCCCCCCTGGCTCCTCACTTGCTCTTCCAGGTCTCGGACCTCCCGCAAGATAGTGCCAGTGTCCTCTATGGTCTGGATAAGCTGGCTACAGTTCTGGGAGAAATATGGGGAAAGGGGAGGTCAGGGGGAGAAGCCCCAGCAGCAGGGGCTGGCCACGGGGAAGCCCACTCAACTCACTTCATGTAGGGCCGCCAGGTACTTATAGGCCTTCCTCACTGAATCATTCTTCTTGGCGTCCTGCAGGGGCACATGAGGAGAATGGGCCAAGGAGACCTTAGAAATCCCAGAGCTGGCTGGGACTCTACCCCAGCCCTGAGCCAGCAGCGCTATTATCCCAAAGATGAGAGGAGGCATGGCCAACCCTGACCCCTTCCCCATATAAACAGCACCCCCCCAGACAAGCAACTGATTGGGCCCATCTTGACCAGCAGCCAGGGGTCCACTGGCCCTCTGTCCCAGCTTGGGTCCTTCTGACCCTTCAGTAGAATAAGAGATCTCCTAGCGCTGTATCCCAGAGGCTCACAGGAGGGAAGAGACTGGAAACTAGGCCTTGCCGACTCAAGTCCTCTGCTCTGGTTAGCGTCAAAGCACACTGTCTCTGTCCAAGTCCGGGAGGGAAATGCTCAACAGATCAGAGGCTTTGTAACAGCCATTAAGGCTCCCAGCAGCCACCGGGTCTGGGTGGCGCCTTGGACCAGCATCTCTCTATTTGGCCACCACACCAGTAAACATTCTGCCCAAGTCTGGGCTTACCGCACACTGCCTTTGAGACTGCACCAACCCCAGGAAGGAGGCAAGGAGCTCAGCCTGGCCCCTGCTGCCATGGGCCTCACAGGCCTCCCCCTTGGCACCCAACACACCTACCTTGAAGACTAGTTCATCCGTCACAGCAAAGGTCCGGTCTAGCTTGCCAGACAGAGCATTGATCTCTTTCTGAAGCAGCTTGGTATCAGAAAGAATCTATGAGCCCCAGTAAGAAAGAGAGATAGATGGTGGATGAGTGTGGGCTGGCCAGGCCAAGGGGGTGGAAGGCAGGGGCCCAGATGGCATTACCTTAGCGATTTCCTCCTTCTGTTTCCGAATGCTGCCCACAATCTCCAGAATTCGGTAAGTATAGGCAGAACGAGCCATGTCTCCAGGCAGGGTCTCTAGCTCAGCCACCTGGGGAAGGGCCCAGGGCCACTGTTCTCTCAGGCCCCTGCCCCCACTCTCCACCCTCCAGCCTGGCCTCAGGCCCTTCTCCCCTTCCTCTGACCAGCCCCACTCACCAGCTGCTTGTATAATCCTTCCTTGCGTCGGGCCTCAGCAGCCGCCAGCCGAACACACTCCTGCAAAGCCTGGAGCTCAGCTGCCCTGTGTGATGATTCTACCTAGATAGGAAGAAGAGGGGGCCTCAGTTTCCCCAAGAGTCAAGGGGGGAGCAGGGGGCTAATAGCTCCTTGATCCAAGCCTCCCACTACAAAGCCCCAAAGGCCAGAGGCCAAGCCACCTCTCTCTGGTCCTGACGCTTCTTCAGAGCGCGATATTCCGCCAGGAGTGGCACACGATGCCTCTCCCACTGGCCAGTGAGGTGGATGACACGCTGGGCGCTGGCCTCTACCACCACCTGGAGGCAGTGGGAGACAAAGAAACGGTGAGCAGGGGCCCTGCCGAGGCCGCCGCTGAGAGGCCTCGTGGCCTGCCACACTGACCTGCAGCTTGGCCAGGTTGCTGGGGGCATCTGGCAGCAAGTCCATGGCCCGGCGCTTCAGTCTCCTGGCCTGTTCCCGCTCCATGGCGCTCAGCCAGGCTTGCTGGGCCTGTGCTTCAACCTGTACCCCAGTTCAGAGTCAGGGGGGTGAAATGAGTGAAGTCCTCCTCCTCCCCACCCCTCCATGTCCCCAGGGCTGTGGTGGCTCCTCCCTGCCGGCCCCCCACCTGGCCTGTGCTAAGTGTCAGCCTCTTCATGGTGGCCCCAGCTTCCTTGATGCTGTGGCCCACAAGCTCCAGGTGGTCCTGGAGAGAGGCCAGCTCTGCCTCCTGGCCTGCCTGCACATTCTGCTCCAAGTGAATGGGGGACAGTGGGGACAGCAGCGAGGGGGGTTCTGCAGGCGCCAAAGGTGGGGCATGGGTTACCTTCTCTTCCTGGGGGGGCAAGAAAGAAGAGAAAGGTTGATGACTTCTCAGATTCCCCATCCAGTGACCTGGGCCCTCAATCCCTCATCTGTCCCCTTGTCGCTACCTGAGCAAAAGTAAATTTCTCAGCATGTGTGAATCTGGAACCTTTCCCTCGAGGCTCTCCAGAACCAGGTCCCCAGGTGCAAAGGGGCTCACCCAGCTCTCGGCCTGGTCCAGGGGCCCCTGAGAGACTGGATGCAGCTTGCCCCCAGCTCTGCTTCAGCTGCTCCACCAGCCGTGGGGCCAGATGCCTTCTGCAAGTCTGTGGTCAAAGAAGGCGCATCTGCCCTTGCTACTCCATCCACAATGCACCCCCCTCAGGGCCTACCCTGGACCCTCTGAGGCTCCCCCAAGAGGAAGGCATTTGTACAAATGAAGGGCAGGGAGAATGAGAAAGAAGAGAGAAGAACCACAGACAGACAGAGACAAAGTATGCCTAAGGTGGGGGGAGTGGGAAGCACCAGGGCCCCAACCTGACCTTGTCTGCTTCTCCAGGGGTATCTCCTTCAGGCAGCTCCTGGAGCTGGGCTGTGTGCTCCTCCAGAAATGAAGGGGCCCGGATGGCCTGACAGGGGATCTGGGCAGGAACTGGGGGCACCAGGGGTCCCCCCTGGAACTCCTGTACCTCAGAGGCACCTGGTCAGAGGGAGGGAGACATGGTCTCAGGTTAGCAGGGCTTGCCCCTGCCATGTTGCTGTGGACCCTGGTGCTAAGAGCAGGAGAAACGGTGATCATTTTTTCTGTACAAAATGGCAGGGGCCTACCTGAGCAGGATCTTTTCATGGCTAACCATATGTGCTGAGCTGAAGCCCCCCAGTCCAGTGCCCAGAAAGTCTTGGGCCTCTTACCTTCTGTAGTGTTGGCCTCAGGGAAGATGACAGACTGAACATGAAGAGGCTTCAGAAGGGTACAGTCCTGGGCAGGAGAAAGACAGGGAGAAAGCGAGGCCAAGCTGGGCAGCGGCAGGACCAGGGGGCAGAAAAGAGGGGGCCATGGGGGACAATCTTACCTGGTGCTTTTGGGGCCTTAGGGCTGGGGGCACCCATGGCTCTATCAGAAGCTCCCTGACTTGGGTGCCAATAGCCCGGAGCAGGACAGCAGACTCACCTACTGGTTGGAGGAGGAAGGCTCTACTTCGCAGCCACTCTCCCCCTCTCCCAATCTTCCCTGCCCTGGCTTATCCCCCATGGGACCCCAGTTACCTGACGGCTGAGTACTCTCCTGGGCAGGGTCAGGAGGCAGCCGCTCTGCAAGGAAGAGCAGCAGCTGCCTCAGGTCCGGCTCACTTGGGTACAGAAAGCTCTGGTAACCCAGCTCCCGGGGATAGCCTAGATCCTGGACCCATGCGGCCACGAAGGAGAAAGGGACAGAAAGAGGGCAGATAGCACCCACTTCCTACAGGCCCCAGGCCTGGCAGCTGCTTCATTTCCTTCCCTTCCTTCCCATGGCCTTAAATCCAGTGTGGATCTCCAGGACTCACTGAGCAGGCTTGAGCCAGACTCACGCCAAGCCGAAAGCGGGCAGACATTCCAGGAGGCAGGTGGGGGCTAAGGCTGGAGCTTAGGGAGGGGCGAAGCACTTGCAAGCAGCCCACCACAGCTGCTATGGTCAGCTCGGCAGTGAAGGCCCGAAGAGACTGGACATCCTCAGGAATGGCCCTGTTGGGGATGGAGGAGTGCTTGGGACTCAGCACCCTGGCTGGGGGGAAGGGGGAGGCCTGGCTGGAGGGGGGAGGGGAGGGGGAGGCCTGGCTGGGGGGAGGGGGACCCCAGGACCCTTGTCCGAATCTTGGCACTGCCTATTTGGCACGCCTGGTTTCCTCAGTTTCCCCGCGGATCCCAGGTGACTCCCGGCGCGGCGCGGGTTCTTACGAGCCCGCCTGGCGCAGCGAGCGGATCAGAATCCGGTCGGCCTCCTCCATGCCGCCCTCCAGCACGCGCTCCACTGTTCAGTAGCTTCCTAGTCGGGTTCGGACGCCTAGGTTCCGCCTCGGAGCCGGAGGATGAAGAGCCAAGTCACCTGGCTCCAGCGCGCGGCGCCCTCTGGAACTCGTAGTTTCTTCTCCCCACCTCCCGCTGGGAGCAGGGAGGGACGGCCGCACGGTTCTCTGGGACTTGTAGTCCTCAGGCATTCCCAGGTCTCGGGCATGCGCTCCAGCGTTCTCGTCCCTCGGATGGCAGGACTCCACCTGGCGGCGGAACGCGAACTGGCGAATTGGGGTAGGGGCAGGTGGTGACAGTGACAAGGGCCGTAAAAATAACCTTTGGCCACTCCCACCCCTGATCCCCCCCTCCCCCTCCAGGCCCCGGGAGGACCATCTGGCTCCCCCTCCCTCCTCCTCCACAGGGCTGGCTGGCCTTAATCCTGGCATCCCAGCAAGAGGATGGAGGGAGCCGAAAGCCGGTTAGGTGAGCTTGGCGATGCCCACATCCATGCCCCCCCCAAGCCTCCCCTCAGCCCTCATCTCAGACCCTAACTTCAACCCCAGGGTCCCCAGAGACCACCCCCAGAAGCCTGGCAGGTTGCAGCCCCTTACCTGATCTTACAAGGCCCTCTGAGACACAGCCTCTTCCCTTCTTCCCTCTCCCTCCAGACATAGCTCAGGGGCTCAGGGGGCCAGGCCCTGAGTGGGGTCTGGCTACTGGGCCCCCTCCAGGGGGAGAAGGCCAGGCCGGGATGCCAACAGGCCGAAGAAGGGCTCCCCCCAGCAAACACAAGGGCCCAGGGCCTGGGGGGATCCAACGATCCCCCAGGGCCCTCTTCTGCCTGAGCCTTACCAATCCAGTGAGGAGATTCTGCATCACCATCGTGGAATGGAAGTATCCTGTGTGGCATTGTTCCCCCCCCCCCAACTGAAGATGTGGGCACTTGGGAGCCTGGGCTGGGGAGGAGAGGGATGGAGAGCCAGCCCCTCACCCACCCCACCAGCTTCCTTGACCTCACCTGCCACAGGCCATTCGACATCCTCATCCTTATGACCATCTTTGCTAACTGTGTAGCCCTTGGGGTCTATGTCCCGTTCCCAGAAGATGACTCCAATGCAGGCAACCATAACCTGGTAAGAGCTCCCTTGGGCTGCCCTCCAAATCCTTCAGATAGAAATTTCCCAGGACCCCTAAAAGATTCCCCTGAGGCACCCTCCTCATGTCTCTGCCCACCTCCCTAAGCATGAGGAATCTCCCATCCCTGCCCCCAGCATGGGCCCTGAGCTCTCCTGATCTGACACCAACCCCCTTGCAGGCTGTTTGGTGTGCTCCTGGAGCAGGGCCCTCCCCACCCCACTGATGCCTCCCATGTGACAGATACCCTGCAAGGAGTCCCATAGACACCCCCACTGGCCTCTTCTAGACTCCCTCGGATGGCCAAGCATCTCCCCTGGACCATTACATAACTGCCATAGACCACCAGTGGACCCCCTTGAAACCTCAGCCTTTACCTAGCCCAGTCTTACCCCACCATCATGACTAACCCAATGTGATGATGACAGATTCTCAAAAAACAAGAAGCTCTACTCTTGTACCCCTGTAGACCCTCCTTGAGTTCTTCTGGACCCCCACCTTGGACTCTTCTAAAGATCCCCCTTTGGACCTTTTTTAGACCACCATAGACCCCCCAGGTGGCTTCCTCCTCAGTCCATGGACTGAACAGGACTGGGCATGGGCTCCCTCAGATACCCCCAAACCACTCCAGAGCCCTTTGGTGTCCTCTGGGCATTTCTGGACCCCCAGGCTTCCCCTTGAGCACTAGAGATGCTCCTCAGCACCCCCTAGACCACCTCAGGACCACCCACTTCTTGAGTGGCCATAGATCCAGTAGATACCAAGGGACCTGCCTTGGTCCTGCCCCCTTCTCCACCTTAGCCACATTCTCCCATCCTCTCCCCCAGGAGCAGGTGGAGTATGCATTCCTGGTGATCTTTACTGTGGAGACAGCACTAAAGATTGTGGCCTATGGTCTGGTGCTGCACCCCAATGCCTATATGCGCAATGGCTGGAACCTGTTAGACTTCATCATTGTGGTTGTAGGGTGTGTACAGAGCTTCCCCAAGGCTCATCTCCCCTCTGGATCCCTGACACACTCATCCTTGGCCCCTCCCCCTGCTCCTGCCAGGCTCCCAACTCCCTTCATGGCCCTGCCCACCTCCCCAGGCATAAAGAATCACCCAAAATCCCATTTGTGACCCTGCCCATCCCTGCCCCCAGCACGGGCCCTGAGCTCTCCTGATCTGGTGCCAATCCCCTTGCAGGCTGTTCAGTGTGCTCCTGGAGCAGGGCCCTCCCCGTCCAGGGGATGTTTCCCATGCAGCAGGAAAGCCTGGAGGCTTTGACGTCAAGGCCCTGAGGGCATTCAGAGTCCTCCGACCTCTCCGGCTGGTGTCTGGGGTACCCAGTGAGTCCTGGCTATACAAGGGAAAATAGAACCAGAAAGTAGGGGGGTAAAGGAGATGGGATTAGTATGGACAGGATTGCCAACTGGATCAGGGGCAGACAAGAGGGTCCTCAGCTAGAGGGTGGAGTGTGCAGACAGTGCTGGATCAGGCCTCTGGAGAACTGCCTCAGTTTAAAGAACAAAGGGGTTTGCAACAGGCAATCCATAAGTTTCACTGAGAAGACAGGGCAAAGAGCCTCAGCTCCCCAGAAAGGGCAGGCAGCCCCCCCACCCCCGTCTCCCAGGAGGGGGGTAGTAGGGAGGCCTAACCCGCCCCCACCCCCCAGGCCTGCACATAGTGCTCAACTCCATCCTGAAGGCCTTGGTCCCACTGCTGCACATCGCACTCCTGGTCCTCTTTGTCATCATGATCTATGCAGTCATAGGTCTGGAGCTCTTCTTGGGCCGCATGCATAAGACCTGTTTCATCCGGGGCTCAGGTAAGGAAAGGGGAGGGGAACAGAGCTTCCTCAGCCTGAGCACACCCTGCCCTCCCCTCTCCAGTGGCCTGGGAGCCAGGAAGAATGGAATTGAAATCCCTGGGCAAGACATCTAACCTCCGTTTGCCTGTTTCCTCAACTCTGAAATGGGGATGATACATAGCAATAGACAATAAATAGGGTTGTTATGAGGACGGAGTACGATGATATTTATCAAAGATGGAGAGCATGGTACCTGGCACATAGTAGGTACTTTGTCCATGCTTAGTCCTGCCCCCTCCTCTGCTCTCTCATGGACAGACCTGGAAGCCGAGGAGGACCCATCCCCCTGCGCCACACCTGGCTCTTCTGGCCGCCAGTGTCTCACCAACCACACTGAGTGCCGGGGCCGCTGGGCAGGGCCCAATGGGGGCATCACCAACTTTGACAACTTCTTCTTTGCCATGCTTACTGTCTTCCAGTGTGTCACCATGGAGGGCTGGACTGATGTGCTCTACTGGGTATGTCTCCTAGCCAGTGGGGAGGCTAGAGCCTGGGCAGTACCAGGGCCCCTCCAGCTCCAAGTCTCCCCCAGGGTGGGACGAATTGAGTTCACCTCCCTTCCCCCTCCCTCTCCCTCTCCCTGTCCCTCTTCCCCTTCTCCTCCAGATGCAGGATGCCATGGGCTATGAGCTCCCCTGGCTCTACTTTGTCAGCCTGGTCATTTTTGGTTCTTTCTTCGTTCTCAACCTTGTGCTGGGCGTCCTGAGCGGGTGAGCCCTGGGAATGGTCAGAGGCCTTGAGACGGTTACCCCTGGGCACCCCTCGGCCCGTCACAGCTCTCTCTGGGTGTTGTCAGGGAATTCTCCAAGGAACGAGAGAAGGCCAAGGCCCGGGGAGACTTTCAGAAACTTCGGGAGAAGCAGCAGATGGAGGAGGACCTTCGAGGCTACCTGGAGTGGCTCACCCAGGCTGAAGAGCTGGGCTTCCAGGACCAGGAGAAGGCAGAAGCTGAGGCTGACGCAGAGGCTGAAGAGGAGGGAGTGGCCACCGGAAGGCTGCAGCCACGTATGGGGATGGGGCTTCCCAAGCCTCCCCTGAGCCCAGGCCCTGAGGAGCACCATACCACCCAACCTCAAACCCCACTAGGCCCCCGGGCACAGATGAGACAAAATGGGACATTTCTGAGGGGGAGGAACCTTGGAGACTGCGTTGCTCCAATCCCTCCATTGTAGAGGTGGGGAGATAGATGAGGATATGGGGGGGGGGGGGGGCTGAGGCACAGAGAGCCCAGACCAAGGCTCCAGGAATAGCAAGAATCCTAATGTGAGCCTTCCGTCCCCTGCTTACCTTGGCAAGGCCCATTAGCACCAAACAAGAACAGGAGTGGGAGCACCAGAAGTCTGGCCACCCCTTCCATGTTTCTCTCCCTTCCACACAGGAGTGACCCTGTCTGAGATGATCCACAAGAAACGAAGCAGACTGAGGTGGTTTAGTCATTCGACGAGTAGCCATGGTATGGGCAGATGGGAGAATGGCCGAATGGACGTGTGGGTATGGGGGCAGACACAGAGGCCCAGAGGGGGTCCTCTCCTTCTCCCTCTGCTTCCAGCTAGTGAAACAGGTTCCATGACTGCAGAGAATGGGGCTGAGGATGATGAAGAGGCAGCGAATGCCTGTAGCAGAAACCTGTGAGTGCCACCCTCCAACTCCAAGCAGCCATACAGACTCAGTCCTGCTGCCCCTGGGGGGGGGGGGGGCGGAGAGGGAAGGGGAGCTTCTCCAGACTCAGTCTAGCCCATTCCATTATGCAGGGCCAAGATCACGAAGACCATGCTGTGGTAAGTTTGTAGGAAGAGCCAAGGTAGCCCTGTGACTGCCTGCCAGACCCTTCCCCATCTCCTCCCCCCCCCCACCTCAGCTGCCATTCTGTCAAGATTCCCAGAGAAGGCTTCATGGAGAAGGCAGCCTCAACTGAGCCTTCAAGGAAAATGAGGCTTCAGAGGAAGGGCTTGTACATGTATGCAGAAATGGGAGACAGCATGTTGGACAGCTGGACTGGAAAGTGGGCAGATTGGAGGCAGCCTGCGGAGGGCTGAGGGGAGAGAAAGAAGTAGGCTTTAGGAAGATACTTGGACAGGGGAAAAGTTTTGGGGGAGTCACTGGTTTGAAGGCTATGACAGTAGTCCAAGGAATGGGTGATGGGAGCCTGAACCAGAAGGGAAAGAAAGGATTGGATGAGGAGGACTGTGAGTTAAAGAAAACCACCACAGACTTTGTCAGGGGGGCTTGGGAAGACAGTGGCTTCCTTGCCAGAGGTACAGAAGCTAGGGAGGAGTGCAGTGGCTAGGAAAGGGAGTGGGGATAATGGATGCATTTGGTTTGGTATGTTGAGTTTAAGACAGAGCCAGCATGGCTATGGGGCGAGAGGCCCTGCATTCAAATTCCGCATCTAATGATTACTACCCAGAGGACCAAGTCCCCGAACCTCCCTCCTGGAGCTTCCTTGGGTTAGATGGCTTTAGGTCCACCGCACTCACAGGGAGCTGTCCAATCGCTGAGAAAAGAGGCTGCTGAGAAGCAGAGGGAGGGGGGAGAAAGGAGTGCGCCAAGCCCTTCTTTCTTCTTCCCTACTTCCCACCCCAGCCGGAGGGTCCGAAGGGCCAACCGGGCACTCAGGGCCCACTGCCGCCATGCGGTGAAATCTGTGGCCTGTTATTGGACTGTTCTGCTTCTGGTCTTTCTGAATACACTCACCATAGCTTCTGAGCACCATGGACAGCCCATGTGGCTCACACAAATCCAGGGTGAGAACTACTAACACAACCAGATCCTCCCTGTTCCCAGCCCTCATGGAACCCCCAAACCTCATGGAGCCCCCAGCCCCTATGGAGCCCCCAGCCCTCATGGAGCCCCAAGCCCTCATGGAGCCCCGGAGATCCAAAATGCTGCTTTCCATATTCGGGTCCTCTGTCCCCCCCAGAATATGCAAATAAGGTCTTGCTGTGTTTGTTCACTGTGGAGATGCTCCTGAAGCTTTATGGTCTTGGCGCAGCCGCCTACGCAGCGTCCTTCTTCAACCGCTTTGACTGCTTTGTGGTATGCGGAGGTATTCTGGAGACAGCCCTGGTGGAGGCTGGGGCTATGCAGTCGCTGGGGATCTCAGTGCTGCGCTGTGTTCGCCTCCTGAGGATCTTCAAGGTGACCAGGTCCGAGAAGCCTCCCCCCACCCCTCCCTGCCATTCTCTCTCCACATCCCTCCACCCTTTTATCCCATCGGGTTGGGCTGGCTTCCGTTGGTGGGGAAGGAGGGAGTCCGTCCACTTTTGCCACCAGGTGGCAGTAGAGTGGTGGTGATCATAGAGCTCTTAACCGGCTCTTCCAGGGCCACTCATTTAAGTGCCTACAGTATGCTATGGTGACTGAACGAAGCCAACACTTCTTCATTCTGATAACTGTCATCCCCGCAGAGCGGGATTAGGGGAAGAGGGGCTTGGCTTCACTCACTCAGTTGGAAAACATTTCTTAAACATTCACTGTGTGCTAGGCTGTACTAAGTGCTGGGAATACAAAAGAAAAGAAAGACAGGCGCTTCCGATCTACGGGGGGGAGGGAAAGTCATCATAATAACTACAGCAGGAGAATAGCGCACATTTATCTAGTGCCAGGCACTATACCCACCAAAGGAAGCTGAAAGGGTCTGGGGGAAGGTCTGGGGTTGGGGAGGAGCACAGCCTGCTGGGAAATGAAAAAAGACGACTGACTTGGGAGCCCTCCAGTTCGAGGGGGCTCTGATGGAGATTCCAGTGCTTCCTTCCTGGTTTTTCTTCTGGCTGTTGGGACCTGGCTCCTCTGTTCTACAATTCCCTGTTTTGTGATGGGAGTGAGGAGAAGCCTGACTTTCAGACCCTGCAGTGTGACCTTGCTTTCTGTCTGATAATAGGGTTGGCCTAGGTGATCTCGAACCTTAACCCTAGTCCCACTGTCAGCCAGGAGAAGGTGGCCCTGGCCTTGACCTTGGCTCTCCTCTCCCTCCAGGCACTGGGCATCCCTCAGCAATCTGGTGGCCTCACTTCTCAACTCCATGAAGTCCATTGCGTCTTTACTTCTGCTCCTCTTCCTCTTCCTCATCATCTTTTCCCTTCTGGGGATGCAGCTCTTTGGGGGGAAATTCAACTTTGATCAGAGCCACACCAAACGGAGCACCTTTGACACCTTCCCCCAGGCCCTGCTCACTGTTTTCCAGGTCACTGAGTACACATCAGCTTCTACTAGCCAGGGAGGCATTGAGGGTTGGGGAGAATATTGAGGAGGGGGGAGGCCCAGAAAAGCCGGGGCAGAGTTTGGAAATGGACTTTGGCAGCGGTTTCCAAGTGCTGGGCTTGGGATGGGTGGGTGGGAGCAGGCCAAGGACTTGGTTCCCCTTGGCAATAGTGACCTTGGCCCCACAGATCCTCACTGGCGAGGACTGGAATGTGGTCATGTATGATGGCATCCTAGCCTACGGGGGGCCTTTCTTCCCTGGGATGTTGGTCTGCACCTACTTCATCATCCTCTTCATCTGTGGCAATTGTATCTGCTTCAATGCCCCACCCCGACTCAGCTCCACCCCACAGTCATCTCATCTCAGCTCCCTACCACTCTCCCTTAGCCCAAAGACTGCTCCCCCCAGACTCATCCCTGGCTCCCTGCTCATCCATGGGCTTTCCTTTCACTCACTCTTGGGCTCCCACTTCTTCATGGGCTTCCACATACCCTTTTGGGGGGAAGGGAAAAAAGAACTGTCACGAAGTCCCAGGATCCTAAGCTAAACCATCAGACATCCTACTGAATGTCTTCCTTGCCATTGCTGTGGACAACCTGGCAGGGGGAGATGCCAGCACCTCCAAGGGCCGGGGAAAGTGAGGACCCCCCCCACACCTTCTGAGAATTCTTCCTGCTACTCCAGGCCAAGGGACAAGAAACTGACTCCCTACCTCACCCAATGGGGGGGAGGGGGGAGGAAGGGGAAATTCTCCTTAGTCTTTGAAATTTCCTCTAAAGCCTAGTCCCACAACCCTTCCCCCTCCCCTCCATTTCCTTCCTGACCAGGGAGAAGAATGCTGAGCAAGGTGCCAGCCCTCAGGAGAATGGAGTGCTGGTGAGTTTAGCTGGGATAGAACTTGGGGGGTTAGAATTTGGGGAGGATCAAAGCTTTGTGCTCCTCCCCCCCAGGTGCCCTGTGGAGAGGATGAGGAAGATCGGGATCAGAGTGAAGACGGAGGTAATGGAGACTGGGGCTGGAAGGTGTCTCAGGAGATGGGAGGAAAGCTCCCTCTCTTGGATTCCCATTTCTGCTCTCTGGAAAACCGAGTCCCAGCTTCTCCAGATACTTCACCTTGCAGTCTCAGTTTCCTCAACACATGAAAGGGCTTTGGTTGGATGATCCTATGAGGTGGAATGGGGAGGGGGAGGCAGAGGAAAACAATGCCTGTGTGACCTTGGGTAAGTCATTTAACTTCATTTAAATTTCCTCAGTTTCTTCACCTTGTAAAATAAGGGAGAGGCTCTTCCAGCTCTCAGTCCATGATCCTTTAGTCCTTAGCCAGATAGGGAGGGATCAGGTGATCAGAGCACCAGACCTGGCACACAGCAGGTACACTGGATAAAGAAATGCTTATACTAACCTTCCTTGCCTTCCTGTGCCAGGTTCGGGGGAGGAAGAAGAGGAGGATGACCAGGAAGGAATTAGGCTAGAACGCCTACAGGAAGTGGTACCCAAAGAGAAAGTGGTGCCCATCCCTGAGGGCAGTGCCTTCTTCTGCCTCAGTCACACAAACCCGTGAGTATCTGAGGAGCCCATGGGCTAATGGGGGCTCAGTGAGCCTGTGAGTGGAGCTCAGCTGATGGGAGCCTCGGGAGTGAGTCAGGGACTAGGGCTCTGGCAGCCTGGGCTCAGGCTGAGCCACCATCCCTCCTCACCCTCTGTCCCAGGCTTCGAGTTAGCTGCCATGCTCTTATCCACCACCGCATCTTCACTAACCTCATCCTGGTGTTCATCATCCTGAGTAGTGTCTCCCTGGCTGCTGAGGACCCCATCCGGGCTCACTCCTTCCGAAACCATGTGAGGGACCGCCGAATGGCTGGCCACACAGAAGCGTCTGGGTGGATGGGGAGGAGAAAGGGGAAAAGGGATGGCACAAGGACATGCAGAGAGGTGGAGCAGGTGACCAGCCCTAGACTCACTACTGGGGCTATAAAATGCAAGAGACACACAGACATTCCTGCCACAAGAATGAACTTATCTTCTAGTAAGGGGAGGAAACAACAGGGAAGGAACTTTGTGTCCCCAAGGTGGAGTCAGAGGGATGGTGAGTCGGTCCCTGGGTCAGTCAGATGGTGAGTCAGGAGCCCTGGAACACATCTTTTCCAAAAGTAATGGTTATGCTGTTGTAACCAGAACAGGAGATAGAATGGGAAAGAGGGAGGGGGAGAGGAGGGTGGGGCAAAGGGGAGGAGGCTCAGCTGGATGGGGTGTGAGGGGGAGTCTGCTCTGCTCTGAGACCCACTGGAGAGAGTCTGAGCTTGCTCTAGATGGCTACCCCAGGACACTTTGGAGGGCCTGGGTTCTGCGTGCTGAGCCAGACAGAGGAGAAGCCAGGAACCAAGAAATAGAAAAGCCACTCCCCCCCCCCTACACACACAGAGTCTTGGGGAACTAGAGAATGGTAGAAACAGAGACATTCATAGAGATATCCAGACTTGAGACTCTGGAGATGTGAAGACTGAAGGCACTGGCAGGGGGGAGAGCTGGGGAGACCACAAGAAAGTCAGTGGAGTCTGGACAAATCAGGGAATGACTCCCAAAGAAATCAAGCCCCAAGAGAGTGAAGCAAAGGAGCCCCGAGATGTGCAAAGTGAGGCAGCAGAGGGGGCCCATACCCTGTCCTCCCCTCAGGTCCTTGGCTATTTTGATTACGCCTTCACCTCCATCTTCACTGTGGAGATCCTGCTCAAGGTGAGCCTCCCACTCTCATCCCAGCAGCCCCTGGCCGGGCTCACTTGTCCAGCTGCCCATCTGCCTCCTTGAGGCTGGGACTCTGAGCTCTCTTGTACCCACCCCTCCCCCAGATGACTGCTTTTGGGGCCTTCCTGCACCGAGGCTCCTTCTGCCGAAACTGGTTCAATTTGCTGGACCTGTTGGTGGTCAGTGTGTCTCTCATCTCCTTTGGCATCCAGTGAGTCCCTTCCAAGACCTGGGCCCCAACCTTCAAGGAGTCACATGGGCTCACTTAAGAATTAGGAACCCCAAACTTTGGAATATTCCCTAAAAGATCTAATGAAACTGGGACCGCCAAACCCAGAATGACCAGAAACCAGAACCTTTCAAACTTGGGACCCCCTGTAATGTCATTACACTCCCAAACTCAAGACTCTCTGAATTTGGAACCCAAGACCCCTGCCCCTTGAATCCTAGCCCTGATCCCTGTCACCCCCCAAACCCCAATGAATCATTTTGGAGCCAGGTTCTCTGAATCTAAGCTTCACAAAACTGGAGATCTCTAAACCTATGAATGACCTGCCAAAAATGGGGTTTGGGAACCTGACCTCTGGACCCCCAAATCAAATAGCTCCAAAATGAAGACATTCCTGAATCTCAGCCTCTTTGCTAACCTCCAGAATTCAGGAAGCCCCAAAGCCCCACAAAAGCTGGAGGCAAAAGGCCTCTGTGGCCAGTACTCCTCAGACAAGGGTCCCCTTAAGAGTCTGAGCTGGGGGCGACTAGGTGGTGCAGTGAGTGGAACACCGGACCTGGAGTCAGGAAGACCTAAGTTCAAATCCTCAGACACTTGACATATTTACTAGCTGTGTGACTCTGGGCAGGTCACTTAACCCCAATTGCCCTCCAAAAAGCAAAAAAAAAAAAAAAAAGAGTCTGAGCTGGATCCTAGCCAGAGAATTAGATGCCCTAAACCCCAGGGCCCTTGAGCCCCAGAATTCCAAGACAGGATAAAGCTAACTTTGACTCTGGCTCCCAGTTCCAGTGCCATCTCCGTGGTCAAGATCCTCCGTGTGCTGCGGGTGCTCCGGCCCCTGCGGGCCATCAATCGAGCTAAGGGCCTCAAGGTGACTGAACTTTCCCGGAGTCTCCATGACCCAGGGCAGGGCTCAGAGTGCAGGGCTTCTTTGTCCAGTCCTGGGCACTGTTCTTGTATCCTCAGCATGTGGTCCAATGTGTCTTTGTGGCCATCCGCACCATTGGCAACATCCTGATTGTGACCAGCCTGCTTCAGTTTATGTTTGCCTGCATTGGGGTCCAGCTTTTCAAGGTAGGGAGTCTCCAGTGGGAGCCAAATGCCATGGGGCCTGTGCTGGACCAACCCCCACCTCCCTGCTCAAGGCCCCTGTATCTCCATAGGGCAAACTGTACAGCTGCACTGATGAGGCCAAACACACACCGACAGAGTGCAAGTGAGTGCCCCTAAAATTTCCCTGGGGAGGCCTCCCTCCCTCAGAGAGCCCCCCAAAGTATGCTAGAGCCCCCAGGGAGCCTCTGAGCCTCCCTAGGACCTTGGAGCTCAAGCCCCCATTCCTTCACAAATCCTCTATCTTCTTCCTCTCCCCACAAGAGGCACCTTTCTTGTGTACCCTGATGGAGATGTGGCCCATCCTGTCATGAGGCAGCGTGTGTGGCAGAATAGTGACTTCAACTTTGACAATGTTCTGTCGGCCATGATGGCGCTGTTTACCGTCTCCACTTTTGAAGGCTGGCCTTCGTGAGCTCCACTGGTTCATGCACATGGGGGGCGGGGGACTGGCAGGAGAGAGCCCAGGCTCCTCCAAGTCTCCCTCCCAGCCTCCCAGTCCCTCTAGCTCTGGAATCCCTCATTCTCCTACCCTTGGATCCTGCCACCCAATGTGGGTGCAAGCGCACGTGCACACACACACACACACACACACACACACACACACACACACACTCAGAGTTAGAACCTTTTAGTCCTGTACCTGGGAGGTAGATGGGTTCCTCACTCAGCTCTTTTGCTCAGTACCTGAAAAACCTTGGGACAGTCACTTCTCTTCCCTGGGATGCTTTGGTTCCCTTCTAAGTCTATGACCCTATACCCTTGACCCCATCTCTTGGTTCCCCCCCCCCCCCAGTTTGCTCTACAAGGCAATCGATGCCCATGCAGAGGACCAGGGCCCCATCTATAACTACCGGCTAGAAATCTCCATCTTCTTCATTGTCTATATCATCATCATTGCCTTCTTCATGATGAACATCTTTGTGGGTTTTGTCATCATCACTTTCCGAGCCCAAGGAGAGCAAGAGTACAAGAACTGTGAGCTTGACAAGAACCAGGTCCTGACCCTCATCCCCAGCACAGCATCTCCTCACAGCTCAGCCCCCAGGCTATCCGCAGTGCTCTGACCCCAGTGCTGACCTCTGCCTTCTCCATTACAGCGCCAGTGTGTTGAATATGCCCTGAAAGCCCAGCCTCTTCGACGCTACATTCCCAGGAACAGGCACCAACATCGAGTCTGGGCAACTGTCAACTCCCCGACTTTTGAGTATCTCATGTTTCTGCTCATTCTGCTCAACACCATTGCCTTGGCTATGCAGGTCCATCGCCATTCATCCCCTACCCCCATATGTCCCACCTTGGTGTGCTCCAGGGCACTACCTGCCCCTCTCAGGGCTAAGTTTCTTCCTCCCCCAAAAGGAAGGGGTTAGACTCAATGATCTCTAGTTGGGTCCGACAAGGCCCAACTCACACAGGTCCCTGCCTCTCAGAGAGTCTCTAAAGTAAGGAGATTGTATTGAATGGCCATTAAGTCCCTGCTCCACTCTGGACCCCACTTTCCCCCTCTTTCAAAGGTCCCTTCCAGCCTTGATGTTCTGTGTTCTAGCTAAGTGTCATAGTGGAGAGTCAGGAAAACCTGAGTTCAAATCCTGCCTCAGAGATTTCCTAGCTGTGTGACTCTGAGCAAGCCACTTCACTGCTGTGTGACTGAGTTTCCTCATCTGTCAAATGGGGATCACCTTTGTGAAGAGCACTTAGCCCAGTGCCTGGCACATACCATGGACTTAATGAATACATATCCCCTCCTTGCTTCCTTCTTCCCCTCCCTTTTTCTAGCAACCCCTCTCCCCTCCTACCTCCTTCTTTCTTACTGGTCCCATTTTCTCTCCCCAGCACTATGAACAGACAGCTCCCTTCAATTACACAATGGATGTCCTCAACATGGTCTTCACGGGCCTCTTCACTGTGGAGATGCTGCTCAAGGTCATTGCCTTCAAGCCCAAGGTTGGCACCTTCCTGAGGGGGTCCAGACCTGGACAGGCCAAGCTACACAGACCTCAGAGCTGAGGGGGAAATCATTGAATCCAAACTGCTCATTTAATGGAAGAGGGAAATCCTAGTCTAGAAGGGGGTCACACAGCACATTAGGAGAAGTGCCCAGGATGAGAAGCTCGTTTGCCTGGCTCTTGGCCCAAGGTTGTTTCCTCCTACCACTTCCCCTGGATTTCTCACCCCAGTCCCCCTCACTGCAGCATTACTTCTGTGATGCCTGGAATACTTTCGATGCCCTGATCGTGGTGGGCAGTGTGGTGGACATCGCCGTCACTGAGGTCAATGTGAGGATACTGCTCCCCTGCATGATCTCCTGTGCTGCTTCGTGCCCCAAATTGCTCTTCTCCCTGTTGGACTCAGTCTAGCCTCCTCTGTCATCTCCTTCATTGTTTTCTCCATGGTCCCTTTCTCCATTACCTTCGTCTGTTATTTGTCTTCTTCACTCTCCCCTCCATCTCCTCTGGTGAATTCTTCATCATTGTCCTTTTTGGTCCCTCCATCCTCTCCATCATCCCCAATGCTACCTACTCCTTCCTCTTTGTTGATCTCCATTTTTCCTCTATAGGCTACTTGGCCTTCATTTTCTTTATTGTCTTCCTCCTTTCCTCTCTCTTCTGTGTTAGCATCTCCATTGCTTCCTCTATTATTCCTTTATCTCTTTGTCTTCTCCCTTGCCTGATTTTTTTTCCTATTGTCTATCTCATAATCTCCGCCATCATCTCCATCTTCTCTTCTGCCATGTCCATCACCCCCAGAATGGAGGACTTCTTGGTGAGGTAACAGTCTGCCTCTTCCTTTTTCCCACTGTTGTCTGAGATATGTCCTCACTCCATCCCTACCCCCCTAGAGGATCTTCGTGGGCAGAAGTTTGGGGAAGGTGGCTAGGGGTGAAAACAGGGGCGTCTTGGAGAGACCTAATGTTTGGGTCTCCATTACAGAGCTCAGAGGACAGCTCCAGGATCTCCATCACCTTCTTCCGCCTCTTCCGTGTCATGAGGCTAGTCAAGCTTCTCAGTAAGGGGGAAGGGATCCGTACACTCCTGTGGACCTTTATCAAATCTTTCCAGGTGAGGTCTTTGGCTCTCTTTGACCCAAGAGCTACAGTTACCATTCTCTCAGCTGGCCTTGCAGATTTCTCCCTGCTCCTCCCTAGGCAAGAACTACAACTCCCAGAATTCTTCCTGTTCCCCTCCCTCGCCACCTCCCTCCCTCTACGCAAAGCTACAACTCCTAGAATTTAGTCCTGCTTCTCCCAGGACTACAATTCCCAGAATCCTCCCTGACAAGAGTAACTAGGAGAATCAGAGCTTTGTCCCAGGATGGCAAACTGAAAGAGTGCACTTGCAGCTGTGAAGTCTAGGGAGGGGATGCTGAGCAGGCGGAATGGGTGACAAGCAGGTGACCGCCGAGCTGGCCCCCACCTTGCAGCAGTTGGGTTCTTGGATGCCAGTAGTGAAGAATCACTGTCCCTAGTCCACAAGAGTCACTAGGCTAAGGATGGGGTGAGAGGCTTCTTCAGAGGAGTCCCTGGGAAAGCTCCTTTCCGGTCCACTGGCCCAGGCTCAGTTTCTGGTGCTGACCCTTTGTCAATGGCTTTCTGTGTGTCTGTGTGTCTGTGTGCCACTGGTCCCAAGGCTCTCCCCTATGTGGCCCTGCTCATTGCCATGATCTTCTTCATCTACGCTGTTATTGGCATGCAGGTGAGCCTTCCAGGAGGAGAAGGGTAGAGGAGGGAAGGTCTGCTGGATCCCCCAGGGGCATCCAGATCATTCTCTCACATCTTCTGTCAGATGTTTGGGAAGGTGGCCCTCCAGGACACGACCCAGATCAACCGGAACAACAATTTCCAGACCTTCCCCCAAGCTGTGCTCCTCCTCTTCCGGTAAGGAGCCCTGCTTGGACCTCTGGGGCCTCTGCATTTGGCCTGGCTTCCACAACACCATGTTACCCTTTCTGAAGCCTGGTTTCTCTCTCTCTACCACAAAAGGGGTAGATTCTGTGACCTCTAAGATCTTTCTCAACTGTACCATCCCATGCTACCACCTGGGTTTTCTTAGTTTACCTGTCTGTAATAGGAAGAGATTGGACTTTTAGATCTCGTGGTGCCCCTTGGAGACTCAAGCACATTAGGTCTAAAAGGTTGCCAATGTCTGTTAGAGAAGCAGGATCTGTCACAGAGCTCCTCATTTCTTGTGTGGCCTGGGCCAGTCTCTGAATTTCCTCAGGGGTTAGACTAGATGATCTGCCCCTGCCCTCCCCCCCCATGCCTCCCCCTCCACCTCCACCTCCACCCCAGCTTGTAGCTCTGAGCCTCAGATCTCAGAAGCTGCCAATATTTGCTCTGTGTCTCAGTTTCCCTGTTTGTAAAATGATGGAGGTGGTGTTACATACTTGCTCTCTGAGGACCCTTGGGGCCGTGGTCTTATCCCCTGAGTCTGGGCCTTGGCTCTAGCCCTAACTGGCTATGTTCTTCCCTGGGGCCCTGGTCCAGGTGCGCAACAGGGGAGGCATGGCAGGAGATCATGCTGGCCAGCCTGCCTGGGAAGCGCTGTGACCCTGAGTCAGACTTTGGACCTGGTGAGGAGTTCACCTGTGGAAGCAATTTCGCCATTGTCTATTTCATCAGCTTTTTCATGCTCTGTGCATTCCTGGTAAGCCCCTGGTAACCCCGGGGAGGCAGAGTAGAGGGCAGGTCCTTGTAGAGCACCCCCTAACCCTACTGATCGCGTAAACCCTCCCCCAAGTCCTATGTCACAGCCTCAGTTCCACAATCTATATAATGGCTTAGATTCCTGCCCTGAGCTCATGTCCTGACTGTGTGATCTGTGCCAAGTTCCTGCCCTTCTCTGGGCTCAATGGCCATGAAAGTCTTTCCCATTTCTGGGGTCACTGGAAATGTGATGATTTCTTTTCTAAGCCTCCTTACCGCGATCTAAGACTGTTGGGGTTAGTGACTTGGTGCTTTCCTCTGTCAATGACCTCTGTGGTCCCCTGAAAGTTAGCAAAGTGCTGAAGAGAAGTGATCCCCATCATGAGATTGGCAGCCATGGCTGAGAAGGATGATAGCTGAATGCACCCTAACTTCCTGGCTGAGCCGGCTCAATCTCATACCCTCCCTGCCTCAGTTTCCCCCTCTGTAAAGGTTCCTCCCAGTTCCTCCCAAGAGGGAGCCAAACCATGAAAAATCAGGCAGCACTAGCTGGGGCCCAATCGGGTCATCATATCTGCAGCCACATCTCTCCCCTCTTCCAGCCTCACTTCCTCAGTTTTTCCCTTCTGTAATACAAAGCAGTTTGCCTGCTCTAAGCCTAGCCCTCACTCCAAGTGGGAGCCAAGGAGCTGCCAGCATTGAGGGAGGGCCTTCTTCTCTCCAGGAGGCCTCAGGTCCCCCCAAGCTCCCCTCTGGCCCCAGTTCTGAAGGTACCCTTCCCCTGACTCTGTTTCTTCCCTCTGCTTGGGGCAGATCATCAATTTATTCGTGGCTGTCATCATGGACAACTTTGACTACCTGACCCGGGACTGGTCCATCCTTGGCCCCCACCACCTGGATGAGTTCAAAAGGGTGTGGTCTGAGTACGACCCTGGGGCCAAGTACGAGCCTATCCCCCAACTCAGCACTGACCCACCCCAGGCCCTGTATTCCTAGACCCCTCTGGGACCCCTGAGTCTTATGCCCACCAAAACCTACCCCATTCCTGCAACCTGCTTGTCTGGGAGCTCTGAGAGGCCCTGGCACCTGACAGGTTCTGACCTCTTCTCTCTGGGCTAACCAGGGGCCACATCAAACATCTGGACGTGGTGGCCTTGCTCCGGCGCATCCAGCCTCCGTTGGGGTTTGGGAAGCTCTGTCCTCACCGAGTGGCCTGCAAGGTCTGTCCATAGTGGTGCCTGGAATGTCCTTTGGGAGGTCCCTTCAACCTAATCCCTGAGACTCAGGACCCTCCTGAGGTCCTCAGATTACCCTAGCCCTGAGACCCCTCCAGAAGCTTCCTAAAACTCTCCCAACTCCCAGAGATTCCCCATCCCCCAAATACTCCAGCCTGGGCCCCTTAGGGTACTGCTCCTCTTGGAATCTGCCAGGTTATCCCATGTCTGTGTCATACCCATGTCTCCCTCCTGTGTGTGTGTGTGTGTGTGTGTGTGTGTGTGTGTGTGTGTGTGTGTAACACAAGTCCTTGGTCTCTGCAGCGTTTGGTGGCCATGAACATGCCCTTGAATGCTGATGGGACAGTAACATTCAATGCCACTCTCTTTGCCCTGGTCCGGACATCTCTGAGGATTAAGACTGAGGGTAGGCTGCAGCCCAGGAAGGAATGGGTGGGAGGAGTGGAGTTCCAACCTCAGCTGGCTAAGTGGAGTGACTTCACTGGCCAAGGGAAGGGGTCATTCTGCCTTGTCTTCTGTGCTGCACTCAGGGAACCTGGAGAGGGCCAATCAGGAGCTGCGGGTTGTTATTAAAAAAATCTGGAAACACACGAAGCCCAAACTCCTGGATGAGCTCATCCCACCTCCTGATGGTAGGAGGGCTCCACACTCCCCCTCTAGCCCCTCCCATCAGGTGCTCCCTTTCCCTGGGTTGGGATCTGGAAGGGCCCTAGCTGAGCCTCCATTGGCCGTCCCACCATTTTCCTGCATCCTCCCCGCCACCCAGCCCTGCTACCAGGAAGCTCCAAAGGGTAAGTTCTGTACTTTTCTTACTTGATGTCTGGCCACAGAGGAGGAAGTGACTGTTGGGAAGTTTTATGCCACATTCTTGATCCAGGATTATTTCCGAAAGTTCAGGCGTCGGAAAGAGAAGGGTCTGCTAGGGGCTGAGGACTTGCCAAGCAACTCATCTGCCCTACAGGTCTGTGGGCAGGCTGGGAGGGACTAGGGGAGGGAGCCAAAGCCTGGGCCTCTCCTGGGGGCCAGCCCTATGGTCCTACACCCCACATCATCACCATTAGGCACTGACTATGGGAAAGGAGGGGAAGGGAAGGAAGAGGCTAGACCTGAGGGACAAAGAGACCCTGGAAGCAGGCCTGCCGAGGGAAAGGGAAAGGGAAAGGGAAGCGAATGGAGTGGGGAATGTTAAACCCAATTTTGGGTGCCTTCTGGACTTCCCCACTCCTAGGCTGGGCTGAAGACCCTGCAGGATCTGGGCCCAGAGATCCGCCAGGCCCTTACATGTGACCTGGATGAAGAAGAGGATGCTGACCTCAGGGAGGAGACCGACAGGGTGAGTACATGAGGTACCTCTGGGGACATGAGCCTACCTCACCAGCTCTGTGGCCTAGGAAAAGTCCTGTCACCAATCTGGGCCTCACCTTCCTCATCTGCAAAATGGGGTGATTGGGCTCAATAATCTTAAAGCCAAATCTTCTGACTGTGACTAGTGCCCACAGGATGTCCTGGGCCCTTCCTCACCATCCCACCATGACTCCACTACTTCTGTGTCTCTGACTATGCCTACCGAGGAGGACAGTGAAGTGGTGAGAAGACCTCCACCTGGAGCCCATTCTCCAAGGTATTGGGCCAAAGAGGCCTGGGGAAGGCTCACAGTAGCCTGACTGGGAGGTGCAGGTCCAAAAGGTTGAATTCTTCCAAAGCATTTGAGGCTGAATTTGAACTCAGGTCTTCCCGACTCCAAGCCCAAGGTTCCATCCACTGTGGTGCTCCCTAGCTGCATCTAGCTGAGTGAATGAGTGAGTGAGGGAGTGAGAGAGTGGATGAAAAGCATTTTTTAAGTGCTCACTGTGTGTCAAGCAGACTGGCCCACGTGGCTTGGTCAGCTCCTTGGCCTAGACATGAGTTCAGTTGAGGGTTCTTTTCATTTTTCTTGCTCAATCAGCATTGATTGAATTGAATCATCATATGTATAGTTAGAAAGAACAATGGCATCTTCCCCAGTGGGTGGGACAGTGCAGGTGGCAAAGTTAGCCAAGCCAGTCAGGGCACCTGAGCAAACAGGGAACAAAATGAACAAAAAGCAGTCTCTGAATCCATTCGTTGTGGCCCTTACCTTGGTGGAGCCACCTCAAGAGCCAAGCTTCTGGGGAGCAGGGATGGGAGACTGGAAAGCCTGAGAAGGAAGCAGCCATGGAAGGCTGGGGAGGGATGGAAGGCCAGTCTAGGATGTCTCCCTCCTCCATTGGCAGTGCTTTCTCCATGCCAGAAGAGCTGCCTTCAGGACCTGAGGGCCTGGCGGAACAAGAGGAAGAGGAGGACCACTCTCCCAGTCAGGAGAGGTAAGAAAAAGATTTGAGAGGTCAACTGAGCCCCTCCCTCCCAAACTTTTTATATATTTCCTCCTTCACTCCCCAACAGACAACCCCATCTAAACGAGCTTATCGGGACACCCCATCACATCCTCCTCCCACCACCACCATCTCCTCCTCCTCAAGAACCCTCTGGACAACTGGGGAGGCTACTGGGCCTCCACCCCCGCCGCCGCCGCCTGTTGCCCCCAACACCTACCAGTGAGAGCCTCAGTGGGAGGCAGAGATGGGAGGGATCTGGATGGAGGGATATGTGCACTGTGGCCTATTTCACAGATCAGTGACTCTATCCCCCTCCTTTTTCAGCTCGGAAGCCCTCTCTCACTATCCAGTGTATGCAGCACCCGGGGAGCTGTGATGACTTCCCAATCCCTGGAACCTATCAATGTGGGGCATGTACTGGTGGCCGCCAGGCACAGGTGAGGAAGAGCTTGAGGCTTAGGGAGCCAGACAGGTGCAGTCAGCCAACTGCCAGCCAACCCTTATACCTCTGGGGCCTGCTTCTCCTTCTTCCAGGGTTCATGGGCCACACCTCCACAGCGGGGCCACCTGCTCTATGCACCCCTGCTACTGGTGGAAGAGGGCAGACTCCAGGGAGATTACAGTGAAGGGGGGTCCCGGGGCCCACTGCGCACCTATGCCCGCCTGCATGTGCCCAGCACCCACATACTGCCTAGCCCAGGGAAAAGGGGGAGCGCCGACAGCCTAGTGGAAGCTGTAAGTCTGTCGACTGATTGTAGAAGTACTCCCCTCCCTTCTTGCTTTCCTCCCTTCCTCCCTTCCCCTCCCCTTCCATATCTGCCCCCATAACTTAGGCCCTACAGCCAGTTCCCCTCTAGGACCCGACACATCCTCCTCCCCCTGTACATCCTGAATTCCCATCCTCTCTGCCCTCTTTCCAATTCTGAATGCCCTTGTCACCCCTCCCTTCCCTGGGCCACTGCTCCCATTGATTGATGCCCACAGGTACTGATCTCCGAGGGCCTGGGCCTCTTTGCCCGTGACCCTCGTTTTGTAGCCCTGGCAAAGCAAGAGATTGCCGATGCCTACCGCCTGACCCCGGATGAGATGGAGAGTGCTGCCTGTGACCTGCTAGCCCTTGGGGCTGCCAGGCCCTCCCCTGCCCAGCCCCAAACATGGGGTCCCATGGGCAGTGATGAAGACGAGGAGATCCTCAGGGCCACAGAGGTTGAGGAGAAAGAACTAGCAGATGAGATGGCTTGTGTCCCAGCCCCTTAGGGGCATCCTCTTTCAAGGTCCTAAGACCCCCAGAGAAGCCTCAACAGGTTATTCCCTCTACTGGGCTAGACGTGAGTGAGAGGCAGGAAGGCAGAGGGGAGACAGAGACTGAGCTCTAGAGATTCTTAGTGAACTAGAGTATATGAGTCCCCAAGAGGCTCCTGAAGAGTGCCCTGGCAGAGGCCCTCCTGACTTCTGCACTCAGCACCTAAGGATGGTCTAGGAGACATCCCAAGAGACCGTGAAAACCCTCGAGAGAGCCAAGAGATCCAAAGTGCCCCCTGGCACTCCAAGAGCTGAGTGTTCCAAAGACTCAACATCAAAGAAAAAAAAAGATGACTATTAGACTCTGAATTTTAGGGGCAAGTCTGCCTGCAACAATTTTGTTTCATTGAACATTAATTTGATATCCATGTGGTAGGACTCTGGGAAGATGGCAGAATAGGTCAGAGAACTTTCAGTTCTCCAAATTTCTTCCCCCAAAAAAAGACAGAATATCACCTCAGAGCAGCAGAAATGACACAGGGTAAAGCAGATGTCCCCCTAAGACCATTTGAGAAGACCCCAGGAAAGAGCTGACCTCCAGGGGTAGAGCTTTGGCCTGAGAGAAGCACAAACACCTCCAGGTCAATTCTGCAGAATCAGCTAGCAGCCTCCACCTTAGAAACTTTCCTTTTGCAGACAGTGTGGGGGTTAGACAGCTGAGTAGGAGAAGATTGAAGGACCTTCCACTGTCAAGGGATGCCAAACACAGCTGTGCTGACCAGATGCATCCCAGGCTGTGGATGGGGGTACACACTTGAGGAGAGCAGTAGCAAGGGGCAGGACTCTGTTGGCTGTGGGCACATGCAGGAGAGCAGAGTCCCTGGTTTCAGTTCCAGGGTAGAGAGGACAGCTGTGGTTTGTGACAGGAGAGGGGTGGGGGAGGACTGCATTTGCTGGACAGTATGACTGGCGCCCTAAATGGAGAAGAGAGCTCAAGGTTGGGCCCCGAGACAGACCTCAGAAAATAACAATAAGAAGGACCTGAGACTTGGGACATCATTCTCCCATACCTTAGGACTACAACTTTATTGTCAGGATTCTCTGTCAGAGTACCCTAACTTGCCTGCAGGGGCAGCTGGTTATTTACCTCACTCACTCAAGTAGGCCCTAGCGCATTTTAAGAACAGAAGAGTCACAGCTCAGAGGTGCAAGCAGAGAAAATTTATTGAGTCTTCTGCATGGGGAAGCCTTACAGCCAGATCTTAAGGCAGACTTCAAACTACCCCCAAGGCTTAAGCCTTATATATACTCCAGATCCACATACCACACACAACAGAGCCCAGCTGAACAAAATTGTGAGAGGGGAGGTGCAATCACAAGGGCATGAAGGCCCCAGGGTGTGGAGACACTAATCTGGAACACCTGGTAACCTACACGTGGGAGAACCTTGAGCAATGCTCTGAACTCCACATGACCCAGCATGTTCCAGGGTCTTGACACTTCCCTGTGCCTCAACACAACCGCCTGCAGCCTGCATGTATTTCCTAACCCTCATACTTTATTACATTGATAACTGCAAAAAAATAAAATAAAAATAAGTTCTTGGAAGAATATGAAAAAAGACTTTAAAAATCAAATAAGAGAGACTGAGGAAAAATTAGAAAAAAGTAATCCAAGAAAATCAAGAAAATTATGAAAAGAAAGTCAACTGACTTGACATAGAGAATAAAAAAACTTAAGAAAGAAATTAATTCCTTGAAAACTAGAATTGGGTGAGGGAAAGCTAATGACTTTCTCCAAAAAATCACAAGGCAAAATCAAAAGAATGAAAAAACAAAAGAGAAAGTGAAACATCTCATCAACAGATCAAGGAGAAATAGTATAAAATATAAAAACTACCTGAAAATATGATTTACAAAAAAGAATCTGGATACAGTATTACAAGAAATTATTGAGGACAATTGCCCTGAAGCTCTGGAACAAGAAGGCAGAGCAAAAACAGAAAAATCACTGATCACCACCTGAAAGAGATCTCAGGAGGAAAGCTTCCGGGAATATCATAGCCAAGTGTTAAAGCTCCCAAGTTAAGGAGAAAATATTGGAAGCAACAAAGAAAAACCAACTTAAATATCATGCAGCTACAATAAGGACTACACAAGTCCTAAGAGCTGCCATGTTGAAGGACCCGAGGTCCTTTAGAGCAAAAGAGCTGGGATTACAACCAAGGGAAATTTACCCAGGAAAGTTACATATAATCCTGAAAGAAAAAAAAGTGGGCATTTTACAAACTGAAAACTTTTTAAGGTTTGTGACAAAAATCCCAGAACTTAAGGGAAAATTTGACATGTAACATACAGGATAAATGTAAGGTAAACATGAAAGACTGTAGACCAGTGGTTCTCAACCTTCCTAATGCCACAACCCTTTAATACTCATATCTGGACGTATCTGCATGTGGGTGGACCTGCCTGGAGATGAACAGAGGAGTGGTGTCTTGGTTCCTAAGACCATGGGAAATATATGTTTTCTGATGGTCTTAGGCGACCCCTGTGACCCCTGTGAAAAGTTGTTGGACCCCCAAAGGGGTCAAACCCACAAAATGAAAACCACTGCTCTAGGTAGAAGGGACTCAGTAAGGTCAAATTGTTTACTTCCTATATATGAAAATATTAGCAGGGATCTTACAATTGTCATTATTTGGGCTGAGCTGAGTATGATGAGGTGATTCTAAAAAAATCAAACTTTGTAGGGACTGCTAAAAAGGAGTAATTCATGCAAATGAGGCAGAAAAGGAAAAATGGATACAGAAGAAACTGTAGGGGAAGGGCAGGTAGTGCTGGAACTCTGCTCATCGGGGATGGCTTAAAGAGGCAAATACACATACGTGTGTGTATGTACGTATGTGTGTGTGTTGGGGGAGAATAAAGTAAAAAGTGCACAGTGGAGAACAAAAGAAAAAAGGGAATGAAGAAGCAAAGAAAAGCTGGAGTTTTTTGAGGTTTTCTTGAAATGGGAATTTCTCATTTTAGATTGAATCCTCTCTCAAGCTCTGCTGTGTACATGGCAATGGGTTTTTTTTGTCTTCTTTTGTATTTAAATTTAAAACTTTTGTAAAAATGATCAAATAAAACATTTCTGCGATCCAAGCCTTTTCTGGCAGAGAACTGGCCTATGCCCTCCTATATGCTCTTGAATAGGATTCTACCCCTCCCCCCCAATATGTGAAGTAATATCGATGGGGCTCTCCACATAGGAAAAGAGTGGATGATGTTACAATACACTTTGGGGCCTACCAATCCAGCACAACAATGGCGTAACTATTACCCTCTGAAACCTCCTGGAATCTCTTCAGAATCTGAAGAATAGAAGAGGGCCCTTCCCCCCTTTGGGTGGGTCTTAGGCCAATCCCTTGTGGAGACTACAGACCAAAATGGGTCAATAACTCCATTGCTTCTGGTGGGTGGGGGGAGGCAAGGATGGGAACCACAGCTGGCTGGTCTTTCCATAAGGAAATGCTGTTCAAACAAAGAAATCTCTGAAGGGACTTGTGGCCAGAAAATGATGATTTTTTTCATATTCTCAGAGAAACTGTGAAGGAGTTTTTAAAATATGCTTCTGAAGCGGTGCTGAATGGCTTATGTAATATATTTTGGGGTGATTTTTGTGTCATAGTTATAACTTCAGTCTTGTGTATGATCAGTTTACAAAATCAGTTTAACTCTGTTTCCTTGG